>OZ020539.1:17417768-18122768 GCA_963971435.1 Lasius platythorax
ACTAGCAAGAAGCAATAGAGATCGCTTTAATTTATAATTAATAAATATTGATTATAAATATTATGCAAATACAAAATTCTCATTTGTACTTTTTCCACCTGGATATAGTTTTGCTAAGTGAGTTCTGAATATTTTAAATGTAAATAGCAATATATCAAGATAAAACGATCTGAAAATCTCTCTTTTACAGTCAAATCTGACTATAAAAGAAATCTGTCTGTGTGTGTGTGTGTGTGTGTGTGTGTACAACCTTGTGCCATTAATAAAAACATATTACAATTCAAGGGGTACATCCCCGTAACTAACCTCCTGTAATAAGTCCTGGGCAGCAATGGCCTTCAATACATTCTTTTTGCTAGTTTCTTGAATCTCTCCACCGACAAGTAACTCGTCTAAGATAAAGTATGCCTTTTCAAAATTGAAAATTATGTCCAACTCGCATACCTAATAATATTATTACATCCCATTAATTTTACAATTGGATAACAAATTACAACGTGCACTCTATATAAAAATACATTTTAAATTTCTCATCTTAATAAATATACTCACACTGCCAAAATACTTATCCAACAATTCAACATATCGATGTATAATTTCCAAAGTCAGTAATTCATTGTCATTTTGCTCAATTGCGCAGCAAAAGTACAAGCTTGCATATCTGCAGGCGAATAAAATTTCTTGTAGAAAAGAATTGTTCGCACATCGCGTAAAATATTACGGATTGAAACAGCGATTATCAATTGTGTAACAATTACGTACCTCTTGTAGACGACCTTAACGTCCTTCCATTCTAAGAAACTTGACATTTTTGGCTTTCGCGCTAGTATCGTGGTTATTAGCTCGCGCGTGATTTTCTTTTTCAGTTTATCCGGATGCGCGACGTACCACTTTTGTAAGCGGAGCTTTCCCTGACGGCTGAACAGCAACATAAATTGCATCTGCAACACCGTTAACGATTCTTGCATTACTTATATCTTCGATTTATTTTCGCGGCGAATAAAACTTACCATGTTGCCTCGACCTTCTTGTTTCTCTCTCGCGCGGTCTCACCAGTTATTTATCTTTCACGATTCAACACCACGCGCAATTAGATAACGATTCGATTCGGCATTCGTACGAATTATGCGCACTTTTTAAGAATCACACTAACCCGAATTTGTCCCGAATTTCTCGAGAGCCTCCCGAAAACCTTACGAACAAACGGCTACAACGACATGTTGGATCGGGATCGGGGAGCAATTCTGAAACGCGTTTCGACACTTTCGACGCATTCGACGACTTATATACAGGGTGTATCATAAATTCACAACTGGCGGGAAGTCTGGCGGGAATAATATCAGCTGCGTGATTGATATGCTATTTCAAATATAATTTGTAATAGAGTATTTTTTCTTATATAAAAAAATAAAGAAAAATATCACATATATTAGCTCAGGCAGAAAAGATCTCCCGTGATATATATGTATATCGTTTAATGCATTGAAATACTTACGTTGAGATATTTGCATGAGAGAAAGAAAATGTACATTTGTTGAACCATTTGCTCCAAAAAGAGGAAGATATCGTCAGCGCAGGAACTACTTATTTCGTTTCGCAAATAAAAAAAATTCACCGAACAAATTGGCTACATTTTAAAACGTAACGGTCGGACAAACTTTTGGTGCAAAGGGCGGAGGGGATAGAGATAAGACACTTTCCGATTCACGCATGAAGCGACAGAAGACCTACAATATACGTTACGTGAACTATAGATTTTCTGTTCGCTTCATACAGGTCATGCAATGGAAAAGCACCTTTATCTCTTACCTAACCTAACCCCCTTTTTAATTTAACATCAGATTCAATTTAAATATACACGTACCGTATAACTATGTAGAGTTCAAAGCACCGTCAATCGAAAAATAAAAATGATTTAAGTTTTTTTAACTTTATTTTTTCACGGACTTTTATTCGCAAACTTCAGTCAGGATGGCGGAGAGTGAGACGAAACAGACATGTTTAAAATTTATAAGATACCTCAAATGTAAGTCGCAAACATCCATAATAAACCTTATATTAGATGTTATTCTTCACATTTTTTGCGTTTAGATATATTTTGATTGTATAACTTCGGATATTTTGAATAATTTTGTTGAATAGATTTGTCCCTGGATTTTAAAAGTTATTTTATATGTTTGTATAATTTATAATTTATTTTTTTTTAATTTCTTTTAATTTTTTTTAGCAAAAGGCAAAACATTGACGGAATTTAATACGTTTCTTAACGTTTTACAAGAGGAAGCTATCACAAGAGGATTGGATGATGATGTTCTCAGTGAACTTGCAAATGTTCTTATACATACAAATTTACGTTAGTATATTATTAATGCATAAGTGTATATATATTAACAGTATAGTATTTTGTAAATGTGAGAAGCTTGATTTAATCAAGCATTGCGTATATGTATAAAATAAATGTTAAACTTTTATGTTAGATGCAATTAAACGGGTATCATTAATAAGATGTCTAATTCCAAGACATAAAATGCCTACGGAAATAGCAAAATCTATAATCACTTGGTGCTTATCATCATTGAATGAGCTACCGCTTACTGTCTCTATGGTTGTTATACAATGGATCATAGGTATGTATAATTGTACAATTGTTACACAGAGGATTACAAAAATAATTTAATTCTTATTCTAAAACCATTTATATTATAAAAATGTTTTATTTCATGTGTTATTTATTTTGATTATACATATGTGTATATAAGAGTATATTTAAAAAAATGTTGATGTTTAGGTTTATGGGATTATGAATTAATAGATAAAAAAGTAATTAATATATATTACGATATCTTCTTTTACACGATGTTCAAGAAGGAAAAATTGGTAATATATACCTTTTTTTAATATATATAAATACATATTTTATATCTAATAAGTTTTTAAGAATAGATTACAATATCAAGATGTATAATTCAATGTCATTATTATTATGCTATTAGCAAAAAATTATTTTGTAATATAAATGTAAATTTTAGGAACGTCATATAGCACGTCTCGTTTATGTATTAACGAAACCAGAGGATGTTTCTCGCAGAGATGTCTTAAGTTTATTAGTCCTTCAAAAAAAATATTCTAAACCTCCAAAACATATTATTGCATTACTTTCGTAAGTATAATTGATAGAATACCTACACTTAATAAAATAGGAGAAATAATGTGACATATTTTAAAACATGTTCTTCTAGCCTGTTTAAGTCATATAAGCCAGAATTAGTGCCTGAAAAGATACAGTCAGTGAATATAGAAAGTGTGTGGAAACCTATACCAGAATTTATACGATTAGCATTAGAAGATGCCAGAGATCGTGTGGAGATCCAACAATCTCGCCGAAGCACTCAAACTCATTTTAATTGGAATGTGATGCAGGTATAGAAAATAGTTACGCAAATGTAATTATGTAATAGTGTCTCTGATTTATATCATAAATAAATTATATAAATAAAAATTATTATACACATAGAATATGAAAGTTCAAAAAAGGAAAAAGCCGCTGTTGCCGTCTGTTGGTTATTTTCATATTGGTTCAAGTATTTTTAAAGATAAGGACGCAACATCGATTTTTGATGTAAGCAGGTGAGCACAATACATCAATGAAATAACATATATTAGTCACTTATGTTATAATATATATTAATGTATATATTATGTATTTCAGCATAGACGAATTGGGAAAATATCATAAAAATGTTGAATTGCCATGTAATGCTGTCTCACTCTTGGCAAATATGGCTGGTTACCATCTTCTTACATATGCAGACTTTCAGTATCAAAGTAGATTTTCATACAATCTCTATAATACACTCATAAGAGGTATATATGCGTATCTTATATGCTCTTTAATTGTAAAAATAAAAACATTATTTTTTATTTAACTACTTTACTGCCACATAAAACTACATATATATTAAACATAGAATGTATTATACAAAAAAAGATTATGTTAATATTTTAGCATTTATATTGGAAAATGGAAAATTTTCCAAGGAAGAAATGGATCGATTCCTTTCAATGACAATTGAATTTTCTCGATATATGCAGGAAGAAATACTTGTAGTTAAACTGTTCTTCGATGAATATTTATATTATAATACAGGAGAGCACCTGCCAAAGTTACTCAATTTGTTGCAATGGATGACTTCTGTATCAGTGGCTGGTAATTATAAAATTGTTCTATCTAAATATTTTTTTGCTAGAAATATTACAACCTTATTAATTTTAGATTTACAAGAGAACATTCTGATACATGTACACAATATATTTTATGAATCAAGTTTACCTATGAAATGTGAAATAATTAAATGTCTGCAAAAACTAATTACAAACTTGGTAAGGATTCATAATATCTCTACAATCTGTATAACATTTCCATTATATCTTTTATACACGCACACACAATATTAGGGTACAAAGAAATATATAAGATAATTATATATGGACATTCTGACCCTCAGAAATATACAATAGAAAACTGATTTTGCAGAATAAAAACTTGGATTAATAATTTATGTACTTAAATAGATAATCTTAATATCAATATAATAATTGTTCATTACAGTTTGTTAAGCAAGGATTTAAAAAAAGTCAGAATGCATCCTACTTTTTAGGACAAAGTAGAGATCAACAAGATTTAGCAGAAATTGTATCTGTGCTTACAACAGTATCGGGACATCTTATTGTTTATGGATTAAATATACACAATTTTAATGTTATATTTTTATCAGAAGCTTTGGCATTTTATGAAGAGGTACATAAAAGTCTAAACTACAAGTAATTTAATCCTAATATTTAATTGATAAATATTTTATCAATTATTCCTATTTCTTTCATTTCTTCAAAGATCTGTACGTTGGAAAGCCATAGTCACGTATTATCGTGGACATTGCCACCACCAGCAGTTATCTATGGAGCATTTATCACAAAAAGTTGCGCTCTCTTGTCAAGAGTTTGCAGATTATTATTAAGGTATTAAGATTTTTCATATTTTCAAGTTAATTTTGTTCTTTATTACTGATACTTGAATTATATTATAGATATCGCCAAATGAGAAAGCACTTTTACGAAATCATGCCATCAAAGGTGTATCAGAAAAGGATTCATATTATATCTACCTATGCAAATGATATTCATAAAGCATTATGGTATGACGAGGTATGTATGTATAAAAATGCTAAATGTATCTAGATATCATAAATAAACATTTTCAAAGAGTTTTTTGAACAGCCTTTCAGCGCCCGAAAGAATGGTATTCTTCTGAGGAATTTGTCAAACAAAATGATTAACGATTTGAGAGATTGTGATTTAGATATCTTACTGAATATTATTAACCATTACGCTGTGTTATCCTATAGGTATACAATAAGTAAAACAGGCCTAAATATAAGTACAAAAGAGGTATGTATTAAATATTTGGCTATTAAATTTTAACTCACGCGTGCGTGAATTAACATGAATAAGAGAAAGTTTAAAATTCTATATTTCACAAAGAAAGTTTAAAATTTTATATTTTCGATACATTAGATTCTGCATATTTAAGTAACAGACATAAGAGAAAAAAAATTTTGGTGCACTTGGCAAGAAACGATGTTTGAATATTGTTATGCAATCTATTTATATCTATTTATATATCAATTTTTAAAATAGATTTTTTTGATAAAACATTTTTCTCATACATACATTTATTCTGGACGATGAATATTTTATCTATTTTTTTCTAGGATGCTATAACTATGGCTTTATATCATTATCCTGCAGTAAATGAATTTCTTGCTGCATTTCACGAGTGATAAATTGTAAAAAGATCAAAAATGCATATTGTATTTTTTATATGTACACATAAGATTTTATTAGAGCAAATTAGCTATTGCAAAGTAGATGTAAAAATAAATATAGAATATAAGATGACTAAAGAGCGTACATATTTTTGAGATGGCCTGATCCAAAATATTTGAATGATATAAGTGCTTCAAAGAAAATCGAATCGTCAATCGATGATGATTCCCAACGAGAAGGCGATCGTAAATTTTTGCGGACGACGAAAAAGAAGACATCATATTATGATGATGTAAAACTGAATTTCTTGGTATAATAAAAATTTATAAAAAGATGTCAACTTGCTGCAATTTGTATTGATTAAACTTACTGTCAAATTGCTGGCATACTGCAAATGTTTTGTTTGCTATAATAATATAATTATCAATTATATACATTATATTGTAAAAGAGAGATAATAATGTATATTATTATTCGAGTTTGAATCATATATAATTTAAAAAAAATTATATTTGAATAGAAACTAGTTGAAATAGCATCTAATAATTTTTGCAAAAAAATATTCAATTTGTTAAATTATAAATATAATCCAGATAAAAAGGGTGATTATTATTAAGATCTTTAATAAATACTATTATTTAATAATCGTAATAGTACATGATTTTGAAAGCTCTAATTTATTTTTTATCAGAAATATTGAAAAAAGTTTTAATCTAGTTTCCTGATTTTAATTAATTTTTAATTTATGTATGTGTGTGTATATATATATATATGACATATATAATATTTATAATCTATATGATTATATGAATATTTCTCACATCTAATAAGGCAGGTATGTACTCTTTATCATATTTATGTGACATTCTGATTGTAGTTTTTATTTTCAATATATGATATTATATTTTATGAAAGGCTAGTAAAGGATTATATATTGTCAATATTAGCGATTGATAATTATAAAGAGCGATTACTCTCTATCATTATCTTTTGCTTAGCGCAAATTACAATATAATTCAGGGGTTCTAATTATAATATATATATGAGAAAATAATATTACCAAATGTATACAAAAAAATTATAGAAGAAACAAGAGAACTAAAATAAGATCATATCAGTTTTATCGCATTGGATCGCGCGAAAAAAAAAATATATATTTATATATAAACATATATATATATATATATATATATATATATATATATATATATATATATATATATATATATATTACATTTTTTATTATAATATAATAAAAATATAATATATAGTTATATAATATAAATTATATATAAATATTGTATATATTTATATATAAATATATACAAATATATACTTATAAATATATACTTCTATATATATTTTTTATATTTTTTTTATTATAAATATTAAAAAATAAAAATGTTTAAAGAAACAAAGCAATCGCTTTTTTTTTTTAAATATCACAGAGTTTCTAATTGTGGTGTGTATATATATATATATGTATATATATATATATAAACTCTTATGAAATCTTTTTTAAAATAAATATTAGATTCAAGGTATTTCTCACTATTTTGAACATAAATTGATAAATGTGTAGATAAAACCACAAGCCGATATGCTGTATTTTATTACATATTGATATAAAAGTTAAATAAAGCAAAAGAAAACACATTTCTATGAGATAATCTCGGAAATTAAATATATGATAAAATTTATTTTGCCATTACACTTCGACAATACGTCTTATCGTTCAACGTTTTTATTCGCTTAAGCTTTAATTCCTATGATTAATAACGCAAAGAACAGTATTTTGTGTCTAATAATGTAAACAAAATGTGCTAGTTCGTGTCACGTACTCATGAGTGGATCAAGTCTTACATTTTCGGATTGAATACACTATGGGCAGTGACTTTAGCTAAAATTGTAAAAAATTTTAGTGTAAAAACAATGTATACATTACGAAGATTATGATGAAACTCTGCTTTAACTAATTTTAACGAATGTATAAACGTTATGGCACGAACAGATTAATCATGATCTAATAAGTTTGCAAAATATCGGCCATACTATATCGTATTCTGTTGTACTTAATGTATGATAAGGATACATTTTTATGATAGTCATATTAAACTTTTCACATTATTAATAAATTACATAAATCTTTGATAATTTTTTCTATATATTTTTATGAATCAGTATATTGCTTTTCTTCAGCTAATTGCAAACAGAAGATTAAATTTTGTACAAGTATGTGTATGTATAATATTGCGACGTATGTGAGAAAGATAATACATTTTATACTATATCCTCAATTTGTATAATATTTTGCACAATGTATTCAATATACATGTTTATAAAAACTGAATTCTAGAAATACAATGTAATCAGGTTTGCAAAGTTGTGTGTAAAAATATTTCTTTTTGCGATTTAGATGTTTCATAAATGAACAAAATTAAACATTTTGTCGCACAAAAGCTAAACATTTCGTACTTTAGGTTTGCAGAAAATTAATAATTACAAAATTAATGTGATTCAAATGCACTTATCTCGTTATAAGGATACTGTAAGTGATAAATAAATACAAGATGTCAATGCGTACGTAGATGACTAAAAAAATAAAATAAAAAAAATAAAAAAAAACCACCTAAGAGTCTAATGTATCTCCTATTGCATTAACGTCTTTGTTGCAGATTCTAGAATTTGCAATTCCAGTCGGTATAAATCGAAAATAAACTCTCGCATTGAACACAATATATTCGTACGTTTAAATTCACAGTTTTAGGAGTGTGTACATATACATATATATATGTATATATATATATACATATATATATAATGTAACATGTCATAAATTTCTGCATAATTTCTACAAAGGCTTGTTTCTTCTACAGTTCTAAGTTAATGTCACGACTTTAGCTTTTCATTTTCTTAGGGTTATAAATTTACATAAATAAAATAAACAACATAATATATGCATTTGAATTTATGAATACTGCAAGCCAGAAAAAGACTCGTTTTCCTTCTCATTCTCTCGATATTTTTTATATAATAGACATTTTAAAACATAAAATTTAACATTAACGTTTACATCCACAAAACACAGCTCGTATTCGCCCAAAAAGTACAATGATTTTCTTGCCTATTTCATATAAAACGTATCGATACTGTTTATAATGATATGTATTCTAAAAATACAAAAATACATGAAAATTTATTATAATATATATAACAAATATTGAAACAGAAATATTTTATTCGTACTTGTAGGAAATATTTTTTCATTATCTAAAAACGGATGCATGTTTATTAAGTTTTTAATTTTTATCATCATATTTTTACGCTATTAATATAATTTTGTATAGGAGAGAGGGAGAGATTTACTACAATTTATAAAGTATTTTAATAAATGTGGACGATGCGTATTTACATGCACTATGATGTATGCTTATCATATTTGATAAATAACCAGCATCTGTATAATATACTATATATAGATGGTATATAAATATATAATATATATATAATATATATTCTATAATATATATATTTATAATATATATATCTATATATAGATATTATATAGGTGTTCTCTAGCAATTTTTTTGCCTAAAAAATTTTGCTGATATAAACATTAAAAATATTTATGTATACTTAAAACATACTAGTGATATACTAATGACATACTAATAAATATTTTTTATGTTTATATCAGCAAAATTTTTTAGGCAGAAAAATTGCTAGAGAACACATCTATATAATATCTATATATAGATATATATATATATATATTATAAATATATATAGAATATATATATATATATATATATATATATATATATATATATATATATCTAGAATATATATATATATATAAAATAAGCTATAGAATATACAAGTAAGCTTCTCTTGAATAACAGAATTTGAGCGAAAACGAGCTGTTGGCAGCACAGAATTATATTAGTATTTCCTGGTTATAAGATCATTGTTTTAAAATCAGAACGTAAATTTTTGTTTATTTTCCAGAAACTATCTCATAAATCTTGTTAATGGCTAGTCTGCACGAGTGTGAAACAAGAATGAAAAAAAATTGAGCGATAGAGCGATATTTTATGAAGTTGGCTATTTTAGTTTTCGGCATCAGATTCACTCGCTCGAGAAATAGATAATTGTGATCTTTTACAACTCTTACCTCGATAAAAATCGATGTTATAACCAGGAAATAATGTACTTCCTACGCATGTACAATATTTTATGGAGTAGACTGTAGTATTCGAATCATGACATAAAATAAAATAACTTTTTGATCAATAGAATACATCCTATAAAATATGTGGATCACGAAAATAAAATTGGATACATATCATTTGATTACAAGCACTAGGAAAGTTAATCGTTACAACGGATAAAGTCGTCAACCGTTTTCATCTTAATCACTTTGTTTCAAATTTTGAATATCTATCTTTGGCACAATATATTAATTAAGCAAAACTAGTTATAATTATACGTGAAAAATAATAAAATAAAAATGGAAACAAATGTGTACAGGCCACAATTCTCACATACATATGTACATGTATTTTTTTTTCTTAAAACCTGCACCAATCACATTTGTCCAAAGAAGCATATATATGAGTTTTGTCTAATGATATAAATAAACTTCAAAAATTTAATCATTTTTATAATTAAAAATGTGTTCTCTCTAGTCATATCTCTATACATATATGTATAGATATTGAAGATACATCTCTATCTATATACGACTTATATAAGTGTACAAATACAAATAT
Organism: Lasius platythorax; assembly: GCA_963971435.1. NCBI lineage: Eukaryota > Metazoa > Arthropoda > Insecta > Hymenoptera > Formicidae > Lasius > Lasius platythorax. The sequence continues at coordinate 17,428,364 of OZ020539.1, forward strand.
AAATACATATTCATATTTACATTTGTGTAATACCCTATATATGTATTACGTATATATTTATATCTGTATTTATAACTTTATATTGCTAACAAAAGTAAATATTCAGGGCATTGTCTTTCGAATGATGATCAGTTTGATGTGTACTTGATAATTATGTTTCTATGTATATCTGTACACACAAGTGTATATACGCATATCTATTTTGTCCCTGACACTCACACACTTGTAGTTTTTGCACTATGAAAATGAATTTACGCTTCACTTCACTTTTAGCAATAACACTTTTGTACATAGAGCAGTGTATATGCATTTATTATCAAAAGAACGAGATATAGATAACAGTTAACAGTACGACGATAAAATAAAACAGATCAGTCCCAACTTCCATCACTATCTTCTGCGTCGAGCGCTTCTTCCGCATCGGAGACCATACTTTCGTACGAGAAATCCGGTTCGTCTTCTAGGAACTCCTCCAATTTTTTTTTATTCGAGTTTAACTTGCGTTTTTTCGTTGCTAACGCAAGTTCGTCCTCTGGTGATCGCTCCTTGCGAAACTCGTAGACTAGTGGATAAATATGTTCAATTGCCGCTTGAACTGATGCAACATTAGGTGCTGTAATGCAAAATATATAATTAACTGATTATTACACAATAGATTTGATTTTGTTGATTGCATAAGTATATCACTCAAAACAATCAATGTACAAATGTATTTTGTTTATTCATGATTTGGATATGTATAAATGAAATGCTAGTTTTTCATAATATATTCGACACTATATTTCTCTTTTAATTTAATTAAAACTCTTAATCCATTCCTGCACAGCATTCTAATATTAGAAGCAAAAACTTAAACATGGAATATCGGTAGAAAGACTGGCTAATTATGAGCCTAGCGCTGTAATTGGTGCGCGAATAAATATTATAGTAAGTATCTTTATAATATTTTTATTGAATTTGAACGTTTCGGTCCTATGATTGGGACCAAAACGTTCAAATTCAATAAAGACATTTTAAAGGTATTTACTATAATATTTATTCGCGCACCAATTACAGCGCTAGGCTCATAATTAGCCCGTCTTTCTACCGATATTTAAACTACTAGAGCCTTTTTTTTTTTAATATTAAACATGGAAATACTGATTTATTTTGACACACAATGTTGCAACAAAAATTTTGTACAACTTTCTCTACATTTATATCATTTTATGCCGCAATATAATGCAAACTCTTAATAATAATGATTATTATTAGAGAAGACTTTATAATAAAATTATTATAAGAGAAGTCTTAATAATAAAATAGGATATTAAAGGCACAATATTTCTCATTAATACAGACCTGTTACAGTGACACTTCCTGTAGAAAATATCTTCAGAGTGGCTTTTGGTTCTTTTAGCTTATATGTAACACCAGGATGTAATTCTGGCTCGTAACTGTATATCACATAAAAATATTTATACGATTGTTGTATATTCACATAAATTTGTATATAATTGCTAACATTAATGCATTAATAATAAGCTAAACGAGCGTTAGTTTGTGTTTATACTTTAAAAAACATATGTGATGTATGTTAATAAATTAAATAATTTTTTAAACAAGACAATTTTCTTTTATAGTCATAATTATTAGTTAACGATACTTTTGCTACTTACTCTGCATTCTCTTTGTGATACACTGAAAATGATGTTATCTTGATCGCAAATGGCATACAACAAGTACCTAATACATTCACCACCCTATAGTTATTAAACCGCACTTTGAATCCAAGTTTTTGAAGAGAACGAGCGAATTTGCGTGCTGCAATTTTCGCTTGAACTTCACTGGTTGCACCAGTGCAAGTTACTTTGCCAGATGACCAGATAGACGCCGTAGTATATGGTCTCCTTAATTTCATTGTTATCATCTGAAAATATCGAAAAAAATTCATGTACATATTTTATAAATACAGCCTCATATCTTCTGAGTGTATTATGTCTACAAGTAGAAAAGAGATAACAAAAAGATAGAATTCTAAAAGAAGCATACAGAAAGAATAATATACTCAATTATCTTAAGAAATATGATGTATATAATTATTTAAAGACTTGAGGTATTGCAGGAAACAATAACTTTAAAATATGCAAATTTATGAAATTTTTAATCACATTCCATGTTTAATCAAACTTTAAATTTTTGTATTTAAAGAACCAGCAGAATAAATAGCAAAAATTTTTGATTTACAAATTTGTTCATTATGTTATTTTGAGAAATAAATATAAATTACTTTGTATATATTGATTAGCATGTAAAAGGATATTTTATTATAAATGTAGTTCAATATCTCGAAAAGTGTCTAGAAAAGAATATTTCAAGAAAAAGTCATGAAAAAAAGAGTTCCAAAGAAAAAAATATTGTAAAAAGTAATTATAATATAATTTTCAGACTAAGAATGACAAAATTATTTATACAAAAACAAAGACCAATGTTTACAGGTTTAATAAAATTTGTAAGGGAAGGTGCATTCAGTTGTGCAATTGTATACTATTAAATGTAATTAACTCTACTTTTATTTAAGAACCATGATTTTCCAGCTTCAAAGTTCTAAGATATTAATTTATAATATTATATAGTGTGATAATAGCTATTTTACTAAGAAAATATAAATATACAGATAACATACCCCATTTTCTCTTCTGTATTCAACATTGGATCCGTTAAGTGCTATTTCTCGCAAGTTTAGATGACACCTTACACTAAAACTGCAAACTACATTATTAATAACGATATCGAGCTCAGGAGGTTCTTCATGAGCTTCGGCATGATCCATATATTGCCCGTCAAACAATCTATTGTCCTTTTCTGCGGCATTGTCCAAATTATTAACATTCTCTACATGATTTAACGATTTATTGGTTAATGGTTTCATGCCATTCTCTTGAATAGCAGTTGCCATAATATACCTGCAACATGTAATGAGATCAATCTTTAAGATATATACTTTATATTATTACATCTATTTTTTAAATTTTATCAAACTTGATGTTTGACACACTATATACATTTGTACATGACACATCTCACAATTATCAGTTATAATTCAATTATATCTTATTAATATATGAACAAAATTTTAATCCAAAAGAGAATAAAGCATCATCTGCTATACAAATTTTGAAATATTAATATTTGAGAAAAAAAAATTCTATTATTACAATAGCCTATACAATCTTAAGCTAGAAGTAAATAATAATGTAAAATGTAACTGATATGATGTAATTAATATATACTTTTATGTCTCTCTCTTATTGTAAATTTGAAAAAAGATCCACTAATCTGCATTTAATATTAAACGTCAAAGATGTTCACTAAAAAATTTCATTAAGAGATTATTTTGTACCTCGCAATTTTGCAATTTTAAACCTGAAAAATCTTGATACAATCAACTTTGAATTTTCTGACACTTTATTAAGACATTCTTAAGTCATGCATCATACTTGATGTGTAAGAAAATTGAGCAAATAATAAAATTGATTTATATCTCTAAAACTTGACTCACAAACAGTTCTCCATGTTCAATCTCGTAAAATTCAATCAAAATCTGTTTACGCTTCCTTATTTCTTCATAAAAAAATGTCATCACAAATTTAAACAGTTTTACTGATTATCCCGTATACATATAATCTTACACAAAAGAACACAGCTCTAATTTTCAACTACACTTAATAACTTTTAATACTGATCGCAATATAGATTTCTATTTTGCAATTGCGAGATATAATAAATTATACTTCGAGTAAAACTAAAATTTAATTTTATCGTAGGAAAGAACGGGCTAAGAATTAGAATACTACTCGCACTCGAATACTCCTAATCACATCATAGACGAGAACCAGATACGATAGTCGTTAACGATATAGCTAATGATGATCCGATAACGATCTGATTTATGTAAAATTGTGACTCGCACTTACAAAAAACACAAATTATAGGTTCGAACTCGACTTTAATAATCGCCAAGAGCACCTTATAACGGAAATAACATCCGCTTACGACGCCTTCGTAACGTCGAGAGTCGCAAAAGTACGGGAAGTACGATGATGCGAAAACGCGATTGTTGTAAGCCAGCAGCAGAATTATCACGCATCATGATACGAGTGTCGTTTTGAATCGGCGCGGTCGCAGCGGAAGGTGAAAAACGCGCGCGCGATCGAACATTCGACCCGACTCTTATGTTAATCTCCTTGAGAAACGGGGGATGGATCGTCGGGGGAGGAAGATCGAGAGAGAGAGAGAGACGCTCGGATGGACGCTCGGCTTGCATTCGCACGTGGGGGCGGTTACTCGCGTAGGGGCGCGATTTTTAACCTCCCGAGGACGCGACGTAATCGTCTCGTTGACGGTCGTGTTTTTTTAAAGGCGGCGCGAATTGACAGCGGTGAGCCTGGAGAAGGAACGACACACCGCCGAACGAGAGAACATCTCCTCGAGAATGTTCCGCGAAAGACGAAGGGGGTAGATATACATTGCTTTCCGTAGATTTCGCGCGGACGGGCGACGAGCACTCGTGAACAGTACTTACGCTACGCCAAGCGGTCGCGCGCGACTCGTCCCGGATCAGAGATACCGTCTCTGTTGACAAGTTGACACAGCAGCAGCAGAACGCAAAGCTACCTCAACGATCATTGCCATTGTTCTCAGCCATATTCGCTAGACTGGCGACTACTGGCGAACCGAGCGAGCGACTCTACGACCGTGGAATTGTGGAATCGCTCGCGGAACGAAGATGGCCGGACCCGATATTTCGATACGAGTCTGTCGGATGTATCCGATTGGCCGACGTCGAGAGAGAGATCTCTCTCGCGGGATCCAATCGGCGCGCTCGACAGCCTCGTCGCGCGCGGTTGATTCGTGCATTCCCGCGACGAAACTGTTTGTCGCCGATTGGCTATTCGAATTGTTCTATAGGGTATTTTTCTCCTTCCTTCAACGGAGCCAACTTCATTCTGGCGCAAGCGCAGAATGAAAATACGCGCACGTCCGCGCGTTTTTTTTGTTTTTTTTTGCTTTTTTTTTGCTTTTTTTTTTTTGTTTCTCGCCTGCGCATAGTCACGTGATCTTGCGGCGAGCGTGTAATAGAAAAGCAGCGCAAGAGAAGAATACGAGGTTTGACAAATATTATATTTCGCGCTTGCAAAATAGAAATCTATATTGCGATGGCAGTTGTCCAGAATACAATATAACATTCAAAAATTCGTCAGAATAGAGCGTAGTTCTACTGTATAGTCCATTTTACGTGTCGTATCATCGATATAAAAGACATACAGGTTTGTTTTATCGCGTAAAGTTAGGCACATTCTAATAAAGAGACGAGCAAGTTTTATATACTCGTATTATCAAAACGGAAAATTCTTTCCAAGACTCATTGTCAGACAGTATCAATCTTTCGATATGTATATATATATATATATATATATATATGTTGGTTAAGTGCTTTTTTAGTAAGTACTGTACGATCTTTAAGTCCCTTTTTTAACGATAAATTGATTAATAATTACGTCAGTATATGGATGGATAACTATTTTAATATTGTAAAAATTAGGAAAAATCATGAAAAAATTATTGATAGCGATTAAAAATAATCGTGCGTTAATAATTTTCAACCGCTGAATATTCAATGCATTTTGACGGATATCGAACTGGCGTCATCGGGACATTTTCGATACGTGCGTCATCATAGATAATTAACGCAAATGGCAAAAAAAACACAATTATTTCTTTTCTGACAAGATATATTTCTCGAGATAATAACGAACGTAGATAAAATTTACTCGGATTGTGGTTGCAAGTGAAACGCATCGCGTCGCATCGGGAATTAAAGTACTGTTAAATTTTTTACGGTGACTGGATATATTTAATTTTTTACGATGACTGGATATATTTAATTGCATCATTTTTTGAGAGGCTTCCATTCTATTTTAAAGATCAGTTACGCAGTATTAACGGGGTAACCCGATGAACAAATTACGACATACGATCGATTATTATATTATTACGTATTTAACATCGACAGATTTTACTTGTCATTTATCGATATTATTTTTTTTAATTGCATGCTCATCGCGAAGTATCTTATAAATTGCAAAACATTTTTCAAAAATGCGTTATACTTTGCAGACTTTTCTGCATGGAAAGATGTTTTTTTTTTTTTTTTTTTTTTTTTTTTTTCCAGTAACAGTATTCGATATTGCATTAACGATACTTATCTTTTTAATAAAATAAATGATGTATAGAATTATTATAGTAACAAGATTGATGAGACGCTACGGCTTCGAATTATAATGAAGTCTATACGAAGGCACATTAATTATCCCACCTGCTGTAACTATTGCAATAATAAAGAATTTTTTACAGACGATGTAAGAGATCGCCGACTAAAATACGGAATATCTCTGTAGGCCTACATTACTTGTACGCCTGGCCTCGTCTGCTCTCGCAGAAGCGGGACACGCATTAAAGTCACCACGAGCGGCAGGTGTTGTCTGATGATATTAAGATTACGTCGATGTCGTCACAGGCACATAAAGGATGCATAAAGATCAATCGTGCCCATATTCGTTCGTCCACTGGGAAATGCCACCACAATTCGAATTTTAAGCCGCATAATACGACCGTATTAACGTTACTAAAGATCCTTATCCTTAACGGGGCGAAAGTATGTATATAACGAAAATTATTGAATTGAATCATATGCAACGTATATCGATAATTCTCTTTTTTCATTTTATCCTTAATTAATACGTAGTCGTGTATAATTTTACAGATATCCGTCTCGTTTGCGGATGAGAATAATATTCTTATCTATAAAAGAAATTTTACGATCGAGCTGATTCATACAGACGTTACGCACGACCCTCGTGCGTTTAGAAAAAGAAGAAACTCGGAAAGGGAACATATCTCTTCCTCGAACCCTGAGCCTATGCGATATTTTCTATGAGATAACTCCGGAATTCGATTCTCGCACAAACAAACGCAGTATTATTTTTTGGGCATCAAGCGGACCTCTGGACTCTCCAAATTGTATTCCTAGGTATGAGCTTTCAGAGATAAAAGAACGGGCCTGCGGTGAAACCGATGTATTATTTTTGCTTAACGGTAAAGATGTGACCGGGGCGCGCGTAGCGGAGACGGCGAGGGCGGGGGCGGAAGGGAAACCTGCACTGCCCGGTTTCTTGCAGCCATGATTGGTAGTGGCCGTCAGTGCTTGCTTAACCGTTGCGCCGTTAAGCGAACGCGCCTCCGCTCAGTTCATCCGATTTTTTTGGCTCGCGTTCTTCTCTCGCGTCGCCCGGAAACGGGGCGAACAACAACAGTGTTTGCGGAGAACATAATCGGATAACGCGAAGTGTCCGATTCGGGATCTTCGTCGGAGGATTTTCATCCTCTCATCATTTCATCTCCTTTCTGACCTGGGTGAGTCACGAATTTATTTCGCGCGATGACGCGCAAATGACCCTCCTGTCATTTTTCGCGAGAGGACTGTCTTTTCGGAGCGACATTACCGATTATGAGATGTAATAACGCGGGATGTAATTCGCGGTCGCTCTCGCGACCGATGCCGGGATGTGATTTGCGCCGTTGTACCTCGCGACTGCCCTGGATCCCGCACGGTGAAAGTCGTTCCAAAGTCGTAGCGACGAATCGATCGCGATACTTTCGGCAGCCAGCAATTTGTAGATCCAACCGTACAGGTGACGAATTTAATCGGCGGGACTTTGTACGGCAGCTAAAATTCATATTAATTCCCGAATTTAGGAAGTAAACAAATGTGAAAACTGAGTAGTAGTAGTAGCTCATCGTGAATATATGCTTTTATGCCGAGGATTTCGCTCTATTATCGTATACAGGGTGTCCCACTTCCCGCGCATTATGTTTCAACGACAGATTCTTTGATCAATGCGTAAGGTCGATTCTTCCTAGTGAAAATGAGAGAGAGATCATCATTATTTCAACTTTCCAATTCACCATTATATGTCTCTGAAACTAGGCCTCGAACTAAAATTATAATAAGCTTTTGCTCTGTGAATTTTCAGCTGGGAAATGTAATTTTACTATTCATTAGACTTCTTTCTTTAAGTTTTGCTTGTGAAAAGTCTTTCAATTGCTTGTAACTTGAAAATTATTATTGCCTCAATATTTTTGCTAATGAAAAATCGCCGTTAAAAAATAATGCGCGACAAATAGAACTTTCTATTTAAACAAAATGGTATGTCTATTTATTTAGCGTATTTTAAATTTCTATGAATGATAGTATAACTATAATTTTCAAATGCTGATACACTCAATAAAAACGTAAAATTGAATATAAAAATCTTCTCTTAAATAATGTCACAACATCTAAACAAATTTTATTTTGTAGAGAGTATATTTTAATAAATATTTTGCTGCACTCTTATTATTATAGTAATATTGTTTTAATAATATTTCTTATGTAATATAACTTGAAAAAAACATTGATAAAAACAATTATATATGTTGTTGTGATATACGTATTTTTAAAATAGAATTTTAAAATTATATATTTTAATAATGTGCATATTTTTTCATGTATATGTAATATTTTCCACGTTTTTGATATATGCTATGTGATTAAGGTCGCAAAATAGAATTTATAAGTAGAATATAATAGATCGTTTGTTCGCTAAAGAAGTGAAGCACTCTGTTGCGAAAGTTTCGCATATGCAATTGAATCCTCCTAATATTACGAGTCTCAGCGTTAAGAACGCAATACGATCTCATTTGCTCACAATATTTAGCATCGCGTATTCGTATTTCTTTGCAAAAAAAAGAAGACACGAATTGAGAATAAATAAAATATTTTTCTAAATTCTTCTCTTCTCCAATTAAACGTATTTAATTTAAATGAGTAATATTTCAATTTATATCTCGAGAGAAAATAATACTGATCAAGTGATAGCAAATTTATGACGTGCGAGAAAACGTAATTGAAGCTGTAAAATTAAAACTAATTTATTAAATTTTTTCTTTATAAAAAATTTAATTTAGAAATTTATAATTGATAAATTTTATAAATTTAATTTGTTAATGCTATACTGTATAACATATCAATTTTATTTCTAGATAATGTCAGCAATTAGAGTCTAACACAGTCTAATAGTCCAATAGTTCATATGGTTATCAAAACGTAGATAAATAGCGATAAACTTTACATTTTATATTACTTCAACTGCGAAAGAGAATGTTGCTACATTCTCGTGTAAAAGATATCATTCGATACAACTCAGAAGCAAGTTTTTTTATGATTACAATTTATAAACACGTTATAATGTTTGTTTTAAAGCTTAAGCTTCAAAGCGCATCGCATTATTGTTGCACTCTCTATTTCGATAGAACAAACTTTTAAAATATAATATGGAAACTTTACTATTATCCGCGTCTGCGAAATAAACATTATTAATAGAATTATAAAAAATAATTCCAAACGTGTGCGTTCCGTCTAAATCATTCTAATGTAGACGGATTTTGTATCTGTATTGATAAAACTGCGCTGTGAACGTTTAACCATTTTATATTTTTACAAAATATATCGGATAGCAAAAAGTACTTTGCAAACCTGTTTATTCAATAAAAACGATTTGATTAAGTTATTATGTAATACACGGATGTAAGAAAAGTTTCCGTATATTTTGTCGGAATTACCCAGCTTCTCTCATCTTACGTCACAATCTAAGACTACTATTCGTGGAGATATCGAGGAATAATCCATACTATTTATCCGTTATTAAGTGTCTTTTTTTTCTAAGCAAGTAATTATCTTACTCTCGTGGATTGTTGAAAATTAATGATGATGAGAATATCGCGTATGCGCGATAAATTCCCGGAAAACCCGGGAAGGAAATGTGATTTCACAAAATGAGGGAAATTGCACGGCGACATAATTACTGACACCTGTACACACTGTGTGCATGCATTGTGTCACTTACGTACGTACATAATTGCATCTAATTACTCGCGACGTTTGGTAACATTCTTGAGTTTTATTTACGTCTATCGTCGTGTGTTTTTCGAGTTTTCACTCCTGTAAAAATGTTATGATTGATGACAATTGTTGCGAAATCTCGCAACTCCGTCGTAATTTTATGGAAAATAAAAATCGTACATTATTTTACATTTCTACTATTTTATCACTTATTATTTTATATTTATATACTTCTATATTTTGTCATATTCCTCTTGAGAGATAATTTTTTTTTTAATTTAATCTTTAATCGACAAAAAAGGTTTGAATTAATTATATATAAATAACAAATTTTTCGTATTGATGTTATATAAAAAGTTTTTTGTAAATTTTCTTTTTTAATTTTTGTATTAGTCGAGTGATTATATAATACGATAATTTATTTTCTCTAGGCAGACATTTTATCGACTACTTTACAACTGACATTTTTCTATCGTAGATCTTTTCTTCTTGGAACATGGAATATGCGTGGCTGGGCATTTTAGTGCTATCGGGAATAATCTCAAATGTAGCCGCAGAATCGTAAGTATAGTACACTTACAGATATCTTTACAATACAACACCACAATTATATATATATATATATATATATATATATATATATATATATATATATATATATATATATAATTGTAGATTTTATTCACTATGATGATGAGATGTGATATCTCATATAACAAATTGCATTTTAATTTATAAAGATCACGGTGTATTTAATTATACTGCGAGATAAATTCTCATAATTTCAGCAACTAGCAGCTTCAGCGTGTTTCAATGATAATAATGATGATAATAATAATAATAATAATATCAATGAATACACTGTTTTAAATAATCATTAGTTTGAACAATAATTAGAATGTATCCCGAATTCTGTCCCAGATTACAGAATTTAATGTGCACTTTAACGTCGCTTTGCACGATTGATTTTTATTAGAAGATTCTTGTTTTCCTTAAAGATTCTACACGATTATTGCACCGAAAGTGGTACGTCCTGATTCAGAGTATCATGTAGCGGCAAGTGTTACCGGCATATCGACACCATCAACGATATACGTCGAGTTAACTGGAGAACTCGATGCAGGAAGAGTATTCAACATTTCTCGAACGGTGGTCGTCGAACCTTACTCCACTAAAATCTTACGATTGGACGTACGTATCGCGAGAGGACACTTGTATAAAAGATCGTATAAATTTTTTATTGTTCTTGTCATTCATATCTTGTTCATTCTGTTTACGTTCTGTCAGATCGGCGAGACCACGCCGGGAAGATACAAACTTACGGCGCGCGGCTTGTCGGGTATCGATTTTTACAAGTCGACAGACATCGAATACGTGCACAAAAGTTACTCCGTCTTCATCCAGACCGATCGGGCGATTTATAAACCCGGTCACAAAGTTATGTTTCGCTGTATAATATTGGATTCGAGATTGAGGCCGAGTATTGTAGGACCGACGGATGTGTATATCATCGTGAGTAATGAGTTTAGTGCTCTCGTACTCTATAATCGAATTATATGTGTGTATCCGCGTATAAACGTCGTAATGCTTACACGACACAGTGAATAATGATTCGTCGAGAATGTATACGTAGCGAATTTTCGAGACATTGAGAAAAAAAATTGCTACAGGACGGCGATGGGAATCGTATCAAGCAATGGACTCGACCGTCGGTGGCTCACGGGATCTTCAGCAGCGAATTGGAGCTGTCGCATTCGCCGGTATTGGGCAACTGGAAGATTATCGCCAATGTGGGCGATCAGACGTTCGAGAAGGAATTTGAAGTCGCAGAGTACGTCCTGCCCAACTTCGAGGTGACGATTGATTCGCCGAAACATGTGCAATTCAAGGAATCAAAAGTTATGGCGACTGTCAACGCGAGGTAAGCGATCGCTTTCTAGCAAAGTAACAGGAGAGACTTACAGATAAAATGGTAAAATATACCGCAAACTTGTTGATAAATAAAGGTATAATTCAATCTTGTGTGCCCCCTACATTTTTCCAGCGATAGATAAATTTTGAAGATGTGCTATTTCGCCAGAAATTAATCAACTCAAAGATCAATGACAGATAATTTGACTTACTTGCTTCTACTAAATCGTATACACACGAAGACTTTCTAGACTTATACTAATATTTGTATACGAAAAAATTTGACCGAAGATATTCATTTGTAAGTGCACCTAATTTAGGTATACCTATGGAAAGCCGGTAAAAGGTGAGGCTACGATAACAGCTTACCCAGACATCTTTTCTGGCGTCATCCAACCGATATTCCAACAACCTGTGAGAAAAGTGGTGCCGATCGACGGGAAAGTTACAGTTGATTTCGACATTTTGTCTGAATTGAGGTAAATATTGCATTAAACATTGTATATATCATTCACGGCCTGAAAATATTATAACATTTAAAAAATTACTGCTTGGAATAAAAAATCGGGTCAGACTTTTTATCACTTGGTTTTTCACGAACTTTTCTGTCTGTAGTGTTCTAAGATGCGTTACGCAGATTACACGCGACTGGCATCCTATAATATATACATTATATATATATATTATTTCATAGATTGACTGATGAATACGAAAGACCCATCATGATTGACGTAGTGGTGGAAGAAGCGTTAACGACCAGGAGGCAAAACGCCTCGATACAAGTAACGCTGCATAAACACAAGTATACGATGGAACTAATAAAAACGTCGGAATATTTCAAACCGGGATTAAAATACACTGCTTTCGTAAGCATATCTTATTATGGCACATTCAATCGTTGCGAATGCTTAAATTAAAATACACATATTTTTATTCGCGCGCACTATTATTTTGCAGCTAAAATTAACGAATCACGACGGATCGCCAGTACAGGACACCAAGAACGATGTCCTGATAGCGTACGGATATACGTACGATCGATCGGCTTATTTAAATGTTACAAGAATGTTGGATCAGAACGGCATGGTGCAATTAGATTTGTATCCGCCCAAAGCGAACGATAATATCAGCTTTCCTTTAAATATAGAGGTAAAGTTATCAATTTCGAGTCCGCTCTCTTCATCTTTACATCTTTATCTATAAATATACGAGATGATTGTTTACGTGTATGTATATGCAGGCACAGTATCTAAATCTTCACGAATGGTTCCCCGCGACCAATCAAGCCACGTCCCTGAGCAACGAATACATCCAAGCAGTCCTAAAAACGGAAAAGCCAATGGTATATATTTTAATTAAATCTCTATCTCATTATAACATGCAAAACTTTTCCTTCGGCGATAATTCTCGTCTCACGATGTCTTGTATTTTTGTAAGGTGAACAATTATATCGAGATTGAAGTAAATTCTACCGCTCCGCTGAAATACATAAGTTACGAAGTACTTGGTCGCGGTGACATTCTAGACGCGGGATCGATCTACGTGCAAGACAAATCAACGACAACCTTCAAGTAAGTATATAGGAGAAAGGTTAAATTTTAGATCTCTTTTCGAGTCATTCGAAAATACGTCTCTAAACTAATTTTACCCTGAATTTATGATGAATAATTCTAGAAGGAAGGTTTCTATTTTGAACATCTAGATTGCGCAATTCATTTGAATCTTTAGTCTATATATATTTTTTTTTTAATTGAGAATCAGAGTTAACGTCGACGGTATTTTACGCAACACAAAAACACCTTTCAGGTTTTTGGCAACATACGTCATGGCACCTACCGCGCATGTAATTGTATATTACGTGCGAACGGACGGAGAAGTAATAGCGGATTCGTTGGACGTTGAACTCACGGGAATACTTCAAAATTTCGTAAGTCATCGTGATTATTCTTAAAACGCCTGTGTTCTGCGGGCTATATTAGAGAGTGCGTGAATAACGGTATAAAATTTTGTGATATACAGATTGATCTTAAAGTAACACCTGGTGAAGTCATGCCTGGGGAAAGCGTTAATCTTGTGATATCCGCGAAACCAAATTCCTTCATCGGATTATTAGGCATCGATCAGAGATCCATCCTGCTGAAATCCGGAAACGATATCTCTTACGTATGTAGAGTGTAATACTAAATTTCACGCGTATTTTTTACGCGTTTTTCTCTCTCGACGACACAACGAACTGATTCGTCGATTGCATCGCAGGAGCAAGTGTACAAGGAACTGCAATCGTATGACAGGGTGAAAGCATCGCCGTACGCAGATTCATTTTTCGATCGTCCTCTCTGGAGACCCGGCTCAGGAACGGCAGATGACGTGTTTCGAGTAAAATATATATTCATTTTATTTTATTAATCTATCGATCATTATTGTCCGATGTTATCCGAATTAAGATTACGATATTTCTACTAGAAAACCGGCGTGGTAATCCTCACAAACGGACACGTCCACGAGAACTTCCCTGCGCGTAAGTTAAAAAGTAAATTTTCTCGAGTTTACGCTATATCCAGTAAAATACTAATGTAACGCGTACATTCTTTAAGACTATATCTCTAAATCGTCTCATAGAATATATACGTCACATATATTAAATAACTAGGAACTATTCTTATTTGTAATATAGCATGAGAATAACATTCTGTTTTCGATTTATTTTCTTTAATTAGTATCGATTCGTTTTTTTTTTTTTTTTTTCCAGTCGCGCACAGATATAACATAGATATATATTTTTTTAACCGAGCTTATATATGTGTGTAGTATACTACAGAGCTAATTTGGATGAAGCGTTATATGCATCCGCTGCGGGATTCTCAGGCCCAGCTGCATTACCGCCCGAGAAGGTCAAAGTTCGCAAGAATTTCCCTGAAACTTGGCTTTGGCAAACGCTTGACGCTGGGTAATGCCAATGACATAATAAATTATCGTGCATAAGATCTCTTTTTTACACCTATACGTGTCTATATAAATTGAGTAAGCGATTAATTATATTTACTTGGATATTTTCTCTTACAATTAGTTGCATCGATTAGTATAACAAAAAAATTATTCCATATCCTTTTCGTAGTATAGATATTTCTTTAACTGTGTCTCTAATTGTCTCTTATTTTAATCTGTGGTGATTCTCCCTCTACTTGATGGAAAATTTAACATCAGTCTGCACTCATATAATTCGCGATCATCAGAAAATATTAATACCTAGAATGCATACAACACGAAATAATGTAGGAAAACTAAAACGCTTCGCGCATTAAAGTTGCATATCAAATTTGTTGTGGTGGGAAATGGCTTGGATAACTCATGAGGTGATGGGTAGAAAATTTAATTATTCAGGATTTTTCACATAACTGCGGTGTTAATTTCATGGATTTGGGAACACTCTCTTAATATATTATATATATTATTTAAATAAGATTTAGTACCTGAATTATAGTATCGTTTAGTGTATATTTTATCTGAAATTTATATATCTATTTCTAATATAATTCGAAGTTAGATTTGATTCTCCGTCTACCAATCCACCAATCGTTTGATTTTATTGGACGAACATCTATTTCTCTCTCTAATAATTTTTTTGTATTATAAATTTTAATGACAGAATAGAGTTTTCTCTTGAAATCTATAGTAGTTTACTCACCATTCTTACTCATCATTCTTAGATATGGCAGTATGTATAAGAGTGTGTATCCTTATTTCATTAAAATTGAGAATAATACACTTTCAGAAGTTGATGCGAGTCCAAAGATCCCAAACGATAACAGATGCAGAGTTGGTAGAATGAGATATCTGTATCATTTATCTTACAGAATGCGTCTTGTACAAATCTACAATTTTATCTCTTTATTCATAATAATTTAGGGTTATTAAATTAGGGTTATTCCATTATCGTTCATCTTCTAAAACTTTGAATTTTTTCATTTTCATAAAAATTGACGCATATTTGCTCTCAAATAGGATAATTAAAATACGAAGAATCAAAGAAATCAAAGAATTTGATGTCCATCAATTTTTATAGTATAGAAATCGATTTTATCAAATTTGAAACATTTCTATGACGAATCGCATGACATGGAATAACCCATTAATAATGTCTCTTAATGACATTAAGAAGAATATTCTAGAACTGTCACTATTTCATTAAAATTGAATTGAGAAGAATGTCAATTTGTGCTAATATCAGGACTTCTATAGCTTTTGAATTAATAAAATCTACAGAAAATGTCGAGGAATAAACTTTTCAAATGTAAAAATAAATGAGAGAGATATGAAACTTTATTTTTTATTCAATTTTAAAGGGAACTTTAATTTAAGATGCATAAGATAACATCTGTGATCCTTGTAATATAAAAATCGAATGTCAAAAAGATGTTACTATAGAAGAAAACAAACTTACTCTATTCGAACTTAATAATTAAGAAAGAATTGATTTGTTAAAAATTAAATGAAGAATCTGTCTGTAGCGAAAAAAAAAGTGGTGGCAGTTTTGAAGTGATTGTGTGTAAAGGTAAACATCCCCTCTCGATAATTATACGCTACCGAGCTAGATAGCCGTATTGACCGTATTTGAGTACAGTTACCTTACTCCGATCCAGGCTCGGGGCCGGATTAATACAATACGCAGAATTGGATTGCAGGACCAGAGATTCTCAAGGGTAGAATAACGGGCTCGCCTCATGGGGTGTCCACGCTTCGACCAGATCTTGGTCCACCTGTCACGCACAGATTAGCGACCAGACCGCCGCTGGCAGGTCCTTACGCCTTCTCTCGCATCCCAAACCCTGTCTGGAATAAGCCCCGTGTATTCCTAATGCATGACATCTTAAACACCTGGCTTTTTGCAAACTTCTCTTCAGGGTATTTATCTCGTATACTTTTTTAGCGTTTTATGCACGCCTATGTATGCGCGTATATATATATATATGTATACAGGATGTACAAATTAGCATTGTATTGTTGAGAATTTGTATAATTATTATTATATTATGTTATCATTTTTTTTTCAAATAACATGATTAAGGTAATTATTGAGTATTGAATATAATTTCTTAATTATAACGCAAAAATAGATGCTTATTCCGGAGCATATATATTTGTATGGGCTTCCATTTCTCTTGTTTCGTGTGAAGAACTTGCTGCTAAAGTGTGTAAGTATTTTTACATCCTGCATATATATCTCTCTGTAAATAACGTACATACTATATTGTACAGTTATCGCTACGTGAAAGTTGATCAAGGTAAAGGTGTGTGATTTTATATCTCCTTAAGAACGTAAATTGTAAATGTTACATATATGAAGCTTCCTCTACATGGTCATGAAAAAACGATGTCTCGTGTCATGCCATTCACAAGAGAGCAATCGATTCTTGTTTGTAACACGAGATGTTCTCTTATTGACATAGAAATATGTATCTGTACGTTCATAAAGGTGAAGGATACAAATTTAAGAATTTATAACACAATTTTTTTTTCTTCATTTTACATCAACTTGCTTGTATCGTATATATTGTTGCTTTGTTTAAAAGATGCGACACGAAATTTTTCCTTTATCACTGTCGGAAAAATTTATCGGAGGTGAGAATCAGTTTGCAATGTGTTCATCGTATATTATTATAGTTACATATTTTATTTATTATCGTTTACGTATGCTATTTATTATAATTTATTCATTATCTGAGAACTGTAGGATATACGCACTATTGATCTAAATATCTCGTCTCGATTATGAAGGAATTAAATATATGTATACTTTTGTAGATATCAGGGAAAAGCTGAACTACGACGAAACGTACCGGATTCTATCACGTCATGGGTGCTGACCGCATTCTCCGTGAACGATGCGCACGGGTTGGGCCTTATAGAGGAACCCAGAAAGGTTGTTATCTATACATATCTATGCAATCTGTGTCCGAAAAGGTCCGAGATTGAATTCGTCACACGCCCGAAAAAAAAAAGGAATTATTTAAAAAAGAGAGAAATAAAAAACCGATGGTCGCCATAAGGCTATTCTTTTCTATATAAAAATATTGTTCATTGTCTGTCTATTAGTTGAAAGTCTTCAGACCATTCTTCATATCCATGGATTTGCCGTACTCGGTAATTCGGGGAGAAATCGTAGGCATACAAATTGTAGTGTTCAATTATATGAATAAAGACCTGACAGCTGAGGTTCTGCTAAATAATGAGGGACAACAATTTGACTTTGCGGAGGTTTCTAATGAAGTTCACGATGTACCAAGTGAGTGCACAGAAGATAATAATATAACAGTCTATATGTCGCAGTTTTATAGTTGAACCATGAGATCAGTTTATATGAGTGAGTTTTTATGTTTGTTAATATTTTTTTTTCAGAATTGGAGTTGTATCGTAGGAAGAAGGTGGATGTGAAAGCTAATTCTGGCTCAAGCGTATCGTTCATGATTATTCCAAAAGAACTGGGATACATCTTTATAAAGGCGACCGCTAACAGCGTTTTGGCCGGCGATAGCGTCGAACATAAGTTACTCGTCAATGTAATCACGTTTATTCCAATTTTTCACTCGCGCGCGATTGCTCACGATACATTAAAACATAAATGTCGTTTTGCTTTAAGGCTGAGGGGGAAACGCAATACAAGAACGAAGCGGTATTTCTGGATTTGAGAAATGTGGAGAACGCGGGTGCAAATGTCACCATCAATATACCTAATAATGCAGTCCCGGGCTCCGAAAGCATACACATTTCTGCAGTCGGTAATAATGCTTTATCATACGTTATTTAAATTAAAAATTAAATACACCTCCTTCCCCCTTTTTCTATATCAAAAAAATAAACTTGTTAGCGCGATGTGTATTTATACGATCTATGATTCACTTATACAAATTTATTTTATAGAATATTTTGAAAAAAATATGTTCAATTTTATCATTCATTAGGTGATATCTTGGGCCCCAGTATCCCGAACTTGGCGAACTTAATAAAAATGCCATTTGGTTGCGGCGAGCAGAATATGCTAAATTTCGTACCGAATATCGTCGTTTTAAATTATCTAAAGGTATTAAGATAATCTTTTCTGTTATATGACACACACACACACACAAACATGTAATTTAAAAAATTTTCTTTTCCAGAATACAAATCAATTAACGCAAGCTGTGCAAAGCAAAGCGCTAAAATACCTGGACACCGGCTATCAGCAAGAATTAACTTACAGACATACCGATGGTTCTTTCAGCGCGTTCGGTATGTCGGATCCTAGCGGGAGTACATGGTACGCGCACGATAAGATTATTGCATATTGTTCAACAATTTCTATCTATATACGCCGAGATATTAAATCTGTAAATCTTAAGAATTAAATTTCTTCACGCATAACAAGTTACTCTGTTGCTCCAGGCTTACAGCCTTCGTAGTGAAATCTTTCAAACAAGCGGCGGATTACATACCGGTCGAGGATAGGATCATAAACGAAGCCTTGGAGTGGTTGTCGAATAATCAAGCGGCGAACGGCTCCTTCCCTGAAGTAGGAAAGGTCAGCCATCGTGATATGCAGGGTGGAGCCGCAAAGGGACTCGCTCTAACGGCGTACACGCTTGTCGCTTTCCTCGAAAACGAGGTACGAATGCGATCATTATATATATACAATATCATTTTCTATTTAACATTATTATTGAATTTAAAATAGAAATTGCATTTTCCGCGATTATTAAAACTAAACTAAATGTCGACGCAGGATTCTGTGGAAAAATATCGTAATACGATAAACAAGGCCGTCGACTACATTGTTCGTAACATAGAAGGATTAAACGACACGTATGCATTGAGCTTGTGCGCTTACGCCTTGAATTTGGCGAAGCATCCTTACGAGACGTCCGCGTTTAATTTCCTGGAATCAATGGCTATGACGAAACAGGATGTCAAATGGTGGAGCAAACCCATTCCGAAAGACGATAAAAATCCGCATTACTCTTTACCGCGTTCCGTCGACGTTGAAATGACATCTTACGCTTTACTCTCGTATCTCAGACGTAATCTGGTCGCTGACGCGATTCCCGTCATGAAATGGCTTGTCAAGCAAAGAAACACGGAAGGCGGCTTTGCCTCGACGCAAGTAAGCACAATTATTCAAAGTTTATTATTATTCTCTAACATACATGTTGAGGAACTAAATTAAAATTCGTTTAAAATTATGCGTGAAATAATCTAGGACACCGTAATCGGACTTCAAGCATTAGCGAAGCTCGCTGAGAAGTTGTCAAAGGACACGAGCTCGGTACGAATCGCATTTAAATATGGAAAAGAGGGTCAAGGTTACATGAACATAAATAGCGGCAATTCTATGATACTCCAGAAACAGATAGTAAGTTGAAACGAATTATCGCGTAAATATGTGTATTTCACGTTGCTGGGACAAACGAATAGATTATAACATTCGTATCTTCTACAGCTACCCACAAAAACGCGGTCTGTCAATATAACAGCATCTGGCAAAGGTTTCGTGCTGGTGCAAGTCTCCTATCAATATAATTTGAACGTAACTGGAGCATGGCCATTGTTTACGTTGGATCCTCAAGTGGATAAAAATTCCAACGTCAATCATTTACAACTCTCTATATGTTCGGGGTATGTTTGCCTTATTGTCTCAAATTTATTAATTTTATTACCGTTAATGAAGAAAGGAAGATTTCAGCGTTTTTTTAATTACTCTTAATATTATAATTGTCACACGGAAGTAAATAATTATTTCTAAATTTATTTTTGGATCCCAACTGAGAGATATGCACGGAAAGTATAATTAAATTTAATTTAATTATACTTAATTTAATCGAAAAATAAAAAGATAAAGACTAAGAATATTTACTTCCCTGATTCTCTCTTACATGATTCTACCGCGATCGAAAATTATTATCAAATTCTTCATCATCAGATTTGTTCCAACCAAAGAAGCAAATGAGAGCAATATGGCCGTTATGGAAGTAAGCCTACCTTCCGGTTTCACTGTCGACAGAGATTCTCTACCGAGTCTAGAATTATCATCGCATGTAAAACGTGTGGAAACTAAAAATGGTGACACAATGGTGGTTTTATATTTCGACAAGGTAGAATCTATATCGCAGCTTGTCAGCAATGACTAATTGCCATAAATTATTTCAATACTTTGCATAAGAATATGATGAGGGATACAAATATTAATATATGAAATATCTGAGAAGAGAATTTTTTATTTTATCATAGATGATCAAGGAAGAGTATTGCCCTACTGTGTCTGCGTTTAGGACGCATAAAGTAGCTAAGCAGAAACCAGTTCCCGTTTCTATATACGATTATTATGATTCGTGTAAGTATATAATTTAAACTAATTTGACTTAAAAAATATTAGATCCTAAGATAGGAATAATATATAGGATATATAAAAAATAGAGATATAAAAAATATATTACTAATTTTCTGTGCAGCGAGAAGAGCAAGGGTATTTTATGAGGCTAGAAGAACAACTTTGTGTGATTTATGCGAGGATGAAGATTGTGAGGATATATGTGTCTCAAAACCTGGCAAACAGAAGGATAATGCTACAATATCTGCTGCGTCTCATATTTATACTTGTGTATATTTACAACTCACATTCTTCTCGTTTTACTTGCTGCTTCATAAGTATTTGTAATTGCATATTGTTATCGAGAATAATTATTTTACTATATATTTAAAATCTCTAACAAAATAACGTGAAGGAGCTGTATAAGTTGCGACCAAAGTACTTGTTATACAGAGTATAAAATATTACAATCCATTTTTTATGGAATATCCAAATCAAACTAACGTAAGATTTAATTACTTGGTAATATTATGTTTATAATAAAAACCTAATAATGTTTCTTGTTACTGGGAAAGAAATTATTTTTCACATCACAGATTCCTTCAGATTTCTTATATAAAATGTTTATTTACATTTCCGACTTTTATACTACGAACTAATATAGCTATTAATTACTGCTGTGAAAAATAATTATTACCCATGATATCCTTTATCGTAATATGTAAAAAAAGAAAGAAAATAGAGGAAATCTCGAAAAGGAGATGGTAGGAATTTGTAGCATACAAATATTATTAATTCCATATTTTATCGTGATTTCCAAGACGGTTTATATTCGACGATTTACAGAAAAATATTGAAAATAAATTATCATGATTTGATAATTCGGTAAAATCTATAATTTTAGAATGAAAATAACACTATTTCGCTATGCATGCAAAAGATCATCGTCACTGTCCGTTTGACACTGTGTGGGATCGGAAGCGTCGAACAAAAGTCTAGCTTCTTCAGTCGTATCTACCTGCGATGATAAAAATGCAAAATATACGCGACAGCTCATAAAAGGCTTGTAAAAAGATAAAAGGAAACGAACGTACTCTGCAATACTGGACTCGACCTGCGCCTCTTCTGAAACTAAGCAGATTTATCCACGAGCGAAAGCGCGCTCTTTTCTCCGGTTTTCGGAAATAGATTAAAGCGGCCAGTACCGCGATCACAGTTAGCACTATGCCAGCTATCGCTCCAGCTATAAGCAAGAATATTAGTTGTAAAATCATGGCAGCAAGATGGACTGAGACAAGTGAGAAGAAACTGATTAAAATAAAGTAATAAGAATAATTAACTTTGCTTTCCTTGATGTATTTGTCGCTTTATTTAACGTCTGGCTTCCAATTATCCAGAATCTTATCATTTGTCTCAATCTGTCTTACCAAATTCGATGCGTCAACGTCGCATCTGAATTCTGATATCAAAATCTATTACCGTGTTTACCGTGACTAGAAGAGACCAAGAGAATCCCGGAGGACGGTACTTTTTCTCGATCCGCGTCCCGAGAATTGGCATGCTTCGCGCAGATCACTTCGGTGTGCCATTCGAATTCCGCGCTACACTGCGATTCCTATAAGTCACACAAAAGAAAAGAAAAAAAAATAATAAAAATGACACCGAGAGAGAAGAATACGAATTAGCAATATCTACATGTATAAATTTTATTCGGTGGTATATCTGACAACCGTCCGCAGATTATCGCTTAATCGCCCATGACAGATTGTTGGATTTGCCAATATTAGCCATCTCTGTCCTGAATAAATATACATATATTTTACGCCACAATCGATAATTCAACTGTGAAAGTTGTATGCAAGGCGAATTAACAAAAGCAGGATATGTACTAAAATATTTCTTGAATTTGAAGATGTAAAGAATTGTAAAGAATTAACATTATATGTTTCACATTTTATGTATACACATAATATAACATTTTTAATATTCTAATATCTAGTGTAGGTTGAATAAAATAACTTTACATTTTGAGGACTTGTTTTCTTATTTAATTTTAAATTTCTGAATTGAAAGTTAATTCAAATTGATATTATGAAACATATATAGTTAATCTCATTTTGACGTAAGCCGCAATAAGTAAGAAATAGAAATATGCGAGTTTGACAGAGAAGATATAAATCTAGGTATTGTTAAAAATTTTTAATCGATAATATATCCATTATCAGTCTTTAAGAAATATAAAAAGCTCTTGGTGATTATTTACATTTTACATGGAAAGACGGAGAAAAGTAAATAAGGCTTCAATATCTGAAACCTGAATATTTTATAAAGAATCTCTCCCCTCTTTTTCATCGATATCACATAATATATACATATAAGAGATTTCAATGATAGGAGCGATATTAAAAATATCCTGATACTTTTCCTCTTCCATCATCATCACTAATTTTTATTAAGCTTGCATATTAATATCATCAAGATACAATCAAATATTTTGCCCTCTTGTCAAACAGATAAGTAATAATCGAAGTGTATGCCGAATCAAATTTATTTAAAACAGAAAATCACATAAGGAGACAAAGTAACGTGAAATATTTAATAAAAAAAAAATCTTTCTTATATAGAAATAACGATAATATTCGTTTAAATTTTCATGCAAGCTCGCATGATTTTATCTTCATATACACACATAGTGTAACATCGTATATGGAAAAAAAGAGAGAGAGAGAGAAAGAGGGATCCTTTTCTCTATTTCTAATGATAAGCAGTGTTGATAAATAGAGAGAAAAGGACCGCGAGCGAACGAGTGAGAGATTCCGAAGACAGAGAGAGAGTGGGAAAGAGCCAGTGGAAAGGAGAAAGAGTGGGGGAAATGGAAAGAGAGGAGGTCACGATCGCTCAGTCAGTCTGTGTCGGATTGCGCAGTCGTACGGTTGGTTCGACGGTTCCGAGAAATTCTACGTTAAAATCAAGTTTCCTCTTTACGTTTCTTCTACATTTAAGAAGAACCACGTCTAACAAAGAACAAAGTGCAATTAAAACAAAGTGTCTATTAACGTAGTTGGAAGCGTTGTACGGAAAATCACGTGTGTGATACCAGAAGTGCGTGTATGTTTGTGATATCGTTATTAATAATCAATCACCGTTGTCTTCCGATAAAAAAGGAATCAGGGTGAACGACGCGAGGCTCGCAAATGATCGTCCAGTAACGCACACACATTATCTATCCATATTGCAAATCGGTAAGTAAACGGCGTATAGACGTCATTTCCACGAACCGGTTCAGGCATCGCCTCGCGGACGATCGTATCGTGCACAGGATCGGATTTAGTTTAAAAAAAAAATCGCCGTTACGCGAATATATTTAGTAGCGACCGTGTTCAGAAAATAAACAGTGTCTTGTTAATCAATTGCACGTAATTTTGGCCGGCAATATACTTCCATAGATCTATCAATCGATAGATCCGTGTTTCAAAAGGCGGTCGTACATTCGTTGTTCTTTTTTTAACTTGCTTCATCAAAGCATTAATTTACTTTTTTTCCTTTATATCGTGACGCAAACGTATTTTTCCTGCCTTATCTCATGTAACGAGGAACTCTAACAATAAAATGTAAAAAAAATAATCGAAACTATCGTTTTGTGTGTGTGTGTGCAGCATGTGATAAAACACAAGTTTATTTCTATCTATCTATATGTATATGTATATAAAATCGAAACACAAAGATCTTGAAAATTTGTAAAATGTCCGTAAAATGCCAGAGTAAATCGGGCCCTGTTTGTGTGACGTAAACACGACCGTCCATGGAGGATCGTCAAGGACGATCCACACATCGTAAACTCGCGTTTTATTAATCGTCGTAGTTTTATTGTAGTTGAGCGACACGGACCAGGATGTGCGATGTTTTTCTTCTTTTTTTTTTTTTTTTAATATCACGATATTCGCGTTGATAAAGAATCGACGAAGATCCGCGTTTCCGAGGTCCATAATTTAGCAGCGTAATTTACGCTGGTTATTGACTGCGTCCCGGGAAAAGCCCGATGTGCGATTTCACGGAATGTTTATATGGCAGCCGATTTCCAGCAATTACTATTTACATAATGCGAGCGTAATTGAGATTCACCAGATACACACGAACGGACGATGAAAGCGAAAAAGAGAGATAGAGAGGGGCCGCCGTATCGCGAAACCGAGATATAATATATAATTATATCGCCCACGAACTTTGGATCAATCGTGTCTATCGATTTTGTTCCATATCGATATTAATAAAAGTTAATTAAAAATGTGAGACATATTTCGAGCAGTCTCGAATCGCGGATAAAGCAAAATTATATAAGAGGTGTAGCTACGTCTGTAAAGAAAATTTTTACGTACGTACGTGTTTAGAGATAGATTCATGTAGAGATAGCTACATACATGTAAGGCAGAAAATGCGCATAGAAAGGAAGTTGGGAAATATCGACATGCAAAGATCAAGTGTTATCATTAATACTTATATCACATTTTATGCGGAAATTGCAACAGACGTATACTACGAGAATGCAATAAAATATTTATACAAGTTCGCGGGAATATTTATCTGACTGATTTATTTAGCGGGGAAATAGTTTGCTGTTTCTTGATTAAATTTTAGATAAAGTCATTGATTTTTATTATTTTAAAAAAATCGAGAAACTTCTTTCTATATGAAATAAGTGTATCAAAATCGTGAATATTTTTATTAATATTAATATTTGTGACAAGCAGGAGGAATCTTTTGCCTCATACTTTCGTGTGTGTAATCGGTAAAGTAAAGATTAGGCCAATAAGGCCAATAAAGCCTATTGTCAGTATTAATATCGTGGCTTTTTCCTTTGCAATTGTTGCGCTATTGGTTGTTCAATTGAGCAAGTTAAATTAATTGTAAAAATAAAGTCGCGCGGAGCGTTTTGCGAAGAATGCGATCTTGCGAAAGAAACCGTCGGAATTTAATAGATAAAATCTTTGAGTATATTATTTATTTGCGTTTAAGTGCATGCAATTTTAACAGGTGTTAATATCTCGTCGGTTATCACGTTATCAGTGATATACGCGAATTAGATTTTTGTCAATTACCATACAGTATGTTCTCAGTCTTCACAATTATGTATTCGCATAACGATAGATATTACGTGTCTATAACACAGTATAAGAAAAGTATGATAGTATAATTATACGAGGGAAGAAACTGCGTTTGAAAATATTTCGTAGACTTAGTTTTTGAATGAGAGATTATATAGAAATCAATCACTGATAACGTGTATCATTTTCGCACGCTCGCGAAGCTATTTTCAATTTCGACGATTACTTAAGATATGTGATGTGATAGCCGGACAGTAGCACAGTACAATATATTTATTTATATGTATTACATTCTTGAATTTATCAAAATTATCAATGTCTCATTTTAATTATCTTCAGCCCAAAAACCTATTCAACATCCACGTTTGTTGAACCTGCACTTTGTCTTGATTGCATTGAGTTGTTTAAAAATCGTTTGACAATAAGTCAAAATTATCTTGTACATTTACTTTTCGCTAACTTTATCTGTACCAATATTTTTATAAAATGTAATAGATTTTTTCTTCTTTTATTTTCCAAAAATTTTGAAATAGACTATTATTTATTATTGGAGTTGTTAATTATACGCACTAGTAAATATTAGATATTAGATAGAGATATTAGCAAATGTAGGGGAAAGGAAGCAAATTTGGAATACCAGTTTGAAAAAAAATTATAAAAAATTATGTGTGAGGAGCTGAATAATGAACACCACTTCTAAACGTAGGACAACTAATATATTATCAATCAAAAAATAATGAACAGAATTTGAAAACAAAAAGTGCCTGAAACTTTGGCTTAATTAAAAAATGAAAAAAAGGGTGATTTAGTTAATGTGCTGGTAATTTGGAATAGGGTACTTCGAATTACATTCACATTTTCTAAATCGTTCTTCTTTGTCTTATATAATCATCTCTTCTTTTATAAACTATTGTTCTCTTATAAATTTATATAAATCTTTCTTCTTCGTCTTATATAATCTTCTCTTATAAACTACTAGGTACTTATGATTCATCTATTAACAATAATCACACATATAAGTTTCGGAGTCATAGCCAGCGCATTTGCTGTGTACCCATATCTCACATATGAAGCATTGCACTCATTGTACTCCTTTCACGTCATCATATATGATTTGGAATATTCCAAAGTAACTTTATATATAGTATTCCGAATTAACAACATATCATGGTTAATCTCAATTTTTAAATCACGTGTCACAAATCGAAAATCATTGCAAAATCAGTAGAAATTCATAAAATTAACATGTCAAGGAACAATTTAAACGAATTTCAACAAATATTTGATAAATTTTAACCATGGTGGAAACGGATTGCAGACTCACTTAAAAAATCTTGCGAATGTCTAGTTTTATTTTCGTCTAATTTAAAACAATACTGTCAACATGGCGATCCATACCGCAAATGTCATTAGTTAGTGGGTCGCTACTCTATTTGTATGTGATGATTCAAACTATTTGGCGTCACTAGTTTTTTTTATACTTCGGTATTCCAAATTACCAACAGTATTCCAAATTTGCCTCCTTTCCTCTATGATTATCACGAATCGAAAAAAATAAATTATATATTACGGTAGTTCTAAAAAAATACGCTCGTAATGCTGATGTTTTTTCACCATCAACGAGAAACATACAAGATTATTTTACTACAAATTGAAAATAAATTATATATTGCGGTGGTTCCAACAAGAGTAGGGATTCGTACCTATTTTTTAGAGTTCTTCCCTATTTTTCTGCCAAAAAAAAGATGGTAAATAAAATTTCACAATTTTTGAAAAGGAGAAAATATAAAAAGACATTATTTCTAGATGAAATAAAAAAGCATATATATCGAATTCAATAATGAGATTTTAATAATAATTATTTCAAAACTGTAATTCTAATTTTCAATTTTCTGCAACAAATTCCTTATATCGACCTAATAATTATCGTATTAAGTTTGGAAATTTATTGTACAATTATCGAATATAAATATCATATATATCGAAATGTATTGTAAAGTGGTATGTAAAAAATACCAAGGCTTCCTTTTTGGGCGATACGTAGGATGCAACAAGCATGTGTACTTCATCGAAAAAGCAAATATAAATTGAGATGCTGGATTAACAAGATTAAAAAAACGATTACTGAAAATCGTGAGCTAGCCTTTTATCATAATAGTTTCCATTTGCAATTTCCTCGTAATTCACCAAAGAATGAGATTCCACGAATTGCACCGATAGATTTATTATGATATCAATCTGTGTGTTATTATGAAATATTCTAAAAATTTTTATTAATTAAATTATTACATATGAAGAGGGTATAACGCGCGCGATGATGTACGCATGTTTTGGATTTCTTGACAAATTCTTTTGATATTTTAATATTTGTATACAAGATGTCCCTAATCATATAATATTTTAATTTCAGAGATTAGTTAAAGCCAAAAATTAATATAAAGTATCGAGATAATAATAGCTTAAACGATTAAAACTCTTCTCGTTATTAAAGAAAATAGATTTTTCTTTTATAATCAGAGATATAAAAGAATATATGTTTATGTGTCTGTAAAAATTCATATTTTATTTATGAATATCATTTATTTTATACGATATTGTGTGTGATATATGTATAAAGATGTAAAGCACACGAGAATTGCAATAGGCTTATCTCGAAAAGGGGAAGTGCTACATTTATCTAAGCCACGATACTTCCGATTTTCGCGATATTGCTCCTAACATTCGCGGTTTAGGAATACGTGAGAAATAAAAGCACATTACATACAATATGATAATGCAATGCAATAAAAATGTTTTTTCTTGCTTGTTTAAACAGGTGTCAGACTAAGGGGGAAAATTACGATACATCTTGGAAAATGATCATCCGTCGTGAGACATACCTTGTGATTTTGATTATCATTGTAAGCAGCTTCTCCGACTTTCATTGCCCAACAAATAGAACATGTGTAGAGACATTATGCGAATTGAATCACGAGGACGGTTTCGAGATAAACTGTTTAATGGGAAATGACTCCTATTTTATTGTGAATATTCAACCGAACCAATATATACTGGTATGTAGCTATCTAATTTTACGTTTATCTAGACACAACTGCAAAGACCTATGCTCATTACACTACTAAAAATTAAACGATTCATATTCAAGAGCACAGAATTTTCAAAGAACAATAAATTCAGATATATAACATCAATTGATTTTCAACCAACGATAGTATAAGACAGAATCTGAACTTTGTATTATATCACGATTCTCTTTCGACACGTTTAATAAAATAATTTTCTTAAAAAATATAAATTCATATTTTTAAAAAGGGAGTCTACTTATTGTTAGGTGATTAAAAAATTAATAGTCTTTAGAGATATTTCATATCATTTACGAGATATTGACTTATAACTAATTCAATCCACATACATATATAAATTTAGGCAATCTAAAACAAAATATTTTCTAAGAACCTATTTTATTTCCACGCATGCTTTTTTTGAAACTTCCCATGATATCATTCACAAAACTCAGAAAGTTTATATATTAAATCGCTATGTTCTCTCTTTAGGCATTTCTATCTCTTCCCCTCTCGCCTCACCCTCTCTCTCTCTCTCTCTCTCTACATCTTTCACTATATACATTTTTCATTATATAACTTTGTAAATAAATAATAAATATAATAAATGAAGTTTATATGAGCGTATATTTTTTCACGCAGATCGAATGTATCAACTCGCCGGAATGGACAAATTTCCATTTGGACGTGGCGTCAATGAAAAACGAAATCAAATCGATGTTCTTTCGCATGTGTGATTTCCCGAGCAACAGCAGTTTGGGCGAAATCACGCAAATGTTAGGAGCCACCGGCGTTGAGAAATTGAGTTTCCAATCGTATAAGAACTTGAGCTTTACTCTGAAAAAGCAACACCTGACCGGTTTCGAAAACCTAAAGTCTTTGGTTTTATCGAGCAACAATGTGTCTTACGTGGACAGGGATCTGTTGGCCGATTTCACCAACTTGACGGGGCTTAACTTGCTCGATAACAATTTACATTCGGTTAACGGACTTTTCAACCATACCCCAAAATTGCAGTGGCTCGAGTTGGGTGATAATAATTTGCAATCGATAGAATTAGATACATTTGGGAATCTAAAAAATCTGACATTGCTCAATTTATGGAAAAATCATTTAACGGAGCCACAATCAGGGATTTTCGACGGACTCGTCGCTCTCAAAACTCTCGACCTTAATACGAATAACATGATTAGTTTACCGGAAAACATATTCGCGAAGCTGGAGAATCTAGAGATCCTCAACTTATCTCGGAACAATTTTACAGATTTACCGATGAATCTGCTACGAAATATCACGAAACTACAAACCTTCACTCTGTTTGAAAACAAAAGAAATATGACCTTGCCAAATGAATTTTTCGCTAATTTAACAGAACTGAAGGTGTTGAAACTGACAAAGAATGGACTTATCACATTGCCGGAAGATCTTTTCTGGGGATCTTCCTCACTGACCAATATCACTTTAGACCGAAATTATCTTAAATCTTTACCCGTGCAAATATTCCGAGACTTGAAAGAATTGAAAGAATTGATATTGACTTTCAATGATCTCGAGGAATTGCCTAAAAATATTTTCGTCAATACCAAACGATTAGTAAAATTGGATTTATCAAAAAATCGCATTACTTCCATTTCCGAGTACGTTTATATCACTGTTACTATACAATGATTGTTTTTATATTTTCCATGTTTATATCAATGTATAATTCTTTTTAATGTTGCAGGCGCGTATTCTCTGGATTGATTGCATTGAAAGAATTAAACATAGAAGAAAATCAGCTGATGACCATTTCCGACCAAAGTTTTGCCTCTTTAATAAATTTAAAAATTGCTAAATTGTCCAACAATCGTCTTACGTTACAATCTACTTTTTCCGAGTATTATGATGGATTTGGAATCAACTCACCTTTTCATTATTGCGTCGATTTAGAGGAATTATATTTAGCTAATAACAGTATTTCAAAAATATTCGATGACTGGACGTTGAGTGATTCGAACCTTCGGAAATTGGATCTCAGCTATAACAATATATCCTTTATAACTGTAAGTATCTGAGAAAGCACACACTATATCCTGATAGCAGAAAAAATGCGATTAACAGAGTTATAAAATAATTTTCGAAGACAATAGTACACATACACATCTTTGATTTTTCCTTTTTTAATTGCAGAGCGAAGATCTGCAATTTATATCGAATAATATCAAAGTGAACTTAACTTACAACAAAATAGAGCACATTATCTTGGAAAATGCCGAACAATTCCCGGAATTTCAACAGGAAGTTTCTCGTGATGCGATAATATTAGTGGGGAACAATCCATTAAGTTGCGATTGCAAGCTGTATGACTTTTTACGATATATCGAAGGCAGAATGAATCCCAATGTTCAAAATTATTTTCACATAATACCTGCAAATTTAACTTGTCAAAGCCCAGAGGAGCTGAAGAATATCCCCGTTACGAAATTGAAATCTGAATCATTAATGTGCATGGTGAATGATACAGATCCCGATACTAAGTGTCCCGAAAAGTGCAGCTGTTATAAGAGGCCCGAAGATGATGCGTACATATTCGACTGCTCTCACAAAAACTTGACTAGCGTTCCGAGCGATATAAAAAATCCTGGCAATTTCAAGCAACTCGAATTGATTTTCGCCTATAATCAGCTTACACGAATACCGGATTTGAAAAATTTAAAATTCGAATCAGTAAAGAAACTTATTTTATCTCACAACAACATTTCTGAGATCTTTTTAGACGAAATACCCAGGACAATACAGGTGCGTAAATCTCTATGCAATATTTTATTCAAAGAATCATCTAAAAAGAAAAAAGAAAATTCAAGAACATGTAGTATTCGCAAAAATACATAAAAAAAGTTTCGTTAATGAAAAGGTCCGCAGAAATCAATCTTGACATTTTTCCTCTTCACTGATTCTTTCTTTCCTGATCACTGTGTATACATAAAGTATTAAAAAAATATATTACGCTTTACGATTAAGATTTAAGATTGAAATCTCTGTTTCAGGTTTTGGAACTACATAATAACAACATATCAACAATACGTCCTGATGTGTTAGAGTTCTTGAAAAATTCTACGAATTTAAACTTGACGTTACACGAAAATCCATGGATATGCGATTGCAGCACTAAGGATTTCCTAAGTTTCATTCAAACAAAACTTGTGACCATACCCAATCTATATCAAGTTACATGTCCAGGGAAGAACAAACCTATATCGGAGATGACCACGATCGAATTTTGTCCGTTTGACAACACAGCAATTGTCGGCGTTAGCATAGCGATCGCTCTGATGGGATTGCTTATCGGCATCTCGGGACTCCTCTATTATAAATACCAACAACATATCAAAGTGTGGCTATTCACGCATCAATGGTGCTTATGGTTTGTAACGGAAGAGGAATTGGATAAGGAGAAACTATACGACGCGTTTGTAAGCTACTCGCACAGGGATCATGACTTTGTAGTGAATGAACTAGTGTCGAAATTGGAGAACGGCCCGACGCCGTTCAAGTTGTGCCTTCATTATCGGGATTGGTTGGCGGGCGAGTGGATACCGGCGAATATCGCTAGATCTGTGGAAGATTCGAGACGGACGATAGTTGTATTGTCGCCGAATTTCCTCGAGAGCGTCTGGGGAAGGATGGAGTTTCGAGCCGCTCATAGTCAGGCATTGAGCGAAGGTCGAGCGCGAGTGATATTGATCCTGTACGGCAATATCGGTCCTACGGATGACTTGGATCCCGAATTGAAGGCGTACATAAGTATGAATACTTATGTCAAATGGGGAGATCCTTGGTTCTGGGACAAATTGAGATACGCGTTACCGCATAAAAGCAAATTACCCAGGAAAAGTAGCACGGTTGGAAGAAAAATCTTTGAGAATCATCAACTGTGTATTCCAGCAAACAGAGATAAAAAGGAGCTTATGTATCCGATCAGAATTCCCGAGACTCCTCCAAATACTACACCGCCTGCCGATACGTTTAAAGCATTCGATGAGAAGCTGGAGAAACAATTACCTACGAACGAGTTTCCCCAAGAATCGTGTAAGTTGAATGAAAACGTTACAATAATTCTTACACCGGAACATTTAATCAAACACGATCCTATGATTGATAACAGGGAGTGTATTATTTGAGATAGAAATATAGGAAATAATGATTAGAGATCACATTTATAGTTTCGTCTGTGATAGATACAGTGTTGATGCTCCCAAATTGTTTTAAGAATTTCTTTTTTTCATAAAGAAAACTTGATCTTAATTTAGAATCTTCAGATGAAATAATTAAGAATACTAACTCGATACAAGAACGAGAGAAAAGAAAAAAATAAGAAAAAAATAACAAGCAACTGACTGATGTTAGGATGAATCTATATGTATAAATGTTAGCATAATAATATGCATTTTTTATCAATTCCTGGGAAATTAATTTCCAGGAATAAAAAGCTCATTTAAATAATTAATATAAAATATTATGCTATATATATATTTTTTTTAACATTTACTGTATTACTCTGCCGATCTTTCGGAAAATGTGTACTTAAATTTAAACTTTTGTACACACTATATAAGATTTTAAATCGAGATTATAAATTGTTATAAATTGGCTTTCATAACATGATATATTATAAATATTATTATTAATATTATATCAAGTTTATATAATGTTTATATAATGTTTATTCTTTTTATAGATGTGTGTTATTCTTTATGTTATATTCTGTCATGCAATACATAAAAGTTTTCGGTATATCTTTCAAAAAATAGCTTGTATAAGAAAATACTCAGTGACATTATTTGATATATTATGATGCATCTTATTTAGGTATCAAATACACTTACTATATATTGCATTAGTATTAGTGAACAAGATTTATATATATAGTTTTTTTTATATGATAGTTTATATATAAGATTTTCCTTATTTCCATTATTGTACCAATGCTTAGTAGATTTTTTTATCAATTTGTTAAATGCTGACGCAGTAATGATGGAACAACCTATATAATTTAAGTTACTAAAGCAGTACCTGACAAACAATTAATTTGTAATTAATTGTTTTTTACAAAATACTTTCCATGTCATGCATTATGCATTAATGTCGTGCATTAATAGAGATGTTTTATATAATACAAAATGCCCTGTTTTTTCTAAATATCCTCTCGTATATACAGGGTGTTTCATTTTAATTTCCCCAGGCAAATATTTTGGAAAATAATGAAAATTCAAAAAAATGTTTCAGACAAAAGTTGTATGGTTTTGAGGGGGACATAAGATGGTGCCATTAGTTTGACCTTGAAGAGTCACCTGAAGGTCACGTATAGGTTACCTCCAACTTTTTAAATGGGACACCCTATATATTTTTGCATATTCTTGTAGCTTGCCTCGAGAGCTTTCCAAAACACTATAATTAGACATTTTTTCATTAAGTACTTTTCGAGTTATAAGGTTTGAAGTTTACAGTATTTTGACATAAAATACAAAATATCGTGTAAAACATTCAGTTTTCGGTAATCTTACCTTAATACTTTTACGCATAGAATAAAAAGACCAATCAATTGGTGTAAAAAAAACACATAGTTGCTATTAAGAAAAAGTATGTAATTTGCAACATGCAGCTGCATACTTTTTTTGAAAGCAATTATGTGTTTTCTTTACACCAATTGATTGGTCTTATTATTATATGCGTAAAAGTATTAAGGTAAGATTACCGAAAACTGAATGTTTTACATTACACGATATTTTGTATTTTATGTCAAAATACTGTAAACTTCAAACCTTATAATTCGAAAAGTACTTAATGAAAAAATGTTTAATTATAGTGTTTTGGAAAGCTCTCGAGGAAAGCTACAAGAATATGCAAAAATATATAAGGTGTCCCATTTAAAAAGTTAGAGGTGACCTTCACGTGACCTTCAGGTGACTCTTCAAGGTCAAACTAATGGCACCATCTTATGTCCCCCTCAAAACCATACAACTTTTGTCTGAAACATTTTTTCGAATTTTCATTATTTTCCGAAATATTTGCCTGGGGAAATTAAAATGAAACACCCTGTATATTCTTGAATGAATTTGATATAGATTGTATATCAAATACATTTGTTCTTATGAGATATCAAAATATCAATATCCATCATTTTCACAAACTTGAAATAATTTAAAGGTTTGTAAAAAGATTAGTATATTAAAAAACACGTAGAATTTTTTATTATAATAATTAAATATTATATATAAGTTATATTATATAATCCTTTATTATTTTTTCATTCTTTTATATGTGTGAAAACGTAAAGTCCTGTATTATATATGTATATACATTAATACTTTGGAAAAAATACGTTATACGAAAATATGCAGGGACGAAATGCATATATGATATATGTATGTATATATGTAATGTGTGTATGTATGTGTATGTATGTATATGTATGTATATGTATGTATATTCTCTCACTAGAGAAGAATTGAATCTAGATTGTCAGGAAAGAAATTTGTGCGTACAAAGCCATTAGTACGAAAAAAATTCCGAAAATACATTTAAAAACAAAGGAATAATTTTACTTTATTAGTGAATAAAATCACACACACACACACACAATAAAACTTCACAAAGTTTTAATGGAAGAGTGTATAATGAAAATATAATTTTACTATAGAGCAAATGCTATCAATGAATGTTAATTGAACAACTTTTGCTTACTGATTGCTGAGTAAAATTGAAGGAAATAGTAATTCAATTAATTTGTCAAAACTGTTTACGAGTTCAGAAGAAATTTTAAAACTCATATTACAATTGTTGGAACAAATGTTTGAATCTGAGATTATGTGGAGAAATGAGAAATAAAAATTTATTTTTCAATACGTATGTTCATAACATAGGAAAGAAATTTTCAATCAAAATAAAAAAATTTTTATTTTTTCCTTAAAACGTATCTTTTAGCGTTATTTCTGAAAAATTTCTCTCGCCTTTTGCCGGGAAAATATTGCGTATTAAATAAATATTCTGAATAATTTTCACTTACCAGCAGCAGTTTCGGTGCACCAATGCCTATGGAATCGTTACATATAAATCTTACTTCGGATGTATAGGAATCTGTTAGAACATAAAATATAATTTACATATATAGTTGAAATGAATTATGAATACATACTGGAAAGTGTATTTAGATTTTATTTTATATAATAAATGGATATTTTTTATTCATGAAAAACGAGATAGTCGAAAACTTACTGTTGTTACATTTACTGCCATTTGAATATTTAAGCTTTATGTCATCTCGACTATAATC
Source organism: Lasius platythorax (assembly GCA_963971435.1). Lineage (NCBI taxonomy): Eukaryota > Metazoa > Arthropoda > Insecta > Hymenoptera > Formicidae > Lasius > Lasius platythorax. The sequence continues at coordinate 17,465,070 of OZ020539.1, forward strand.
GAAAATCACACTCTTCAGCGATCCGTAACCGTTACCTCCGTGACACACAGCGGAGCCGTTACAATATTTTTCTCCACCGCAAATATTTATACTGTATTCCTTGCCTTGTTTGCCTTTCACCTACAATTTATAATTTTATTTCTGATAATTTCTGATATTTTTCGACGTACGGTGTCATCATTAGTAGACATTGTATATATATACACAATATACATTGTTGCAAATAAGGCAACAGTAAAAATATTTAGGAGATTAAATAATTGAGATATACATTTTAAATAATTGAATATATATATAATATAGATAGTTATAAAATTGCCCTTATATTAGTGAAAAAAGGAATTTAATTATATATATATATATATATATATATATATATATATATATGCTGTTAATATTACATAAACGATATACTATATTCAAAATGTTTTAAAAATTCTCTTTGTAGAATATATTTTAGACTCACATAGTGTATCTGTCGTCTTTCATATAACAAAGAAAGATCATATTCGTACGAAAGAAAACCGTCTTTTATAGTACAAGGTGGCGTCCAACCGCCTATCACAGCTCCACATGCTATACTGGTATTCCATTCAAACACATAAGTACAATTAACATAAGTCTTATATACTGGAAGTCCCTAAAAATATAAAAACTTTAGCAAAGTATCGCTTATAAAAATGTCGCTTTTTTTTATATAAATATAAAGAAACTAATGAGACTTTCTGAGAAGCAAACTTTGAAGGAATAGTTAATATAAAACTTGATTATCCTCTCAAATAGACTTTACATTTAATTTTAGAATTTAGTTATAAAGATATTAATATTTTTATGATAATCGATTTCACGATAATCGATTAAAAAATTTTGCATTAAATAATTAAGATTGAGCAAATTCTATATATTATTACCTGATTATTATTATCACAAACAAATGTGAAATTTGAAGATATCGATTTAACTGGATTCTCTGGACACTGTGATCCACCAATGTAACGTAATACTATTTGTAGATCTTTATTTAATGTGGGGCTGTCCTCGGGAAATCCCAAACTCTATTAAATTATTATTTTAATAAAAATAATTAAAATGATGTAATGTTATAAAAATTTTTAAATATTTTTATTGCGATATAGCTATTTGAATATATTTATACTTACGATTTCATTCGTATATTCATTCTCTGAAGTTACCGAAACTTTACATGCAGCACTACCATGTGCACATGTAAGACCTCGAGTGGGGACTAGCGGTCGGCATATATTTATATGGAACTCGGTACCGTTGGCTCTTACGATGTAATTATTTGTAGATTGTATAAGAGGATTTAAGTTAATTTCATCGTCATTATTAGTTGTACATTTAATCTAGACGAGAAAGAAATTCTTCATTATGTCAAGAAAAAAATAAAAATATTGTACAAGCATAGAAGCACACGTAGATATGCTTACTCTTTTCTCGCAAGCTAGATCTGTGTTCCAGTGTATAACAGTCTGACAAGGATACTCTTCCATAAGCAACGGCTGATTGGACGAGCCTTCCGGTCCGCAGAAAAATCCGATAACTGTATAATGATGCATCCCATTCTCGCATAAATCACCATTGGTATAATTTAAATAAGGGCCACCCTGTTGCCATATCAAATTTGTGTTAGCTTGGCCCAATGATGTATCGTATTTTGAATTGCATATTCCTGTATGTAAGAATAATAATTTGATGAGAGAAATTTAAATTCATCATATAATGATAATTATACGCGATTGATAAGAAATATACAGCACCTGTCTCAATTCTACATGCATTATCTGTAAGCGCTCCGCATACTCTGAATTTGTATTTTATACCGCTTGTATTTACGACTGTAAAGTCTCTGTTCATCAATGATTGCAAATCATATCTGCACATGCATAACAAGATATATAGTCAAATTATATAAATATATTATATATTTATGAGTATTAATTGCACATAAGATCAAAGAATTCTTACGTAAAATTAGTGATTGGATTCGTAACGGAGCATATGCCTGCTGTTTTGACACTGTATTCACGTAGAGACTCGATACTGCACGCTGCAGCAGTATTCCATATTAATTGATAATGACAGTCATCCATTCCATCAACATATTCTGGAATAGTCTCCTGTATGATAACAATATCACAATATTTTTAAATGCATTCCATTAATATGTGTACTACATTTTGTGTGTGTGTGTGTATATATATATAATTTAATGTTATACCGTGGCTTCCAAAACACATATAAATATGATTGTTGTTTTAATATGTGGAGTCTTAATATTTTTGTTTTTGCACAGTGCACCATCTTGATATTCTATTTGTAAATATCCATTCTTAAAGAAAGGAGGTTTTTGTACTTCTCCTAAACTCGAATATCTGAAACGATACAGAACAGAGGTGCAAACTACTATTTTTTGAAAAAGATTCACTACATTGTGCTGTCACATCAAAGAGATATACATTTGTGTTTAATAAAACATGACTATATATTTGTATGTGTGCATTATATTTAGTTTTAATGACAAATCTATTTGCAGATCAAATCTACCTATTAAGTTTTTCAGTATCATCCAGGCAAGCACCCGACTTTATTGGACACAGAGCACCATATTGACGTATTATAGATTGACAGACATTTAACACTATTTTGGGCGACTTCATGTCATTTCTTATACGAATGACATAATTTTCCGAAGACCTTGTTAAAGAACTTAAATCATAATGATAACCATCATTGACAACTGTACAATTTGTTTGGAATCTTTGACCACAAGCTAACGCTGTCTTCCATACCATAAATAAGTTACATTGTCCGTCCGCCTACAAATATTTTCATTATTTATTAATTATCTATTAAGTATCTTATATATATTTCATTTTTAAATGTTATAGCTATTGAACTATATAACATACTGGAAGGAGAACCATTGTAAAGATAGCTGGTCTCTAACAGCTGATGTGCTTTCTGTCTCTCTAACATTCTATTTTGTTTTCCAATATAGAAATAAAAACAGTATCCCCTTTTAGCTATCATCTCTTAATTATAATCCCTCGGCTCAAAATCATTGGACAGAATTCCCACTTGTGCACTTTCCAGTATATTATATAATTCAATGGTCACATAGCATACTTGCAGTCTCTATTATATCTAGAAAAGAAATTAACTACTTACATGTGGAAATAACTCAGGATACGAATTACTTGCTGCGTTATAATCGCATTTTATAATAATTTGCACTGTATATTTGATTTCCAGGGAACAATTGTCACCGATAAAGTTAAATAATATTCTTCCAGATTTATTCTCGACTTCCGGAGGAAATTTTCCTGTTTATATAAATGAAATCAATTACTTTTAAACTCATAATATAATGCAATGGATAAGAAAACTTTTAACAAAATTACCTATTCCCTTTTCTGTGTTATTCTTTATTAGACATATTGCATATCCATCTTGATTGTTGCATTTTTTTATCAATGCAGAACATAATTGCATACGTATTGTTTCCTTTGGATAATCATGTTTAATAATGATATCTTTGTTATTTGATGATAATTTTGTTAAGTTATATACACGACTTAAGTTATGGTCAGGTACTTCGCAAAAAGAAGTTGAAGTCACAGTTAAAGCCTGTAAGGTACACAATTAATAACTTTTTATACTTAACAATCTAATTAAAAATTTTATTAAGAGGAAAATAAAGGATAATGCGGTTTTCTAAATTAAACAAATACAGATATAGCGAAACTTGATAATCAACAGTTTAATCGAACAACAATCGAACAGTTTAATCAATGACTAATATATTCTATGTTTCTAAATAAATTATCTACTTTTATCAAGATATATAAAAAATAAATGATAACAAGGAAAAGAATATATTTAAAGGTTAAACGATTAGATACTACGTACTGAAGTGATAACAGCCGATAAAGAGTAAAGAAAGAGTAGCCCGTTGAATTTTGACATTGTTTACAGAATCAGGTTTTTCCCATTACATTATCGATGTTCAGTGTAATGGCTGGCAACACGCGACATAAAGTGTGGAATGAAGACGATGAAAATATCATCGATAATTCCTGGTATGAAGAATTCGAATCACCAGCGATACGAAGTAACAACAACGCGACAGGGAGGGGACAGTGCCATGATTTTTTTTTTCTTGTTATCGTGCCGCCATTGTAAAAACAGTTCTCTCTATTCTGAGATTCTCTATTCTAAGATCTCCGCTATCTCAAATCAGCTGTTTTTCCTCTAAACTAAGACTCTCCCCTCGCGCTGCTCTCCGCTAAATCACATTGACCATGTGATCGTGTGCCAAATAACGTGTGATATTATTTGGCCGAATATTGTATTGGATGTTGATTAATCAAACAAGGATTCCTGCGTTATATCCTCGCACCGTGATATATTCTTTATACATAGCAGTCTTTTTAGGGCTTGTGTCCAGCGCAACTTGCATAGATATATAATGCACCTGTGCACAGAGAAATAAGTAACCAATCACACGTCTAGCACGAAGACGTAACGACATGGCATCCTTTATATTACCCATTTGATTGGTCAATTTCTTTGGCTTACGTATTTATGCGGCTACGCAAGTTTGTCTGTGTATAATCGTCGAATCAATAATATAATTTATATAAACGCTAACGCAAGAAATAAATATTTTAAACTCTTTACAAATTCTAGAGTATATATATACAAGACTCTTCTTTGAATAATTTAAAGAATTTAAAAAAAAAAAATAACATTATAATAACACATAATATAACAAGAATGCATAAAGTAACTTTAATAATAGTATAAATGGAGTAACAAAAAAAGTAAAAAAAAATTTTATAGAATCTATCAAACCGGTCACGTGGTCAGCTTTGCGCGTACACGACATATGCGTGTGTAGAAGAACGCGCATGCGTCCCACAATTTGGGATCATTGCACCGAATTCGCTAGAGCAAAGTTGGGCTCATTTGCGCATGGAGAATCGCAGGGGTAACTTCGATTATAGATTTAATCCATTTATTTTTACACGCAAACCGCGTACCCACCGCTAAAGATCCGTTAATGTAATTTCGTTATTTATTTCGCGTTCGCGAGCTAGGTGATGTAAATAAATTATGGAAGCGTACGAGACTCGAGTGCAGGAAAAATCGCAGGATGGAGGTAAACATTTTAATAACTTGCTCGTTTTATAAATTTTGCTTACGCAGAACGCGCTCGGCATGTGTGAAATATTTGTTTTTTCAGAATTGTATGTAATTATAAGAGTACAAAATTATCGCACACGCGTTCTTTTTCTACGGTTAACTTAAACGCTATTGTTTCTGATAAAGGTAGAGAGGTATATATATATATACATATATATAGACAATATGGTAGTGCAACGCGTTTTCAAACGAACTTTCAACGAGATGTGCTCGTTATACATACTCGGGGTACAAAATTCTATGTTGTGATAATTAATTATTAAAGAGCGTACAAAGCATTGATTTCGTATAATCTTATATTTTTTCTATACGTTTACAAATACATTTCTATATATATTAGTCTCTGTTCTCTATTAATAATTCAGAAGATGGCGTTTTGCGCGTTAGTATAATATCGAATAAAAAAAATTAATTCAATAAATTAAATATTTTTATTTATGACAATCTATAATTTTTAACAATAATAATTTGATAACTTTTTTATTAAAATTTACTAAAATAAATGTTATTTGTAAATAAGGTAGTTTTTCAATAAAATATATTTTATTTAAATTATTATATTTTATTAAGAAAAATATAAATTTTTATTTTACATATTTTTCTTTTACTTTTAGTATTACTTAATAAATAATATGTGTTATTCTTTTTTTTGTTTATAGTATATACATATTTATTTAATAGATATATATTATTTTATAATAAATTTTTCTCAGAATGAAAAATTTTATCAAGATAAAATAAAAATTATAATAAATTTACTATTAAATGTTTAAATTAATTAAAAATTACTTATTTTGCATTAAATTTTACATTTTAGAATATGGATTTGTTTGGCAAGACTATCTTGATGCCACAGACAGTGTGGAAGTTCCACAAATTACGTTCCCTCATGTGGAGTTGACATTACAAAACAGTATTGAGATAGGTATGTCACTAGAGGTACCAATACAGAAAAATAAGGACCAAGAAGAATCATCGTACTGGGTAGCCTCTATTGTCATGCCTTGTGGACCTTTGTTACGGTTGCGCTACTTTGGTGGTGATGATAGATCGTTAGAATTTTGGTTTAATCTTACAAAAGAAGCTGGTCATGAACTTGGTTGGACTGCGAAAAACAATAAAAAATTAGAACCACCTGACATTATACTTGAGAAATCTCCAGATTGCGTAGACAAACTGCATGATTTTCTAGCAACAGCACGTACGCTTCCAGCAGAGATGTTAACAGGGGTAAGACATTAGATATATTTTCATACAATTTTTTACGTTAGAATAATAATTTAATATAATGCTCTCTCATATCTTTTTTCTGCACAGGATGGCCTAAGTATGACAGACAAAATAAAACAGGGCATGAAAATTGAGATAAGTGATGTCTTGCATCCGTATAAATTATGGGTAGCTACGGTAAGAGCACAATTGCAAAAATCTCTGAAAAAAGTATTCCATTATAAATCTATATTATAAAATACAAGAATATCTTGTATAATATAAATTTCTATAAAATAAGAGAAGCAACAAAATAATTATTTCTATGCTCTTTAATTATTGCTCTAATGTTTAAAAATATTTAATTTTTTTACAGATTATTGAAAATGTTGGAGGACGTCTTTTATTGAGATATGATACACCAGGTTCCTTTCGTGAAGATTTTTGGATATTTTGTACATCCGAGCGTCTACATTCATATGGATTTACATCTAAATCAAATTCTAATTGGTTCTTAGAACCACCTGGCTCAATAGTCGACTTGTACACTTACGAAGAATGGAAAGATTTGTTAGAATCTAAACCAAAAGATTGCGAACTACTGGAAGAATTATTTAATAATAATATAGATCATTCAAAACACTGTTTTAAAATTGGGATGAAGGTAGAAGCTCTGCATCCAGTAGATCGAACAAAGATCTGCCCTGCTACTGTAACAAAAGTATTTGACGATATATATTTTCTTGTAAATATTGATGTGCATATTGAACGCTCAGATAGATCAGATGATATGTTTGTGGCCAGTAATTCAGAAAACAATGCATGGTTATGTACCGCAGAACATCCGTATATATTTCCAGTTGGATGGGCACAAAAGAACAATATCATGTAAATATCACGTAAATAGTACACATTAATCTTTTTCATAATTTATTGTACTATAATTCTATAACTAATTATATTTAGATAGATATACTATAATTCTATCTAAATATAAGTATTATTATTTATAATTATATATAGAAGACACATATATAAAATATATATTTTTTAAAATATCTTTCTATATAATTTTTTCATCTCGACACATTGTGATTTTTCTCAATTTTGTTCTGTTGCAGGATTACTCATCCGCAAGGTTGGACTTCAAAGACTGATGATTTTGATTGGAATGACTATCTGGAAACAGTTCATGCTAGTGCAGCATCTGAAGATTTATTCGGCAAACGTGAGAGCGCTATTGAGGCGGGCTTTGAATGTGGCATGAGATTGGAGGCTGTTGATCCGGAACACGAACATATAATATGCGCAGCCCACATTACTAAAATCATTGACAATCTGTTGTGGATAAAATTAGACAATTATGAATACCTCAAGCCAGATCATATAGTTGACATGCATTCCTTGCAAATATTTCCTGTAGGATGGTGCGAATCTAATCACTATCCGTTAAAACCTCCGCATAATTACATCGAGATTTGTAAGAAACTAGAAATGTTTGCAAAGGAGGAGAAGAAAGCCAATCTTTTGGACATACCGATATCCGAACCACGATCCTCGCTCTGGTGTCCGAAGATATATTTTAACTATCGATGTTTCACGGGCCCGATGATCTCGAAGGGGAAATTGGCAACTCTTCCAAAATCAGTAGGACCTGGACCAGTTATATTGGTCATGCGAGAAGTTTTGTCAATGATAGTCTCTGTTGGATATAGAAGTGCTAGAATTTTGAAGGTTCTGCAATGCGATTCTAAACCAGATCCTGGATATCATCTAGAAGTTTTAAAGGCGAAGCACAAAAATAACACATATCGCGCGAGTGTGGCCATTGTTACATCAGGAGACATGGTAACGGACTTTTGCAGAAGTATTTGTAAAAAATTAATGGTATGCCCAAATTTATTTGGTCCGTTGCATATACCAGAAAATGAATGTCCGGATGAATGTTATAAAACATCGAAAACAAAGTATAGTAAGTAACAGTATCCTAAAGAAATTATACGTCTTATATATACAAAGTTATGTGTGTACTTATATATATTATAATTATTAATTAATATATAGAACGCGTGTTTTTATCGACATCTTCGTATTTTTAGCAGCGACGGTTGGAACTGGAAAGAGAGGAAAACCGAAAGGCTATACAAGTATTATGGTGCAAAAGCCGAAACCTTGGGGTAGGAAACGTAGAAAGCGTCGCGGTAGATGGGCGAACAAACATAAGGAGACTCAGGAGGAATATGATCATGAGGATGAGATGCCGTTTATGTCGTTAGATCTGGCGAAACATGTCTCGCAGAGTCATATGGACGAGGCATTCGATGGAAGACAACCGCTCTCGGAAATAGATATCATGATACAGAAAGGTCTGGAGAAATCCGACAAGTCGGATGACTTTAAGACTGAAATACCTTCTAGCAATGCTTCGGAAGATTCTGGTAGTTCGTTCAATGATAGAAAAATAAAAGATAGAGAATTGTCCAGTCCTCCTAATTTAAATTCTAAACAACATATAACGAGATTTAATCAGAATTCTGGAGTCACTAGAGGAATCAAGAGAGATTGGGACACGAGCATAGAATCCGATTGCTCTGAGGCAGATGCCGAATACATGAGACTGCAAAAGACACAACGGCGACCGAAGACTCGAAAGCTCGATTCGAATCCGTTATATTGGAGTGTAGATGACGTGTTTCGATATCTTAGAAAAACAAGTGACTGCAAAGATCTGGCATATCGCGTCAAAGAGGAAGTAAGTACACGTCGAAAAGGAAGTAAGTTAAAGAGGAAATAATTCTAGAAATTAATGTTTTTTTAAATTATTATGTTATAACTTATATATTGATAATAATATATTGATATCTCTCTTTTAATCGTAGGAAATTGATGGTCTTGCATTTTTGCTGCTGAATCTTCCCTCTCTTACTCAGCATATGAAACTACGAACAAGTTCAGCCATGAAATTATGTCGACATGTTGAACAAGTTAAAGTTACATTCTTCCTACGACATATTCATGAGGTAGAGCCTGATCAGTATCAAATTGTTTAACTGACTAGTTTGCAATAAAATCTGTAATTATCTTCTGTATAATTAACTGTTCTTATTCATGTTGCGCAGTGTGTATTATATATACTACTAGGTATACTATTTTACTTAGTAATATTATAGTATTGTAATATACTGTACTGTACTATACTGATTGTGAGTACTTATAGTATTCTCAATTGAATCTGAACATTTTATTTGTGTAATACATCGTACACTAATCATGTTTCATCAATTTCCGAGCTAGAAGATTTAAATTGTCACGATGATAAAATGACAATCTTTCTTATTTAATTTTACACCATATAGCGATTTTTATAACGGCTATTGGCCGCAAGCACAAGTATAATTAGAGCTATTCCAATTTTATTACAATACATAACTTGAAAACACTAATTTGATACACGAGTCGAAACATTTGGTTATAATTTTTAATCAAAATAATGACCGCCGTTAATAATAACGCAATCTTAACCATCGATCGGTCTTAAAAATCTCTAATGATAAAAGTTGATAATAAGTTATCTTTCGAGCTGGTAAATAGGTTAGCATTACGTATCTAACGTCGATAAATAGGATAACGTACCAACGACATTTATTCGGTGTCCTCTCTCACTCCTCTCTTCTTACACCATAACAACACGTATGTACACACACACACATATATATATGCATGACTCACACGTACACATACACAGTACGGTACCGTACGGCGAGTTACGTATCCGAGTCAGTGGTTTCCGCAGTTTTTCGATGATGGCTTAGTGGTGATGACGACGTGCTGGATACTGTGACGCGCCGCCCGAGATCGGTGAGTCCCGCGATTAATTAATCAGCGATCACCGGCCTCGATCTCTCTTGTTCCGCGAGACGAGGCGACGAAAAGCGTCGACAGGCGTGGAGACGGAAAAGAGAGAGAGAGAGAGAAAAAGAGAGACAGGTAGGTGGATACCGACGGCGTTGGGCGATCAATGCTATCTTGCGGGTGTGCCCGCTTTTTGCTGCCCTGCCCTCCTGCTTTTTCGCCGCAACGTTTCTGTCGCGTATCGTCGAGAGAGAAAGAGAGAGAGAAAGAGAGAGAGGATCCGGGATTCTCTCGCGGCCAAACGATGCGTCCTAAGTCGTCGTAGGATTCGTCGCGAAAATCCTACATCGGTTTTTCAAAGGAACGAACGCGTCCCGCGAGAGCCCGCGACGAAGGACGGTGAGTGAGATCATCGAGTGAACGAGTCGTCGTCGTCGTCGTCGTCGATGCCTCCAGTCGGCGAGACGAATTTTCATTGACGGTGATTGAGACGAATTGTGCGAATTTTTTTCGTATTTTTCTCGACGTTTTAAGGTCCTCTTTCCACGATCTGTGTCGACAATCGGACCTGTGTGTATCCGCGACACATATGTGAGAAATGTATCGTTTATTGACTTTTTTTTTTTCTTTAATTTTTGCGGCGCGGGTGCACGCCCATTTTTTTACGCGTCTCCGTTAGCAACCACCGTCTCATAACAAGATCCCGGCAAATTTGAAAATTTCAGATAATTGGGTCAGCTTCGATTTTGCGGCAGTACATATGTCCTAAGCGCACGCGCGCGTTAGATACACATTATGTATATATATATATATATATATTGTGTGTGTGTGTGTGTGTGTGTGTGTGTGTGTGTGTGTGTGTGTGCAATTTTGTATTTACTGCAATAGCAAAAGTGTACGGAGATATATATATATCCGCGAAGCGTAATTAATTAAAAAGAAATTCCATACTATGTTAACGCGCGTTCGTCGAGTATTACGTTAGCAAACATATAGGGCGTGCGTAAAATTTTATCGATTATCGATTTTAATAAAATCGGAAAAATTTGATCGCTAAGAAAATAATTTTTAGCACGATACGCTTCTCCTCTCTTTCTCTCTCTCTCTCTATCTTAATGATTTTTATTAATTTTTAATAAAAAAAAAATTGCTGTTTTAGCTTTTGAAGTACGTTGAAACCATGAAGCTCACTGTGTGCATTATTTCCATACTGGTGTTTGGGGCATCAGCTATAAGTGAGTATAAATAAATTGTATCGTATTCACTTACTAAAGTTTTTTTTTTTTTTAATTATTGTCAATACATAATACGAACTTTATGCTATTGCAATAGATTTTGCCATTAAAATTGTAATTTTTAATTTCTAATTATAGTACGTGTCCCGGATTATGTAGAAGGTGAAAGACACTGTTATAAAAGTTATTATAAATAATTGTGCTATCTGTTACAAGAGTAATCTTCATTCACACAAAACATTTCTGTGCAAAACAAATTTCTCTACATAGGGATGCTATGCTTCTGTACACTCATTACACTCATACATCTACATACATGTATTTATCTATTTAAATATATATACACTTCATGGTATTTGTACATCCACACAATCAGATTTGTGTATAGATTGCTCTGGTTGTTAAAACATATGACAGAGAGAATGATACTGTATAACAACATTTTATACATTTTTCCTTTATAAATTTTATTATTATATGATTATATTTCATATAGGATATAATTTTCCTCTTTATACATACACACACCAAGTGTAGGATTATTTCTTTTTCACCGATTTATTTTTAAGAAGTATCTGTATGTGTATATGTATTTTTGTACATATACTTTGAAGAACATTAATTTTCTTTTTCATACATTGTATATGTGTGTGATCTTTTATTTTCTTTATATTTTATTATCATATAGTATACATATTAATTAATTTCAATCAATTTATACTGTAAACTGCAGTTGCTCCTTATTACAATTAAGCTAAAGTTAAAAATCATTAGGATCATTCATCATAGCGAAGTCATTGTATTAAATATAAGTTAAATAAATGTATTTTCTGTGTCTTATTGTCTTTTTTAGATTATATTTGTATTATTATACATGTCATTTATCTTTTTTACTAGTTTATCTTTATTTTAATGGCATGATTGCTCTAATACTATTTTTTCGATTATTAGTTCAATCGCCCCCACGGATATCTAAACAGCCACCAACAGACGAGCAGTTGTTTCAAGTGGTCCAGGCAAAAATCAACGAGAATGATAAACCATTTTTAATTGAATGCGAAGCAGAAGGCGAACCAGCTCCAACGTACGTATCTGTTTTCTCAAAGCTTATTTGTTACACATATAGAGAACAAATCTCTTTATCACATATCTCTGTGTCACTTGTTTAAGCATACTATTCTTTGACACTATGGCCCTGCGCACAATAGAAAAAATATTAGGAATAGGAATAAATATTAAGTATTAATACTTAATATTTATTTTTATTCCTAATATTTTCTCTATTGTGCGCAGGGCCTATTAGACAGTGCCTAAAATGCCATGAAGGAAATGGCTATTATGTAAATATGTCTTGACACATTCACTAAGTTGCTCAAGAACGGAAAATGTACTTTGGAGACATCTCTCACTCGTAAAGTTTCATTGCACTTACAGCAATCGAGCTTATTCATCTCGTGCAGTCGGTACAACTGGCCGATCTTAATTACAAAGATGATCTCATAGCTTTAGGATGTATGAAATAATCGTCACTAATACACAGATATCTGTCTTGTATGAATATAGGGACGTGGATAGAGTTTCTTACGTAAAGTTTCTTGAATAAATTTGTGGAAACGAATAAATTTAAAGACCTTTGATGTCAAACATTTATCATTGTGCGCTGTATATCGATTTTGTTGTCTCGATATTTTGTACGCGGATATAAGTATATTCATTATTATGTAACATGCATTTTTTTCAAGTTTATTATATGCATAATGTATTATACGTATGTCGTAATTCTCTGTATGAGATTTGTATCTATAAATATAATATTATATATACAGTATAATATATATATATATATATATATATATATATTACTTATATGTTATATATAAGTATATAATTAACTATATAAGATACAAATATATTAATATGCATTGTAATATTACACTTGTATGTTACACAAGTATAAAGATATACTTATATATTTACTATTATAGGTATCGTTGGATTAAAAATGGGAAAAACTTTGAATGGCCGGCGTATGACGATCGCATTTCTCAACAGCCTGGTAGAGGCACCTTAGTGATCTCAAGACCAAGAGACGAAGATCTAGGGCAGTATCAATGTTTCGCGGAGAACGAATGGGGTATAGCCACGTCGAACTCGGTGTTTGTTCGAAAGGCCGAATTGAATTCTTTCAAGGACGAAAGTCCGTTAGCTGTGAGCGCAAATGAGGGTTCCCCCTTCAAACTTACCTGTCAACCACCCGATGGCTGGCCTAAGCCCAACGTTTATTGGCTAATTCAGGATATCGCCGGTGGTATCAAGTCAATCAATAACTCGAGAATGACTCTGGACCCGGAGGGTAATCTCTGGTTCAGCAATGTCACGAGGAATGATGCCTCGGACGACTTTTATTATGCCTGTGCCGCCACATCTGTGTTCAGAAACGAATACAAATTAGGCAATAAGGTTTTGCTAAACGTAATCTCTACAGGCGCATCCGCCGGCCAGAACAAGTATCCCCCGGAGAGACAATACGTTAGCAGGAAAAGCGAAGTTGCTCTTCGCGGCAAGAAAGTAGAGCTGTACTGTATATTCGGCGGAACGCCCTTGCCGCAGATCGTTTGGAGCAAAAACGGCGAACTGATCAGCCCGAGCGACAGGATAACTCAAGGTAATTACGGCAAGTCTCTCGTTATAAAGCACGTCAGTTTCGAGGATGAGGGATCGTACACTTGCGAGGCGTCGAACGGAGTGGGCTCCGCCCAGTCGTATTCGATAAACTTAAACGTGATGGCCGTACCGTATTTCACGGTCGAGCCGGAATTCGTAAACGCCGCGGAGGACGAGACCGTGGAAATTAGATGTGAGGCCAGCGGAGTGCCCGTTCCCGAGATCAAGTGGATACACAACGGCAAACCGATATCCGAGTCGCCGCCGAATAGCAGGCGGCGAGTCACGTCGAATTCTATCGTCATCGAGAAGCTGGTGAAGAAGGACACGGGTAATTATGGATGTAACGCCACCAACTCGTTGGGATATGTTTACAAAGACGTTTACGTGAACGTGCTGGCGCTCGATCCGGACATCACGCAACCTCCCACGGATATGAGCACGGTCGACGGCAAGACCGTGCGGATCACATGTCGCGTTTTCGGCGCGCCCAAACCCGAAGTCAAGTGGATCAGGAACGGACAGGAATTGACTGGCGGTCGTTACAAGACTTTGGACACGGGCGATTTGGAGATTGAGAACGTGATATTTTTGGACGCGGGTACTTATACGTGTCACGCCTCTAATAAATTCGGCGAGGTGAAGGCATCCGCCGAATTGGTCGTGAAGGAGCACACTACAATAACGGACGAGCCGGAGGATTACGAAGTCGCGGCGGGTGCCACTGCTACATTTAGGTAAATAAATCTCGTAAAAATAAAAATCTCATAAATAAATTTATAATCCTGAAACTATACAAAATTAGGAACCTTGTTTTTGAACCTTTCTTTTTTTTGTGTTCGTTTAGGTGCAATGCTGTTACTGATCCCAGTCTACCTCTGATCATAGACTGGTTAAGCAACGGTGAACCGATAGACTTTGAGATGGAACCGAGATTCATACGGAGTTCCGATTACTCTCTGATGATCACAAAGACGACCGAATTGGATTCCGGTACTTATACTTGCGTCGCGCACACCGATCTAGACGAAGCGAGAGCGCAGGCGACGCTGATAGTTCAGGATGTACCTAATGCACCGAGGTTAGTCGGCATCACGTGCATGTCCAAGGAAGCCATCGTTCAATGGATACCCATGGGCGATAACAGATCACCCATTCTGCGCTACACTATCCAATACAACACCAGCTTTGCGCCGGATACTTGGGAGATATCCAAAGATTACGTTGCCGCCAGCGAGCAGAGATTTTCAGTGCCCATGTCACCGTGGGCTAATTACACATTCCGCGTTCTCGCTTGGAATAAGATAGGTAAAACTTTGATCGTCCTTAAAAACTAAGAAATTATGCGCATTGCAATGACATATAATTCAGTGCTTCGAAGTAATCGCTAAACTATACACGTCATTACGCGACTTTTTATTCCGTTTTTAGAGGATAGAATAAAAACTTTGATACATTGGTATTTGCAACAGGTCCGTCTCTACCATCACCGCACAGTGACATTTGTACCACCTTAGCAGACGTCCCTTATAAAAATCCGGACAATGTTATGGGCAAAGGCACCACGCCGCAAAATTTGGTTATCTCGTGGACGACCATGCCGCAGGTAGAGCACAATGCTCCCAAATTTATGTACCGAGTGTATTATAAGAGAGATATACCAGGTGAAAAGTGGAATATAATAGATATAAACGATTGGAGGAGAAACAATCTGCTGGTGGAAAATCAACCTACATATCAGAGATACAAAATTAAGGTTGTCGCGATAAACGAGAGAGGAGAGAGTATAGCTACAGCTGATGAAGTTATCGGATATTCCGGAGAAGACGGTACAATCCATGATGAAATTACCTTATTATTAACTAACACTGAGATTGCCAATCATATTTGGCAATCGATAATTGTACGATATAATATCGTTAAATCATTCTATTTCAGTACCCCTGCAAGCGCCAGGTAATTTCACGCTGAATCAAGTGAAATCGAGCACGACCGCTCAACTGTCGTGGAGCCCGGTACCGGAAGATTCGGTGAGGGGCGAGCTGCAGGGATACAAGATTCAGACGTGGACGGATAAGGACGGCGAGAAGGGAATGCGCGAGATCGACATTCGCGGCGGCAACAAAACGCATGCGTTGGTCACAAAGTTTGTTCCGTACAGCAAGAATAATGTGAGGATACTCGCTTACAATGGCAGGTAATGAAAAACATTGGATATACATATTCGATTGTACTGTTTCTACGACTCTACATCGTTATAATAACGTGTTTGCGATATACAGATACGCCGGTCCTGCATCCGAGACTTTGACCTTCGACACACCGGAAGGAGTGCCGGGAACGGTACTCAGTTTAGAAGCATTTCCTATGGGATCCAGCGCTCTGTTTCTCGTGTGGACGCGGCCCGCGGAGCCGAACGGCATCTTAACCGGCTATAGGATTTATTATCAGGTTGTGAATGGCACGAAATTAGGAACTTTACTCGAGAGAAAACCGCATGTTATGAATCCGGACGACACGACTGCCAAATTAGCCGGGTTAGCGCCCGACACGATATACCGCGTTCACATACGTGCCACAACCAGAATTGGCGAAGGCAATGAGTAAGTTTACAAGAACACAGAAATATTAGTAACATTCCTACAAGTTGATAAATATTATATTTAAAACTTTAATATACATTTGCAGCTATTTCATTGAACAAAAGACACGGTTGTCTCAACGACCTGACGTCCCGCAATTTACGTGGGAAACTGTACCAGTGGAAAATGGATATTCAAACGTGAGAGTGATTTGGCTACCGAATCTGAATGGCAATCCGGGCAGTCATTTCTTCGTTAAGTACAAGCTCAAGGGTGAAACGATATCCTTGATGACTGATCCCGAATTCCTGTCGAAGGCTCTCGAGGTAAGGTTTGCATAATTAAATAATAATAGATAATCTTTATTGCAAAAAAAAAAAATTAAATTAAAGATTCGTACGTATTTAACGAAGAATTGCTGATTCACGCAGGTTCGCGGTCTTCAAAGCAGTGAAGTCTACGTGATGTCGATTGTTGCTGTCGACGGAGATTACATGACTGAGAGCGCTTCTCAAGAGGTAGAGACGAGCAGCGAAGGGCCCATTATTCAACCGAAGGAGAATGTCGCGACGGCTGGCTGGTTCATAGGTAATGAACTTTTTAGTTGCATTATCAGATCTGACTTTAGCGAGACTGATGTATGCTAAAGAGCGCTACGACTTTCCCGACAGGAATGATGCTGGCGATCGCTATCCTCCTCCTAGTGCTGATAATTGTTTGCGTAATTAAACGAAACAGAGGTGGAAAGTACGCGGTGCACGAGCGAGAATTGGCCGCCGGACGCGGCGATTATCCCGAAGAGGGTGGATTCCACGAGTATTCGCAACCATTGGACACCAAATCGGCTGGTGGACGCGCGTCCCTGGCATCGTCTTCTCATCAGGATGGCAAACATCCTGAATCCGACACGGACTCCATGGCGGAGTACGGCGACGGTGATACAGGTTGGTTATAGAGTTTTACACGACTTGCACACAGTAAAGAGTCCTTAGAAATATCTACAGCATTAGAAAAGTCTTGTGACATACATAATGTGACATACATGTGACATTCCGAATCTTTTTTTTCAACTAGCATTTTTGAACATGTAGCAAAAATAGATTAGTTTTTGTTACGATTATTATTATTCTCTTCTTCATTCCATTGTCAAGAGTGCTGATGTGTGTGCATCACAAGGGAAATATAATTACAAGTATATTTGTTGTGCATGAGTTTTTTGATTATCAAATATGATGATTGATTAGATTCATTTGCATACGTATTATTACGATATGATAAAATAGCTTAGAAATATAGAAATAGCATGAAATAAGAAATCTCACGTTTTACGTGTGAGCATAGCTGAGATTATTGTCACAAAATTTTTCATGCAAGTGCTTTTCTCTTTTATATATTTCATTATTACACTTTGCAGTTGCAATTGCATAAGCTAATTATATTCATTTTTTAATATTTATATTTTTGTCTTAGACTTTTATTTCAAACTTGTTGTATTCAGTTTATATTTCGTTCTACACTTTATTTGCTTTACACATTTTGCTTGAATCGATACAGAGGGCATGAACGAAGATGGTTCTTTCATTGGTCAATATGGCCGACATCGTAAGCAGGAACCAAATTCGCAAGCATTTGCCACTCTAGTCTAAGGTAAGTTCGACACAAACATGTTTTTTTAACGCTTAAACCACCGCATCTAAGCTTTGAAACAAGAAATGTTGAATTGTTCAAAATTTGACACATTATCTAGTATTTTACAAAGTTGCATGCTAAAATTTCTAGCAACCTCCATTTGTATATGTATCATATACATATATCATTTCAAAGCAAAGAAAAAAGAACCTTAATACACACGCACATACATAAGTTTATATATTCTACATTTCTACATTTTCTGTGTAAGAGCAATATAGAATTTGTTACAAGGTTTGGAATCCATTGTTTGTTTTAGGCCGCTTCACTGAAGATGGATCCTTCATTGGACAATACGGACCTAAAGGTAGGCCAGAGGAGACACCACCAATTCCGACTGGTACTATGGCCACGTATGTGTAACATCCGCAACTATGTTAATCAAAGTCGCATAAAAAAAAAAAAAACAGAAAAAAGAAAAAAAAACGTTTTCTCGTTACGGTTAAGGATCCGCCCGATCCTTGGCTATTGCAGCAGCTCTGCTATGCACCTTGCGCTGGGCGCAATGTCCAACACTATACTGCCAATTAGACTCTGGGGTTTTGGGTTTTATAGTTTCCATAGAGGAAACCGTGACTTTTTTTTTTACACTCGTTCGAGTATCCGGTATCCGTAGATTTCCGATGCGCAATAATCGGATACTTTATTTGAGTTTCTGAAATATTAAAAAACATTCCGAATCTTTTTTTTTCAACTAGCATTTTTGAACGTGTAGCAAAAATAGATTAGTTTTTGTTACGATTATTATTATTCTCTTCTTCATTCCATTGTCAAGAGTGCTGATGTGTGTGCATCACGAGGGCATATCTCTATTTGAAAGTTATAAAACCCAGAAACTGTAGGTGTTTCATAGCGTGCAAGCTATTTATGGAAATAGTATCGTAGAAACTATTCTAGCATTGATCGTAATATTTGACAGAGCCAGATTGAGTTGGACACGCCGATTGGTGACAAGGTATACGAATTGTTCCAGACTTGTGACATACTTTTAAGACTGCATGTAGTATCCAATGTTTTGCAACATGACGCGCGTTGATTTCTAAATTTATTACGACGTATATATCTTTTAACATAGTATCGAGTGCTTGTAATTGAAAGAAAGATTTGGAAATTGGTTCTACTAAAAGTACATATTATTGCTTATCCGATACAAGTATTTGCGCATCTCTCATCTTCCAAGTAATTTATTAGCTTTACTTATACATTTATGCTAGTAATGTTGTCGCATTCATTGCTGTTCAAAAGTACTTTGTAACATCCACTTGGATTATGTCCATAATGAGAGATTTGACAATATTGAAATAATTTAGATGAACATGATAAAAAAAATATTTTCTATCGCACATATAGAGTACAAAACTATTAGGCTTAAGCGTATAAGGGTAAACAGAAAACATTTTTCTCTCTTTTAGGAGAGTTAAATACTTGTATCGATATCCAATAAAATCTATTTTTAATAGAAATTCTTTTATTCTAGTAGTATATTATATTCGAGTAACTAATATATATATATCGAAGATAAATTAAGTATTCATAAAGTGTTAAATCTTAGTGCCTATATTGGACTTGAAAATATTTATGATAATGAAATTACTTATTTCTAAAGCGTAAGTGACACTCATGCTTTAAATGGAACGTATTAATCGAAATCTTCACGATAAATGCTTTTATTCGAATAAAGCTTTATTATGAAATTGGTGCACAGTGGAATTAGAAAAGTGTCTCTACGGAAAGTTTTTACCATTTTATATATAAATAAAGTGAATATACACCATATATGATTTATATTAAAAAGATCATATTACCTGAAGTTTTTGTAAGGAAAATAAATCAAAATTACCTAAATTCGGAAGCGAGAACGCACGATATATGAGCACAGTGAATGATACTAGACATTTACATGCAATCTTGAAAATGATAAACAATGTAAAAGATAGTGTCGCAATCTGGCTTCGACTGATTTTAACTTTAATCTTCTAATGGACGGTTATTCTAAGAACCTTTAGCCGCGATCAATTTTTACTCTGCCGAAAAAGGGCCAAATCTAAACGAACGAATAATATAATCTACAATTGTCATGCACTTACACTCTTTCATTATTAACAAACACACATACATATATATATTTACACACACATATGCGCAAACAAATGAGGATACACGCAAAGGATATAGTAAAGGGTAAAGTAAAGTAATATTGAAGAGGAGAGATTGTATATGCACTATATAAGTAGATAACAAAAATCGCAAGGCCTCTATAAGTAATTGTTGCTTTTGTATGTGAAACATGCTTCGACACAAAAACTCTTTTATTTTTTATGAGAAAGTTTTTATTTTTTTTGCTTTTTTGATAATTTTATTATAATCCAGTAATTATAAGCTAATGCTACATGATTATTTAATATATACATATAAAGATATTAAATATATATATATAAAGAGAGAAAGAGAAAAAGGAAAGAGAAAGAGAGACATTATATAGATATATAGATATATATATATATTAATTATGAATTATTATTATTATTATTATTAGTAATTTTTTAAAGGATGCGACGATCACACAGCAGAGCAACTATAATTATTATTACTTAGTGTATGGGATGTTAAAATTTGTTTAAACCTTTAAGTACGATTTGTACAAAAAATTCGTTTAGGTAAACGTTAAGTTAACGTAGTCAATGCGGTGTACAGGTTGTCTGCAAAAGTGTCGCAAGCAAATATGTCAGGTACAAAGATAAAGCGAAACAAAGATAGGTACAAAGTGTATAATATTTATGATACGTATGAATATGCAAAGAATCACGAATTATAGTACTTTTAAATATATCATCACCTGATATCAGACAGGACATAGCCCGTGTCTTTCTTCATGATGCGAATTCTTATAAGGGATATCCTTTTATACACTGGACGCAAAGTATCTTTCTCTCTAATACGATTGAAATATATTTGTTACGGTCTTTTTTGCCGAACATCCTGTACAAGTGACTTGGACGTCACACGATGATTAAGACTTTTTCTTTCTAATTACACAATATCGGCTTATATCGCTATATAATATACGAGCGTTTTCGTATTATTGTACGTCCGTTATGATGTTATTCGTTTATTGATGTTAAAAACAAAATGAAACCTTAGAGAGAGAGAGCGTGAATCTTGTAGACGGTTGTGTGACGGATGCTAAAGACTGCGCACTGCGATAAACAACTGTCATATTTAATCGTTTATTCGCGAAGAAATCGCTTGCGAGTTCACTCGATCTTGGTTTATAGCTTTATCGGTATACGTACATAAGCGAAAGGTTGCGATATATTAACAGTATGAGACAATCTAATATCGTCGATATAATTGTGAGGGTGCAACTGTGCAATCTTTAAACTTACTCTGGAGACCGCAATTATATACAATAGATAGACACATAAGATTTTTCTCGAATCAATATCTTAATATATGATCGCGCTAGCAATAACCATGACGAAATTGACGATGGAATTATAGACGTATCTTCGGTAATCTCGATGTCCAAGTCACAAGACACACATATACACAAAAAAAAACCACACACACACACCATGAGAGAGCGCGTTTTTAGAGTATTTTTCTATTGTGCTAGCCTCTCGATTTTTTATCCGAGATATAGCGAGACTCATTCGTTCTGCACATTATAAACCATCAGTTTAGACTCGTTAATCTACAATGTTATACATATATATACATGTATAAAAAACTTCCAAATACTTTCGCACGAGCAGCTCTTCGTACGTTGTAATATTTGTATTTCTCTTCTTTATTTTTTTTTATATAGTTTTGTACTTTGTATAAAAAAAAATTCACTTGCGTTTCTTTATGCGCGATTTACTATCTATAACGGATGTGTGCGTTGCGATTTTACGTATCTCGTGTCTCCTTCGGGACGGAGGGCGAGAGAATACATCTACTACTATTACTCTGCTTTTGATATTAGGTTGCGTAGACAAAGGGAGAAATGATTCGTGATTTTATATACTACTCAAGAGTGTTCATTGTACAACGAGCATGCACACGTTATTCCCAAAAGTATTGTAAAGTCTTGACTCTTTTTTACGGCGCGACTTTCTCTCCCTCTTGGAATCTCGATTATTTCTTAATGCGCAAAGTGTTCATTCTCGATTAGGTTAATTGATCGCGATATTATATTCTATATCGAGATTATATATATCCTACTATTAAATGATAGGCGCGAGAGGATAGTATCATCGTTGATAATACGTTCGCGTTAACGTACTTCCGAATCTCTTTCGATATTTAAGTTACTTAAAGACATTACGTCATAAGATCGTCATGGACGTAGAATGTTCGCTGTAAAAAAGAGTCAATGATGCAGGAACGAATCTCGATGATGTAATTCAACGTGTGCCCGCTTATCGTCGTGCGAGTCCTTTACATTGTATATTACCTTGATATTTACTAAATAGCGTGCCGATGTGTTTTTTTCGCCGTTTTAGTACACGTGCAGCTATAGAGAGAGAGCGCATTTCCGTCGCATCGGCCGTTCATCACAATTTTAGACATAATTTTTCTACGAGATTTAAAAGACCGCAGAGTTCTAGAAATATACGCGCACACAGGGCGCTCCATCCAGCTTTGATAACGCTTTGAATTTAATCGACTCGAATGTATTGCGAAGAAGAAATCGCTTATGTAGAAAAAGCTGCGCATATTGATCTAAAAAGGCACAAAACTGGCCTAACTTTCATCGTGCAAACATCTTTCATCCGTAACACACACGAGTGAGCTGTTGAATATCGCGCGATTGGATGGGTCACCCTGTAGAGAGAGAGAGAGAGAGAGAGAGAGAGATCTTCTCGTCTCTTCGTGAAAGCAGCGAGATACCGAAATCGGAGATCACTATATTGTATAATAATTCTAAGCGAAAATAATTTTATCTTTTAAGTTTACTCTCATTCACGATACGCGCATCGATGCGCATCCCGACATTTGTCCGCATAATTCTCATGTCAATGAAATTTAAAAAAAAGAAGAAAAGAATAAACGAAGAGGAAATCCACAAAGAGGGGCATTATAGTTCGGATCCATCCATCGATTTTTACGTTCAATAAATCCAATTGATAGCGAATTCCCCTCTCATTCGTCATTTTCATCCGGTAGTCTTTAATATACAATTTAATTTAATATAACGTTTAGTTTCTTACATTAATTTCTTATATTAATTTCTAGAATATTGTAGATAGTTTCGTATTCTCTTCAAAGGAACGTGAAACATTAAAAAACAATACGTACGCGTATATTCTATGTATAAAAAAATACATCTTTTATTTTATTTTTATAAAAACGGTAATATAATAATATCGATTCGCCTAAAATTATTCTCGAGAACAATTACACGTTTTGGTCTCTCTAAATAGAAGCTCGTCCTGGATAAATCCGCCAACTGCGAACCGTAGAAATCGAGCAAGATGTGACCGATAATGTGATTATGCCAGACGGGTTTTTTTTGCGTCTGTGTTCTCTCGATCTTCTGCGAGCTACTCTGGATCCTTTCTTTCTCTCCCTCGTCGCGGTTTGCGCCACAGACGAATAAAAGATCGAGGGAGAATAAAGGGAGATGCGATCGGAGCAGACCGTCCGCAGAAATATAACTTGCGATCCGCGCGTGCATCGAACGGCAATTCTTCGATCACTCGAGTCTCCGTGTCGATATAACAAGGATATTTCAATTTCGAGAGTCCACGACTGTTGTACATTCGCAAAGAGTGAAACTTGCATCTAATTTATACAGAGACAAAAATATTCTATTTGATTACACATACAACTCCCATTCTCCCGTTTCAAGATCATCTCGCTCGATTTTATTGTTAGATCAATCGAAAATTTAGAGAGAGATTATTGCGAGATTTATCTTTCGAAAGGATGCAGAGATTTTCGTTGGAAAAAATCGCGAATCAAAGAATTTTCGCAATTTTAAGAAAGTGCGCTTAACGAGGATCACTCTGTGACATGTATGAAAATTATTTTTTCGCGTCCTATCGGAAATATCTGCCGCGAAGAGTAAAACCGGCGATAAAACGTACGATCGATAACGCAACCTACACGCGTTATATACGTGGTCCACGGGAACGGGAAAGCGAGACGAGTTGTAAGAGAGCGTCCGCGAGGCAGGCAGGCTGCCGGTTTATTCCTGATCGAATGTTTTTGTACGGCCGCCGCGCAATCCTAATTGAATTCGCTGTTGGCAGGCGGAGTTGCACCGAGAGAGCTGTGTATATACGTAGAGAATCGCCGCACGAATTTCTTATTCCATAAAATTGATGTCTGTCTTCTCTGTCTGTCTTTCTCTTCGCGGAGAGAAGCGAGATAAAAATACGTGGTCCTAAACTCCTGCGATCTCCCGATTCGAAAGAATCGCGATTAACGTAGGAGTCGGCGCCAGATTTTTCCCATACAGCTCATTCTGCAACAATTATAAAAACAGTTTACAAAGATAAAATTGATGGAAAGAATCTACAATGTATTTATGTAAGAGATATCGTACGAGATATTCCTTCGTTTTTCATCTCATCGTTGGATGTTTCTCTCTGAGCGTGCTTTTAAAAATCTGTGACCATTCCGCAACATGTTCACGGTCGTACTGCGCGTACCGGAAGAAGAAGGATAAAGTAGAGGAAGACGGAGAGGCTTTCAGCTGCGTAAAATAACAATGGACCACTTGTTGAAGGTAGCCCGTTCCACGGCACCGATACAACGGTTACTATTGGTTATTCATTGAGGCCGCTCTTAAAGAGAGTCTATCGGCGATTCGGCAGATCCATCTAGAAATAGAATCTAATTCGGTTATTTCTGATTATCGATGAACGCGAACTTTATTATCAATGTCGGGGAAACTCTTCCGCTTCGTCGTAAATCTTTCATATATATACGAGTATATATGGAGCCTCGTAATAAGTCACGAGTTCGTGGTAACATCGTCGAGGCATCATGCGATAACAAAAATAAAAAGTAAAGCTGAAAGGAAAAAAATCCGGAAAATAGAAATTGATATTTTATATTAAAAAGATACTCTCCCCGCATTTCTTCCCTTTCAGTTGCGCATTCAGTGTTTCCTCGATGTGTTTAAGCGAATCTTACGCGCAAGAAAATATGTTTATAGCGATTTAAGTATTTTATAATGTGCGAGTCGAGTGTAGAATGCAAATGCAAGATGTGAATTTACGCGACACGGAAGTAAAATTCAATTGTCGGCGAGATATAAAGAACGGTAGAGAGAGAGATAATGAAAGAGACGGCGAGGAAAACCGGCAATTAAACGGAAAGACATTAAAGAACTGGTTCTCTCCGTCAAGATTTCTTTTCACTTTTTTTTTGCTAATTTGAATTTTGATTTCCATGTATTCTTATATACTTTTTCAACTCTAACAAAGTTAGGTTTCCAGTCAAAGCACGATTTAAAAATGAATTCTGCAATTATGTGCATCCAAAATTAAAGGGAATTAAAACTTTTGAGATTTATTTATTGCAAAAAAAAATGAATACGTAAATTGAAATAAACGGGAAGAATTTTTATTTTTCCGCGAGACTGGATGCCTAATTCACAATATTAGGAATTTGATATATTCCATGATGGTCGTTTTTGCATTATACCATTTAATTAAATATTGTAAGTCTAAATTCGATGAATTGATCTATTAATCCTTAACTAATAAGAAAATTAGCTGAGAGGAACTAAAAGTTTGATAAAATTCAGAGCTAGCTTATATATGTACGCGAACTGAAATTTTTCGAGACTTATTTTTCAAGGCTACTAAGAAAAACGAAAAGCGTACAATAGCGTGTGCGAATTGGCGTGTCCGGAGTGATGCTCTTCTCTGCGAGAGCATTGTGCACGCAGCCTTATTCCGGCGGCACGTCCGAGCCCGAGCTCGCTCTCCCCGGCGTGCCCCCGAGAGTCCGTCTGCGAGATCTCTATCTCGCTCTTCACGGAGAGGCCTCTCGGCCTCCCTCTCATTGAGAGTCAGTCAGTCAGTCAGTCAGTCTGCCGGAGCGACGCGGTTCGCACGCATCGCACCGTACGCGAAAAGCGAAGCGTGCACGCACGCACGCGAGGGATCATCTTCCGAGCGAATCGCACACATCCTCCTTTCTTCTGCTGCCTTATCGATCGAGGGGGTGGACAACCGCGCGTTGAAATCACCTCACAAATCGGGGAGGGGGGGGAGGGTAGGAGAGGATCCTCTCCTCCGCGCCGCAGGTGACGTCCGCGGTGACGGCGTGAAATCCCAGATTTCACACGCGTCGAACGGACGGCACGCGAGCTCCAGCTTTCAGGGGGAGATAAGCGGCCGGGGAAACGTTGCCCTTTCTGCGTTACCTATCTACCTGTGTACTGTTTTTTTTTTTTAATATTTTTTTTTCACGACTGCCACGGGGAAGGGGCGGTCTTCTTCCTCTTCTTCTTCTTCTTCCTCCTCCTCACACCGGTGTCGTGCGTGCAACACCTGGCGGTGGCACTGAGCGGCACTCGTCGCGGACGACTATTATGCGATCGGCTGCGGCCGTCCTGGCCGCGGCGACGGCGCTCGTTCTACTCCTGGACGACGCGCTCGCCCGGCACAAACACCGCTCCGGGAACGGCGCGCAAAGGCCGCCCGATATATCTCTCTGGATCGATCAGCAGCAGACCAAGATGTTCAGCGGTACACGATTTTATTCGAGCCGATTCCCACAGATCTCTCTTCTCCCTCTGCAATTATCCTTTCTTCGGGTGACGCGGCGCGATACCTGAAATATGTATATCTTTGATGAAGTTCAATAGTGCAATACCGTCGAAAAATATTACTCGTATAGAGTAACTTCCCTCTTCCCTCCCACCGTGTCGTTTTTTTTTTTTTAACAATGATATAAACAAATTGCATTTTTTATGATCGATCTAGGACTGGCAATGGAAATATACGCGATCGCGGAGGGTAGAGTGATCAGTCACCTCTTGGATCCAGAATTCGAGAGTAAACTGCCGATAATTCCGAGCGAGGTATCGCACGTGAACTTCACGTGGAAGGCCGGGGCTAAGAAGTATCATTACAATTTTTTTCGCTTGAAATCGTTTGACGAGAGCATCCTGAAAACTCCATCCATCACGATTGAGACGCAAGGACGGGTGCCCAAGAGACCGAAAGGTAACAGAAATTTAATACACATCTTTAAATTAATCTAACATTGCAACTAATGCGAAAATTGTTTATATCGTGTGTACGAAATATCAAGCAACGAATATAAATAATTTGCGTAAGAATTTATGCGCGCAATTTTATAATTTAAAAAAAATATATATTTTTTTTTTTTCTTATGTATATATTGTCAGAATTTCTTGAGAAACAATTAGATTAAAATCTTGCAAAGAATATTGCGAAATATTGCAAAAGATTGATGGAAGCTTAACCGAGAGAATCATCTGCGGCTTTGCATTCTAAAGGCAATAATCCTTGAAATAGAATGATTTAAAGTTTGAAGAATCGTAAATTGCGGTTAAGCGTTTATTTGTCTACGAAATACTCGTATGATGATTTTTCGCTTAGCGTCAATCAATAGTACAAGGCGCATAATTTTACCGTTAATATGCTTAATAGCATTTTCGCGTTTGTCAATTGAAGTACATTCGATTCCGAGTTGGCTATCCGATTCTAATCTAATGCACATTTAGCTCAACTAACACTTTATCGCGCAGAGATTATATTTTTAGCATAAAATTTTATATTCGTATTCAAGAATATATTATTGATGTTTTATAATTTACTAAAATAACGACAATGAGCTATGCTCGCGCTTGTAAAAGAAATTCCATATATTTCGTGAAGTTTAATCTTTCTTATAACGTAGCACAAGAAGTACCGCGTCAGCAGTCTTTATTTACACAGTCAAAGATGAAGATGTCTGGGCGCGTGAAATCTTACCCAATATTTTAACAGGACAAAGATATTTTACTTGTTTGCACGGAGAGATATATTTCGCATTCTCTCTTCTCGCTTTAAAATTCTTTCGTTTAAAATTCAATCTGAAATTCTAACTTGTACGAGTTGCGTGCGTTATTTTCGATGATTTCGAATACTAAGTAGCTCAAACAGATTAGATAAATATTGTCGATCTATTCTTATTTCGTATCGTTATTACTCGTTGCTAAAAAATTTGCTGACACAATTTGGCCGATAAAATTCGCGACATACGTATATCTCTATATTATGTAAACAGAATGCGAAATATACTTTTTGTTCTTCTTGGGTGTAAATTTCGCACAACGCGCGACGCCGAAGTAATCGAATCGCCCTACACATATATACGGCAATAATGTATCTTCTTTTCTCCGTTGCAGAGTTCAGTGTTCTGCTACCTTGCGCCGGCAAGGGAATAGCGCAATTCGGGATCGGTCTAATGATCGAGTCGCGCAACGGGATACCTCTGAACGGGACGCCGCTACGTTTCCGTTTGAGAAAAGAATGCAGCGTGCGCGGTGAGTCCGTCAGTCGCGCCCACGATCACCACCTCTTCGCTCGCACATACAGTTCTGTATCAGCAGTAATTCATCAGCCTAATTTGTGCCGCATGCTCTTTTGATCGATTGCCTGGAGGAGGGACAGTCGGACGTGAGAAACGACGTGAGACCGACTGAAAAACGGCGTGAAACTATACGTGTCGCTTTTACGCGTAAAATTTCGATTCGCACGGTATCTCACGTTCCGACTGTGCCTCTCTCTCTCTCTCTCTCTCGTTTTGTTTAATCGACAGCTATAGTTGCATGCGCCCGTAGCCCTGTGAGCGCTCATTTCGATACTTTGTAAGAGAGGACGATTACCTTACCTATCTATCTATCTGCCTACCTGCCGGCCGGCGCGATGGGTCCGATAATTGTGCGAAGTAGGCGCGTCGAATCTTCGCTCCATGGCGTGTCGGGGAGATTTACGGTTGTTAAGTCGTTAAGAGATCGCTCTTGGAAACCTCGAACATTGTTGACGAGATCCTGGTCCACTTGCCAACGCAGGCATAAAATGTCGAAGGGAGTAGCGAATCGATTAATTTTTGGCTTACATTTTTTTTTTCTTTTTTTCAAACACTTGAATGCTGTGTGCGCGCACGCACGGCTATTTTTACGTGTTTACTCTTGCGCTGTAAAAAAAATTAGTGTTACAAAAGAGAAAAGAAAGAGAAAATACTTCTTTGAAAATTCTAAAATTTCTTTCCCAGGTTTTTCTAAGAATATTTCACGAACTCGAGTATTTCACAAACTCGAATTCGCCATATCGCATACTAGTTTGGACTCGTCGCAAATTTACAATTAAAAATGTGAACCGCTTTTGCGAAGCTTACCTCTCTTGTATAACGGAAGGCATGAGCCACTCGTTCTAGATTCTATTAACGCTATCTTATAACATACAATTCTCTGTTTGTAATTACTTTGTTAATTCAATAATTTCATATTAAATAACGCAAATATTGCGCTGATGTTACTTCCAGGAGATGCAAAACTTTCGCAACTCGGGGAGGATTAACCGTCGTATGACATTCAAAGATTACTTTAGCGCTTTAGTTTATGTTTTTCATCCAAATATTATTTCAGATCCAACCAAGTCGTTTTTGTGCTTGTACGTCTTCTATATTAACATTCATTTTTCGTTTTGCCCGGCACTTTGTCAAGCGTTAGCCGGCTCTCAGCTTCCTCGAGAGTCATTGTTCGCCCGCGAATCATGAATTAAGTGCCTAATTGCCTACTTAATGCGAAAGAACGCGCGAGTCTGCTCGGCCTTCTTGGTGTTATCCTCAGCTCTCTCTCTCGATCCCTATGCATTCTAAATTGCCAATCGTCAAATCAAAAATACAATATATTAATAGATTTTACATAAACGTGTTGAAAATATTATGATTCCCGAAAGGGGTTCATTTGCGGCATGTGCATGCGATCAAAGTGTCCCGGTCGAGTTTATCATACGGATCTCGAGAATTTAAAAAAGATGGGCAAATATAAACGATTCACACGACACGCCATCGTTTTGATCTACTCGAATTCAGATGGGCGGAATATGATGCTCGTATAATCGCTTTTGTGATAATACATCGCGATAATTCGGAGCACAGCATGTCGTGCAAATGCGAATAATTATCTTTCATTTCGTTGATCAACGCTGTTGACTGTGTTTTTGTGTGTTTAAAATAAGATTTAATTAAAAAAGAATCACGGTTTGCGTGTGCCACGAAAATGAGATAAAAAAATGCATGCTTTATTTTAATCTTCTCATGCACACACAATATCTCCAAAACTTGTATTAAGAAATATTAATTAAAGTCACTTTTTATATTTTTTTCAACATCCTCATTATATTCTTTTTTTTGCGAATTTATTATATATTTTATTACGTTAAATCTAAATATTAATCACATTAAGAATATTCACGAGCAATAAGATAAGATGTTACATATAGATGTGAATTCTCTCTTTTATGTCGTCATACGATAAAAATATAATATCATATTACGATCTCAATTTCGTGGCTTATCGCACAATTTTCGAAAAAAAAAAAAAAAAATCCGATTAAATCTGCATGTGTGAGATTGCATGCAATAATCTTATCTTATCGAATTAACGAAATCGATATCTGTTACTGGAATATTTTTTGTTTTTAATTTATACAGAGATTTTTGTGAATTGTTGAATACGTGTGTGTGTGTGGTGTGTCTGTTGCAGTAATATATAATCTTTTAATTTTGATTTTACTTTTTACAGAGCCTAATCCTGGTCCTTGTCCGGACGGTTACCTGGGGCCACCTCATTGTAACAAAGCGCTTTGTTATCCAAAGTGTATGAACGGTGGTAACTGTACGGCACCGGGCGTATGCTCGTGCCCACCAGGATATCAAGGACCCTACTGCGAAGGAGGTATTGTAACGAATTGTATAAACTAAGTCACTTATACAGGCAGATCTTTTGTCATCTGAAGTTGACCTTGCAGAATAGGTCTTTTCACATCCGTTTCCTCTATTTAACTTCAAATTATGCATCTTCTTTGATATTTTATATTATACATAAAACTCGTAAGTCTAAAACATTCCCATAAAATTATTTCGAAGGAAAATCAACTATTCATGTCCATGAAAAGATCAGTGATTGGAAGGCGCTCCTAAACTTAATAAACTTAATAAACTTAGGATATCGTGAAATGTATACCGTGAAATTGACTCAACACACCTGCTGTAGAAAATCCAAGCCGATAATTTATTAATTTATTAAATCCTTACCTTAATTATAAATTACAATATCTACAAACACAACGCGTGTATTCTTTAACGGGGAACGCGTTCATATCACCTTGGAGATAGATATGGCCGTCTTGCAGCCACACTTGATCACATTCGTCAGAGCTTGGTAGAAGGGCGCCTGTTCGGCGCCGTGATCTATGCCCGTGTCATGATGCTCCTGTTCCTCGTCGCGAAACTTCTTGATGGTCTCGAGTATCTCCTCGTCCACGTTCTCGTTCGTGTTCTCCATCAACGTGCGTAACTGATCGTTGTAGTGCTCGACGATCACGGTCTCCACCGCCACGGTGCACGCCATGGCCGCTCTCTCGCCCATGAGAGCGGTACCGGCGCCCAGGGCGAAGCCGGCGACGTTCCACAGCGGCGTAAGAACGGTGGGTCTGACCCGGTGCTTGCGAATCAGTTCCTCGAACTTGGCGCGGTGCCGCTTCTCTTGATCCCACATGTGTTGTATCGTCGGTCCGACCGTCGTCTTGCCTACAGGCATTTTACGCGCATGAAAAAAACTCTCCGTCAGAATCTAGAATTTACATCTACATCTCTCTTGCGCTGTCTTGGGACGCTTATACCTAATACGGCCATTTGTCCGGCATATATTCTATCCGCTCCCAGTTCGCCGGCATGATCGACCCTTATTATCGAGTCCAGTATCTTCCCAGATGCGCTAGTGGCTGCTGATGTGCTGGCCATTCGTACTCCCACTCCTCTGACGTGTAACATTTTTCTGTAAAATTTGGATAAGAGTGTAATAAGTATTTTGGTTATTAAAAACTGACTGCATCGAATAAAATTTCAGGTATCTGCACGGAGAAATGCTTGAATGGAGGAAAGTGCGTGCAGAAGGACGTCTGCGAATGTACAAAAGGATACTTTGGTTTACGCTGCGAATTCTGTGAGTATAAGTGATGTACGCTTTGAGGAATCTTTTCTACTGCGTGAAATTTTACGGTTGAAAAAAAAATCTGGTTCGTGTTTCTCTGCCTTTTCAGCCAAATGCGTCATCCCTTGTTTGAACGGAGGCAAATGCAAGGGCAATAATATTTGTAGATGTCCAAAGGGTTTCAAAGGTAATCATTGCGAAATTGGCAGACGCTCGCCGCAACGATCGACGTGTACGAGAGCATGTAGAAATGGGACCTGTCAACCGGACAACACATGCCTCTGCGATCCTGGTTGGTTCGGAAAGTTGTGTAACAAGAACAAACCATGGGCTTAGGAACCGATGGAATACTTTGCTATTTTCTTATACCAACTAAATACTTTGAAGACGATGTCTCATTCTAAATCTCCAAACTTACGATAAATTATGTTTATAATTTATATATTCTTAACTACATATGTATGACGAATCAATGGTCTATATAGAGTCGATATAGAGAAAGAATCTCGTGATATTAAAATGATTCAGAGAGAGATTTAGAGGATTTTTTTTGTTCATTTAATACAATAATGAGGTATGTGTACGCGAAAGAGAAGCCTCACGAGATTTAGATCACAAGAAATTTCAATTGGTGTCACTAGCGAGCGTGTAAAATTTATAATTTCTAATTTACTTTGCCCCAGATGTGATATGTAAAGCTGCTTTATGTCATTTTATATAACATTATTATATATTTAGTTATATAATATCCTTGTGTGTATTGTAGATGTGTAATAATTGTATAAACAAAATAGGAACAAAATGTATTTTTTAACGTCAGGAAATACGATTATAAAATAGCTCAGCATTGTAGTAGTGTCTGTGATGGACTTTTTTTTTGCAGCTACGCTATTTTTCTCCGTGTACATCTTAGAATATGTAGATGAAAATAAATGTGGCTTTTTATTATAAATTCGTGAAAAAGATGAATTAACGTTGAAGTGACTCCGATAACTTTCGCATTTAAATGAATCCCTTCTGAAAGTGGCACAGATCTCATTTCAAAACATAATCTTCTATTGCATATCAATTAAGCTATAAGATCTAAGGTCAATATTTTATCTCAATTTCACCACTTACAAACCAGTTCTTTTTTTTCGTACACAAGATAAAAGAAGAAACAAAAGAAAATGGCGGGAAATTGCTCAAATAATTTCTCACGCTTCTAGAAAAAAATCGGCGATAAATTCAAGTTTTTGTGAAAAAAATCTCGAAGGAAATTTTTCATTCTTGAATCGACAGCTTCGTGCATTCGATACGACAATACGGCAATACGGTGGATAAGGATTGCGAGCGCGTCGATTAGACGTCTGCGAGTAAAAATCTCTCGAAGAGATACCGGAAATAATTACGATCGTCGCGGTTCCTCACCGAAACGCCGGAGATGGCGAGAGCGATCGGCTAGAGTCGGCTAGACAGACACAGACCCGCACGAAAAACGCAGGTTATGTCGGTCGACATTTACGTCCGGTCGAACGCGGCGCGTCACGTGTCCCTCGGACCAATGGCGGCGACGGTACGCCGTCCGCCATGACGCGTGCCCCAGCGATTCCCGCCAATCGTGCCACTTCAGTCTTGTATATATGTATATGGCGTTGGCGTTCTCCCGGATCGCTGCTGCCGTTTAGCGGATCTCCACGGGGATTACGGTGAGTGCTGGCGCGGTAGCCGCGCAAATTCGACGTCCAGGAATTCGACGGTAGGCGTCGACCGTGCACGGCGTCCGCGGCGTACGCGAAATCCGGGCAATTTCGCATCGTCTGCTCGGGCAAGCCTGCATCGCGCAGGCTCGCCCAAGATGGCCGGTCCGCGGCCACCGTTCGGTGTTGTGTGGTGGTGGTGATGGAGGCCCGCTCGGTACCGATCGATACGCCCGCCGCCGCCGAATACCGGCCATGGCGGCTAACGTTGTCGCGCGTTGTCATCACGCGTCATCCTGAGATAGGCGCGTCGGCGTGTTTGGTGCCGCGATCCCTGGACCGGCCACGGTGATGATAATCGCGTGCGCGGGGCGTGGTGCGAGAGCGTAGCCGAGGCACGCTGCCTCCCCGCGAGACGAGAGCTCTCTCTCCGCTTGACGTGAGAGCGCACGAGAGAGCCCTCCCTGATCTCCATCCACTCCGCGGGACACACCAAGGTGCGTACGCAACTCGCGATTTTCACTGGGCCTGCTCCAACGCGTTACCGCGTTACCGAGCAGCCGTCGTGAGCAGCTCCGCGGCTACCCGGAGGTGGTGGTCTCTTTTGCGTGTGCCCTGCGCATTTTCATTGCCCCCCCAAAGTATCGGCCCGAATAAACGCGCATATCCCCGCGTCCTCCCTCTCCGTCCCGTTGCGTTCTTTGCTCTTTCTCTCTCTCTCTCTCTCTTTCTCTCTCGCCGCCCCTTATATACGCGCGCGTTCTTTATCGCGCGTTGTCTTGTTGTCGCCTGTCCGTCTGTCAACTTTGCGTGCGAGATGTCACGAACAGGAGGAGGAGGTGGAGCGGAGGAGGAAGAGAGACGCCACGGCAGCCGCCACACTGCCGTTGCGACCGCCGCCACCGCCACCGTTGCAGTCATCTTCGCTGCTCCGGTTGTTGTTGCCGTGCCGATCAGTTATGTTTTACGTAGCATCGAGCGTGTTGACGGTATTCGTGGCTGCCGCACGGCGGCATACGCGCTACCTGGAAGTCGCGTCGTCGAGAGGATGCGTTGCGGCGAAAGGAGTCTTCCGCGCGAGAGGAGGAGTCCCATCGCTCACGGCAGACACGAGCAGACGTTTTCTCGTCAGTTGTGCGAAATGTATATATATATATATATATATATATATATATATATATATATATATATATAAAATATGTATATATTTATATATGCCCAAAAGAGAGTTACTTGTTCGAATTTTTCTCCGAAGCTGAAACACGTGCTTTTATTTTGCTCGCTCCGAGACTCCAAACACGCGACGTTTTTCCGGTAACGCGGAACGTACATCTCTTGCACGGAATATTAAATGTGAATAATATCCATGTCTCTGATGTGTCCTGACAAGTGAAATTTTTACTTGTTTATGCATTCGATATTGTTATATTTTTAACGCGCCACTGTGTATAGGAATTTTTCACAAAGAACGAATATTCTGTTACATCAGGCTAAGGTGATGTAGAGGAAATTGAAACTGCCAGATCGAGACAACTTGCTCTATCGCGAGTGATTTCAATATACGAGATACCAAGACGGGTGACGAGGAGAAGAATATGGTATCTCTGCCTAACGCAGAGACCGGCACAATGGACAGAATCTCGGACGACGATGACGATGAGCCTAGTAGCGGATCGGAGACTTACGAGGAAGGAGATCTCCTTTCGGCTGCCATGGGCGATGACGTCACGGCCCAGCTCGCTGCAGCAGGTTGGCAAAAAAACATTGATGGTGATTTCTCATTTTTTGCTTCTTCAGTTTTTGATTTTGATCATTGATTGATCCATTCCTAATCACTTTTATTTACGAATCAAGCACAATTAGCAGGATGTTCTCAAGACATTGTTTAGCATTACGGGTAATATCCCGTATCAAGATCAGTGAACTTCAAGTAAGAAGGGTTGAAGCTTTTGTTATGCGTATAAATAAATCTAGCTTCTATACAAGAAAAAAAAAACAATGCCTTTATATATTATAAATATCGAATTTATTATTTCACATTCGCAAAATCTTTTTATATCAAATCTTTTTTAAGATAAATTCTTATGGATCTTTTTCAACTTAACATAATATTACAATCTCTTATGCATATAAGACTTGTATTTGAATATTATTATTTTCGAAGCAAGATTCTGATATTTATAAAACTTTTTCTAATAAAAACATGTCATTTGTGTGCTTGTAAAGTATATTGTCTTTATGTTTTTTAATTCTATACTAATATTATTTCTTTATAATTAATATAAATAATTGTTTGTTAGTTTCTTGTTATTTACATTTTGCATTGTTTGTGTGCAGTATTTTTATTTGCTTTACATTACCAACGCTGGATGATGATAGATTGTATTCATAGTCGCTGGTTGAGACAAATTTGCAGTTTTATCATGGAAGTTTAAGAGTTCCGATAGGATTGGAGATAATTCATGTTCAACTCAAGAAATGAAGCAATCGAGACAAATTATGTTCATCATGTTCATTATGTTCATATTGTGTTTTCATTTCAATTTTAACTGTGAATGCAATCCTATATTTTTCTGTATTCCCTCATCTGTAGATGATGCACTCAATGTGAAATATCCTATGTAAGATTCTTTTACACATTTACAAAATTCCATTTTTCCTTAATATTTTATATTCCTTTATGTTATTTGTTCAGCTAGATTTACAAAACTTTTTTATTTCTCCCATAATGACAATTATTTTTATTTTGCAATTATTTACAATATCAACTTTTTGTATGATTTTTCAAGCACGTTTTATTTCATTATTGCTCACGCATCTTTGTTTGATTGTATACCTTTGATATGTCAATGTAATTCGTTGAAATAAAAGAGAGCTTTTTGCTCTATATAAATATATTCTTTTTTTCTCATTATTAATAATTCGAACATATTTTTCAAAAAATTTATTTTTCTTTTCTTTTTGATTATATTGACATATCGATAGGCATAGGGCTGTAACAATTGAAACATTTCTTCCATATTAAAAAATCTTTAGGACCTGTCGGCGTTGCTGCAGCTGCTGCCATTGTATCAGCCAAGAAGCGGAAACGACCTCACAGTTTCGAAACTAATCCCAGTATCAGAAAAAGACAGCAGAATAGGCTTTTAAGAAAACTTAGAGTAAGTATATAATATGAATATTACTTTATACAATATATATATATATATATATATATATATATATATATATATATATATATTGCAAGCTTTATGTAAATCCAGTCTTTTTACAAAAAGCCTACGATTCTTATAAAACACTATCTTATAAAGATTCGACGCTTCATAAAAAAAGCCAATATTTACAATATATGATATATAATAAAATAATGTCATAAAATATATATTATTAAAATATATATCATAAAATATATACATCATATAATATATATTTTTATATAATATATATAATTTTTGTGTGATATATATATATATTAGAATTTTACATATTATTGCTATATATTAAATTATTGCAGCAAACCATCGACGAATTTGCAACGCGGGTTGGTCAACAGGCAGTAGTGTTAGTGGCTACACCGGGCAAACCAAATAGTAGTTACAAAGTGTTTGGAGCAAAACCATTAGAAGATGTAGTGAAAAATCTAAGGAACGTTATCATGGAGGAACTTGAGAACGCGCTTGCACAACAAGCACCACCACCCTTGCAAGAGGATCCGACACTGTATGAATTACCGCCGTTGATAATCGACGGTATACCGACCCCAGTAGAGAAAATGACGCAGGCACAACTTAGAGCCTTTATCCCGTTGATGTTAAAGTATTCCACTGGTAGAGGCAAACCTGGTTGGGGAAGAGACAGTACGCGACCACCGTGGTGGCCCAAGGAATTACCTTGGGCTAATGTTCGGATGGATGCGCGATCGGAGGACGAAAAGCAGAAGGTGCGTAAAAACTGATAAGAATAGTTTCGATTCTCTCTGTGTATGATATCACTGCTTTAATTCAATAGTCTGAAATGTAGCTAGATTTATTTGATTATTTATTAAACGAAAATACATGTAAATAATTCTCTCTTTGAGAAAAAATTAAAATTTGATTCAAGAAATACATCTATTTCTTAATAATTCTTTACTTATTTCTGATATTTGATAGAACGACTTAACGAACGTAGATTGCTCAATCATACAATCTATTCCAGGAAATCGAAATGTATTGTGTCAATTAATTTCAGATCTCGTGGACTCACGCACTACGGCAGATTGTAATAAATTGTTATAAATTCCACGGAAGGGAAGATCTTTTGCCGGCGTTTAGCGAAGAAGATGATAAGTCTAATGTCCTGTTACAACAAGCGACGCCTCATTCCTCGTCACATCCGTCGCATTCGTCGAGTCAGGGGCAAAACGGAGGACAGTCGCAACAGCAACAGACGGTGGGAGTTGTTCGACTCAACAGCACGGATTCATCTAAGGGAAACACTTCGCCAGCACAAATCATTGCCGCGTCTCCCACAGCTCTTGCCACTGCCACTCAGGTGGGAGTGGATGGAGTGAATGAAGAAATAAAAATAGAATTTAAAATAGAATTGCATGAAACAACATTTGTAGATTAGTGATTATTCAATTTCAATTTTGTATGTAGCATTCTTATTTTCAAATCTCCAAATATCAATCTTCGTATCTTGATCTCTAATCTCTCAAAATTTAGTTTTTATTCATGTTGTTTCTATCTGGTCTACGTCTTATAGAGGAAAAATGAATGGAGATAATTTTGAACATGTATGCTTTATGAGATACCATCTTGACGTTTTGTGTTTGGTTTCCCTTATTTGAGTTGCAACTATTTTTTTCTGTTATTCTATTTATTGAATATCTTAAAGAGGATATGTTAAAAGCAAAATAAAATTTAATTTTCATATTACAATCTATTGCGGAATATTTAATAAACTGAATTTATTTGTATTTCAAATTATAATTAAACTGTAATTTAAAATGTGTATAACAATGTTCTTCAACACAAAATTGAATTTCTGCTTCAAAAAGCAGAGTTAACTCAACGTCATTCTGAAACGTGAAATAACTATAGCAAAGTTTACTTGTTTTAAAATTCGAGATAGTATTTAAAAATTGCAATTTTTCTTATAACTTTTGCTTTTCCAGTTAGAACAATAGAATTATAACCAATTCTTGTACTATTATTTTCTTTTTATGTTCTTTTTATACGTTTATTCTGTTCAATTTCAATAATTCAGTTCATCATTTTGACTTCCGCTAGATTGATAGTTTATGAAATTTTAAAATGCAGTAATCTGATCTATAATTGTTTAACAGATGACAGCCCAATATCCGACAACTGTATTGCAGACAATAACAAATCCTGATGGTACAGTTTCAATTATACAAGTAGATCCAAGTACACCGATCATTACTTTACCAGATGGTACAACAGCCCAAGTTCAAGGAGTTGCTACTGTAAGTATTCTCCAGGAACTTGATATCTATGTTAAATTTCATACAGCATGTCTCACGAATTCTACAACATTAGTTTCTAAGGAACTCTTGAAGATGTCTATAGGGTGTTTTAGGACGAGTGTAAAAAAACTTTGATAAATTGTTTGGGAAGTCATTTTAAGTAAAAAATATAAACATATAATCTGATTTATAATTGTTTATTCACATATAATCTATTCTCAATACTTTTCTAATTACAACAATTTGAAATTTAACTGCTGCCACAATTAGAAAATAACCTTGATATGAAGTGATCTTTAAGAAACCAAAACAAAATAATATTAGATATACCAATCTCACTTGTTCATTATTATTATTATATATGTGTTCTCTCTCACACACACACACACACACACACACATACAGTATTTAATATTTATATATAAGTATTATATATTATATCTATATATATACATATATATATATATATATATATATGTGTATATGTATAAGTAAAACTAATTATATAAACCCCAAATGCAGATGGAAGTGCGAAATCAATATACAGATAATCATTAAACACAATATTTATAAGAAACTTTTTGATATTTTATTTCTAGATTATCTTCGTTCTAAAAAAATATACAAATCAAAATTAATGCAATAGATAATATAAAGAAAAATCGAATGACAGCAGCACATATAGATATAATATTTTATCTCACAAATATAAATTTTAAACGTTTCGAATTGTTTTTAAAATGTAACATTTTTATTGTGCTCTACTATTTTTTAGGAAATTGCTTTTTTTTTTTTTTTTTTTTTTTTTTTTTTTTTTTTTTTTTGTGAAAATTAGATTCGAGACAAGAAAATTCATAACATTCTTATTGTTATACAATTTGAAAGAAAATAAAATAATAAAATCAAGTTAATATACAAGTACGATTATATCTTATTTATGGTTGCATTTAGATCCATACGAGTCAAGGAGAAGTGCAAGCATTAGCAGAAGTAGCCGGTAGTACGGATGGTGCTAGTGTGGCCGTTGATCTGAATACCGTTACAGAAGCAACATTAGGTCAAGATGGTCAAATCATCCTCACCGGAGAAGATGGACACGGTAAAACAGTTTTTTATAGGCTCTGCACCGTCGCCGGCCAGGAGATGATCGAGCAGTGACTCGTTTTCTTTTTTTTTTTTTTTTTTTTTTTCTTTTTTTATTACTTTGCATGCTGTCTGCTATGCTCCAATCGGAAATCATGTCTATATGTGTTGTACTACTTTGTATTACGGAGTAGGATGATGTGGAATAGAGTTGATGTATTTGCCTTGTATTGTATATACATAGCAATTTTATATAAATGGAGCTATGCACAGCGCTTTATTTTAAATCTTGTTCTTTAAGAATCCAAAAAGCGCGTTTATATGTGACTTGTGAAGAAACCATGGATAAGTATTAATTAAAGAAAGATATCTGCACTTTGACATGTGATTTAGATTACATCATTTATTTGATATGTTTATGCGCTACATTATGCTACTTTATTTTGGATTTTCTTAATTGTAAGAGATAAGAAATTAGCATTTATTTATATATAATATGCATGTAGATATATTAATTTTCTTTCATATATATATAATGCATGTAATACATGTTTGTACATAAAAGAAATTATTATAGTAGCTATACATGTCAAAGTACTCTCCTGTAGAAAGTTTAATAACGATTCAAGTAATAAAAAAAAAGTACAATGTGCAGACAATCAAGAAAACACGTATCTCTCGCTGTTGGATTCTTAAAATTTTCAACTCAATAAACGGCTAAAAATGAAAGACTAAAAGATACCACAATAACGGAAGAAACTGTTCTACGACTATTATATTTACCATTATCACTGAAGATTGGTTTACCGACTTCAATTAAATGAAAAGAAATAAACTTGCTGTACATAGAGTATTTTTTGTTGATGTTTCATTATTTTTTATCTTAGCAGCCCCTGTGTTTAAGTTGCTTGTAATAAATAATGCGTCAGTCTTGCTGGCATTTGTGCGCTTTTCGAAATTTCTCATGCGATACCTAAAATTTTAGGTTCTCTTTGCAAACAGCTTAAACACTCACGCTGCCCCTTATAAACGCCTTAATTTTCTTAGATAGAACGTTAACTGTTTCCATCTTACGATATAAGTTAAAAGAGTGTGTCAGAGGGAGAGAATTATTAGATCATTAGTATTAAATCAAGTATCAAGTGTTAAATCTATTTCTCCCTCTTAACACATACCACGTTAATTAAATGGTATTATTTTTACGTTTTCAAATTGATATATATGCAACATGTATGATTCCGCTTCTACGGTCTCTTCTAAGATCTCGATCCTTAACTGACACATAGCAAACTGCAATTCTTGTTTCATTTCCCTTATCCTCTAGCTTGTAAAATCTGTACTCCTAAAATAGTAACCTGTAATTTATACATATGTATTAATGTACCTTCCATCTCGATAACGTTAACAAGCAATTCCGTTTTAATATTTGTTCTTTTTGCAAATAAAATTACGATATGATAGACGGTGCAAGATCAGCTAAAGGAAAAAAAAAGATGTGTCAATTAAGGGTTAATAATACAATAATACGTTCGATTATGTATGATGAACTAGTAGTTTAATTGTTACTATAGATGCTAAAATTGCCCCGAATATAAAGAATGCGTAGTGCAAACAACACGATTTTTAATCATGCACAGATTCAATCATTGGTTCGATTTTAGCGCTTTGCAAACAGCTTCTTGACGTTGTCGCATTGTGAGTATAATTGAGATATTTGTTTATCATTTACTCTTTATATTCTCTCTCTTCCAGTTTGTGCAATACAAATCACTGCGCGCACCAGATCACGGACAGAATCGCGGGACGTTAACCGCGTGTTTGTTTCAGGATATCCTGTCTCAGTCTCGGGAGTGATCACTGTGCCAGTGTCCGCCAGTATGTATCAGACTATGGTGGCCAATATTCAAAGCGACGGTACGATGCAAGTGGTAACGCCGATGGTACAGGTACCCAAGGTAGAGCCAGGAAACGGCGACACCACCATCGAGGCCGTCACTATACAGGGTCACCCTATGACTATGATAAACGCCGCCGGGGAGCATCAGGTCCTTCAAGTAATATCGTTGAAGGATGCCAATGTTCTGACGAAGGCTATGCAGGCCGAGGTTGTTAAGGACGAGGATAGCCAACAACAACAAACTGTATCTAGCCCGGAATAGACGCGTGTTTTAAGTGTAATCTAGTTAATCCAAAATCGCTCCATATCACCCGCGCGCGTACCGCGGTGATACACGGGGAAAGAAAGATAAAAGTGTGAGAGAATTAGTAATGGATTGGTGTTGTGTTCTTTTTTTCTCTTTGAGTCACTGTACTTGTGTAGTGTGTCTTGCTCTGACTGCGAACAGCGATTATATCCGAAAGTGAGAATGAACGAGTGCGTAATATTGATCGGATTAAGATTAGTCTAGAGTATTTGTACTCGAGATTCATCGTAGATGCTTGAGGGTATTAACTTGCAATTCAATTTCTCTCGGATGTAGTATTAATTTTCAAACAAGTCTGTCGGCGTCAAATACTGGGCGAATGTGTCTCTGTTTTCGCGAATAATTTGCGACATTATCTATCTCGCATTGTTTTCTCCACCGAAAAATGGAAAGTCATCGATACAATCGTGCTTTCTGGTATTGCGCAAGTATGTATTTTCGTCTAGTCTTAGAACCAGGTTGATACGTGAAATACACACCAAAGACATCTACTTTTAATTAATTCGAGAATTATATCACGACAAGCGTGAAAGCTCGATCACTTCCATAATAGCGCAGTAAAAAAAATTTATTCAGTTTTTCTTTCTTTTTCGATTTTTACTAGCACAAAGTAATTGACCTCAAAATTTGATAAAGGCACGAAGCTTCTCTACGAAATGTTTGTTGTGCCTAGAAGTAAACGCGAAAAATCACGGAATTTGATTTCACAGAAATCGATCGTTTATGAACGTCGAACCTATCTTTACGGGCGCATGGAAAAATAACGCTCGAATAATTAAACGAATCGCGTGATCGATGCGTTCGAACAGTTGGAGATATCAAGAATTAACTTCGAGATGTGTTTCGAACTGCGACATGCGTTTGAATTTTACGATCATCAGAAAATTCCAATTAGTAAAAAAAAAAAAAATTATCGATACAATTTCTTTTTTCTATCGCAGAGTTATGTAATAGTATACAGAGTTTTATTTATCTCGATCGCTTGGAGTTCATCCGTTGCTTTTCTGTAAATGGTGCGAAGAAATTTTCGCACCGCGTTAAAAGCAACGAGAGTGTGCCAGATGATCAAGATGAAGGCAAACAGCTCCTGTATATGTAATATATACATAAAGAATCGATAGTAGAGATAATGAAAAAAAAAAAGAGTTAAGCATTTCTGACGGGTACAAATAGGATGTAAGATGTATGTTTTTTCGAAAAAAAAAAAAAAATCATGTTAATGGATTTGAAACTTCAATACGCACCAACGCGAGAGGCGTGTGTCCATAGTCTTATTTTACAAGAATCCTATATTGCACCACTTACTACTATTACTACTACTATTCGCTTCAATTAGCATAATTGATAAGGGGAGCTATCGTATGATTTCTATCAATGCGATAAAAGAAGAAGGTAGTAAATTATATTTCTATGAAGGATTATTTTAACGTCAATCTCTCGAAAATAATCGAAACTATGATCGAACATGTATGTATGTACTAATTTTTTAAAAGACAGAATACGCGATTGTAAAAACCAGGATTCATATACATATATATTGTCCTTCAATCCATTTGAAGGTAATCAAAAAGTAATCGATTCTATTTTACATTAAATAGTCTGACTGTGTCACACATGGTATTTAAATCATCAATCCATTTTTATATAATGTATCTAAAGCGATGAAAGGTGTATTTTTTGCGTGCAATCTTGTTTCAATGTTGCGGTGGCAAAAGTTGAAATCGTCTCTTTTTATAATAATTTTGTTTTCTCAGTCGTTGGGAGGAAGGGGGGGATATACTTTTATCAT
The DNA here is from genome assembly GCA_963971435.1 of Lasius platythorax. Classification (NCBI taxonomy): domain Eukaryota; kingdom Metazoa; phylum Arthropoda; class Insecta; order Hymenoptera; family Formicidae; genus Lasius; species Lasius platythorax. Next base: position 17,509,931 of record OZ020539.1, read on the forward strand.
TTTCAGCTTTTTCCCGTTGTATATAACATACATTATATAAATATATATTGTACATGCAACGGCGATTTTTATTCTTTAGTTTAGCGTTAATTGTGTAAATGGTAAATTGAGTTGGGAAACTACATAATGACATTTATCTTAAAGATCGTAACATTGAAACAACAAACTGCCCTCGAAATCGTGTGTAATAATACCAAAGAGATTTTTATAACATTATAGGAAGAAATAGAGTTGAGATTAGAGATAAATACTATTAAAAACGTATCATAATGACTAGATACTAATTGTTGCGTTGTTTTTTTAAGATTCAAGGCCACTACATTAATGATGTAATATATCAGTATCCACGTATGTAAGATAAACATGTTATATTTTCCCTCTGTTGTTTGTAACAAAGCACACACGGAGCATAAATTAAGTTAAATGTCATTCAAGAAACAAAAAAATGTGTATTACGACTTTAGATAATTATAGACGTATGTGTATATGACTTTGCTACTGTATATCCCAATCTCCATGTCTTAAAATTTGTAAATACGTCATCGTATTGTCATTTCAATTTTGCTTCTATTTTTACTCAAATTACTCGTCACTGAAAGTGAGATTAATGAATAATATTGGCCAATTGCAACTCAATTACACTTGCAATGCAATTATATGTAATGCAGAAAAAAAAAATAAGGGAATCCTACTAATCCACAGAACGTCTCAAAATTTGTGATTTTAATTTGAACAACAATTTCTTGGAGCAATTTGGAATAGACTTTGCTTTACCGAAAATGGATTATCGCTATTTATCGCAAATTGATGATATCAGATGTTTTTGATATTATCATATATCTTTGTAACTGAGTCTTATAAATTAAATTTTAATCAAATTGAGTCTTAAATTAAAAATTCTGACATGTTCTATATATAATATTATAAATTACATTTGATTTTTCATGAACGATAGACATTAATTATGACAATCGTGTTTTTTTATTCAACAATGCTACTGATAATGCAGGTACATGGAAAGTATACTTCAGCTTTGCTGATAATTATTCCTTATCATACGCACCTGAGGCAGCAGCTAAGAGAACATAAATACTAATATTTATAGTATAATTTTTAACCTGTTACATATGATACTCTGATTCGCAGGCTAATTCTGGCTTGTCGTAACCTAGTTCCTCGGGCGTGCTGATGCCTAGCTCGTCCAAAGTGGGTCTAATCTCTTGAATAATATAAGGATAAATCTTGTCGGCATGTGGTCCAGCTTTATCTTTCACAGATTCTAGGAATCTTACGGCGAGCGCAAAGTCATTTAATCTTCTGCAAGCTTTCAATGCTGCGCATATAATGACTGGTTCCGGTACATTGTCCATACCTAAATAAAATATATAATTGTTAGTATAAATTTACTTTACAATCCATATGTACTAACAAGAGGCCGAGACAGTATAAAAATATAAACAAGTTTACATTTTATGATAAATATGGATAATTCAGGATTGTAATTTATTATTGATATTTTTATCTGTTCTTTCTAACTGCGCTTTCTATGTTTCTTTAAATTTTCATCTTCTCCATTTTTCCTTCTAAATCAGGCATTTCAATAATCGTAAGCCAATTTTGTAACACAGATTGATCGATCAATTTAATAGAATGAATTTATTTTTCAATGACAATGTTGTGAGACAGAGTTCTCGATAATTAACAATTGAAAATAAAGAAATACAAAATCAGGTATGAAAAGGACTAATAAGAGCCAGATATTAGATGCAACAAACTTGTTTAAATTCTTCTCTAATTATCTTGAATGTTTTGGTCCTTTCTTTGGACCATTCTCAGCAGGTTGACTAACAGAAAAATTCGGGTGTCTTGTATATCCTGACCTCAGTGATATACAAAACAGTACTGTTTACCAAACGCTCAAGATAATTAGAGAAGAATTTAAACAAGTTTGTTGCGCTTAGCTCTTATTAGCCCTTTTCATACCTGATTTTGTATTTGTATATCAGAGCCTTTTTCATTTATCATGAAAATAAAGAGTTTACAGTAAACTAATAAAATTTGAGAGAAAATAGATGAGAATCATATTCTTCAAGCAACTCCAAGTGAACTTTAATTGCAACGTAAAGTTTTAATTTAAAACTTAATGGAAAAATACAATGAATGATGATTTCCCTCTGAGCTAAGAAAAAAACAGTTTTTGAATCGACCAAAGAGTAGCTCTCTTCAAAGGACATTCATCGCTGACATTTCGCTATACCTTCAACTTGAAAAGTATAACGGGGTGCAATTAGAAGAAATTGACGTCTCTTTATTCGCTTCTGGTGTTCTCGTCACGACGAAAGCCGAGACCGAGTATCGAGGTATCAACTAGTTTGAGGTGTCATCGTAGACCGAAGGAAATCGTTAATCCATGACACGAGCTCGAAACTCACCGGCCAGATCGTTCATGGCCTTCCGAATCTCCCAGTGATCGATGTCGTTGCGGCTGAAGAAGTTGACGTATCGCTGATCGAACTCCTCGTCGGTCTCCTTGGAACCGTGGGACTCCCTGACGCTCTGGACGCCGGCGAGGCTGGTGGCCGTCACTCGGGGCATCATCGCCGAGGCCACGCGTGCCGCTACGACGCGCAACATCTGTTCACCTGAGGATCTTCTTTTCGTTCGATAGAAAAATATCTTTCTCCTCGGCACCGTCCGTCTTGAGTCTGTTGCGTAAACCGGCCAGGACGGAAGTCGACCAAAACGAGCATAGTTGACGTGCGCGACACGAGATGGCGCGACTTCCGGTGCGCACTTTTAAATTCGGGCCAATTCAGTCACGATTTCAAAAGAGAGAAATCTTACCTTACTTTTCGGAATTGTGCAAGAGGTGCGTATTAGGATAGATTTATACAAGCTTCTCTTTCTCTATCGTAATAACTAGAATATTAGATTAAGAAGAAAAAAATGATTAATACTCTTCGTATATTTTTTGTGATTCATATGGAAAAGCGTCCTTTTCATGACGAATTCTTTTCACAATCGAGCTTCCTTCATTAAAGATCCCGAAACATTAAAATGAAAACATTATTCACAATTGATATGTAAATAGTTTCAAACACAAAAAATATTTATCTTGGAAACTTTTAGTGAGTTTATGAGAAGTAAAAGCCAATGTGTTTTAATACAGTTTGAACATTTTTAACTTGTATAGTAAAATAAAATATTTAATTTCATATCTTAATATTAGCAGATATTGTGACGGTAGTAAAGATACAATTTTTCTTACAATGTTATTGTATTTACAAAAATTGGATTATAAATCGTACAAGTAGAATCGCTGTTACAAAAAAAAAATTCGTTACATCAAAAATAATTAGATCCTTACTATGTTTGTAGTAATAGTCATGGTGCAATTTATACGTATATTAGAGGTATATTGACTATTTTTTTTCCCTTCCGCGAACTTATAGAATACAACTTTATACAAAGTATATAAAAGCCGTCTCGCAGGCCGCTTTAAATACACATCTCGAGTACTCGCATATGTATACAAAAAATTGACTTGACGTAAAGAAATACTTCTCGCTTAATATATTGTACATAATTTCGCGCGCGTCACATTACGTGACAACGCGTGTCGCATATATGCGTGACTATTGGTCACCGGTACTATATATATATTACACAGATTTATACAACACATTAGAGGTATGAATCAGAATAGGAATAGGACTCCATTAAATTAAGTACCGTCATTGTACGTCGTGTACGCAACGTGTGTTGTTATATTCTCGCTTATATAAGATATAAATAAAAGTATTTTTACAAGTCAACATCAGATTCGTGCGCGAAATCGTACAAGCACCGCTTCGCACACGCATATCCGCGTGCGAAAAACGCCGAGGAATATTATTATTATAAAAATAAATAATAAATAGGTTTCACACAGAGATTCGGTATATCGCTCGTAGTCACATACATACTGCGCATTACGTATACATATATATACATATATATATATATATATATATATATATATATATATATATATATATATATATATATATATATCATTAACATAGAAAAAATAAATAGTAATATCGGAAAGTTCCGTCGCACTTCTCGATGAGGCATTGTCTTCGCAAAACATTTCGCAATTACATTTGAAAAACATTGCATATTATCTAGCGGCGGTGAATCCTTAATTTTTCTAATTAAAAATACCTGTAAAAACACAGGTGTATACAGCTTAATTAGTGCTCTCTCCCAATTAAGTATGTGTTTTGTAAATGTTACCACATCGGTGCCTTTCATTTACTAAACAGACAGAACAGATACTGTCATATACTACTATGTAGATAGAACAAATCACGCAATGTCTTTGTGTTTTTATCGATAGTATATGACCCAAACCATCCTCTTGCCTCGCGGCGCAAATTATTAATTAAATAAATTTATCTAAAATAGTCTAGTGTATTAAAGTTGTACGTGCATTATTGTCATCGATAATACTATCACACATTTAATGCTGTTGAAATATTCGAATAACATGTCGTTTCATTTTATTTTACTTAAAGTTTAAAGCTTAAAGTTTAATTTTGCGCACACACATAGACACAACAATATATATAGATCGAGCGAAAGTCTTACATTCAGTTTTGCTGGTGAGAACAAGATAGAAAAGGAGAGAAAATGAGACAGGCGAAAGAGGGGTGAAGAATCAAAAAAATATTTCTTCTCATTTATGCCTGTGCAGTCTTTTGTCAGAAAAAGAGACGGAACTTTTTTTTTATTTTTTCTGCTCTTTCTCTATTCTTCAGGTTACATCATTAATATTCGATCTATATATATATATATATATATATATATGTCTATGGTATCTCTCGTGATTAAAAACTTTAGTATAATTTACTTAAAATCATTATAGCAATTTGTATATTTATAATATACGTATAGAAATATGAATCTTGATCCTAAAAATCCTAATTATATTGTAATTGTATTATATTATATTGTATATAATTGTAAACACAATTTTGCTTCTTATACTTCTTATAGGGAGTGTTTGTCACTTTAAAAAATTCGGTATAAAAATTATTAAACATGCGATATTAATGTTTTCCAAAAAATACTTACATACATTATAAAAATACAATTGTGCGTTGTAATACTTTCGTTTTTAAAGTTCGAGTAAGACAACCATGCATGTTGTATTACTCATTTGAGAGAGAGGGAGAAAGAAAGAGAAGGAAACGGATGAAAGAGGCGAGGCCGGAGAAAGGAAAGAGGAAGAGAAGATGGAAAATTTATTATTCTATCCTAGTCAGCCTTCTGTATTTTCCCGCTTTGCATGGTACTTGAGCAGTAGCTGCTGGTCCCCCCGGTTCTTGTTATCAATGTTTTGGGTTAGAGTCTGAATCCGGCTCAGAACTGGAGCCGGAAGACTCCCCAGCATTAACGTTCGCACTGCAGCGCGAGCTCCTTCGACTACCGGTGCCAGTGTGCCGGCATTTTTCACTACGATCCATTCCACCTATGATAATTTTGACAAAAATGAGCATATTTTGCTGACATGACACAGTGACTTGCAAAGCTATTATTATAATAACAAATAAAATCGGGATTAATACGTAAAGATTTATTATAAGAAAGTAGCGGTATTTTTTGCACGAAAGATCAAAAGAAAGATATACATTACATGTTTTTACGAATCTCCTTTCAGAGTCTTGCAACATATGATGTGTTATATATTTTAGCAATGCGCGATTTTATTCTAATTTTCAAAGTAAGACATTTCTAAGAAGCTACTAAAATTATCGACCTGAATGAACAAAAATGAGATCGAGATTATTCAAAAGCGAATTCCAGTAGTACTCGGTCACAATTGTGTAGTAAAAAATTAGTAGAAAAAATAGCACTTCAAGTTAGTTTATCTCGGGTAAAATCTCAAGCGGCATTTTTTAATAACATTAGAGAGAATCTTCTAAATTATTTATACTCACTGGTTAACGGTGTGTGAACCTCGACCTTGATGTTTGCCGTTGCGGTGACCTTAGTGGTGATGTGTGGAGTGGACGGAACCGGTGACGTTCGACTAGACCCGCTCGTGTCCGATCCGCTACAGTTCTGTTAGTCAAAATGACAGGAGAACACGCTCGTTAGTCATGCTCGGAGAGGATGCGCGACAAATTACACTTCATTAGGGAAGATACGCTTCCATGCTGATCGATCGCGAATCTATTGTTAGCAAACTGTTGATCTATTGTAACAACTTTTTGACGCACCTGATTGCCGCACGTAGACGTGGTTTCCACCTTGAGTTCCGGTTGGACGATGATGCAAGACTCCTGCGTGCTATGCCACGAGTTAGGCTCTTCTGTGATGGTTGTGAGCGACGGCTCGGCGTGCAACCTGGCATTCTCGATCTTGTGAGACCTCCTTGGCGGCGCGGGAGGCTTGGATCTTCTCACAATGGGCGACGCCGGCGGTGTTGGCGTAGATATACGATCCGGATGATCGTTCGGGATCACTTCCGCTGACGGGCCGATCAGAGACAGCAGAATCGGGAAAAAGAAGATGCCATTTACGAGACCGACGCCGATCACGCATAACAGTATGAAGAAGAAATATTTGACTATAAAGTCAAATTCGGAGAAGGCAAGCATCACCACCGCGAGCAACATGGTAAGCGCGCCGTGGACGATCGGAGCGTACATATGCTCCAGAGCTAAGCGCATTCTGCGATCTCTGCTGCCCACACTAGTGACGAAACTCTGAAAAATATTCACGTGATATTAGCAAAAGCGCACGGTCGATGAAATATAAAGATATTGGCGCGTATCAACTAATGACTAATGTGATTGTTGAAATTGACGATCGCAAAGATGCCAAAACGCGTTGATTTATTTCGAATCTTTAAAAAATTCGTATGATTTCTCGCTTTTGATGTTATAATCCAATATGAAATGAGAAACCAGAAAGAGAAAGAGGAGCATAAAGTTAAGTTTAAAAAATAACACTAATACGAGGAAGTTTATTTTAAATTACAGTTAAATTACACTTACCAGGCAAATGTGCACTGTAAAGTGAACGGCTATGCCGACGCTGATTACCAGCAGTACGGCGGGCACGGCACTCAATTTGATGTCAAATAGACCCATGATGCCCAACAACTGCAGTACGACGGCACCTAGGGAAGTGCCGACCAGCAAGGTGGCCCACATATTCAGCAACAGCAACCCGACGACGATAATGCTCATGGCCAAAGCGGCCAGAAGGGCGATTCCCAAGCAGCTCCTCAGATCCATGTATTGTTCCCAGAAGAGAAACGGTATGCCGGATGGGAAATTTGGCAGGCCGCGCTCCTCGAATCTTTTGCACAGTTTCCGGATGCTACCGATCAATTCTGTGATCTCCTGCGTGTCGGTGAGCTTATGCAGATAGAACGGCATTTGCGCATAAGTGAGCGGCATGCTCTTTGGAATTTTCAGCTCATGATCGTTGGTATAGATCCACTGACGCGGTTCAGGTCGTAGATTCGCCTGCGAGGCACCATAGGCAAGCGCGTCGTTAGACGCCCAAGCACTCAGGTAGTTGTAGAAGGCGCGCGGATTGATGATACCTTCCGAATCGACCAATCGCACTTGGGTGATCAACGTCTTGTCGATCGGATTGTCCACATAGCCGGTCTGCACAAGCAGCTTATATGCCAGAATTGCTTCGTCGCTCGCATTCTTATACCACCTCTCCTGGGTGATGCAACCGTTGTTGTAGTCCTTGTCGAACGCTGCTTGTAGATTCTTCAGCCAATCACGGAACAGACCAAGCCAGAACTCGGACAGTCCGCCGTTGTCGTTCTTGATGACGTTTTTGATCCGCACGAAAGCGTCGTGATACTCGTACAACAGCCGTTGATTGTTTGGATATTCAAAGTCTCGCCCGGTAATAGCGTACATGTTGTAGAAGCCAAAGTGCTTCGCCTGGGCGGCCAAAAATGCATGCTCGTTCGAGTTCTGCGGCACCAGGTCGGTCAAGTCCAAGCCATCGCGTACTCGCATCGCCTCCCATACGCTACCGGCCAGCACGATGATCAAAACCATCATGCCGAAAACCTTGATGGCAGGTCGGCTGATAAAGGGTGCATAATGCCGGGCCGCGAGCTGTGTCAGAGAGAAACTCAGGCAGTCATCCTGGGAACAGCCGGTCAGAGCGTCCTCTTCAGTGCACTGCCTTTCCAGCTCCACGTCGATATGTCCACCTATCTGCAATAATGAAGGAATATTTATAGACATAGCTCCGTAATTTAAATTTGATGTAAATACGTAAAAAATAATATTATCATTTTTCTATTGTTTTATTTTACTCGTAAAAGCGAGCTCCTCTCATTTTGTTGTATTACCAGGTGGTAACCGTTTGGCAAATTAAATTCCTTCAATTTTTATTAATTTATACGTTAAAATACATTTATCCTCGCAACTTTTCGCTTTAAATAGAATGAGATTCAGTATACACACATAATATATGCATACATGTATGTCATTTCATACCCAGGATTCATTCTGCGTGTTGTGCGATGTTAGGATCTGAGTACAAGTCTCTCGTCTTTCAGGCGGGATCGCCCTAGTGACCATCTGCTTGACCGTGCCGTTATTCTTCATCGAGTATTTGTTCTTCTTGAGATTGGGCATTGCCGGCAAGCAGCAGCAGAGAATGTCTTTCCTGCCTGAGCGCCTACGTCGCAGATCCAGACTGACCATCGCAGGGAAGATCAGCAGCATAGCGGCCAGATTGAACAGCAGCAAGATACCGGTTTGCAGACAGAACGTTCTCAGGGCCGGGATCGGGATTATCGCCGCGGCGAAGAAGGCGGAAACATTGCTGAGACCCGTCAGCAGCACCGACAGACCGGTTCGTTTGAGAACGACTCCCGTTTGCTCGCCGCTGGGCACCTCGTTCACCGACAGCTCGGCGTACGTGTGCGTCAGCAGGAACATGTCGTGTACGCCCAGACCGAGTGCGAGAAACGGCACTATCTGCGTCGTAGTGGCATTAAACGGAATACCCAGAAGCGCGCAGAAGCCCAATCCGGCGGCTACCGTAGCGCAAATCAGCATCACGCCGGCTATTCCCACTCCGGACTGCGAGCGCACCGGATCCTTCCAACGAAGAAGGGCTATCCCGGCATATAGCAACTGCAAGAATAAAATGTAAAGAATGGTAATGTGCATGCGTATTAAATATAAATAAATAAAAATAAAATAAATTAAATAATACGAAGCAGTTAAATGAAACGAGCGCTGACGAGTATCTTTAAGCTTCATGATATATTACAAACATAGTAATTATATAATTAATCAATTACAGAGTTTGATTTCTAACCATAAGCGCGCCACCGATCGCGATCTTCATGACGGACACCTCGCTGTACTTCCCGAGGATGTCATTCAAGGTGGTCGTACTGAAGGCGTTCATGTTGTACGGCATCGACGCGTTCATGTTCACCCGCTTCTTCACGTCGTTGCTAAACGCCCTCTGCCAAGTCTCCAGCACCTGGGCCGCCTTTTCCTGTGACCAATCGATATGGTGGACTTTGTAGGTGTTCGCCAGAAAGTCGTACAGTTCCCGTTCGCCCATGAGCTGCACTACGGTCTGCAATGCGGCTGCACGAGTCAAATGGCCCGTCTTGTTGTGCTTGGCGCCGCCGATTAGCAGCTCCTCCGGCCAATGCATGTACTTGGCCGCGAATCCGTAGCAGCCGCCAGTCAACTCGACTCCTACATCAGGTACCTGTTGCAGAAAGTAGCACTTTACGTAGAACACGAAGGTAAAACGAAAAGAGCCGCCTTGGGCGGAATAAAATATTTCGACATAGTTACACTCCGAAAAAAGAGAAACCGGATTCAAAATATAATTCTTTGAAACATAGTCATTTACAAACAAAAAAAAACCGTCAAACTAAAAATAAGATATCTATTTTCTGATACGTGTGATAATTAATTTCCGACGATCGAACGTACATAGAAACGTGCGTTTTTCAATTATTAATCCACAGTTTTGAAAAAAATACGCGACAATATAATAATTAATATTAAAAAAAAAAAAAAAAAAACAATATATAAGATTTAAATAAAGTTTCGATCATTCATGCGTGATTTCAATTTCAAGCGCACGTGATTAAAACGCGCTTTCTTCTTCTATCCGTCACCTTGAGAGCCCTTCTCTGCAACATTTTGTTTTTCATCTACGAATCTCTCGAGCGTGACCGCGAAGGTAGAATCGTGTCAAGTCACGCCAGGAATTTCTCCGGTAAAAAATTATTACAGGGGCAGGGAGACAGGGGACGATTCGAGCGACGTTCTTTCCTATAGGGTGTATCGGGGTGTCGCTGGACCCCACAGCGAGAGACTTTATAGAGTCCTATAAAAGGGCATACCAGCCGCGACTTTGGGCGATCTAGCCGCCTCTGGACAGCTTGTCCTTTATATCATGCAAGAACAGATGAGCGTCCTGCGCAACGCGACGAAGAATAGAAGTCCCGACAACGGAATTATTTGCTGTATCTGGACACATCTTGGAGCAAAGGTTTTCCTTCCTCGATTGTGTAGAAATACGAAGAAGATGTCTCTCACTTTCCTCGAATCCGATGCTTTGATCGACCTTTTTTTTTTCTCTCTACAAAGATTTTGTGGTCGTAGTCACTTTAACCGCAAGAACCGCAGCTAGGCTTTGAGTTGATATAAGCGATTGAAAATATAAAAGGCTCTTCCCGAGAATCAAATCTGAGAGAAACAGATAATATCGTATTTTTCAATTGAGTCTTTTTCTTTGGTAGATTTTTACTTTCGTGGAATTTTAATTTGAAGTTTAATTACGAAAATGTCTAAGATCGAAAATTGAAAACTCGCGACAAATAGAAGATTGAAAAAAAATCAAAAAATGTATGATTCTTATCTTGCCACTTTATGCATATCTTTATACTAATGGAATGCAATCGGTACAAGCTAATGTGATCAAAAACAGTCGTCTTAATCGAATTAGAGGCGCGTGGTTGCATCGAAAATAATGCAAACGAGAGATATATATACATATATACCAAATAAAAAAAAAAAAAAAAAAACTCGCGATCGTCCTCACATTGCGATTCGAATCGGCTACCTCACACCTGGTCGCTGTTATGTAATTCCAGAAGAAGAAGCGTGTAGAATGTAGCCGAGTCATCGGCACGCTTTTCGTGCTTTTTACTCGTGCTCGTGACACCTTCTACCGGACGTGTCTTCTGGCGTGTTTGAGAGAGAAACGTGCGCACGAATGCTATCTCTAATTCCGGTTTAATGTCGATGCGTGTTTCTTAAGTTTTTAACTCGCGCAGCGCATACGTTGACAAAATTAATTTTAAAATTATCGACAACTGAAAATTGATCTATCATTTCCACTTTAATCAACGACGTTCATCATAAAATTAATTCGCGTCAATTTCGCTAAATTAACGAGAGGAAATACGCAGCGTTATACGTCGATGCGACGCGTCGTCTTCGAGGAGACACCCCGTGCATATATACGCGGCGGAATACGCCGATGCCGGTTCTTGACTTAAACACCCGATCAACGTGCCCCGCCTGCAGCTACACTCGAAATATTCCGAAGCGCATGCATGCCGCGCGATGCGTACCGCGTGGTGGTACCATTAAGTGCAATTACTTTAAGTACGAGAGCGCGCATACATCCGTTATGAAAATAGAAATAGATGTGTGTCCGAGAAGGACGGAGAAAGAGAAAGGGGGGCGAACGAAAAGAGAAAGAGAAAGAGAGAGAGAGAGAAAAAGAAGAGGGAGAACCTGGGAAGGGTAAGGGCGGGGCACACACGTAACTTTGCTCATGTACGCACACACGTGCGCGCGCGTAGCGATTCACGTTGTGCACGTGTCAGAGCACGCCGGCCGGTGCGTATGTTAATGACACCGAAATGACGGCCGCGTAATGCGATGCGCGTGTGTGCGTGTGGGGGGAGAAAGGGGGGGGGGAAAGGGGGAGAGGACCTGCCGGGCCGGGCGTGGTGCTCTCGCGACCACCGGCGTAGCGCAATAATGACGCACGTCACTCGATTTTATTATTTTAATGAACGGGGGGGCCGCCGTCGTGTGCCCCCCCCCCTCTCTCTCCCTCCGCGACGCGGCCCACGCGACTCGCATATTCATCGACCGTTTCGCGCGAGAAATCGTCTTTTCATTTAAACCGAGTCTCTCCCTCCCTTATCTTACTGTCTCGCGTTTGACGTTTAAAAACCACGCCGTCGATGCCGCTCGTCATGAATGACGAATTCGTTAAAGCGCAGAAATACGTTATTTTTTTTATCATTATTGAAGACCACAAACTTTTTGTTTTTTATATAATTTATAATTTGTTTTATATTATAATTTTTTATATATAATTTTTGTTTTATATTTAATTAAATCGAGATCTTCAAACGTCTGTAATTTTCTTCGTTTGAAAGATCTCGATTTAATTATTTCGTTATTATTATTCCAAGCGATCGATATTCGCGTTGAAAATTAAACAAGATCCATGACAGATTACCGGAATTAAACGGAAATTGCAATACAGACGATCTAGAGCAAACTATAGTCATCATAATCGAGAGAGCAGCGACGCTTGGAACTAAAAACTTTTGCGAGCAAACAAGGCGAATATAGTACATGATATCGCGAAAGAAATTTCGATCGTAGAGAGACGTGCGGTTAAATATTCATCGTAGACGATGTCCGCGGAATTGCTGCTTGGACATCAAAGCGACCATCGATTCGCGATCGTCGTGTTCGCTACAGAATATCAAACGTTCACTCGTTATTCTCAACGCGACTCGCACGCACGAATGCCGCCGGTTGACAGTCTTTATATTATCTTGTTACGGCGTTCTTTTTTTTGTTCAACATCGTGCATACGAGCGCCTGTTTTTCGAATTACAGCTCACAATTTTAGCTAAAAGCACGGAGTTTTTTTTTTTTTTTGCGTCCCAAATCTCGTCCCATTACCAAACTGTGTGTATTTTTACGATCGGTACATCTCTCGCATACTTGCTACAACATCGTAAATTCTTCTCGAGACATTTTTTTTTTTTTGGTACTTTTAGAGATTGTTCAACGGATCATCGAGCGATTCTAGCGATTGAGCGAATACATCGACGGGTCTTACCTGTTGAGATTTTTTGTTAGGCGCGGTTTCCGGGCATTCCGGATCCGCCGGATTCAAGCAAGGCTTGCTCTGATAGCCGTTCGTTATTCCGGCTCTCTTCATGTAGTCCTCGAGCGTTTTAAAGGGGAACACGAACTGCAACTTCTTCATCTCGTCCAACATTCTGGAGGGATTAAGGTTCGTCCACTGGATGGGTTTGTTCTCCGTCCCGCTACTTAACCGAAAGGGAGATCTAAATGATTTCATCGGGCATTAGCCGTGTGTGTGTGTGTGTGTGTGTGTGTGTGTGTGTGTGTGTGTGTGTTTGAGACTAAGATTTATGCGTCTAATGTAATTAGATTGAGACTAAGATTTATGCGTCTAATGTAATTAGATATACTGACATTGATATCAATGTCGAGAAAGAAATTTAAGAAACGCGAATAAAATTTGGCCGTTAAATATCATAATTTTTTTCTCATCTATCATAAAAGTAAACTGTTGAAAAATTGATTGGAAATATAATACTTACGGCAGATGAACAGGATATTCTGGACCCAAGAGTTTGCTCCCTTCCCAGAAACAATCGAGGGGTGTCATGATGGCGCAAGGTATAATACTGTCAAAGATCTGCAAATAAAAGATGAAAAGCACATCAATATGTCTTCTCTCCTCCTTCTCCTCCCCCGCCCTCTCTGTCTCTCTCTCTCTCTCTCTCTCAAGTAGACAAACATACTTTAATATCGTTATTAATTGGCTAATATATTTTAATATCATCATTAATTAGCTGGAGCTTTAATTATTATCTGATAGTAAATTTTATATATATGTATATATATAAATGTCTAGTTATAGTTTACTCGAATATCTTGCATTTCAAGTTGATTGAATTGATCCAGGGGAGGGAAGCTCACTTTCTCCGTTCCGAGAAGTTGGCGATCGTTTTCGCATGGAATGACTCGAACCGCACCTGACACGGTACCGCAGCGGGACGCCGGCGCCATTATTCAACGCTAATTGCTCGTTCCCTTGTCCTGTGCCCTTCGCAACCTTGCCCCACGCGTATGCAACTGATACGGCGCTTGCGTGTCCACACGTAGTAGTTGCATACGCATAAGCGGATTTGTATCAAGAGAGAGAGAGATAAATGCGAAGGAGAGGAGAGCGTATGTACAGTTCACAAATCTTTTTCACCGTACGAATTCTATATCTTGATTTGATTACCGAGCTTTAAATTTAATTAAAATAACAGTTATATTCATAAAAAAAATTTTATTTAATTTTTATTTAAATAAAGGAACAAATTTAATATAAATTTTTTAAATTCTTACTTTTATATTTCAGTTTCAAGATCTATTTGAATAAAAATGACACGTAAAATATATAGGTATTATTATATATTATTACTATTGTTATTAGCACACAATAATAACACTCTTTCTAATTATTAATCATAACTGACTTTAATTAAGACAGACATAAAAGCAATAGAGAATAGTGTCGTGCACAAAATATGATTGACGTGCAAATTATACGGGATACGCGGAATAAATTTGCGATTCAATTCAATTCAATTGGTATCGCTTCGCGAAAAAAAAGAAACCACTTCGAAAGATAAAAGGTAATCGAATCGTCGGATGAATTGATGCGAGCGCAAGGGAGGGGGGGAGGGGAGACCGTTCTTGCAATGAATGCAAATTACGAGTTTGGCGAGATTGCTTCTCAAGCGTCATTCAGGAAACGCGAGCGCGCCGAGCTGTTTAAGCAGCGCTTAGATACAAGGTGTAATCTAAGATGATCCTATCCCGCGCGCTGTCGGATGTAAGACGCGCGAGGGTTACGAAAGAACGCGGACCGCCCTATTCGAGTTTCCTGGAACCCAGAGGTGGGCCCTCGTAATGGCCTAGTACCCAGAAAAACCGTGCGACGACCGTTAATGTCGGAGTCGGAGATATTAGTAGGATCAGATTTTGTTTACCGCTCTATACGGAGAAAAATCATCCTCTCTCGCTTATTTTTTTTTTTTTTTTTTTTTTGTTATTGTTGAAAAACAAAAACACAACAAAAACTCTTAAGCGCTTCTTTGAATCTCGGATTGATTATATCGCGGTATCCTGCAGCGAAAATCTCGCAACATTTCCTAGAATTAAATTTTTACTTTTCTAACTAGAAGTAAAAATTAATGTAAAATTATATGTCTCGCGCGTGTCATATGTTGATAGGAAGAATTTTCTCCCTCTCTCTCTCTCTCTCTCGGTCGTGAACGAGAGTTTCGGCGATGCATAAAGAAAGTAGTCTCTCTCGCGCGAAACACGTTTATAATGTCCCGGAAGCGAGACATCGCGGTTCGTTCGTGATGAAATCTCGAGACTCAAGTTTTTCCCCTCGAAATGCCTTCATCGCGGTTCCCTTCAACGCGTTCACTCGTTAGTCGCGTGTGAAGCAATGCGAAAACGTGCACGTATCTTACTTCGACGGCATACTTCGAATATAGAGCCGTCGCAAATTTTTAATATTCTTTTAATCGGTATTTTTCTCCAAGGAAAATGAAATGTTGTAAGATCATGTTAATTCTTATCTGTAATAACGTATAATGTATTGTACCAATTGAGCTTTCCTTTCTGATATAAATTCTATTAAGAGATAACAATATATTTGCATTACGATTAATCAAAAAGTTAATCAGGCTAATATAATTATTAATAATCGTAATACAAGATAGTACGAGACGGTAAATGCTTTTTTTTTTACCGCGCTCGAAGACTTCAATGTCGCTATTTCTTAACAACAGCTATATTGATACTTTATTAACGGATACACGTCACGTACGTGTCACGTGCGCGCGCTGATACCTTCGCTAGGGGTCTAATGGGGATCCCGAGAGACGGTGCGTAAACACGCGTTCGCGCGCGCCATTCATGCTACACATGCGCGCGTCTGCGGTCGCGTATGCGTCGTGTATACAAGCTCGGATGAATTACCTGGTCGATGTAGTGCAGGTCGAAGTTGGGTAGGCTCGGCGCGTAACACAAGTCCTTCAGCCTCCACGTGCTGCAAATGACACATACACACATTAGCGTCACTTCAAGTTCGGATAGAAATAAGATCGCGGCGATTACAAGCGAATTATGAATGAAAATTTAAAACTTTATCAGTGTACATTTGTGCAACGATCTATACATAAAAAATGATTATTAGTAAATAACTAATACTAAATGAATTAATTAATTAATTAGTAAATAATTGATAAATTATACCGATGCTCGAAGTGAATCGCGGAGAGCAATATATACTCAGATAGTTTGACGATAACACAACAATCGAGAAGCTGACAATCTTATATATGAAAAAAAATACGTCGAACATGTGAAATAAAATTTTTGTTCATACTAGGCTACACGTCTTCGACAGAAAATCATATTTGAAAATTAGAGTCGATAATATCGCGTGAGAAAATATTATTCCGTATCTTTGACTTGCTCTTTCACACAGAATCTCTCCTTTCTTCCAATTTGTACCACTGATAATGGATAATTATCCTGCCCAAACACCCCTTCGTTGTGGAGGATTAATTATGCCGCCGAATAGCCTAGTATATCTCTTCCCCTAATTAATTCGGTTCTCGAATCAAAGCTCTCTCTCTCTTTTCACGTAAATGAGAAAACGCGAGAGGAGAAGAGGACTCACATATCGAACAGGTGCACCGTAACTTGCGTCGCAGCCTTCAGGACGGCCAAGTGTTCCTTGAGCGCGGCCGAGTGCAGGATATTCACTCCGGAGTGCTTCGGCGTCTGGATGATGAGTTGATGCGTCGAGGGGGCAGCCTCGCCGAGTGCTTCCGAGGCGTAGGTCAGCTCCCATTCTAGCCTTCCATCTTCTGCAAGCAAGCAACGCGGAGCGATTGATTCAAGGATCGCAATTTTGCACTCGTCTCGGAAAATTAATCAATATTACGCGCGTCGACAAGAGGATATATAATAGCTTATACTGAAAGGCGATTCATATTAATTGTCACAACATGACGCATTTTCTTTTATCATCCTTTGTTTAAGTTATTCGATTAATAGCTGTTATTTGACGAATATATTTTTTTCCTGAAACTAACAGAGTCGCCCCTGCTTGGTGGATTCTTCCCGAGAGCGAGATCAACGATATACGTGCTCAAAATTCAGGGCTTTTTACGAGAAGATTAAGAAGGGGAAAGGGGAAGTGTCGCGAAATTCACGTCTCCCTTCGGTCGAACGACTTTAGAAGCCTTCCAGCGGACGATGTTTGCGGCCAGCGCAGTTCTCCGAAGAGAAACATCGGCCGAAGTCGGTGTCGTAACGTACACGTATCCCCGCGTCGTCTTTGTACTGACGCAAAAATTCCTGGCAGTCTACTAATAAAACATTCCCAGAAAACGGTCGTGAAAATAGCGGTCCGAAGGAGGAGACGGACTCGCGCAATCTGACTGCCACAGATCATCCCCGCCACTCGGTGCTCATTGTTTTTTCCATGTACGCGATTACAAGTCGCTTCTATTACATTCGAAATTCCAGTATAGCGGTATAAAATAACGAAAAACGTGAAACTAATCCGATCTCGACGTATAGTGCGAGAAAAGAAAGAAATTTATACGATTCTTTGCTCCGATCCTCCGGAGAGAAACTTCCGGAATAACAGGAAGGGGCATAGCTTTAACTTTAGAAGAAAAAAAAATACATCGGAGCGCGCTCTCGTGTTTGACAGTATCTCACAGCCGCTCTTCTTTCGAAACAAAAAAAAAAAAAGATTCTCGAAAGAGATTCGAGTGGTTTTAAAAAAAGGTCGACGTCTCGCGGGAGAGATGTTATTTTCCCTCGGAAAGTAATACGCGCGCGCACGTACGAGCATCAGAGCATCCAGCACGAATCTCCTCTCTCCTCGTCTTGTTCCTTTTTTTTTCTTACTTTTTATAAGCGATTTGAAGAAGCCGGAGAGACACAAGAAGCCGCGGCGAGAGTCGTCCGTTTTTACGGAGAACGACGACGCGATCTCTGCGCGATTTAAAGGAGTTATACACCGTATATATATGAGCAGTAGTAATGGACGAGGGGCACACGAGGATGA
Organism: Lasius platythorax; assembly: GCA_963971435.1. Lineage (NCBI taxonomy): Eukaryota > Metazoa > Arthropoda > Insecta > Hymenoptera > Formicidae > Lasius > Lasius platythorax. The sequence continues at coordinate 17,528,171 of OZ020539.1, forward strand.
TGGCCGTTGCGCGCGCGCACGCGGAGTACCCTGGTATCCCACCTAGTCAGATTTCACCGTCAAAAATGCCGACGGCGTATTTGCTCGTTCCGCCACGACGCGGTCGCCGTGGACCACCCGTATTGCTCGCCGCGCGAAAGTGGTTCTCAAACGGTGATCCCGCGGAAATCACATCTCGTCGCGGAAGACGCGAGGAAGTTCCCGTGGGACGACAAAAGTTTCCCGGTTAGCGATACGCTTTTTTCTCTCACTTTCACAAGATGATTGGAAATCGATTGATTTGACAATGTGCGCGATCGGGAGAAGATATACGTAGAAAAATTGCAGAATATTCGAAAGAGACAAAAAAGAGTTAAACAAATTTTAACAACGTGAGAAATATATTCGGTTTCGCTGTTTTAAACTGATGATGGAAATTACTACGGTTTATTATTTGATTTGTTAAAGAGAAAAGAGGCATATTGTGTGATGATATCGCAATTTTGAAGGATATTCAACAATATTATTCGAATAACTTCTTCGAAGTTATTTTAATTGGTTGTTTAAAAAAAGAAATTACATATATATATATAACACAGATTAAATTAAAAATAAAATATACTATAATTGATTTGAATTTAGAGAAAAGGATAAGTAAAAATGATCTAAGAAAATCAAAGTAAAAATTATATTAAATTAATATAATAGCTAATATAATAAAATACTAGGGCAAAAGTTTTATATAAATATAATTTGATATTATACAAAATTGGAAGCAATTCGATATTGCTCACAAGATAATAGCAATAAAGAGAAATACTAAAGAAAAAATAAGTGCCGATTACGAAATTTAGAGATGTTCTTTATCTTGTTTACATCCGGCGAAAGAGAGTTCTCGAATACCCTTCGTTCTCCATGAAGAAGGTAATAAGGGTACTGAGAAGAAAACGGATCTCCGGCTTAATTTCTTTCAGTTTTCGATTATTTACGGTTTGAAAATTCTGCAAATTATCCGTGAACAATTACATTTTTCCAACCATAATAATAACTTTTTGGTTACGGTGTATATCGAGAGAAAATTTATTTTTCTTAAAATCATGTTTACATTTAGCGGAATTTGTTTTTGCTATTCGCGATTCGCCCTGTCATACGGTTTTAAATGAAAATTGTTAAATAATAAGTTGATGTCAAAGATTTGTGGTCCGTTCTTCTACTAAATTCTATTTTAGATAACAGTTCTAATTTTTTTTCAAAGGGAAATCGCATCCCTCTCTAAAAGCATTCCTTTCTAAAAAATTGAGAAATTCTATCAAAATCGATGATTTCCATTAGAAATGATTGTACTTCAAAACTGCATAATTTTGTTTTCAGTTTTATTCGACAAATATGAGAAATTACGTGTAAAGCTAATGAATCTTTACCGTTTAATGTACGACAAATATTCCCATCATGTTAATAGAGTCCGTCACTCGCGTGACAACTTTCGTGACGTAACTGTCGCGACTCAAAGCGAGCTCGTGAGTTTGTGAGTCGACCTGTAGAATGCGACCGAGCACCGAGCGTAATAAAGACACTACTCTCTGCTCTACGAAGCAAGAAACGTGGCTTAACGGTGGAAAGCCGGGAAGAAAGAGGAGAGACAAAAAGAGAGAGAGAGAGAGAAAGAGGGGGATAGAGGGAGAGAGATAGTAAAAAAGGGCAGCATCGACGGAGACGCTTAGAGGAGGGAGACTAGCACGCAGGAAGAGAGAGAGAGATAGAGAGAAAACGTGAAGAGGGGGGGGGGAGAGGGGGAGAGAAAGAAAGAGAGAAGGAGATGGAGAGAGGGCACCGGGCTTGATTTATCGACGAGACGTCTCTGTAATTATTTCTCCGTCCCTGTCTCGTTCACGGGGAAGAAGAAGAAGAGAGGGGGGAGGGGGAGGGGGAGAGCGGCACAAACCGCGTTCTTCCCATCCCGTCTATCTGCACCCTTCCGGCTACCGTGATTGCGGCCTCTCTCCGCGCATCGGTCCCGCTCGCTCCGGGGCACTCTTGAATGGCCGCGTCCGTCTTTCAACTCTATCGGCGCGCCTCTCATTCACCATTCCTCTCCTATTGTTTCCGCAAACTTCCCGTATCCCGGAGAACGGAAAGGAACATCGTGCGCGTGACAACGTCCCGATTTCCCGCCACGTCCTCCCTTTATTCTCTATCGCAGCGTGGCACGAGTCCTGAGGGTCTCATTCGTCTCTTCAGGGGAGCTCTCTCTCTCTTTCTCTATCTCTCTCTTTCAGGGTCAGATCGGAGGTCAGTCATCGACGTTAATGCGATATCGTGACGCCTAACGATCGCATCTTCCAATTGCCGTACGGGAAAGAGCTCTATTAGACTGGGAATAACGATTCCCAGCTCGACTGGGATCGCGAAGATCGAAATGTGCGAGATCGGAGATTTCGAAAGTTCTCCAGGAAGAGGGAAACGAGAGCGCCGTCCTCTTGAAGAGAAGGGAAGCAGGTGCACGCAGAGATTCCCTCTTCGTTTATACATATACATCGAGAGCTTTTCCTTTCTCATCTCTCTCTTGTCTCGTCTACGTTTAAACGCTAATTAGTGTAAATCGATGTCGTCAGAATCAATCATCCGTTCAATCAGCAATTTTAATAATTTGCAAGATTTTTACACGAACAAGATTTACCTGCCTCATGTATTTCAATAACATTTAAAAACGTATCGAAAACTGAAACTTTCGCAAGACATATCGCTGTATGTTGATTAACATGTACAGTTAGCTGTTAATCTATTTGCGGTTTTTTTATATTCCACGTATTAAGATACATATATTAAGATTATAACTGTATATTTGAATATTTAACCATATAAATAGTTTGCAAAAGTTTCTTCATTTTCAATTCCTTTCCAAATCGTGCGCAACAATTGTTGTAAAATTTTCATGAGAAAAATCGCATTTGTTTTTCGAAGAATAAAAAAGGCAGAAGCCGCTCGAACGAAAACAGTTCCAGTGTGCAGTGTTCAAGAACTACGAGAAATGAGAATTTTTGATATAAGAGACGAGAATGAAATGTAAATGTCATCCGACCCTGAAATACTCTCCGCGCTGCTATTATCTCAATTATATATTCCAGATCGATCGCGATCGTGGTTCCTCGCATCACGTAGTCGGATCTATTCATCTCCGGTCGGCGCGCAAGTGCGGACAGCTTTATGGCGTGTGAAAACGCAAGAACCACGTGGCCGCAGCCTCGTTAGGGGTCCTTGTTCCTGCGACACGCCTCGGGTGGCTGTTGCCGCCGCGTTTCGAGTCCTCCTCGGAGGAAATGCTTAGAAATTCCTGCATACGCGAGAAGAGCGTGTCCGCCCGCTTTCCTTTTCGTGAGATTAATGGGCGGTTCCTCCAGTCGTACAATTTCTCGTTTCCTGTATAACGAAATCCCGTCGAATATCGGTCGGCGAAGAGGACCCGAGTAAGGCGAGTCCCATAATTTATAAACCGCGTTAATTAAGACTTATTAGAAAAAAAATATATTTACGTGCAGATGAAATACATAAACGCAAGATAGAGTAATTATCAGATAAAGAGATTTATTTTGTTCTATTTCATTCGATTTTTTCGCGTGTCTCTAATTTTAGGAAACTATGTAAAATAATTGCATTAATTATTATTCTTTATAACAGTTTGCCTCTTCTTAAAAATATGCGTTGCTTAATTTTTGTAAAAATATTATATATTATATAAAAATATTTTTCTCGACAATATATTGTGAAATAATTTATATGGCTTGGAATATGCGCATAAAATATTAAACAATCGAGGTTACTGTATTTAAAATTCTTATACCATGTGTAATCGTCGAATGAAGAAAATTACAAACCAGCGCGTTACTTGCGCCGGAAAGAAAACAAAAAAAAAAAGACTTTTATAGCTACACGTTCAACATAATATGAAACGGGAATAGCAGTTGTTACATTCCTGTAATCGCGCAAACAGAATCCAAATGTCAGCATTTCACACGCACATATATATAAGGTGAACCACATAATCCAAACATATCCTGATTATTTATGATTATTTTCAAAATCCTTAGTTTTTGAAAATTCGTACGTGCATAATATTATATTATTCTTTATATACGAGAAATTTTGATTTAAAAGTCGCCATTTGGGCAAAAAAATAAATAAAAATAAATAAATAAATATATATGTATATATAATTATTATATACATAAATGTAACATAACTAAACAATTTACAACATTTTATTAACAAAGCGAATAAGATTAAAAAAAAAAAAAAAATAAAAAAATTCCTCAATTATTTTCCCCAACAATCTTGCGGATGGCAAATCGGTTCTCCCCGTGTCTTTTCTATCGGGACTCTCGTGGCCACGGATCTCTACCGCGGCCGGATGAGAGTCACTGGGAATGGATGGGGCTCGGTTCCGGTGAATGGTCGCGGTGGGTGGCCCGGTGGGCTCTCTCTGTACGCCAAGCCAACCCAGCCAGCCAGCCGAGCAGCGGTGGGGCCTGCGTGCCTGAGCCGAGTCTCTCGGATCTTCTCTCCGGAGAGTCGGAGTCGAGCGGGAGAGTCAAGCTTCGTCGCGGGGCCCGGTGCTCGCCCCCTTTGCCGACCGACCCCTTCCGCGCCATGCGGCGTCGCCGCCGCCGCCGCCGCCGCCGCTCACAATCGTCGTCGCGCTCGCTTCTCCGCCGCTCTCTCGGCACTCCGTCAGGAATAGTCGGTAAAAGGGGCCACAGGAGAGTTCCTATACCGAGTAGTAGCTGGTCCACCCTCTCCCGACACGCTTTCTTTCTCCGCGTCCCGCATGAAATCTCTCTCTCTCTCTCTCTCTCTCTACTATCCGTCATCAACGCGTATCAATCGCGCACAGTACCGGCCATTCATCCGCGAACGATTCGCGGAAAATTCGACGAATCTTTCGGCGAAAAAAGAGAGATTGTTTCATCTCGAAAATATTATTTAATCCGTATCATTTTCTGCGAAGTTTGAACAACTCCGTAGAGATAAGTTAAATGAAACAAATACGAAATTTATACTTTTCTGAGGACGCAATCGTCCTAGAAACGAGAGCACATATATTGTGACTTTGAAGCTACAACGGTCGATGAAGAAAGGAAACAAGTTACATGTAGTAGGGGGTTAACATACTTTCATATTGCGATAGCGTAGCTTAGTTGGAACACAAAATCAAAGAACATAGAGTAAAATTTTCTCAAACTATGAATACAAAATTTAACATCCTATTTTAAAAAAATTATCAGAAATCATTAATGAGTGATTTACAAATCATTCATTTGTAAATTAATTTATTTGTATTAAAGTCAGCCTATTTACGCGATTGCTGTATTCTTCGTTTTTCGCTTTCATTAAAAGGCTTATATGTTCGCAATTATTATTTTAAGAAAATTTGCAAATGACATATTGTGTATCTAAATAATTATTATCCCAAAACCAAATAAATATGTTTTCTCCGATCGTTTTCTTAGGTGTTAATCTTGTATTCCTTAACGGGTTTTCGTAAACACAACCCCCGCTGTGTTCGCTGCGAGATTGTTTACGTTGTCCCCTTACAATAGACGATGGCGAATCTTAATCCCATTGGAAAACCTGAGAGGATTACGCATCCGAATGCCAAAAAGAGTTTTTAAAATATGACTAGACTTTGTAGAATGAATCTCATAAATCCTCTATTAAACGTCTGATCAAACTGCGAAGAGATAGAAATTCGATAAATTACTTATTACTAAATTAATCAACCAGAGATACGTCTCCCATTCTTATCTACTTCATTTGTACAATAAATCAATGGAATACATTAAACAGAGACAAGTTCTATACCAAGAATAAAATTAGATAAAGCGTCTAAGAGACAAACGGATTATTATTGAATAAAAAAATTAAAAAAAAAGTGTATCTCTCTCCCGAATCTTTTCAAATTATATGTATAAAAGCTCGATTTATAATATTAATTAATTATTTTATAGTATTAATTAATCGCGCCGCAGAAAATGATAATTTATCGAAGATCATGAACTAGAAAAGTAGCCTCATCAACTTGACACACTTGGAACGACCTGTATAGGGCCAAGGAAGCCGCCTTGTCGCGTTAGTGCGACAAGGACGGACGGAGGACGAAAGCACGATCGTGCACGAGAGGGTCGGACCGAGTGCTTACATCTTCATTAGGCCTCCATGCCTTCCAGTGGGCGAGAGAGAGGTGAGAGAGAGAGGCAGACGATCTCCGAGGTAGATCGAGAGAAAGAGAGAAGCCGAGAAAGAAGAAAAAGAGCACACGCGAGAGGAGGATGGAGAGAGAAAGGCCGGCGAGAGTGAGCTGGAAGGGACCGTCGTCCAAAGACCCACCAGGAATCTGTTGTTGTTGCACCGACGGACGGACGGACAGACGAACGAACGGACGGCCGACCGGCCGTATAAACAGAGGATCTCATCTTCTGTTTACTCGCTGTACATTGTTGCACGCGCGTGGACCGCTACACGCACGTGCGTGCGCGCGCGCGCGACGATATCGCACGGATTATACAGACATCGGAACTTGCGAACGATCGGCCGCTAATATACACGAAGTGTGTTTACTCTTGCCGCGCTTTTCGAGACGTTAATTGGACGGTAATTAGTAAACTGCCGATTTTGTTGGATTTCCATCACACGTAATGCATTACGCATAATGGAAGCGAACGCCGGAAACCAATTATCGCACACATATCAGAGAAGGATAATTTTGTTCCGGTATCTTGTATTTCTAAATCTAATCTCTTTTCACGACTTTTAAGACGATTGTAAAGATGAAAGTTGACGCGATACCCTGGGACACCCTGTATGTACCTGAACGCGGCGATACGCGAATAATTCTGCTCGGCGCGGCGTGTCGAGTCGCTCGCTGTGTAATTTCTTCACAACGGCTCTAATTCTGAATTAAGTCATATGTTAAAGCGCTTGAGACGAGAGAGACCGGTTGACCAGTGTCTCCTAGTTCTCTCATTTCGACCTTGCATCCTGTAGTTAGCGGCAGTGAATGCAAATTATGCCCTAATGAATGTGTTATGAGAGATGTCTGTAATGAATGTGTTATGAAGAAATTGTAATTTATAGGTTGCAATCTTTCCGCGTTGCTACAAGAAATTTTCTGTACGATAAGACGGAGTTTACAAATAACATAGATGTTTACTGTGTGTAAAAGAAAATTAATTACGTAATGGACGGTAATATCAAGAAAGAACCATATAATTACGGAACTCTTGCTTCTTTGTGTACTTTTTTATCACTTTGCATTTTTCTCTTTCTCTCTTAATATAATGTTTTTAAATATTTATATTTATTCGCGCTTACATTTATTTGGAAAAACAAAATTTAATCCACATCCTTCTTCAGAAGTATTTAATTGCATCTGTGGCTATTTTAAATAAAAAAATAAGTATAGAGTAAATAATAATCTGCAAAATCGAAAACATAATACCTACGGTATTTATTAACTTCGGGTTTTTAAAAAAACAAGCCAGTGTACGAATAATTCAAAATACGAGCAAAAATTGATACAAATAATTAATTAATTTTTACAAGAAATTAAATTTTGATTCTTTCAAAAAAAAAGAACAGATTAGTTTCTCGCTCGTTGCGTGATTTAGGGAGCGCTATAAATATTTCGGAAATAAATGGCAAGAAATTTTTCGCACATTTTGGGAAAGCGAATCTTTCTTGAAACATCCTGTACATTTTGTTGCTGCTCTCTTATCCGAGATAGGAGGTAAAATAAGCTATTCTCGTCTTTTTCCACCGCACTGTGTTCTCCAGTCTTCTCTCTGTGAATGCTAAACGCTTCCCGCCACACGCAGTTGTTCGAGAGTGGAGAAAAAGAAGAGAACGGATATATTGGCGCGTGTGCCATTCACGTTTCTGCCTAACCTTCCGGCAATCGCGTTTGTGTATTGTGGAATTCACGGATTTCGCGATTCGGTCGAAACGAGAATATTCTTCCTCGGAAAAACACAAACGGCGATTTGATGTTTATTGATGAAGGTAAACAATTTTTATATATATTCTCGTATCTCGAAATACTCTTATTAAATATTTCGCGTAGCCCAATATTTATTTTTTTCAGTATTCCATTTTTTTAGGATGCAGCACAATTAATAGAAATATCGCATTTAATAGAAAACGATACGCGCGACTCTCTTTCATTTTCAGAATATTTTTTCCCCTTTTTTTTCGCTCTATTCTAATCTTTTTTTCTGTTTTCTTGCGTTGGCTTTCGCCGATCCTATAAAGACGATATTGTATTTTTCGGTGCAATATCAGCAACTCGAACTGCGCGTTTCTCTTACATCGAGAATAACACAAAGAATTCGACGGAACGAAAGGAAGTGCTCGTATAGGTATGAGTGAGCAGGTGATTGAAAGCCGATACTTCACGCTTTGCAGCACCGGATGTTGCAGTTGCACTCACCGATCTCGTTGCTCCCTTAAGCGTCAGAGACGAATACTCGCGTTCGACGTCGAAATGTGTCAGTGAGTGCTCTTTACGAATTCTCTCTTTCCGCATATCGTTTCGAGAAAATTGCGATCTTTTCCGATTCAGACTACAACTCGAAATTAGATATCCGTGTATTATAGTTGATGATTACGATACTACATTATTTTTAAGAGTATTAAAATGCTGCGAAATATTTTTCCAAAAATTTAAATGATATATGCGCGGCAAAAAGAGATAATACCGACTCTTTCGCCATAATATTATGAAAGTATCTGTGAAAGTTTAACGTGGGACCGATGTCTCCCTGTCTTAAGGGTCAGGCACATTCTTGAGAGAAAGAGAGAGAAAGAGAGAGTACGTCTCGTCTGTCACGCTTGGATTATTTACCGAGATACCGATAAAGAAAACTTCCTTGGTGGGAAGAATTATGCGACGCGCGAACGCGACGTTAAATGGATACAGCACCTCCAGCAAAGGCAGGAGTCCGGTGCTACGAGACGGCGACGTATGCGCGCGCGCGCACGCGCGCCTCCATCCGATACCGGATATCCGTGAGGTGACTTGCGTCGTCGTATTCATGGTCGGAACATGCGGGCGCAGTCTTCTCATTGTCGGAAGGGCCGATCGAGCGCCACGAGCCGCGCGCGTCTGACGACGACGATTGCCCTCCTCTCCCCCGCTTTCGTAACAATCAAGGGATGATTTAAATCGCTACCGTACAACGAAAGAAAATAATCGGACGATTGATCTCCTCGGGCGCCGATGCGCCCTCGATTGCAAATATTATTTTCTTTTGATGCCAATTTTACGTACTATTATCGAAATGTTCTTCATTGTTTTATCGTTAAAGAAATTATTGTATCTCTAGATTTGAGATCATTGATTTGTGACGCGATCGCAAATCACTAATTTGTAAAGTATATTCTTCTGAATATCATATATTATTATGTTGTACTTTGTATAAAAAATTCTAAGACGCCAGTACATTGCTTTGCGAGAATGTTATATTTTCTCATTTAAATACTTTTTCAAGGAAAAATACTGTATTTTTTTAAGCTTCCTCTTAGAGATTAAATCATTATTTAAAGATTAAATTTAATTAGAGATTAACACAATTCTACGTTATTCTATGTTATTTACGAAAAAGTCGCGTAACAAAAGCATATGACATACACACACACACATGTATCATATTATGCAATATGATTAAAATAATACAAATTCCTCGAAGGTCGTTAAGCCGCGCAATCGTACAATGGCGCAAAAAAAAAAGAGAGGAAAAAGAAAAATATCGAAAGACGAAGATCGAGCCTCGGGCCAAGATCGCAAATCCAACGCGTTCCGCGCCTCCTTTAACGATCCTTATAAATCCTTAACAGCGGCGGGTTTATCGCCGTGATTGCCGACGGCGATCGGGTTGCGACTTTCGTAGTTGCGGGAACCGATCGGGCGCATACCGATCGTTGAACGGTCGTCGGTCGTGAAAGGTGGAAAGAATGGTGGTTTTACGCGCGAAACGTGCTTCCGAGAAACGAGAACCCCGCTGGAAAATTTTGACGCGTAAAGTCAAAGTCCTATCGTCCGAAAGAAATATCCCGCAACGTATCAATTCATCTCTAAATTTATATTAATTCCCCAGTAAATACGTTTCAACGATAACATCGATCTCTAATGAATGTGCGTGTGCTGCCAAAAATTTCTTATCTGAAAAAATTTATCCGTTAAACTCTTGGAATTACTTGAAACCTTCTCGCGGACTTTTGTACGTATTTTGCGATCGATTGATTCTTACATCGATTCGTCGTAATTACCGGCGAGAAAAGAAAAAAACACTTGTGTCGGGTGTGAAGTTTCACAGGGTTAAATGTCACGTGGAACGTTCGCTCGAGGACGTATTAGTCCTCGGACGACACGATCTAGGAGGTCCGAGGTAATATCTTCCCTCCGATCGAAAACCGGGACACGACTTGGCGTTTCTTCGTGCCAAGTCGAGCGCAACGAAAGAATCTCTATATACAGTTACCCGTGACATCAACGAGGCAACTTCTCTCTATAGCCCCGACGAACGGAATGTTCCGTCAATTTGTGGCGCGAATGTTCGTTAACGAGAAATTCATCTCGAGCATAAAGAGTACATCTCAATTCTTCCAAAACTAATCGAAGTATGTCATATCCTATCGAACGCGAATTACGTGAAAATTTTAACTTGTAAATAATTTTTCTCGACGTTACCGTTTTATTTCTAGTTCGCTACATTAATATATAAATATTTTATTAAATAAATTTTTCTTTTGTCTACAGCAGATGTGTGTGTGTGTGTGTGTATCGAGCACTTGAAGAATTAATAGAGCCATACGTATTATGTGATATGAAAAAAATAAAATAATTTATATAAAATATAATTAATTTTTTCAGAAAATTAGTAAATTCTCAATGAATGCCAATAAAATGTGAGGTTTTTTCCTATCTGTTTCCCAGTTGCATATACTTTTGTTTATCCGCGTCAGACGGATACTACATGATTCTTCGCTCATCCGCAGTCTTAATGTAGCAACATTAAAGCGCGAAAATCCAACATATACAGAGCGTTGATAAGACACTCCGACAGACGTCGTATTTAACGTATTTGCGATCGATAAGACGATCGAACGCTATTGCGCCGTTATGCAAATGGAACAGAAGTAAAAACGCCCCGGAACGTACGACTTTTCCTCACGGCCGCCCTCGTTCGCGCCGTCATATATAAGTTAGCAACGGGTGTTCGAATTAACGTTCGGGCCATGGATAAATATAGAGGGGCCACCCAGCGTGCAACTAATGTAGCGCGTGGTGGGGAAGAGATTCCGCTCGAGTCGTTTCCCTCTTTTTGCCAGCGCAACGCGTATCCTCCTTTTTTTTCCTCCCCCCCCTTCACCCTTCTCCCGCAGACGATTTATTCTCTCTGTCTTTCTTGCTGCTGCTCGCCCGTTTTCCACGCCGCGCGCCGTGAAAATTTACGGTCGCGCTTCTGGCAAATGAAGGGGCAAAATCAAGCACCCCGCTCGGGAATAATCGATCCGACGCGATTTTCTCACATCGATTCGTCTCCTTCCATTGCTACATTTTCTTGACGCATTTCAGATAAGTTTCATACAACGAATAATTCAATCGTGTAACCATCAATTCACTTATTTACGGAAAGATTTATATATATGTATATATTGTGATAAAGAAAAACTTTCTTTAAATGTTTTTATTTTTAACAGTTAAAAGAATTATACATATATAGTTGTATGACTTTTATTACAAAACAAATACATATAAACGTGATTTTAAAAAATATTTCTTATTTCTTCGTTGTATGTTTCTTTATCCCTGTTATCTTAATCTCCCTATATATTTCATACGTCTTCACGACGGAACGTAACACGCGAATATGGAGCTTTTATCGTATCACGTTGTAATGATCGTTAAAGAGCGCCCTTGAAAGATGAGAATAGAGTACATGTGTACATAATAGTCACACTTACCCTGCACCCACAACTGATCGACCTTACTGTTGACTTGCGCGGACTTGAGGGCGACGCAGAACGTGGCCAGGGCGAGGACGGCCACGAAGAGCACCTTCCCGGCATGCCTCTGCAGGAAGTAACCCAGCTGACTTAGCTGATCCTGCAATCGCGCCCTGATCCACACCACCGACCTCTGACCCTCCGCTTTCCCCTGAAAAAAAAAAAGATCGGAAACTCGTGATGTTGTACATACAAAAATTGTCATGTATATTGCATTTTCACGTAAAAATCATCGCGTTCTCGCGGATTCGCATATATCGATTGAATACTTGTCCAATTCGATCGGTGATATATACATATAAGCAAGAAGTTCACATGATTTCTCTCTTCTGATATTGATGTGGCTAGAGCGAGCAATCGGGTGTTTTAAATTTAAATCTATATTAAAAAAAAAAAAAAAAAAACTGGAGAATACCTTATTCTACATCTTTCGAGATAAGTTTTAAATCGATAAAATGGTCTGATTTTGGTGCGACCTGTATCCCAGAAGAATTCTGACAGCAGAATAAGAACGGATGCAGCTGGTTTCCGGGAAAAATCAGCGAATGCATCCGTCACCGACACAAACGTGAGGGCAAAAGTGCACCCAGGCTTTTAAATTCGTCGCGTGGATTTGTAGAATGACAAGTGGCGAAAACACTAGAAAGGAAAAAAAGTGAGAGCAAAACAGAAAGAGAGAGAGAGAGAGAGAGAAGGAAGAAGGAGACTAATTGAGAATAGTAGTTCGAGCTTTTAGAGTGAGGTTACGGCTGCTTAAATAAAATCAAAAGAAAAAAAGAATAGAATACAGAAAGAGAGAGAGAGAAAGAGAGAAGGTATGAAGAGAGGAGTGATCGTACAAGAAGTCGGGACCTTACAGAGGGATGAAGAGAGAAGGGAGGGAAAGCTACGCTTGCAACATTGCGAGCGGCAACGCTGCCACACTACCTGGTGGCCGCTCTGACAATATGTACCATGGACCACCCGCAACAATGCCTATCTTTCGAGGTGGGAGGAGGGAGAAAGATGTCTAATCCAGAAAGAAAAGAAAAGAAAAGAGAGAAGTCGATTGTGTGTGGAAAGAGCCTCGCTAGTTCTTCCTCATCTTCTCCCTCTCGTTCGATGATAAATAGGCAAACACTATTCGATCTGTCATAAATAATCATAAACAGGACTCATTATATATATAATTATATACATTGTAATTACGGCAAGTATATAATTAATTGTATATGTTATAATTATTTTGCCCGAGTTGTAATGCGTCTTCATTTTTACAAGTAAAATTATAATTATTTTTACAAGAGTGAAATTATAATTTAAAAAAATCTAACTATGCGCGCTCTACGCCAGTCGAAATTTGAAAAGTCGCCTTTTACTCGTCACATCTGTTTAACGTCGCCTTTTGCACACCGCGAGGTACAGTTATCTTTTAAGAGAGGGGCGCAATATGCGCGCGCGCGCAACGGCTGACAGATGAAAATATGGATTACGCGGGGCCACGTATCTCGGGGCGGTAGCTGCGTCGAGTATCGGATAGCAAGGTTTTCCAGCCAATTAACTCTCGTGGCGCGGGCCTGCGGCTGCACGGGCCCCGGGCCCCGGGCCCCGGGGGTAATTCTAGACGCGCGGACAATCCACGTCCGCCACATGGTGTGCCGCGAAGGGGCCCGCTAACAACACGCGGCGGGGCCCACCGCGCTACGCGCGCTCCGTGTCGGCGTTGCGTTTCCGCGTGTGACTTTTGCCCCCTGAAACTTTCCTCGGAGAGATGTGTAGATTATGAGACCGGTACAGCTCGCAGCGTATACTCAAAACCCCGCGCTATTTTAGAATACATTTTATATTGAAAAATGCGCAGCATATTTCTTGATATTTAATACATTATAATAAGACTCCGTTATCTGTTAAAAATATATAATATATATATATTTCTATATATACGTATATATAATATATACTATATTTTCATTGTAAGTAGTATATGTATATACTGCATGTATATAATATATATATAAAATATAATATGTACATATACAAGAAATATGTATAATACTTAAAATAGAACAAAGGAAATCGAGAACTGTGCGATGAAAATAATTACGCAATGCTCTGTATTACGAAGATATATTTTCTGAAAATTATTAAGTGAAAAATAATATTGCTATTTTTGGATGTATATAATTTCCAAGAGATTTGCAAGAAAGTAATTTAAAGTTTCATTTCGAGGTTCAGTTATACAAAGACGTAAATATACAAGCAATTACCAATCGCAGCAGTCTCGCGTAACGCGAAATGGACTCTGAAAATTTATTATTCCGCGAATCTACCGATGAAGGTCGCGCGTTGTATGAGACACCCTGTATACTATCGAGAGAGCGTACACCGGTATTTTCACCGACCGTTTCGAGAAAGAAACCGAAAGGACGAAGAAGAAGAAGAAGTAAAAGGAAGTCGAGACGCCACGAGTCGCTCTCGAGACGTCTATATAACGTCCACATATACACACAAACACATACACACGCGGCAGCACACGAGAGAGGGAAACGAGGAAGGAGAAAGAGGGGGACAAAGACGGTTCCCCTCTTTTTCCCGTAAGTGGTCTCTCTCACCGCGGGCCTTATGGGGTTTCTGCCGGCGGTTGAGCAGTATCTACATATTACAAGCTCGCGGCGCGGAGACCACCGTCGTTGACATAAGATCCTGTTATGCTGTCTGCTATCTCTCGGCGCAGCTCGTGTCGCGCCATAAAAAACATTAAAAGTACAAGTAACATAAATTCGTTAAGCGCGGCGGCGGCGATCGCCTCGCTTCTCTCGCGACTCGTTTCTCCCACAAGTGTTTCTCCTCCTCGAGAGAGAGAGAGAGACGAGCCCGATCGACCACTCGAACACTCTTATCCTCGTCTCTTTGTCGGGCCTTTTCGCGTCTCTCCACTTTCGTTGCGATTCTTTTACCTTATCATCCGCCAATTATACTAATATGATAGAAAAATACAATGGTAACACTAATAGTAATACTTTCTAAAATTCTTTTAATTACTGATTCGTTTTCTATTTCTTATGAAGGTATCAGTTTTTTTATTTTAATTGAAAGAGAAAAGGATCTTATACAATGTCTACTGAGAATTAACACATTTTGCGAAATTTCAGCAATTTTTTTTTTTTTTCCGTCACGTCGTGAATTTCAGGATACTCGCGTGCACGTAACTCACGCGGTACGCTACGCACGCGGCCCGGCCGGATAAACGAAGAGGTTCTTGTGGTAGGTACGGCTCGAAAGTGTCGTAGCAAGAAACTCGATCCGGCCCGGCGCTCTAATCGACCGAGGAATTCCACGGTGATGTCTATCCGAAAGGGAAACTTAAAGGTCGGACTTGGTAACGAGCTTTCGAGACTGTTGATAATCACGCGAATACCTCCTCCCTCTCCCTCACCGCTTATATATTTCGACCCTCGTTCGCGACTCATCGTTTCCTCATGGTACATCATTTTTAGAGCCTCGATGTAATTAATAGTTTTCCCTCTTCTCCCTGCAAAGCTATAAAGTTCTTGATATATCATTGAGAAAAGTTTCTGGCGATTAATCGTAAATGTAAAAAATAAAGAGAGCTGAAGATAAAGCCTCGAGGAGGTTTCAGCGTTGCATTTTTATGGAAAATGGAAATAATGATCTTTTTACATCAGGATTGATCTGATAGAACTTGTGTGTGTAAAAAAATTTATAGATTTCCGAAAGGAAAATTCTAATCGAAGAGAAAGCTTGAAAAATTTCCCCACGTGGAAAAGCAGTCTTCTCCATATATGGGATAAAGTCGTAGACCGCTAAAGAAGCGGTCAATGCCTCGGAAGAAAAATATGTGACTTTTGTACGATCTTGTAACAGAATTGACAGCATCGGGAACAACTCTATTTGAAATTTCAGGATTCCACGGATATATATATGTACACACGCGTACACACGCGTACATGTATGTACATGTATATATTTATACACAACGGAAGCCACAGGTACCGGGGACAAGCGCGACGAACGGAAGATGAAAGGCGTCCGAACGACGCCGGGTCGTGTGGGCGTACATCCTTCAGCAAGGATGAAAGGGACAGGCCGACTCTTATAGGCGCATCGATGCCCGGCGCACTCCTCGTCGGTTGTCCTTTGCGGATCGGCAACCGCCGATGAAATTTGAGGAAAAGCGTGACGGTCGGTGTCTTTAAGATTTTTCACGCGTTAAGGACGCGTGAAAGTTTCCCGTCGTTTTACAAAAATTGAAGGCCGCGGGAAAGCTCATAAAATCCATCAGCACCTGTACTCAGGTCTGATCTCAAGTAATGGAACTTTACGACTCATTTTCCTCGCTTTTCCTCGCCCTTTTCCTTTCGAAAAAATAGCAAAAAAAAATCCGAAACGTTTCAATCAGAACTCGATGATGGAATCGTCGTAAATTATTTTACTGTATAAGAGACAAAAAATGTATGTATAAATAAGTTTCAAATACACACGTGTCTGTGTGTCTGTGTGTGTGTGTATATGTGTACGGTACGTTTTTACGTAAAAGAAGAAAGACCGCATTCTCTCCGGTCGCAAGGCGGAGGGATGAACTTCTAGGTAAAATAGAATTAAACTCTGTTCGTCTCATCTTCCTTTCCTGAGGAAAGAGAGACTCCGCCTGTCCCAGTTTCGTGACTCATACTGTGTATACAGAGTATCTTAGAAATACAGTATATCTCCTCAGCGATGTACAAATTGTACGTTAAATTTGGAGTTCGCTCTCTTTGAGACAAAAACTTAGAAGAGGGAAATTATCATCTGTCATTAGTTTTTGATTTTTTAACTGAAGAGAGAAATAGAGAAATTGCATTTTGTTATTATGCACATACATTATATCTATATTATTACATACTCAGATAAATTACTCTCATAAGATATCTCATACTCAGACAAGATACTCCCCGATTAATTTTGTATTAACCTAGCATTGTCGGATTATTAATAACATGTAAAAAATTTGATTTACCGAAATCCTTTCAGCAAAAACTGAAACATTTTTTTATTATAATTAATTTGAGGAAATTATAGTTATATATACGTTGAGTTTTCTCTTTAATTTCTCCTTTGGCGATCGTGACGCGGGACATTCGGTGATTCTGGGACACCTTGTACGTGGACAAGTTTCCACGGGTCGCCTTCAAGGCGGTGCTCGCGCCGCACGTCTCCACCCTCTCATAGGTATTATTAGTGTTGGAAGTTTCTCTCTCATACACGTAGTGTCGGCGCCCTTTAATCTCACACACGTACGCTCGCAAGCGCAAGCGCGCGTGCGTGAATGCCCGGTATTGTGGGCCGCACCGACGATGTGGCCGCTTTCAAAGCTGCCAGAAATTAAGACACAGATTACGGAATTGTGCGCCCGTACGCTATTTCGTGCCGTTGAAATTCAACGTTTATCTTCGATCGTGATCTTTACGAGCTATCGTTTCCCGGATCAGTCAGTAGCGAGTCGGAGCGCGCGGCGATATATGTATATGTATTTAAAACTCTTCCTTCGGAAACATCGCTAGAAAGTCATCTCCAAATCCTATTAAGTCATTAATGACAATGACCCCCGACACTGTGCGTGTCTCCTTTGGAATTATATTACGAACTCTATTTTACAAATACACAAATTTAAATTTTATTTTTAAATAATTGTGAATTCAAAAATAAATTTTTCTATTTTCATAAAAAAAATTCCAGAAATGAGATAAACACATCTCTAGAGAACTTCGCAATTTGCTTTTCAAGAAGCCGAAATAAACCACTTCATTGAAAATTAAATAAAAGACTTAATTATAAGCAAATACTTTTCATACGAGCCTAATAACTCGTACTCGCAACAACGACGTCCTTTTTGCGTACGCAAGCATACGTAGACGTCTGCGAACGCGAGATGGTACAGCAGGTCGAGGCCAGTACACGTGGCTGTGTCGTCTCTGGTGAACATAAACAAATTGGAGTAAATGAACTCTGGCGTGCGCTCGCGCGCGTATGTGTGACGTGATGATGATAACGGATCCACGTATTTTGTAAACATTTGAGGGGGGGGAGGGAGCGCGCAAGCATGCACACACATGAGGCGCAAGGCCAAGGTTGATCCGACGCGATCGAGTTGCACATTCTCAATGGGAATAAATTAATTCATGAGAATAAATCAGCGCGTTTATGAATCGTTCCGTTAAAAGCGAAACTGCACTGTCGCATCTTATCTGATATACGAATTAAAAAATCGACATCTATGATATGCAAAAGAGCTCTCGTATCGTAGAAAATTAAAAAATAGTTTGGCGTTTTAAATATCAACACGCACTCTCTTAAATTCACAAATAAATAATTTTTGCAATAAATTTTGCAGAAAGATTTAAAAAATAATTTTTATGTCTGATAGATTTTGGACAGAAACATTTCTCACATATGCGTGTAGTAAGACTAATAAAGCATAAAAGAAAGATTGTTGCTGAAAGTTTCAATATAACAAAATAGAAACAATAAAATGATTTCCATAAATTCATCGAATTTTTCTTCTCCGTATTAAAATATTCTATCGTATCGAATGTTCGCGTAGAAAAGTGTCTTACCGAGCAAATTGCTCCAAATTAAGTCGGCTCACAGGAGATTAAGGTACACAGGAGATAAAGATATAAAAATAGAGTGATAGCATTATTTTCAAAGAAACATATGCCACACACTTTCATACACACACACACACATATACATGCATTCTTCGATATTCCCCGACGAAACTAATTCATCACGTTCCATTATCATCCCGCACATAAATCCTCCCGAGAGAGTCAGTCTCCCTTCTTTGTGGAGGGAGAGAAAAAAAAGAAAAGAAAGAGAAGGAAACAGACCCCGCGTATGCATACGTCTCCACGCGCGCACTCGCGCGCACTCACGCGCATTCACGCGCACACACGCGCACGCTCGCCTTGTGGAGGCCGGGGCCACTGACTTACTGACTCATTCGGCATAAGCGCGAAGCACGAAGAGGCTCATTCGCTCATTCTCTTCTGCAGCCGAGAGCCGCCTCGTCGAGAAGAAAAGTGGAGCATCGACCTCGAATTTTAGTCTCTTTGTGCCGCTCATCCCGACTGTCATCGCTTCTCCGCTCCACCGGTGATCGCGCCTCTCGATTGTGCAATCGCGCGCGAGGAATCTCCGAAAATCCTTTCGCTCTATCGTCGGATCGTACGATAATTCGTGAGACGATCAAATTGGAAAGGTGCGCGCACCAACGGTTAAAAGAGAGTCCGAGAGTTTTTCAACAAAAATAAATCGTCGGACAATTTTTCCGCACAAAGCCAAGATTTCAGCTTAAAAATTAAACTTAATTATTACTTCTATTCTTTGAATAAAATACTATCTAATTAATATAGCTTTATCCAATTAAGATTCGTCAACCTTTCGAGATCAATAATTGTTCACGAAATTTTTTACATCTCCTAATCTAAAAAAAAGAACAAAAAATTACGTGCGTGAATATGTCATAAATATCGTTTAAAAAATCACTACAAATAGAGCGCATATTTTAATAATTTTATAATAAAACGTTATTTACTTTTATTACTTCTAAAAATTACGATTCGATAATTCGCAAAGCCGCTTTTAATGAAGACGTAATCGATTTCAACGGGACGACCCGGTACATCCGCGATGTGGAAATCGCTCGTGCGGCCACCCAGCGCGACTATCGCGAGCAAAAAGTTCGCGAGGCCTGCTACTCCGCTTCGCCTCTTATTATAGGTGCGCGTTTCTCGGACCATTGGCCGGGATACGTCGAACGCAATTGAAAATAGCATCAACGCGGATTTTAATGTAACGTGATCGAAATTAAAGATGACGAGGATATTAAATTAAAGATGTATCTTCGCACAAAAACAAACTTGATGAATGTGTAACAATCTCTCTCGGAATAAACGCACGGAAAATACATATGTATATGCGAAAGAATTACGTTCTCTCATCGTATTTAGAAATACGAGGCTGTTGCAGAAGTAAAAAAAAAAAAAAAAAAAAAAAATGTAATCGCGGTAATTGGCCGGAACAATGAACACTTCCTTAGCGAGAATGATGAAGCTTATAGATAAAGAGAACGAAGTGACAGCAAGGTTAATCGTTGCGGGAACGTCTCGCGGAAACTCTCGAGGTCGATTGATGAAGGAAAAGGAGAATCGAT
The DNA here is from genome assembly GCA_963971435.1 of Lasius platythorax. Lineage (NCBI taxonomy): Eukaryota > Metazoa > Arthropoda > Insecta > Hymenoptera > Formicidae > Lasius > Lasius platythorax. The sequence goes on from OZ020539.1 coordinate 17,548,401, forward strand.
CGAGTACGCGCGATCGTCCCGTATCGCATTCTTGAAAGGTGATACCGTCCGCTTCACGTGCCACGCACATTTTCGTTCGGTTGAGAGTCTCCTCCCGATCTCCCCGCGAGCGACAAATACCACGAGATTATCTCGGTTGCAGAAGAGATGTGCTAGGGATGGCGCGTCTGAGCTCCGCGCGGCTCTCGGCAGGAAGTCGAGGAGCCTTCGATTTGGAACCTTCGAAAAAAACGCATCACGGAGGACCACCCGCGTATGTGAAAATTCACAGCTAGTCCGGAGAAGCCGGCGCGCCTGTGTGATTGTATATGCGTGTGTGTCGGATTATTAATGCGTAACGCGGTGCGAGCTCTTCCTTCAACCTCGTGCGCGCGCGTGAGGATATTTCGGAAATCGGTGCGATTGATGTCCATCTTATCACGATCAATTGATCACATTACTTCGGGCTCGGGAATTTTTATGTTGCGAGGACAAGAGGGTAGAATTTTCAAACGCGAGACAGTTCTTAATAACGAATCTTTCTCTCTAATCAATTTTATTATGAAGAGAACTGTCTTTCAGATAAAAGTTTCTCGAAAGTATAAACCTTATATAGAAAGCTTTTATATTCTACATTTTTTCGATCGTTGTATTTTTTTTTTTTACACGAAATCATCAATTTTCTCGATTGTACCACAAATAACGGATCTGTACAAGTTTTCCGCGATAAGATTAAATGATTCAAGATCGAGGTGCGATGGAGGGAAGGGAAGAGAGTGGGATCTCGAGAAGTATGATTTTGTCGTAGCGGCATCGTCGGTAATACCGCTTTTTTTTCGAGAGGCCCTTCGCCGACGATAAGAGTCGGGAGCGCTAACCGCCGTTAAAACCCATTTCTCGATCGTCAAAGTGCGGCTCGTTAATCGGCGATCGGAGATAACGCGACGCGCCGCCGGTAGGAAGTAACGGCGCCGTTATCGGCGAACGGCCAATATAATTTGCATCGAATTCATGCGCTTATCTCTACGTACATCCGTGGAGAACCGAATCTCGCTTATATATACGCACGTGTGTGCGCGACGCGCTATTATCTACATCTAGTTGTAAAAGGGGTAAGAGAATAGATCCTCCCGGAGCCGAGCCTCGTTCCACGGACGCGGCGAACCGCTAAATTAGTTAACCGTCTTAATTAGTCCCGGTGTATCTACACGGAAGAACATATAGCATTAACGTAGTATTTCATGCGTAAAAAAACGTCGAGGATAATTTTACGCGATATACACTTTTTCCGCGCCATGTGCCGGAACTAAACTTATTATACTTCTGCTGTATGATATCGTTTCTCTTTCTAATTTTCTCAGACGGGATAATAAAAAGAAATTGTTTTATATAACGCAATTCGCGCGCGCGCGCGCGAGTTATAAACAGTTATAAACAACATCAAGCAATGGATTTAAATGCCTATATAAAGGATGTTCGATTAACAAATGACACGCATTTAACATCTTTTTTTTGTTCCCCTCTCAAATTTTTCAGACGTAATTAATTAAAACTAGACGATTGGTTCTTAGGTCTGTTTGGCGCTTGCAATCTACTGATTACGATACATCATACATTCTTAAAACTGCGAATAGATCTCAAACAGATAATTTATCATATTCATGCATCAATTATTATGCTACGATAAATATCGTATACACAATAAAGAATATAGATATGCTCGGTTTCACAAATGCACAATCTGCTTGTGATTATGTTTATATAATCCCTTTTACTTCCGCTTCTCCTTGACCGTGAAAGAATCCTGATCACATTTAAATACGATTGAGAAGAATCTTCAAATGTCAAAATTCAAAAAAAAAATCGGAAAGTTAAAAGTATCAAGGTCAGGCATTTTTAAAAAATATAGTGCGTAATATTTTTCCTTTCGTATATATCTTTGATTTTATTTTCTGAGAGATTTTAATGCCAAGGTTTTGTAGTAAACTATAATAATAAACTCTCTCTCTCTCTTTAAATACTAAAATTAATAATTTAATTAGATACCGAAAAGAGAAATCGGAGAAGGTAATTTATTACCGAAAATTATTTTTTATAATAAAGTTTTCGTTCCAAAAAAGAAAAGAAAATTGGAACGAAATGTTGATGGGTCGAGGAGAAATTACAAAGGGAAAGAGAAGATGCATTGGGTGAGAATGCTCACCTTTTCGAGTTGATCCAACGCTATCGCGGCGTCCGTCCAGCTGGGCCTGACGTAGAGATCTGACTCGTGTCGGATCTTGGCGTTTTCCGCCGCCTTGGCGTCTTTCTCATCCTCCGCGCCATTCTGCCGCGGGCCCTGCGATCCAGAAGGGCGTTCCGCTAGGATCCCTGTGGATACGGGGCCGGACACGGAAACCATGATCTGTCATGCATTCGCCCGCACGCCACGCGCGGTTACGATTTTACGAACTCGTTCACCTTCGCCCCCCCCCCCTTTTTCTCTCTCTCTCTCTCTCTCTATCCGTTTATCTCCCTCGCTCTCACCGACCGACCGATCGACCGACCGATCTTCAATTTCTCATCGATCTCTCGTTACGGATCTCGTTGTGCGGCTTGCTAGAGGTCCTCTGACAACCCTCGAGGTAATAAATAACTTCGCGTTGACGTTTTAATATCGGTTCTTTTTTTTTTTTTTTGGAGGAAGGGAAGGACTCGAACGATCTGATTCCAGATCGGAGCGCGGTATTCTTTTCAGAGCTGTCTCTCTCTTTTTTTTTCTCTCTCTCTCTCTCTCTCTCTCTCGACGTCGTCGTATCGCGAACTCAAGCGTGGGACCGAAACGACCCGCGGGACGCTCACCCTCGCACTCACTGCCTGGAGAAATCGTAACACCTTTCGGGAGCACTTGTTCACCAACACTGTCCGCGACTTCGTACAATAACCACGTGACCCCGCGCCTCGCTCGAAATTCGCGCACGAGGACTGCGTGCCGCGATGCGCATGCGCGCGCGTCCTACCGATATGTATATGTATTGTACTGCGCCGACGAGATCGGTTTTTAGGTTACCCGCGATAAACACTTCTCTCTCTCTCTCTCTCTCTCTCTCTCTCTCTCTTTCTGTTGCTCGCTCGCTCTTTCTCTCGCCGACGGAGCCGAGAACACGTTAGCGCGAAGAAAACGTATCGCGCGACGCGATTGTATTTTTTATTTCCCGCGTACGGATCGATCACGTGCCGTAATCCGCCGGATTAGCCGAGGGGCCCGTGTTACGGGCCCGGCTCGTTGTCACACTGTCACACCACCGAAACGTTACCGTCGTCGTCGTCGTCGTTGTTGCCGCCGTCGTCGCTGTTCGGACACGCTCGCAGAGTGCGCGGGCCCCTCTGCGCGGGCCCCTGATGCGTCCTGGTGATGCGTACTCGTGCGTAATGGTGCGACGACGGACGCCGGCGTGCACACGACCGCCACTTAGAGCAGTCTAAGTCGGTACTAAGCGAAACGCGCTGCCACATTTCTTTCGTGGCCTGCGCCTGCCTGCCGCGCCGGCCATAGCTGATGGCCTCTCCCCTCCCCTTCTCCAGAAACGGCGCTCGGTCGAGCTGCGCAAACATTCAGGCTCGTACGCGGTCCGCGGGCCCCGCACACTTCACGTCAACATTTCTAATGATAGATTTATTCCGCGCGTCTCGATGCGTTACATAAAATTCATTTTTAATCACGAAATACTAAGAGAAGATATTAGTATACATACGTATATACTGACAGATGCTAAGAAAAATATTAGTAGTATACTATACTATAGTATAGTATGTAATGTACAATATAGAATATACTATAAATATAGCATACTTGTGTATAGAGCATTTTCTTAGTATATTATATTATAGTATACTTATATATTATACTATATAAATGTATGAATGTAGTATATCTCTAGCATTCCCTCTCACGAAAGTAAAATTATATCGGCTTCTGTATTGATTGATCAATGGATCTGAATCAATAAATTGAGAAATTTTATATCAATCTCATTTGCGTTGTCGATTTACATCGCGTCGATCGATCGATCAAGAATCGGACGGATCCTTATGCTTGCGGTCCACCCACGGATCGATGCGTTACTGCGCGCGGAGATGACGTCGAAGCCGAGCGGAGCCGAGATGGACCGAAGTGTCGGAGACTCGGAGACGATTGGCGGAGATGTTTGGCGTTATTCGCGTTGCTAGGATACCCGGGGACTAGCGAGGGGAGCCGACTCTAGACCACACACGCGTTCCCATTTTTCTCGGAGCAAAAACACTACCCACACACCGAAACGCGCGCGACGTACGCATACACACACGCACGCACGCACGCACGCACACGCATGACGATACACACAGCTGCGCTACGCGCGGATCGACACGGCGCACAGTGGTGTCTAGAAGGAACAAAATCTCTCTGAATTTTTTTTTTTTTTTTTTTTTCGAAAATTTTATCTAAAAAGTATTCATCAAATGCACGCGCATATTCGCGTAATCGCCGACTAACAGGAGATCGCGATACAAAATCTCGCGAATAGCAATATTTTGATAAGCCGAAGCGATTGTCAACATACGATAGATACTTTCTTGTGTCAGAAAAACAATATATTCTTTGAATATATTCTTTAAGTATCTCGATACACGCGCGGAACAATGTCCAGACATTTCAAAAACAAGAGACCAATTTAAAATTTGCAAAAAAAATCTATAGAAACCCGCACGTTAAATCTTTCTTGCTTCACGTAATTTCTAATTTTATCGCAACGAGTACAAATGAAATGATTTTACAGAGAGTTAAAATAACATTTTACTTAGAGTTTGACGTCTGGTCCCGATTTAGCTTACAGCAGCTATAAGAATACGTAAAAAAAACACTGAAAAATTTTGAAACGATTCACATGAATCATGCGAGATCATGGCGTAACCAGAAGAATAGACATAATACAGAATACATCGAGATTCAGAAGCGGAAGGACGTTAATACGAGTTGTTGATCAATAAAGAATTTCTCTCGTCAATATATCCTATTGGATCGAATTTCCTAAACCAAATTGTTACCATGCTTGTGATCTGTAAAATCTTTAGGCATGTGCGTGAGTATGTGTGCGTGCGTTATTTTCTTCTCTGTCTCTTCGCATCCTTCGGCGCTTTCACGTTGCTCCGCGCTCTGTTTATGCGCGTGTCGTGCATCTGTTTGTTTACGTGCATGTTCATTTAAAGAAGAGAGAGAGAGAGAGAATTACCGAGGAGCCAATGCCAGGGCGTCGTCGAGGATTCGTATTTGTATTCATAAGCCATATTCGGCGCTAAATGTGGTGTCATCCGATTTTCAGCCCGAATAACATCATACGCGATTTCCATGCGAGATAAAAAGCTTCGAATTAGAAGAAACCTTTTTAACAATAAATATAAGATTTTAAATGCTGATTTTTCTGTCTTAAAAATGTTATTGATCGGCATCATTCAACGAAGAAATTCAGTATTGTTTATTAAATCGAGAAAAAATTATAACAAATATGAAGGGCATAATAAATAGATAGATAGGGCATAATAAATATTCGCGTGTTAAACAAAGAACATAATTAATTCTTATGTTCGAGTGAAATTTGCTTAAGCAAAATAATTTGAATTAATTATATATATTTCAGTAAATCGCGCGATAAATTGCAACATACGAATGGATATAGTTCGCGAAAGACGAGAAACGAAAATATAATTCGTTTATTTTGAATTGTTTATAATGCGAGAAGGAAATCTTCTCTCATCTTCGCTCATCTTTATCGCAACAACTTTTTATCTCATCTCTTGTACTTGCCGAACTATAACTGTAAATCACTTAGGGCCATAACCGAGTTAAAGTATCTTTTCAACGGAACGTTGCATTGGTGTACATTTTCCCCGTCAGGGATACGACATGTAAATGCGTGGGAGTGAAGGCCGGCCGTTTCCGGCACGCCACGGAAGAGCGTTGCTCGGCACGATTAACGTATTAAAATTGTCATCGTAATATCTACATAACGACTTCATCAAGCATCACGCTGCTCCATACGAATGCGATATGCAATTAAAAAACTCCGATATTACGAAATATTATTCTAAAATATAGCTATCGATAACCTCAATTGTAACTTCAGAACTGCAACTTTTCAAGATATTTTTATTTGTACAAGTTTGTACAAATATTTATTATATGTATATATAACATTGCTTGTTTAATAGTTTATCCCAAAAGCTCTTTTTCTATTTTTGTATCATTTGCAATAGAAATAAAATATTATAGATAGATATTGAATGATTAGAAAAGATGTTTATATTCGTTTCGTATTCCACATAAATATTTCTGCAAACGTTATCTGCCTATAAGTATTCTTATTTTAATTAAAAAAAAAAATTTCACGTGCGAATCCTTAATATCCTTCGGTATCGAGAGATTTTATTCAAGCGCGGCCGTTGTTTCTAATAAAAAAAAAAAAAAAAAAAGAAAAAATACAAGATGCTCTCCATTTGCTCGGTAAGAAGAGGGAAAGGAGGAGGACGAAGAAAAAGGACGAAGGAGAAAGAAAGGCGGATCTTTGCGTATTGTGTCCCCTTTGACGAATGCACCCCGCGGTCGCCCCGTCGATCGGCGATAAGGCGAACGCGCGCGCCGAGGAACCGTTAATAATTTTTACGACACTCTTAACTCGCCACCCGGTATTAAGCGGTCCTCCGTAGGAGACGGGCTTTGATCTTCGCCGACGCCGGTGTATCGGCTTAATGAGTGCGGGAGCGAGATAGCGGCTGAATCAGCGCGCGCGCGCACGCACGCACTGCTTGCTCGCCTGTGGAACCGCCTGTGGTTTCTCGTCGATTCACAGACGCATGTCGCGTCGCATAATTCCAGGCGCATCCTCCGAAGAGGAACGTGCGAGAATAACCTCACAGTCAATAGTCGACGATTTTATTCGGAGAGAATTCGTGTAAGAGAAAAACCCCCGCTGTTGCAATTTTTCGAGAAAAAAAAAATGCTACGAGAACGATATACTTTAAATTCTGTATCGCACGCATAATCTGTACATGTGTGACGGCTCGCGTATCGGCTTAAACACTCTCACTTATGATCTCATGATTTCTGTGCATTTCGAGAGTCAAGACGGAACATATATTTACGCGATCACACACAAATGCAACGCGGTCAATACAAATATAATAACATTAAATGTCGGTTTTAATTATACTGCTTAATTAGCGACCGTACTTTAATCCCTTGTAATCTAAATTACTTTCCACAATTAGGATAACATTTCGAGTACTTTCTTTTAATCTTAATATTATCAATATTGCATGCGTAATAATCGACTTTTGTTACCCAGAAAACCTCGATGAATAACTCAAATACATAATTCACCAATTGTAATTATTTAAACATTAACATATTAAATATACTAAAACCGTTACCGGTAATTTTTTGTTATTTAGCTTAATATTTTATTGAGATTTAATAGATTTGAAAAAGGATATATTATATAAGTATATGTATGTTTTTTTTTTCTAGACCTCAATTAAAACTATCCAGTTTAATCTTTAGAATTATTTTCACATATTATCTCTCTATTGGATAAAAATAAAAAGGAAAGAGGAAGAAAAGATTGAATGAGAGAGAGAGAGAGAGAGAAAGAGACAGAGCACGAAAGAGAAAGAGAGGGAGAAGGAAAGAGTTGGAGAGGAAGATATCCGACTTACTAATTGCAGCGACGTCGGTGGTCCGAAGGCACACCGCGGGCCATAATGAAAAGCAATATGGTCAGGATACACGGTACGGATCCGCTTGGACTCATCTCGGTGACTATCCCGAATTAAAATCGTAAATTCAGCTCGAAGGATTTGTAGCGGCGCCGCGTTCGGCTTCAAACTGCGGCGCGCGTCATGGTTGAAACTCTGGAAAATAATTATAATTTTTTAGAGCAACGCAAGAAAAAAAACAATGCGTATATACCTGAAGTATATAAGAAGAATATATGAGCTTTATTTCGATATGTATGTGTGTAAGTCCAACTCTGAAATATTACAAACTTTAATCTTTTATACATAAATTTTGATTCTGTTGAATATATGGCAAAGTGTTAAGAGAGATATTTCTTGCTACAATAAATGTAATCTTTGAGAGACACAAGCGACCTGATAAATATTTTGATAATCCACAAAACGCAACGAACTATAAATATTAAAAGAACGCTGTTATTGATGATCGGAGCCTTAGCCTTACAATACGAAAACATAATCGAGACGATTAAAATCCACGACGACCACGAGTTTCACGGATGAAGACGTTCTATACGAATTGATAAATTGAGACTTCAAGGGCACTCTGTAGGATACGTAGTTACGATTCGTTCGATTCCGGGGGATGTTAAACGGCCGTAAAGACCCGTCAACCGTCAAGTAAGCCGCAAACGTGGACTGAAATGATGGGTCTACGAATTTAGTAAGACGAATCGTCACAGCGGCGGACGTTCGCTATTGTGTCGAGCACACTCCTGTGAGAAATCCAAAAAGTCAGTAAATTTCCCGGACGCCGCGAGCCCCGGGGGGAAGAAGGTGGGGGGGGAATTATACCTGGTCGTCCGTAGGACGTACGACTCGGGCTCTACGTACGTTCTGTTTGCGTAGGACGGGGACCACCCAGGTCGGGCCGACGCCTCTGTCCGCGTGGATCCGGACTTGGCGGAATCCTTCGCTTCGCCGAGCGGAGCGGAGGCGACGTATACGTAAGGCAGGGGCGGATCGACCATGAAATTCGGACGGTGTTTGAGGATCGTATCGGATTATGACGTCAGAAGCGAAAAATCCTGTAAATTCCTTTCCTGCGCTATACTTATGTAGGGATACGTAATGTCGAGACAAAATATAATTCTTTTATACAGCATACCACTGATACACATATCTCGTATTGGATATTGTGGCGAAATATACCAATAGATATTTCTTATATGTACATTCAATAGAGATGAGATTGTGTGTATATTATAATTTGTGAGAACACAGCCTGGAATCGTTTTCTATCGATTAATTTATTTTAAGTTTAAAAATTTTTTTTACAGAGAGAACTTTACGAGAGTTTATATACATTAGTACTATAATATTGTTAAAACTACCTAGAAATAAAAGAGGAAACAATTTATAAATAAAATATGGATCTAATTTTAAAATATATGCTACAATCTCTCAAAAATTTCCATATACATTGTACTTATATTTTATAGTTTGACCTAGAAATATTTTTTACCTTTTAAGACCATTGCATTATTGAATATCCATTTTTTTAAGTTCACATTGAGCGATTTTTTGTATTAATTTCGTTCGTCCCTGACGCACGAAATTTTTAACCTGATTCAATGCACTCTTTTTCATCCCATTGTACCCTAACGACAAGGTCGTGATTCCCTGTGACGAACCTTAAATGATTCTAGTGATGGATACACGGATGTCTCCATTCTACAACAGGTAAAGCTTTAGGAAATTAGTGTGTCAAACGTATATACCAGACGGACACTTATTGTCTATTCAGTTCGATACCACCCATCGTGAAAACGGTCTGTCTCTATTCAGTTTCATCTAGTATTATAATCTCTACTATAAAGGAAAATAAATTTGCGATAATTTTATATGCGCATGCTTAGTTCATCAAGTTCTTCTCTATTTCACTCTCGCATATTTAAACTTAAATAAGTATTATTTCTGCTCTAATTTCATACCTGTTTCTTTTATTTCTTGGAATATGAAAATTTCATGTATCAGAAGACCAATATTATTATTATGTTATTAGGTACGTGATATTTTTTAATTGCTATTGTTTATTTAATTATGTTGACATAATAAATTGAAGTTAAATGTTCTAACTCGATCGTATACAACGTCTTGTTTATCAACAAATAATAGAAATAATTAACAAAATTTTAATAAAATTTGAATACGCGCGATGTATGATATTAATTAAGAGTTAGAGCATCGCGCTTCTCTCATTAAGAAGAGTGGATTACATCATGAATGAAAGGCATTCAATGAACAAGGGGTCTGCGTTCTTGTGGAATATTTGAGATAATTCCGAGATACAAGCGCATGTTTGAAATTGTTCTTCACAATTGTAAATACCGGCCTCAGGAGAATTAAAAAAAGAAGAAAAATATTATCTGTTTGATAAAATATATTTAATATAAATTACTTGTTATTTCTAATAATATTTTGATCATTGTAATGTATACCTACAATTTTTTAATCACATGCATTTATCTCTATGTTTGCGTATTCAAGCTATAAAAGGTGTTTCCAAAAAGTAATGAGTGATCGTTTTTGAATGTAAAATTTTTCGGCATGAGAAGTTCCCGAATTAGAAATATATTGTTAACGATTAAAAAATTTTCATCCTATTAAACGATAATTTTGAAATCGATCACGAGCCTATATTTGGATAGTCTCTAGATACGACTTTCGAAAATGTACCTAAGCGCCATAATCGCTAAATAACGCGGTGGTTAAGCTGGATTCTGCGTGTGCGTGCATATGCGTATATCACGGCGGCGTACGCGTAACTCACGTGGGTCCTATGCTTAATATCAAAACAGTGTTAGTGACTGACCACCCACGGCGAAACCGAGGGACCACCTAATGAGACGCGCTATTATAAGGGGCCCGTCTCCACTTCGCACTTTGCTTCAACTGCCGTCCTCCTTTAACCTTTTAATCCGGCAGACACCCCTGCCTGCTTCTAACGGAGCTCGTTCGAGGACACTAGAACGCGTCTTTTTTTTTTTCTCTTTACTCGAGGGATTCTAGTATAGAGAAATCATAGAATATATATGATATTTTAAAATGTATCGAATTAATATCCAATAAATCATGATCTGTTCATATAATTAAACCGGCTATATCGCATTAATCTATATAATTCACAAAATCTATCGAATTATTTGAAAAATTCTTAAATTACACGAAAGATGCAAAGAAAAATACGTTCGATTAACTAGAAGCATTTTCGTTTCGAAAAGTTGCATTCGCAAAATAAATCAGAGAATGCTTCAAAAAATATATAGTGCTACGATATAAATAAATAGATATGTCATTTAATTAAAAACCAAAGAAACAAATTATAATTGACTTTGAAATAATTTTGAATGGGTAAATAATTTCACACATGCAGAGTCAAATATAGGTCACTAATTATTTTAAGAGACATCTTAAAATAAAGAATAACTTTTGTCTGATAAAAATTTGCAACTCTGTATTATAATAAAAGAGATAATTAGTGCTCGAACGAAACACACTCTGTATATCGTATATTCTGTATATCAATTTTCTGAAATAATTAGAAAATTGCTAAGTTCTGTTTGTAAAATTTCACTGAGGGGCACCGCTGTGGATAGGAATACGCTCGACGCTTTGAATCCCCTTCGCGAGAGGACGAGATCGAGATGAAGATTTGTAAAATCCGGTCGAGAGCGAGACGGTATCGCGAGCTCGCTCGCTCGCTCGACGGCCAACTCGCGCGCAAATCAACGTTTACACGTGCGTCATTAGAAATCAATAAGCATGCTCACGACACGCAAGGTTGCTGCGTGTGTGCGTACAAGCGCACGCAACATCGCGCGAGCGCGAGCACAAATACACGAGACGAGTCCTCTCTCTATCTCTCCTCTAAGCCTCATATTTCGTGATCGTGTGGACCACCCAGCTAGTTCATCGCGGAAGTACGCACGCACGATTTGCACGCGCAAGTATATACGCGTGCGGCATTAACGGGATATACGGGGTGTCTCGCAAACGCTGACACAAGACCGATCCAATTTTTCGCAAATCTGTTTTTTTTTTCTTTTTACAAAAATCGTTAAATATGTACTCGCGCGCGTTTAAATGCATAGGAACACGAGAAGTGGCACGAGGATTTTGCGACATGTATCGTGCTATCGTTTACACGTGTTTGTTTTATTGTCATTCACATGGCGAGAGACTCGAGCGGGACGTAACGGCGCTTTGTATGTCGTATTATCTTTCGAAATACGATCGCGCGCAACAAATACACAGTACTAATTGTAAGAGACTAAAGGCGGTAATTGTTTCTACGTTTGCCTTCTCTCTTTTTTTTATCTATTTTATTATTCTATAAAGTTGACTTTTTATAAGGTAATCCGCTAGATCCGAGACACCCTATACAGAGTTTAAATGCGTCGTTTCCCGAAGAGATTACGACAATTGCGTCTTTCACTTCTTAATTTGCCGATTTTCGTCCTTTACGACCGTCATTAAAAATGTCGTTCTTTTAGCTTCAACTTTTCAGCCCCTGATTACAAGCCTTCCGTTCTCGACCCTTCGCTCTCGACTCTTCGGCGCCCATTATTACGTACGTTTATCGATAATACCGGGCCCAATTACGATGACGATTTTCACATTTGGAGGGTCGTCGTCGCGTCAAGGAGGGATCTCACTCGTTATTTTCCCGGAGACGGAGATGATCGATTCCATCACACGGTAATCGAGATCGGTTTTTTTCCGCTGCTGTGTCTCACGCGGCGGGGAAAAGTGGACGATCCGTGTATTTTTCTTTCTTTTTTTCCCCTGCTTTTCTCTTTTCCTTTCCCCGGGGGACGAAGGAGAGTCCCCTCGACACGGATATCGCCTTCGGGGCGAAGGAAAGGGAGGGGGTTGATGGGGCCCCGCTTAATGTCGTCTCCGGGGTGGTTACGCGCGTTTGCGTGCACAGCAGCGTCATTATACGCGAAATAACATGTTGCACTCGTTCGCTGCATACGCGCTGAATTGTGAGCGAGGTAAATTAATAATTGGAACGTTTTGGACGGACTGTCGGCACGCTCACGGAGGATGGTATATACAATCTCCGCGTGGAAAACGAATTCGATTGCCGGTTCCTCCGACTTTTCGTGCGGGGAGTGCAGCTGCAACGATAACAGGATAAGTAAAAGTAGGCTAAAGCTAATATAATTTTGTAATACTCTTTAGGTCAACTTATTTTGTTAGAGGAAAGACAAGTAAGGAAATAAAAGTTATCTTTATCCAATTATTTCAACGATCTAGAGGGAATGGAAATTTTGCACTGCTCTATATCAGAGAGATTTTATTTCTCTTCTAAATTTTATACTATTTTTAGGGGAATTACAATGTCAATTTTTGCCTATGTAAAAATTATCAATTATTCTGTGGACAGTATCGTTGACACGTGAGTGAAAAAAAAATCTCGACCACGTTATCGGGAGATGTCGATTTAGAAAAATAACGCTCGATAAAAAAACACCCACATCGAATGTTTAAAAGGCAAATTTATCAGTCGCGTTTATCGCGATTGTTGCGCGGGCGAAAAGTGTCGGGTAGAATTGGGCGATTTCGCGACTCTTTTTTTTTTACGATTTCCGCCGATTATATGGGCGCAAGGGAATCGCGTAGAAATGAGCGAATTAGGCAAATCTGCAAAAGTACAAGGCGGCGATTTCGTGCGAGATGACTTTTCGACATTTTACCGTGTAATTATAACTTATTTAATTATTTATCAGATAGTGAAACTTTCTAATATAAGTCGTATATGCATTTTGGTTAAAGATTAAGGTACAAAAAAACACGTATAAATCTTTGAGTATTTATATAAGATTCAAAGCATCGAGAAGAAATAAAGACGTAAGAATTCTTTCGAAAATTGAATAAAGTTCTATTCGAGCACTCGATAGAATCCGATTAAATCTAGTATCGATTCTATATTCGCTACTATAAGACTAACCATACGCTATCTGCATCTACATTGGCTACCGGAACTCTTAGTCCGATCATCTACGGACGTTTATCAGTGCTCGAAGGATCGAGAGGTCGTGACTTCCGGTGCTGAACACCATCGTACATTCCTTATCTCTTCGAGTAATCGCCATTATCTTCGTTGACTCAGCGAGTTTCAGGGTATCTGGTGATCGATCTTGTCGGAATACCTGATTCGGCCGACTCATCGATCTATCCTTTTGGGCCCTGCGCGAATATTAATGGAGACAACGTTTGTCATCTTATGACAAACCAGAAATAGAAGATTAAAAAACGCAGAAATACCGCCAATCATTCTGCATTCGAATTATTTCCCTTCCTAAATCTTCGTCTAAATTAAAAAAAAGTAAACTCTATTCTTCTAAAATATAAAATATACGCCTAATTTTCAAATTTAATCACGTTGCAAGAATTTTCTGCTACGTGAAAAGAGGGTTAAAAATATACACGCTGTCACACACGATGATGCGATTAATACCGGGGGGATCTATGGATCGCATAAGTAATTTTAAGCCGGGTCCAGATCAAACGAACGAATACGAACGATCACGAGCGAAATATCAGCGAGTCTCAGTGAAAAAGCGTTTTGCTTGATAAAGTTATTTTATAAAAAAAAATTGTATATATGTAAAAATTATTTTATAAAAAAATTTAAAGAAGAATTAATAATTATAACGTCCTCTTCACGCGTTTGTTCGATATTCGTTCGTGATTGTTGATATTCGTTCGCTTGGTCTCTTGGATCCGGCTGTACGCACTTACTATGTCGTAAACGAGCGCGAACGAGCATTGCGCGTATATATTGTATCATCGACTTTATATCATCCTGTGTAAATTCTCCTCGCCTTCCGCACACGTCGCTGCCAACTCGTTTGCACACTGACTTACCGTGACAGTTTGAAACCGCGTGTCCAAACGAGCATGATTTATCAGCACGACACGTACTGGTCGCTTAAGAGAGATTTTACGGATGAAAACATTCGACTCAACTTTCCAGTTATTCGAGAAAATTGATCGAGCATCACCGATATATCTAATGACGCAGGTATCTATATATATTCACTTTTCACTAATTCCGGTCTAAATGCATTCTGTCATTACGTCGTTAAATATAGACAGATTTATATTAAGATTACAAAATTCTCTCAAGTGTTGTTTTCTCAAGAATACTATGAAAACTTCTTTTAACACATTGAATTATTCCTCACTTTTGAAAATTTGTAAAATTATATTTTATGTGTGATGCCTCCCATCTGTTTAATTGATAATTCTCTAAACCTTCAGTGTACATCTAGTGGATTTTTACACAAGAAGTATTAAAGAAGTGGATTAAAACAAATTTTTATCGTCAAAATATCGTAAAAAATAAAAAATTTTATTGAATTTAATTCCGATTACAGAATTATATTATATATTATTTTAATTCGTTGATAATATTAGATTGATGTAAAAGATTCATTATTTTTTCTGTGTGTGTGTGTATATACTTGAAATAAGAATGTATTTTTATATGATGAGATACGGTGATATTTACAGCAGATATAGTGTGTTTGTACAAATATATAAAAGTATTTTCAGATAGCACTAAGAAAGATAAATTGATATTCACATTCATATTAAACTAGTAATTTAGTAATTAAATCAGACGCAGTAAAATGTATATTTTTTGATATTTAATTGCTTATTTTTTAAAAACTTGTATTCTTCAGACAAGTTTTGTTTTCATTTTAATTCGTTGTCAAACTTTTGTCTAGATATAAAAATATATTAATGTAATTATCTTAATTAGTGAAACTTTTTGTACAAGTCCGTTTTCAATTCCATTTGATAAACATACAACAAAATTCCCACACTGATCCAATAAATTTCTATTTAATATTTTCAAAAAAATAATAACTTTTTCTTGTTCTTTCTCTCTCTTTAAGCAAAATACCTCGTAGTACTTCCGGCAGTTTCAAATGTTGCTTCGTGCATTATCAAATTAATCAATAAATAATGAATAATAACGCACGAGTCAATCTTTGTTGAGTTTCATCTGCAGAGAAGAGTGCTTTCTATTCTGATTGTAATAATTGAAAGGCACAGACTCTCGGAGCTCTGTGCGAATCGCTAGTAGATTTCAATTCGGATGGTATCTGCGAAATAGAAAGCAAGCCGGACGAACCGGCGAACGAGCCAGGGCGATGGACGGACAGACAAACAGACGGACGGACGGACGCGTATGTCGCATTCCGTGTTTATTATTTTGTCGGTGGGTGGTCCAGAGAAGTCCGGAGTGCCGTCTTGGTGGCCGATAGCATCTCTCGTGTGCACGCACTGTTGAACGCAGTCATCTTGCGTAAGGAAGTAGTCGACTTCTCTCTCTATCTCTCTCCCTCTCATCCCTCCATTCCCTCCTTTTCTTTTGCTCTCTCTCTCTTTCTCTCTCTTTCCATCTAGCGGTATACCACTCTCGTTCGTCTCTCCTACTCTTCTCTGCTTTTCTCTTTCTTTCTCCATCTCTCGCGCAGAGCCTTTGGGCCGCACGGTCCTCGCTTTTCTTTCCTTCGTGGAAAGAGGACCGAGAAAGGAAGAGTGAGGAGAAAGAAGGTCGAATACTGCTATGTTACTCTTTGCAATATAGTATCGCGTATAGGACATGGGCAGGATATTCGAGTCCTGTATCGCCCTGTACTGATATCTAAAAGAGATACCCCTCTTTCTCTTTCTGTCTCTCGTAGAACGATTTTACGATAAAAAAATTGTGATTAAAATTGATGCAATCAGATGGTGATACAAAAAAATATCGTAATAACGAAAAATAAATAGAATAAATATAATCTCTTTAGGCATTGCAAATTATTTGTTTAAAGATTGCTTTTTAACATGTGTTTTCATTAAATGAACTCGATAGAAGAAGTAGAAGTTGTATCAAATTTTGCACATTTACTATCAAAAGTTATGTTAAGTATAATATATGGTAGATCCGGAATATAACAATGAAAAATGCTAAGCTAAATTTATTGTAAATTTTTTTAACAAAATATATAAAAAATTATATAAAAAAAAACTAATTATTATTTTGTTTTAGTCATATGTTAATTAAACAATAAAATATCTAAAGATACATGACTTACTACATGTCTCTAATTTAATTAATAAATTACTAATTTATATAAATGTGTTAATGTTAGTATTATTTATTTTACAACTTACTTAATTAATAGTTTGTTTAAAAATGTTTTTATATATTTGTATGAACTATAATACATAATAGAAGTACTATCGTATCCCATAGTACATCCACACATTCTAAAATTTACGTTAAAGAATGAATCATTCTTTATCGGGACGATTAATTTGCGTAGATAGCACCGAAACATGGAAACGGGATAAGAAGAGAGAGAATTTTTATCGAACATTATCCGAACATTGTATCAGACAAAAAACGTGATATTTATGAACTAAGGAAACCCGATTCAATTATATCATTTATATTTTTATCTAATTCTATTTAATCAGACATTTTATCTAATTTTATCTAATCAGACATTTTAAAACTCTTGAGCAAGTTTCACACCTATCGTGTATCGAACGTTAGCTATCACGAATCTCAAAATCACTCGAAACGAGACGTAGTAGCGTAAGCAGAATTTTATAAAATTCCTCGTCTTTATGATAGCGTTTATACAGTCGACTCTTCCCTCCTTTTTTTTTTCTCCCCAGAATACGACGCCCGAGCCTACCAAAATCGAGTCGCGACACACAGAAATGTATTACGTCATAAATCTGTAATGGCGATCCTTGCAAAACGTCGCGGATGAATGTTTTTCACGGTACTGTGTGCAATGTGCATAACATCCTCTCGTGTATGTGTATGACTTATCCTTGCTCCTTTTTAAAAAAATTGTAGATATATTCATACTTCAAATATGAATCATTTTTTTATCGCGATGAATTACAACAAGTGTCTGTCCTTATATTAAAATAGTTTAAAATTCAATAACAATACATTTTTAATTATTATCGATTATTCTGTTAAAAAATTAAAAATCTATTTTTACATACAAAGGCACAAATATATCTCTTATTGTTAGTATAAATAAATTTAGCAATTTAAATTGCTTTAATAACAGATAGAATCTAATTATATAATTGATAACTCGATCGAGACTCGACGAAACAGATGAAAGTGAGTAAGCGTTCTCAACTATTGCCAATTATTTCGTTAAACCTACTTTACTGTTTGACAGGGAGAGGAAGAGTATATAAGTGTCGAGAGTTTGCCGAGCGTGACGCGAGAAATTAACGTATCGTTAACTCTAAATGCCGGGACTTCGAGAACGCCGGCCCGGCGGGCGGGAAACGAGAAAATCGTAGCGAGCTGATCGCGGAAATCGTTCTGCGAACCGCGTGCTGATATATTCGAGAGAGAGAGAGAGAAAGAGAGAGAGGATCGTTATATTATATATTATATACAGAGAGAGAGGCCCACACGCGCGCGTTCTCGGTTTCGTGCTGCGGGACCCGCACACAACGACACCCAGCGCGCACCCTGAAATAAGGTAGCCCAGGCTCCGGCGACGAGGAGCCGACGTGGGTGGTCCAGGAGAGATTTGCCTTCCGCTAAATATCGCCTTTGCGCCCTCGACGTGGGTGGCCCTCTCGCTGCTGGCAGAGGGGTTATCCCTCCTCCCCCGCCTGCTCCTCCCTTTCCTTCCTCCCCTCTCTCCCCTTTCCATCCTCCACCGAGAGAAGTCGCAAGTTGTCTCCTGTCCTCGTTCCTCGAAGGAGAGCGATGCGCGCTCGTGCGCGCGCGGTGACGACCGAAATTTTCATCTTAACGCGACGCAAACGCGAGCTTTTATTCCGGGAATCGATTCCTATAGAGGCGACACGACGAGAAACGAGGCGCGCGTGCTTCAACCTCACACGACAAATGTATCTGTGCATCTGTAGGATCTCGAGGAATAACAAATAGATTTTTATTGTTGTATCTCTGTTTATCTTTCTGTTATCTCTCGCTTGAATGGAGCGAGTAACTCGTCAATTCAATCGATCTCGCGCCGTTTCCTTATATTTTCTCATTGAAAAGGAAAAGAGAAGAGAGAAAGAGAGAGAGAGAGAGAGAGAGAGAAACGTTACACGAATACTTATTGTTAGTCATGTCGAAACGAGTAAAGTAGTATCGCGACCGGAGAGATAGAATATACACGGATCGAGCGGATCTATTGCGAAAGGAACGAGGCGAAAGGCGACAAGACGGCGTGTGGTCCATCGGACGCCGATGAGTAGGACAGGACCAGAACGACGACAGTATCTTATCCGAGGCCCCGGCCGACCGATCGATCAATGGCGAGATCGATGCCTTCTCCGACCGATCGGGGAGTATCGCGGCATGCTTGGCCGCGCAAGTATTTTTCACCCCGCAGGCGGTGGCGGCGGCGACGACGCCGCCTGGTCGGCGATATAGAGTTCTCAATTGTTCACGGTTTAGCGAAGACGAGGTTCGTCCGAACCGAACAATTGTTATTAACAATTATCATCGTTGTTTTATAATTTTTCATCGTCGAAAATAATATCCGGTGATTGAACAAGGCTTAATTTCATTTGAACGAAGTAAAACTTTTCCCTAATGTTCTGTAAATATTTCAGACATTTTTATTATTTTATTAAGAAATTTTATCACATATATATTTTTTTTTATAATTCACATTTTACTATACTTTTATTCACGTCTATTCAACTAATGAATTCCAATTTTACACAAGAAGCATAATTAATATAAATATGATAAGAAAAAAAAATGAAAAAATGGATTAATTCAATGGATTTTTTTCTTATCGTATTAATTATGCTTCTTGTGTAAAATTGGAATTCATTAGTATATAGTTGAATAGATGATGTGAATAAAGGTAAGATAAAAGGTGAATTATAAAAATATCTAATAATATTTATACAAAAAGATATTCATGTATTAAAATGAAGTTATGCCAATGTTCGTACGCTCCGTCCGTCTTAGGCGCGCATTCTTTTTATACTTTAGCAGAGCGTGCATTATGAATCCCGATTCGTCCGACTGTTTCGTTTAACGAGGGTGCTCGATTCTCGAAATCATTATCGCTCGTCAAAACCCGATCCGGCGTTACGACCCTAAAGACAGGTAGCCTGCTTGTGAAACGGTCGCGCATATGGCGCACCCACAACCGTGACCAATCGCTAACACGCTCATATCGGGGACCTCGTTCACCGCGCTGCACGCATCCACGCAACACGGCTTTATACGGGACATACACACACACACACACACATACACACACGATGCGAAACCGAGCTTAAAACGCTCGTTTGCATTCTCCGAATGAATGAAGATATTGGGACGGGGAGATTCCCGTCTTTACGATTCTGTACTAAAGAGCCATATAATTGTCATTAATTAAGGTAGCTTTTTAAACATTTGGACGGGAAGGGAACGATTCGTATTATGGTTATCACAATGTTACCGTTATTCGATTTTCTTCTCTTCGAGAAGATTGAAGAATTTTTATCATTAGGGGGAAAAAAATATGTCGTTAAATCAATTTCAAGTAATTATTTCCATAAAAAAAAGAAAGTATTTTCAATAAAAGAATAAAAGAAATTATTTTGAGATTGTGTAATCTCGCTCTCGATTTTACTTGACAAATATCTCACGCGCTATTCGTGCTCGCTCGCTCTGAAATTTGCCGAATCCACGGCACGTGGGTAGGCGCGAACACGAGGGCGCACGCTCCGCGAATACCAAAGACTACCGGACCGATCCGACCTCGATCCCGATCTCGATTTCGATCTCGATCTCGATCGCGCAAGCGGAGCGGAGCGGATGACCGGCCGGCCTCGGTACTCGTCGCCGGCGACGAAAAATTGCACAACAGCAGGTTTCATTTCGTCGCGGCATATCATGTGGAGAGAAAGAGAGAGAGAAAGAGAGAGAGAGAGAGAGAGAGGGGGGAGAGAGAGGGAGGGAGGGAGGGAGAGAGAGAGAGAGAGAGAGACAGGCGGGGAACCTAATGCTAATGCGGCTACCATTAGCAAGTAGTGAATCGAATGTAAAGTCGGACGTAAGGTGGGACCACACAGGTCGCGTTCGCTCGCAGAGGGTTATACGGGGCCAGCAGATGCAGTGCCCCATAAACAGCGGGGCGAGACCACCCAACGCGCTTGTTCCTTCGTTTCGTTCCTTCGTCTGTTTCCTTAATAACCACGATAGCCTGCCTGTTACCGTGCGGGAAGGTGTGTGCAGGCTCTCTCTCTCTCTCTCTCGAGCACGGATATAGGTACATGTGTGCGTACATGATAAATGTGTACGTGCGACACGTGTATAGTGGATCAAATCGCGAGAGCGGCTGCTCGCTCTCCTTCTCTCGATCCGGATCGTTTTCGAGCTTTCGTAGGATGACGTCGCTCCGGACCGGTGGAAAGATCGGTGTGTAATTTCCGAGTAATTGTCGAGTCGCGCGCGCTCGCTTCCATCGATTCGGTCTCCCTCGAACGACGTTCGTTTCGGAACGTCGTTCAAGAAAGCTCTGATAAATTGCGTGGCGAATTGTACGCGTCTCCGGCTGTGTGTCTCGCGACGATCTCTTATTAATACAATCACACATCTCTCCTCGGCCGACAATATGGCTCTATATCCTCGTTTTTCTTCGTTTCTTGCGACCGTTTTCGAAACTTCGATATCTTTCTTCCGTCTCTTCCCCTACCTCCGGGAACGATTTAAATCCCACACGTGTTCCTTTCGTAGCTCTCGAATAGCCACGGGTTTATTACTACGCGACCCTTCTTTTTTTTTTTTTTTTTTTTACTCCGACCTCGAGTTTCCGAGAATCTCGCGAAGGGTTTGTCCTAGTATGATGACCACCCGCGTTAAAACGTCGAATATCTGACCTATGAGATATTTTTGGTAATCCGAGACTATACAGAAAGGATCGCCCGAGAGATCTCGGTCGTCCTTCGTGTCGCGTTTCTGTTGGTAGCACGAGGAAGTCTTTCCGAACGATTAAGCATAACCCTACTTTAGCGCGTCGTCATCCTACGAACGTGCTCCTCGAACAAGCGCCGCGATGTTGGTTTGACCCAAATCTTTCTTACGAATAAGTACAATGATAGCTATAATAATCTATCGCGAGGAAAATTATTGCAATAATAATTATCTCAAATAGCACAAATAACGTGTACGATATTATAATTATGATAAGGACTGTATGTTTTGTGAAACCAATTAAAGAGAAAGAATAAGAAATTATAAGGAGAGGGGGGAGGGAGTCCCTCCTCCTTAAATATATAAACAAGATAAATACCTTTTCAGTTTCTCACAGTAAATGACAGTGAAGAGATGACGGTATTCAATCTGCATCCGTAAGTGGAAAGTATCCGTTGGAGCGAGGAAGATAGAGCTACTCGACGCTCGCTATCCTTTTCCAATGAACGAACGTCGACGAGGCGATCTGGATTACATCGTCGTTGGCTCCTCCACGTTGCTCTTCGAACACTCACTTGCACACTCACATTTCGACAATCACTCACACTCGAACAACACACCTCGGCTAATTACGATCGTACGAAAAACAGGCCTTAATTGCCGCGATTTGTGGCCGGCGCCATCCCGCATCCCGCCCCCGCCACCCGTGCACCTTTCTTTCCGTATTTCTTCACTCGCGGATCGGAATTGACGCGATACCGATAATCGCCCGACACTTCGCACGGCATTCCCGACACTTATCGTACTCGTTAGCGCGCGGATACGCGTCGAAAGGGGGGTAAAATCGCGCGAAACAGGACGATCGTTCGCGTCGCGAGACGCCCGCCATGTCCGTTACGCGATACTTGATGTATCCTGTGAAGTTTCGAACATGCGCGCAATTTCACGCCGATGCGATGCCCTGCGATACGCGGATCGCAGCGTCGCCTAATTTCAGTCGACTCGCGACACGAGGAATGCCAACTGCGAAGCGACCCCCCCCCGCCCTCTGCTCGAGAGTTTTTTGTTGCAAAAAGTTGTCATACGATTCGAAATTTTTTGCAAGTCACAGTCATAAATATAGGAAGGATATTAGTCGTATAGGAAGCGTAGATTACCCTTGCTTAATTTGTACCGCAAGTTACCGCGGTGGTAAGTATCCGAAAAGAATAGAGTTACTTAACGGGAACTTTAGCTATCCTTTTCTGTATGTTAGTGTAGGTTATGCAGAAACATTTGCTCAGAGCTTTGCTTTTTCTACTTTTGAGAAAAAGAGAAAGACACAGTCCGTTAAGTATCGCTATCTCTTTCGTTGCGTTACCGTGTCTAGCTCGCTTACAGCAGTCTTCTTCCTATCTTTATGCAAAGAAGAGGACGAGAAGCCGTTAGAGGAATAAAGAAGCGTACTTTTCTTATCGACTAAAATACAATTAGGAGGCGTAATCTATCGGTGGATTTCGGTACTCGTTGTACAACCGTCGATAAAGAAGTGACATACATTACCTCGTCAGGTGAGTGAGGTTGAGATGAGAGCTATTCTACGTACGTATATCGGGTAAATATTTATATTTTATATAGTCGATAAAAAAAAGAAATTATTTCAATACGAATATAATAAGTAAATAGCGCAAACACACTTGTTCTCTTTTTTAACAAAGTAAGATTATAAGATTATAAACGAACAGATGGCGGAGAGAGGAAACGAATCGCGTAAAATGACAAATAATCACAAATTTATATCACATCTATTTTTTCTTTTTTTTTTATTTATTTACTGTATGTATATATTCCAATATTGGAGGAATTTTTCCTTTCTCGTCACGCAAGAACAATTATGTCTAAATTGCTCTTTAGCTATCTCTATATACGTGCAGAATTACAGAGATGCAAATCATAACAAATTATTTAATATTGCGCGTCACTAATAATAATAATAATAATAATAATAGTCACTAATAAGCGTCATTTTTTTCTATTGCTGTACTCTAATACTACGATATTTTTATGAATTAAATAATTTTCGTGAATGAAACATTGGCGAATCCTTGCCCATATATTGTCAATATCGAAATAATAATACATTCTAATAAATTATTTATATATGCATTGTTTTTAACATAGACGATGTGTAGATAAAGAGATTTGTAAAACGACTCTTTTCGTTATTTATAAAGTATTATAGAATATTGATCTGTTATGCAATTGAATATTCACTGCGCAGAAACATAAAAACATATTTATCCGCATATATATAAAACTTGTACGCGTTTTAATTGCAAGAACCTAAAAAAAATTGCGCATTAATGTAAAAACATGTTATTCAATGTAAGAACCGGATATCTCTTTAATCATTTTTTTTTGCGTTACATGGAAACTTCTATGCTGAAGGACGATGGAAAGATTGGATCTTCTCCGCGATCGTTATGTAAAGTGAAACTGGCGTGTGACAAGGATTACGATAAGCAATCAAGTCCAGAGGATAGCCTGGTCGGCATTATAAAGATCACGGGTCCTTACGACGCGAGAAAATCAACGATTTCAATCCACTCTGCTGTTTTCTTTAGACTTGTTCTCCAAGTAACGCCGTCGATATGCTCCGGTAGGGTCATACTTGTCCTCCATAAGTTTCCAATCGTCCGGCTTGTTGTCGATCAGATGATGAGAGATTTTGTCGGCCGCGTTCTTTTGCACCTCGCTGCATCCGGCGCAGTCGTGCTCCAACGCATCCGGCAGATTTTCTTTAAGGAAATGCATATTATGTAATGCAATTATTACATTTTATCTCCTTGAACATCTCTCTCTTTCTTTTAACATTTTCAATAAATTATTTCAATTTTAACATCAGAAGTAGTTTTCTAAATATATAAGTTTCTCTCTATATTAAATTTAACCGTAATTATTACGGTAAAGAATACAAAAAAATAGTTATCCGCGTTTTTTTTCCAACACATACAAAGCCTATCAGATATAATATATAAAATTGTTAATATTATCTACAATAATAAAATCTAGAATAATCTGAATAAAAATATTAAAATAATCTTATCCATATTTTTAATAATCCGCGATGAAAAAAATAATATGAAAATTTCTATGTTCAGAGTGTAAAGATATCTGTTTTAAGAATATTAAAAACACTTCGATTATATTACAGTTTAAAGGATTATAAAGTCAGATTTATATGAGAAGATTATAGGAAAACGTTCTTCACGCAAAACACTTACTTTTCAGAGCTTTACTAAAGTCTTACTTACTTTTCAGTTCCGCCGCATCTGGGGTGCAGGGAGTCCGATCGAGCAGACAACCCACGTATCCATTCAACAGCCTCTCGCTGTTTATCACCGCGTCCACATCTATATTGTCGTATTTCGTAGTATATTGCACCTCATCTGCGAAAACGACGGTGGACGAAAGGGCGCACGCGGTGATAAGAGCGACGACTAGATGCCTCATCGTGGTAAACGAGATTGATGCGTTGCTCCCGATTCACTGTTCACGGAGTCTCATTAGTTCCAATGTCTTATAAGGAAGGCTTGGACACGGTTCGTTAGTCGCACGAAATCATCCTCGTGCATCCTCGCCATAATTTATCGAGAAAAATACGCGCGACGTAGTCGCTTCCTGTGTCGAGCAACAGACCTTTGTACCCTGAACGTAGAGATTTCCACGCTAAAATATTCTAAAATTTTTTTTATTACGGATTACTAATATGACCAAAGTTTTAATATTATCATTCAGATTATTAATATGGACTATTATTATTATTGTATAGGTAATATTTTAAAACTTTTATATATTATATATTACAGACTTTGTATATGTTATCCAAATGCAGATAATTATTTCTTAGTTTTTGCATTGCAAATTTCCTATATTAATTATCGTTAAACTTGATATAAAAAGACTTAACATATTTAGAGAAAAATATTTCTTATATTATAGAATTAAAATAAATTATTGCAAATATTAAGAGATGTTTGACAGTAAAATGTAATAATTGGTTTAACTAATATCGTATGTATTGATAATTTGATGAATGTAAAAGATTAATCCCGTCCCGTTGAATGATATAACGATAACGAACATTGTATTCGTGTCAAGTGCAAAAACATGTACATATGTATAAGTAGGTAAGCTGCATAGCGAGCAAGGAATTTACGTGTCTTACGTGAAAAGAATTTTCGTACTTTGATTCTTTTCAAGTATTCCGTAGGCGATGTATTACGTGACCTCGACTTTTAGACAAGCGAGACTTGCGCAAAGGATATGACTGTTTCAGTCCCTCGTTATCTATTTCCGTAAAAAGACTTCTTTAATTCGTAAATTTAAATTCTTCGCCGATGCATTTCGTCCTTGCTATAAACTGCTAGTAGTTGTAATGCCGTATCGTTCTTCGTCATATATCGTATCTATTATAAATGTTGAGAAAAATCTCCTTATATAATCGCTATTATGATCTCGACAATAATAATCATTACATATTTTTAAACTACGCAATCACGGTCTCTCGTGAGTAAAATTTATTAATTTTCGCTTCAACATCTTTAACCTTTTCTTTCATTCATGTTTTGATGAAAATTCTAAATTATCGGGTATGTAACGATAAAAAATTAATAACGATTGATGAATATACATTTCCAATGTATCCCAGCCAACAACGAGAGTTTAGAAAATTCGCAACTAAAATCGTCTCTACATACATTTGACATTTGTCTCATTTCAGAGGCCGAACTCGAAAGTTTCGCATTTCATAATCCGCTACAAAGTAGCTTATCAGCGAGGATTTTCAATTTCGCAAAAGGAGAGGAAATGCCCGGCTTGGAGCGGATTAATCGCTGCGGCCGTCTGATCGAGGGAACGCGGAGGGATTTCCTGAAATATTATCTGAAAAAATGCCCGACCCTCTTTCACATTTGCTACGATCCGATCGGCACTCATCGAAAAGCGAGAGCCTTCATCGGATTTCTCTTCGGATTTCTCGCAGCTGTCGTGCTATACGAGGGCATAATCGTCGATCTACAATTTGACGCGTATACCAGCATCTCTCTGGGAGCCGTCCTCGTCATGATGTTATCGATAGGATGCGCGTCATCGATACAGGTAATCTCTTTTTCTTACTTCACATGATTTTACGTCCCTCGCGGAGATACTTTCTCATATCGTCTTACTTTGATTTTATCGAGACGCAGTACTCGATCAGGTAACAACAATGATTCTTCCTTACTGCGAGAGATATTTTTCTTCCTAAAAATTCACAATTTAAAGAATGATCGGCATCAAAGTTGTTGCTACGAATAGGTGAGGTGTATCTGTTTGTTGACAATCCCGACCTTCCTCGGTCGATCCGGATGTAACGTTTTGAGGGCGTTCGTCCTAGGATACGTAATCGCGGGACCGATGTTCAATTTAATGTACAACGGCAAAGAGGTGGTTAGAACTTTTGCTTGTACGACGCAGTTGACGTACAATCTCACCCAAACGCGCTTTGATCTCATGTTTAAGCCTTTCCAGCAGGTAAATATGATATGTACATCCGCTCATTAAAATAATATAATATAATAAGCGCAATTTAATTTAAAAGACACGCGATTGTTTATACGCAAACGACAATTCTGCGTGAAAATAACTACGCGTCCAACGATACGTAGGCGGTGCTCGCCATGAAAGCGGATGCGAGCGAATTGAAAGATACTTTATCCTCGGTGAGAGATTTGATGAGTCCGATAGTCGAGGAAATCGAAGGCGAAGAGGAGATGAAGAGGTTGAAAGAGGAGAACGACTATCTGGACGAGCTTCAGGACGATACGAAGCGAAGCGACGAAATCGAGGAGAAACATGAGAAAGAGATCGCGAAGGCGAAGTCTGAGGCGGATATTTACGAGGCGAAGTACAAGAAGAAGATCGAGGCGCGCTGCGAAGAGCAGCTTAGCCGCGGTGCCGAGCGATGCAGGCAGGGCATTTTTTCTCTTCTCTCATACAGGATTAATATAAATAACATCGAGACAAACTTCAGTCAAAGTATTCGAGAAGCCTTGATGTGTGTAATTTAAATTTCGAAGAATTGACAATTCTACATAGGTTCAATAAATAGTATTAATGATACCAACTGCGGTACACAATATCAGTGACATAATAATTCGTGAAAACCGACTGAAGAAAAAATACGTAAGAATAAATTTTCTTAATCGGTTGCGTAATTTTCAAGAAAAATAATTTCGAATTACAAGGATGGCGTGCATCTATTCGATTCTTCGTAACAATTGTCCGCGGCAGAAATATTATCGTCTTTAAATTCCTTATATCGCGAGCGTATAGAATATTGCTTCATCGATTCGAATAAAACATTTTTTTTTCTTTTTTTCGACTTTTTACGTTTTTTACGTTTCTTTTTGTATTAACTTCTATGGACGGCAACGTGCGATTTTTTTTAGAGACATGTTCGGTGACGCTTATGATAAGTGTTACGACACGGTGACGGTCTTCGCGGCCTGGCTGCTGTGCTGGCCGATGAAGCTCACCTTCGTGTGCAACCTGGTGCAGGCACTCGGTGGCGCCAACATCTGCGATCCCGAGGGGAAAGTGGACTCCGGCATCGGCGAGGGCTACGTTGCTCTAAAAAGTGAATAAATGTCATTCGGTCGCGCGTTGATAAGAATTTAGAAATTACATAACTCATTTTTCCCTGCGAAATTTTTTTTGCAAGACACTGTCTGTTCTTTTCGAAGGAGCCAGAGATACATTCAGCAAGAGTCTCAAGAAGGCAAAGCTGCAGTACAGAGTGAAGAAGATGCCGGTGATCCTTGATCTTCATGACGCCACGGATTTTGCCCAGGGCGTGATGCACGAATTCAACTCACGTAGGAAGATTTTGGAATCGGTGATGATGATTATCAAGAGGTATAAAACTGCGGGATGATTCTAAACTCGAATCTCTTGTAATTCTTTTTAAAGCGAAAGTAGAAAGAAAATTGCTTGGTTTAATGAAGAGATCATTCTTTTTGGCAATTCTTTGCAAAAACTTACACAACACGGATCATTGGAAATATTTATTCTCTTTTTCAACGGAATCGTATAATCGTTGCTTTAGACATACAAAATTGTTTTCGGTAATATTCGTTTACGCAGGGACAAAATATATTTCACGTTCACAAAAAAAAAAAAAAAAAAAAACAATAAAAACAATATTTTATTTAGATGTCTGTCCTTCGTTTTCTTGAGAATCATCATGAACGCTCAGACGTATCACGACAAGTATCTCAACGAGATCGAGCACGACAACGTGTACGTGACCTCGTACTTTCGGAAAATCGATGCGAGACGGAAGGCTCGCGGCAGCTTGACCTTGCTTCCCTTGAAGAAGATTGAGAGATCGAAATTCGTGGATCCGTACAGTCCGCGGCCGAGCAAGATCGAGCGGGTGCATCTGACCGGTCGAACGGTTAAGTTGGTCCTCGAGATGATCAGCGTGACGACGTTTATACTGCTCGATAGGCTCTTCTTCGAGGTGCTCGATTTGGTCAGGAGACACGCTTATATGGAATATACTCAGGTACGTGGTTTACAAGGTTCGATTGAACCATTTTCGTCGTTTTCGACAGATTTTTCAAATTCAATCTAGAGATTTTTTCGAAGCGTGTCTTTCACAAATCCTACAATCTTATCGTTTGTCTTTCATTTGCAGAATTCTCTTATGCTAAAGAATCTTAATTAATATATTTCGATATGCAGTATAAAGAATTCATACGGTTTTTCTCTTCCGATGTCATAGTTCAATACGACTACAGTGGCCAGGATCATCAGGGGCCTTGAATAATGATAAGCAATCGGATAGCATATGCAAAATGGATAGAAATGAACACTAGATTTTTTTCTAGTCGTTACATAACATAATTTATTCTGTTCTGATTTAAATTTAAATTTAAATTTCTCCTAGGCGGGTCATCATGACATGGTCTTGGAGGTTCGCGGAATCGGAATGATAGCCTCCCTGATACGTAGCGTTATTCGCGGATTCAACGTGAAAAGACGAGTGAAGACCGTGGTGTCCAATAGCGCGTGTTTACCGAGGCCTAGCAGAGTGCCGGATCGCTTGATCCTCAAGATCTATTCGACCTATCTCGGCGTTTGGCTGTTGCTGTTCACCGCCGCTTACACCCAACGACTGCGGCGCGTGATCTGCTCGTTCTTCTACAGGAAGCGGGAGAAGAGGCGCGTGCTGTACCTCTATAACGAGAGCCTGAGACGCAGACTCGGACATGCTAGGTAAAGATACGGCATCAAGTATCGTGCGAGTTGAGAGATTCGGAGCAGACTCGACTGGGATAGCTCTGAATTCTCTTCGACTGTTTCGAGCAACGAAATCGGTACTTCCGGAATAAAATCGAATAGTCCAAAATTTTTTGCAAGGGAGAAGTATTTAAGAGTACATCTTCGAATATACCTATATATATATATACACCTGTATGTGTACATATATATATGTATACACACACACATCAAATTCGTCTCCGATGCCAGATTTATGCGGGCCAAGATCAGAGCTCTGGTCAGAACTCGTCGATTGGAATACGACATGGACCCGTGGATCGCTCTGAGGCTGCGTTGGCCAATGCTCTGCGGTTGGCTGGCATTGTTCGCCCGGGCGCGTCTCAAATGTCTCGTCTGCGGCGAAGCGGAACCGAGGAAAGGTCCGCAATTCCGCAGATGCACGACACCGGGGTGTCCCTTCGTTCATTGTTCCGAGTGCTGGAAAGACGTCGGCGAGCTGTGCTATGCTTGCGCCGACATCGGCGAGACGACAGACGACGATACGGACGAATATATGACGTTACGATAATAAGATATTAATACAGATAGGGATTAATATAATCTCACAAACGCGCTTTGCGCGCTTGATACGGGGCCCCGAGTTTCTTTTTGTAAACACACTGTGGCAATTATTTACAGCCTTAGATGAATATTTATATTATTAGTAATGAATCTCGAGATACGATTAAATTTATATTACTTTATATACATGGAAGAGACTTTAATGTAAAAACAAACAGCCATTATGCAATTTTGTAATGGATGCACGACTACTTCTAAACTTTCCAACAGTATATATCTGTAAAACAACTGTGTAATAGAGCGATCAAGGAGATGGAGAGATTTGTCGATAATAAAAAGTTAATTTGCAACCGTTTTTCTGCGATGGAATCAGCGTTTCTCCGAAGAAGTTTTTTGCCTCAGGCGGGAATCTTCCGCTTGATGACAGCGGTTTGTTTTTACATTAAAGTCTCTTTTAAGTGTATAATGACGCACGATCAAGATTCAAATGTGAACGCGAGGAGAATTCTGCATACGATGGAGTGACGCATGGAATCATGTATAACGCATGTATATTACGATATTTTATTTGCATGCGGCGGGTACGCATATTGCGTACTAATTAGGTCAAGTTGCAACTAGAAGGACATTAAAGGCAATTAGTGTTACATTAGCGTTTGCGCATATATACATATTTCTCCGTTTCTCTCCTCGTTGATTTCTGATCAATTCTAACTCTGTTTCTTCAAAGCTCGATCTTCATACTTCTGCGCATATTTCTTTTCCGGATCGTACTTAGCCATCACTTCGTCCCACATATTTTTTTTGTTAATTACTAGGTAATTTATCGTCTTCTCCGCAAGTTCTTTCTGTCGATTCGTGCATTTCGTACAATCAGTTTCTAGTGCTTCAGATAGGACTTCTGCAACGAGAATTAAATAATTATTATTGATTTAACAATATTAAACATTTAATTTAACATGGTCGATTTGATAGCGTCAAAATTAATCTTTGTCGTATCGTATGTTGAAACGATCGAGTAATCACTAAAGATATTAGTTAAAATTATCAAGAATATACTTTTTAACGGATTGAATCTGCATTAAGACTTGCATTATTTAGCAATCGATTAAATTCATGCTGAAGAAACACGTATTCCATAAGATCGATAAAAAGACAGGTTTCCATTCGCAAATAGAATTCTATTGACATATATCACATGTCTTACATTACAAGTTAAAATTATCTGCTTCTCTAAGAAATACAAGGTCTTTTATTGCAAAATATCAAAGTAAATGGATTGTAATTCGTATTAACTTAATGTTGTCAAATGGCAATATTATCAAATTTATTATTTCTATATTTCTAGATAAGATAAATTTTTAAAAAGAATTATTACGATTTAGCATTTAAGGACGTTGCTTTTTGATACGTATTCTCATTTTCTCCGGATTATTTAATGAAAATAGACGATAAACAAATCTTTTATTTTTATGTGTAATTAATTTAAAAATTCGATATTGAGTGAATTAATGTAATTTGATAATTTAATTTAATTTAATGAAATGGATATTCTAGGTGCGCTACGTTATATAATTGCGATTCTCTCTGTCATGTATAATAGATGCATAATACTCACTCTTTAATTCAAGAGCTTCACTAGGGCAACGAACATTAGGCTTGTCCAGCACGCAGTCTACGTATCGCTTCAATAATCGATCATTCTGTAGAATCGCATCTATATCTATATTGTCAAATTTGTCGGTGTACTGCTGCGGTCGTCCGTACACATGGACGATAGCGCTAACAGCGAACAGACACACCAGTGCAAGTTTCATGGCTGTAAAAAAATTTAATTAGACACGTGTCTAATAAAATGTCTATTCGACAAAAGTTTGAGCTTAGAAAACTGCTGTTGTATTGCAGTTGTGGCATCAGGATATTTGAAAAAATTATCTATACACACGTACACACAACTCAGATAGGAAGAAATATACAAAAGATAGTCTTGTAAAATGTTAATAACTGATAGACATATAGACAATGTATCATCAGCTACATATATTTTAGTTTATTACAATGTCTGTCTCCAAATTAAAAAAGAAAGTAACTTTTAATTAAAATTAGAGGAAAAATTAATTTTTAGTTAAAAAAGTTAACATTTAATTAACATTCATTTACACATTTTCCTTCAAAACATTTGACGAATGTCAATGAGGTGTATTCATTTTTCAATAAAAAAAAAACTGAATTTTATTCCAAGTTTGATTCGACGTCTTCGAACATCAAACGTGGCAATTATATCGATTCGATAAAACATGTAATATACACAACGTGATGCATGAGTAGGAAGAAATCGCTCGGAGATGTATTAGACAATTGCGTGATATTTGAATCTGAATTGGACGTAATTATGCAGTAAAAAATCAACTCAGAAATGTAATTTTTCAAATACGAGGTCATTTTAGAAGTATGTTAGAAATAAGCTTCGTGACACAATAACGTATGTTGAACTAAAAGTAAAATAGTCCTTTTTTCTTTGAGATATGTATGTGATACCTTCCCAGAAGGTTTTGTTAACAGAGAGAATTCTATTCTAATATATAATACATTCTAATATAATTCTATTCTAGTATAATACATTTATCAACTCATATTCCACGATATTTTTTGCAATAAGAATCCGAAAGTTGAAAAATTGACAGTTGATTCGTTCGTGCGTGATTACGTTCAATTTTTAAGAGAACGTCGCATCGCGTTGCGATTGTACAATAAATGCTCACCTAAGACGTGTTACTCGCAATCAGATGTAATTGTGTACGGAAATATTCCCGTCACTTGACTTTATATACGTTGCACAGCCGCGAGTGGAGGGATGGAAACGGTACCGATTTATTCCACGAAATCCATTTCGTCATCGGCTCGCGCCTTCACCTTCGCACCTGCTGTGGAAAACTATGCGTCGTCGGCTTTAATGAGACACGTTGCGGTCTTCATTTTTCTTTTCTCGCGTTAAAGGTGGAGAGTTCAACGGCAAAGAATGATTCACAAAATCACCATTTGCCGTTGTTAGGTACGTTTCTCGGACGGAAAAAGTTATTCAGCTGACACGCTAATTCCTCCTCGCTATTTCCAATTTATACAATTCGAAACCTGCTATTCAAGTGTCAAAAAGGACGGAGGAAGAGATCTTTTTTCAGAATTTTTGAATTTATTATTCATGCGTGCAATCTCTAGTCGCATTCA
This sequence comes from Lasius platythorax, assembly GCA_963971435.1. Classification (NCBI taxonomy): domain Eukaryota; kingdom Metazoa; phylum Arthropoda; class Insecta; order Hymenoptera; family Formicidae; genus Lasius; species Lasius platythorax. Next base: position 17,582,209 of record OZ020539.1, read on the forward strand.
CGCGGAGCAGAATATTATTCAAAAAAGTAGTTAAAACTATTTTTCATCTTTTATTTCTATGCAACTTTTCTTAACGAAAAGTTCCATCGAAAAATTATATAATTTGCATACTGAAAGAAATTTTACATGAAGAGTGAGATCAAATATCTAAAATAATTTGCTTTTCTTATTAACTTGATATAAATTATTTTAATTATTTTGTATGAGAATCAATTATTATTGTGCGATATCGTGATAAAATCGATATCATAATAAAAAATTATTAAAGTTAATAGTTTTTTAAGTACTTTAGCTATTAAGTAAATAATTTATTGTTATTTCGACGAGGATTTTATTATCAAAAATTGATAGCGAAAATTATTGTCTGAATGCTTTCGAATATTTTAGAAAAAAATCGTGTTTCAAAACATTTCCCTATATTTATTTTTAATTATTCTTAGAAAAAAAATACGCTTGTGCATATTTCTTTAATTATTCTTCTTAGAATTTGCTTTACTTGCGTATATGCGAATACTGGTGTGAGAAAATATTCATGCTATTTTTCGTTTCGTTTTCATTGCATTTGGAAGTTATGATTTTTATCTATTTTTTTGTTGTGCTATAAATATATTTCCGAACTGAAACAAGAAGTTATTATATATTATTTTACGCGGAAGTGTAACGATTTGAAATTGATTGACGCACTGGTTCTAGAAAACGTAGGATGACATAACAAAAATTAATAGATATTGAAAACATCGGATAATTAGGAAAAACGCTGCAAAAAAGTCATATCCTTTTAATCTAATAACTATTGAATAGTGACTCGATAAATTCTCAACGTTTAGGAGTAAACAAAAATAAATGCTCGTAATTATAGATAATTATCATTTTGCATAAAACTTTTTGTCCTCATAAATCTGTCATCGCGATCAATATTAACTGCACTTGTTTCTAAGAAATCAATGGAAAATGTGAAGGTAGTGTGTCATACACAAATCGTATACCTTTTTTAAACGAAAATATCGCACAGTTTATTTCGCACATTCGACGAATATCCGTGTCGGAGTACATTATAATCTGTAATGTAGAATTATTTTGTTGCTCTATATTGAGAAAATAATGCGTATAGTATAACACGCGTGTCAAATGTCATATAGATAAATTATTGTGACTGAAGGTGTACTTTATATCCGTGTTATATTCTTTATCCGAGTATAATTATTCCTGTAAGAATTATTTTGAAATTTCGATGTAATACGCACGCTGTAGGGCTAAAATATATCAACATTCTTCTACACGTATAACAAGGACGAGACTCTTAATCATTGATCTCTTATATGTATGCTTGTAAGGGGAAGCCGTCATTAATATAATTAACTACGCATCGCCAAGTATAGTCGGATGAACGGAAGGAGAGGTATTTGTTTATTATTTATACAAAATATGGATGCCGTTTGCATCGTCCTTATCATACGTGTGAATGCTTTCCTTGATGAAAGATCTGGATATAGAATTTGTCTATCTACTTAAACCTGAGGTCTCTTTATGTGTATCATTATGTACATATATATATATATATAGGCTCTTTTTTTTTATATCTACAGCATTAGAACCTATACACTTTATCGTGTATTTAGACTTATATACATAGTTTTAATAAGCGTTAGAATTTCGGAGAGGATTGATATATAAATAAGATTATTTAATAATATATTATCATAAAAGCTATGGTTCCTACATTTACTATTATACTTTAAAAGTAAGTAACATAAAAGCACATATTTCATATTTTCCGAAAACGTTTTCGCTATCCCGTGTTTCGCAAAATAAGGATCGCAATGGATCACTGTTTATACATATAAAGTATCTCAATAAAAATTGCTCAATAGAATCAGATTCTATCGATGGAAATTGAAATTATCGTATAAATATTCAATGAAACAAGGAAGTATGAATATATATATACATATGTATGTATGTATGTGTGTGTGTGTGTGTGTGTGTGTGTGTGTGTGTGTGTAAGTGAGGGATGATGATTGTAAGGATTTTGGGATAAGGAAAAAGTAAAATGCAAAAATGATATGATGATACATAGTAATAGAAAATGGAAAAATTTGTGTATCTTCAAGAGGAATAATAAACATATACATTGGAGGTTCCAAAAGTTCCTGTCGCTGCATAACTCAAACCGCTTGTAGTATTGGCATCTGCCGCTAGGAAAGGCAGCATTCATCTATGATGCATCAATGCACATCAGTGTGCCTGCTGGCAAAGTGATGTGCACGCATTTCTTTGTTACGTGCATTTTCATAAGTGCACACGTGCCGGCTGCGATTTTGAAATGGCAGATGTTCACGAACAAAGAGTGTGCATCAAGTTTTATCAAAGTGCTTGTTTAAACATTTTATGGGTTTCTGTAGTCTTCTTTGACGAGCTTGAAGCAAAACTTGATGCAGACGACATGTGTGATGCACTTACAAAAATGCATGTAACAAAGAAACACGTGTTTACACCTTGTCAGTCAGTGCACGATACATCATAGATGTATGCTGCCTTTTCTAGCAGCAGACGCCGATATAATACAAGCGATTCGAGCTATGCAGTGCCAGGAACTTTTGGCACCTTGTATATACATATTCGACGAGAAATTTCTCCAAATACGCAAATTATGTTTATTGGCTTTGTATAATAATATCGATCAATGAATTGTTAAATATATACATAAATTATATAAATTTTACATTATAATTATCGATAATTAATAACTCTAAAAAAATATACATGCTAATAAAATGCGACGAAATACATTGTTTATAAAAGTTTTAACATTTAATTAATGAATTTTATTAGACTATAATTAATCGATATTATTATACGAAGCGGACAAAATCCGTTAAAATAATTTTTGATGTGATTTATGTGGAGATATCCACATGCACATATCACTTAGAAGAAATGTTTCGCTGATTTCTTATGGAGAGTTGTTTTCGTGCATATTGCAAAATTTAGCATACACCTACATGTAATTAAGAGATAATCATTCTCGAAGGAACATTTTCGTGCACTTTGATATCAAAAGTGACGGGAAATAATTATACTTTCAAATATCTCTTTTAAATGTTTTTTTTTTCTTTGCAAGTTTGGTTTAAAATTTTATCGATAATAATAATGATAACATTCCATGTCGCGGAATCATATAATTCTTCGTGCTTTACAATATATTATCACTAAGAAAGTATCACTCTCTCATTATATGTACAAATGCCACACAAAGCGACAGACAAATTACCTAATATCATATATTCCATATTATCGATGTTGCATATGTAATAGTTTGTACCATTCTTCGTCGATAAGGAATTTTTTTTTAGTACAAGTAAAAGAATTTTTCAATTGTCGAATACATTACAGGTAATTATACAACTTGTATCTATACTATTACCTGTGACTAATATAGTTACAGGTAATTGTACAACTATACCTTGCATGTAATTTGCAAGACACATAAAAATGTATATTATAATATTTTAATTATATGAATTATACGAATAAATCAATTTATCAATTTATCACTTTAAGCTTTTTGTGAAATAAGGTTTTTTTTTTATATAAATGACAGAGAGTTTCCAATTTCCAATCTTCATGTTCTACGTATATGAAAAAGTTGTTTGATACCTTCTAATGTCAATTAGCCTAGGTGATGCTCAGTGTGTCATATAAATCGCAGAGAGTTTCCAAGGTTTTTTTTATATATCACATCATTAATTGTAACTAATCCAATGTGTATAGCAATATTTTACTTTGATATATACCATTAAAATTTACCAAATATTCTAATAATATAATAATAATAATGAAGTAGTTAAATATTTTCATGAAATACAACTACACTGGCTTAAAAAGCTTCGACACATTTTGGTATGTTGCTTTGTGTATCGTGATTTCAAAACAGGGATATTTCAGTAATATCGATATTTCCTTATTGTCAAATAACAATTTCTTTTTAGCATAAAAGAATTTCTCAAATATTGCTATATGCATTGGATTAATCAAGACAATGCAATGTATAAAAAAACCTTATTTTGCAAGATATTTAAAATGATTTATAGATTTACATACCTATGTAAATCTATAAATCAATTAACAATCTGCGTAATTAGAATACATCATAATGTGATATACATTATATGTCTTGCAAATTGCATGCGAGGCATAATTGCATAATTTGTATGTAACTATATAAAATCTATTCAATGATTAAACAATTCTTTTATTTGTAATTAAAAGAAAAACTGTTATATTTGACATTTAAAACAAATATAAAAGTGAGTGTTTGTAAGCATCTGTGTGTTTATCTGTTTATGGAAACAATATAATGGAAGAATTAATTGAGCAACATGTTCAATGGCTCTATGTAGGCAGTGTTAAGAGATTCTCTGAAATAGCATTTACAAAATTCTGAAAATGATAAGTATAATACCCTAGGAATCGATTCTATCAAAACATCTGTTAACGTTTATCGCGATTAACTAATCGTCTATTATTTTCTGTATTATAACCAGTTGTATATAGTCTGAAGAAAAAATCACAGAGAAATTAAACACTTAGTGAGTTTATCACCATAGAATCAGCCCTAAACGCATTATCATAGACGCTAAATACATCGTAGATTGCGCCTAATTATCTATTCGATCCTATGTCAATAAATCGCACATTACATAGAAATATTTAAATTGCTGCGTGAAACAAGTACCAACAGCATATATGTAAAACAATTATCAGCAACATATATGCATGCATTTCTTATTTCCTCGTTTTCTCTTTATCCATCTGCCCTACATATTAATTATCAGACTCAAATTCCTATATCTAGGACTTAGCTTGCAAGATTAAAGATGACTTAGAATGGTATAATGTTGCAAATCTTTATTTGTTTAATCAATTAGCTGCAATCAAGCCGTTAGTTACCAAATAATGAAGAATTTTGTTCTGCCGTTCTGACTGAGTTAGAACATTTAATCTCCTATTATTTTCCAAATATGCCTGTAACATTAGAGAAACGATATTAGCAAATGATATGTTACGATAATAGTATTAAGGAAGACTACATAATTGGCATTCATCACATACTTACATCTATTACCATTGTTTTTTGTGTCAAATATGCAGTTGGTTCTAAGTCAAGTTGAATACACAAGGATTTTTCTTGCGGTGTTAAAAGATGAGATGCAGCCTCCAATTCTATGTTTCGCTCTTGGGTGCAAACAGTATCGGCGCTGTCATTTTTTTTATCTGGCATAGAACTGGGGCTGCAAGTCGATTGACTGGAAGTAGGATTGCTATCCGATTCCACCCATTGATTGGTTGGAATCATCGTCCGATTGTGACTGGTTTGATTGATTGTGGAATTGCTGGGCAAGTCTTGCTTTACAGTGTATTTTCGGTCGATGAAAGAGTAACTTTTTTCTTCTTCTCTATAAAAGCAAAAAAAGATATGCACATAGATGAGTAATTAAGTCTAGAATTTTAATAATTTAATATAAACTAAGATATTGCGACAATATTATTGTTCTTAATGTATATAATTTGAACAGTAACAAACAATAGAGTAAATAAAAGTTTTCAATAAATATAACCACAAAATATAAGGATGTATATGTGTGATGATATAAAAATATTTCTAAATTCTGCACAAAATATAACATCTAATTCCACGAATATAAACTTACCTTCTTTTTGAGGTGCTGCGGTGTATTGGTGTGAACGGCCCACTGCTGCCCTAAGTGAAATGCAAACTGATACAATCTGTTCACAAATGCCTGGCAACACGCATCACAAACAATAGAATTAGTTAAAAAGAAGCAAAAGCTAGTATATACAATATAGTTAAGGCTCTGCATTTTTTTTTATTTGTACTGTACATATAAATGTACAAAGAGAACAAACGTCAAGTATAGAAATAATTGCACTTGTTTTAAATAATTTTCTTTGTATGAAGTATTATTTTCATCACGTCACAACATAGAATGCAGTAATTTATGGATACAATAGTATATATACAATAATATAAATTTAATATAACATTATGCTCTGCAAGCACTGTTATACAAATCCTAATTTGAAATTATTCAATTACAACTTGAAACAAAAATATAATATTAAGTGTTGATTCATACTATATGATAACATGACAAAATATTCATCTGTAAATATTTATCTTTACATATCATTGCAGATTCAATTTAAATGAATATATTTAGATATTATAGAAGAATATTTTGTTATGTCCTACAATATAAATCAACCTTAATACAAAATGTACATAAAATATTTGTAATAAAAAAATAATAAATTTATGTTTTATTACACAAATACAAATGCTATATCCAAACATTTATATAGAAAATGCAAATAAAGGGATTAAATATTTACATATAAAAATTTATACAAAATAATACAATTATATTTAAGTATCTATCATAATGTACACAAAAATCTATAAATGGAATATAATAATTAATAATAAGCACAAAAATATGGCTGTTAATTTTTATCTTATATGTGAAGATTGTATTTTACAGTAACATATTATACATTAATATGTACTCAATTTTAGCATGCGTTTAGTAAAAGAGAATATAACTAACAAGATATGATGTAATATTTTTGTGATATTTTAGAGTTCTACTAGCTTTTACGAATGTGTGTGTGTGTGTATATATATATATATATACATACACACACACATATATATTGTATATAAGTGTATTATAAAATAAAATTATCCAATTATGTGTCATAAAAATACTTTGTGCAAGAATGTGTAAAAATTCATACTTACAGATTTCTTTTCTGTCCAATGTTCCATTGTGTCGTTTTGTCTCTGAGTTTGCGCGAGAACCTGTTCCAGGTGAGCGCATTCTTCGTGCCTCGTGATACCGTTCTCGCGATATCGGTAAAGCTCCGAAAGCCGTAAGCGCAATTCTCTTTCCTTCTCGAGATTTGTTAGGAACTGTTCGTGCTCTTGTGCTGTGTAAAACTGTGCGAATACACGCATTCTGTCCCTAAATTCTCTGCATCGAATAAACGAATTACTTAATATGTTTTGAGCGAGCGAAAGAGAGATTAAATGTTTTTTTCAAAGTATTTCGAGAGAAACGTAAAGAAAAAAGTACATTTATATAAACCGTACTTTTCTTCTTTTGTATGTTTCTTTTTTACTCCTTTGTCTTTTCTGGATGATGCAAAGAAAGCCGACACAAGTTGATAATCTCTTACGACGCGTTTTCGCCTTGCTCGCTCTCTCAAATTATTGGTGTACATATCAACTTGTGCTAGTTTAAGTGCGATGTCAAGATCATCGTGATCCTCAGAATTCAGGAATAACGAAGAAACGAGAGATTCAGCCTCATGGTTATAATCCTAGAAAGAGCATCATAATAATGATTATTAAATCATGTTTTCAAGCAAAAATTGATCAAATCTAAAGGCTGACTATTACCCTCTCAAAATCATCTCGTTGGGGCATGTAACCCAATTGTGTGGCTTCTTCCGGAGTGATATCCAATGGTGGTAATCTGGATGTGAGATCGGGCGATAGCGGGCCATGATCGGATTTGGTTTGATCCGTAAGATTTGGTTTATAGCTCTCTGTAGATGGCCACGTATGCTTTCCGATATTACCATTGAGATATCTAGCAATATATTCTTCCTTTGCCTCTGTAACAACAAAGAATTTCTTCTAAAAACTGATAATGTTTATAAAAATTGATTCTGTATCAAATTCTTCATGTAATATTCAGATAACAAGCTAATTAAATTACCTTCTGGTGTGCGTGTTTCGATATGTTTACTGATATCTTCCCAATTTCCAAATCCAAATTGTTCAATAGCATCCAGAAGCCTAAGTTCTTCTCTAGCTGTCCAATTACCACGCCCATTAAATATACTAATCGTACCAGAGTCCTACAGCAATATACATATATATACATACAAGTAAATTAATGCTGGTACTCTTAGAGCGCAATATAAAAACAATTTTCTTCATAGTGCTTACCATAAACTGATAGGCATGATTATTTTTGTGTTGACCAATTTCAGCACCGGCAGAAAAACACTATAAACAATTAATATATATATTTTTTATCTATTATATATTTATATTACTTATAAAAATAAGTTTTTAAATTTTAAAATAGCTTTAAACAAACAAATATAAGTAATACAAAATGTAAGTAATTTGCAGAATTGTAAGTAATCTCAAATATGATTGCAGATTGAGCTATCGCAAAAAAAACATTTGCATACCTCAACCTATTATTTCCTGTATATTATCTTAAAATTACAATATTAAAATTCCATTAGCGTCATAATTCAAAATATCCGCCAATGCGTCCACGTGCATTTTATCGATTAGCAGCTTCATTCACAGATTCGCGATAAAATGGAAGGGTAACGAACGGTGTGGGAAGGGAAACATGGGAATGACACATAAAAGAAAACGCGTACAAAATATAATAAAATCAAAAATATCATTCACGAGAAGTATGAAAAAGCTATGAATGCGGAATAAACGGAAGAAGAAGAAGAAGAAGAAAAAAGACATGAGAGAAGAGAGATAGAAAAAAGGAGCTATAGTAGAGGATCACAGAGGGAGAAAGAGGATATCACGTGATCCAGAATGAGGGTTCGAATGTGTTCGACCCACCTGCAGGCAAAGGTCGAATTCGGGACATTCGATGCACTTGACACGTAGGCCCGCAATGTCCTCCTGGCAATAGGTGCAGTTGTACTTCGCGTATATGTCTGAAATGTCAACAGATCGAGATATACGCGATGATAATCGGGAGGTGTGGCGCGGCGACATCGTCAACGTCGACGTGTAAATGGATTACGCACCCGCCATTTTTGTTTCACGAAAATTCTTCTAGAATGATCTGGATGACGTCACCGCATGCCAGCGCGTGTCCTGAATTTATATATCACGAGGTGCCGTGTCGCGGCGTCAGGGACATCCTGCTTCGTGTGAATAAATACGCGGCGATATCGCGAAATTGCGTCCCCCGCGAGACACCCCCCTTCGATCCCGTAGGCGTAATAACTAGACGCAAGGAGCGTCAACCAAAACGCAGTCTTATTTATGACTGTTGCGTCGCGCGCCGAGTACGCATGCGCAACGCAGCGGCCATTCTTGAAGCCGCGGCCTCCCTTCCACTACTACTTGTTCAAGTGACGCATCTCGCATCACGTCGTTGGCATGCGCCTTAAGGCATTATTACATTTTGTCGTTTCGACAAGTTTTGTCGAACGTATTGATTGGCTGCCGTTACAAAAAATCCTAGAAATTCTCTAGCCGATATCCAATCGGTACGTCGGACAACTTTTTGTCGCGTCGAATGTAACATCAGTAAAATACGAATGTGTAGCGGTGCGGAACTTTGTGCGCTATTCGCTACGTTGATTTGAATTTTTTCGCAAAAAAACAGTTGTTCAACACGTCCTTCTTTTTTGCAATATCATGGCAAGATAGGGTTTAGGAATATATCAATAACAAATAAAAAATGTTGCAAACAAATTTTTGAATATTTTCTATTATATATATAACGACTAGTTTTTTAATATTTGCGTATTTGGTTCCTTAGCAACCGGTAAAACATTAAGATAGTTTATTTTATTTTTTAGCAACGAAATCGTGATGAACGGGATCACTGTATCAAGAATTTCAAATATGTTGCTCATAAGAAATGTACAAAAGGTAACGTAACAAATAATTAGGAAATTAAGTTATTTTTGATGTTAAGTTATTATGATATAGCATATTGAATATTAATTGAATATTAATTGATTATCATCAGTACAAGTCGTAACTATCAAAAGTTATAAATGTTTCAAAATATTTTAAATTATTGCGTTAAGAGAAATCTAAATCTTAAATCTTATGTATGTTATAAAATTATAATTATATTTATATAGGTTAGTGCAAAATATGTGTGTCGCGTATTTATTAAATATGTAAGTTTCTAAATTTTCGAAGTAACTTTTCTTTAATCAAATTAGAAATATTTTTTTTATTTAAAAAAATATATTTAAACAGAAATTTCTTTTTTGAAAACTTCTTTATTTTGTAAAAACTTACATTTGAAATATTATTTATAAAACAAAAAATTTAATAGAGAAAATGTAACATTTTTTGCACCAACTCGATAAATGTGCACAAAAAATATTAAATTTTAAGAAGTTAAAGGATTTATATCCAATTTAGATACGTTTCTACAATGCTCCATTATTACAAAAATCATTCAGCACAAACCAACCACTCCCTTTTTATAGGGAGACCAGTAAAGCGTTTCAGAAATTTAAATTGAAGCAAGCAAGGATGCAGGTATACGTAATCTGAAGCAATTTAAAAAAATTTGATTTAAGAAAAATTTATATCAACACACATCATTTATTTCGGCAGTGCGACGACGGATTTCCTGTCTATTTAAAGGCCGGCATACGTGATAAAATATTGTTTAACATTACGCTAGCTATGCTTTTATATAACACGGTCGGATCGATCTACACAATCAGGGAATTTTTGAGAAAATCTTAATCTTATACATATATTATATTGTAATAACATTCTCTTTTTTCTAATTACGCATGTCGCGTGAAATAAATATCACGATGTTAATAGAAGTGTTCTGGGGATTAATTGTAAACTATAATATATTGAACAATTATAATATATTGATTAATTGTAAACTATAATATATTGAACAATAATATATTGAACAATTTCAAAGTTTATATAAAACATTAATTAATACATATAATTATTAAGCACACATCTAGCTATGTATGTATATCCTCCTGCATATATTGTTTACATTTATTATTTTATTCATTTATTGTTTTTGATATCATTCCAAATATTGGAAGAGATTTATTAATAAGGCGCTTGATTACTCTGCAAAGAGAGGTCAATATGAAAATTACTCATCAATCTGTAAATATTGTATAAATTACGCCGGAAATAACTTATATAATTTAATTTATTGCAAATTTACCATCTGATTCGCTAATAGACATAAGCATGACGTAATATCAATCAAATAATCAAACAAATGAAAGGAAAAGAGACAAAAAGACTCAAGTTAATCAAGCAGCCCAAAAGTGAGAAATAAGAGGATTCATGTGAAAAAAGCATCCTAAAAGCACATTCTAAATTACGATTTTGTGCGCCATGTATTATATATATATAGTATTATATATTATATATAGTATTATATATATTTTTCGTTAAACTTTTCTGCGAGACTGAAGGAACATTCGCATTAATAAGATATATGGTATTTCTGCCATTAAGGATAATACGTAACCGCAAAAGTAACTAATCATCAAGTATCCTATAAACATAGTAATCTGAAAATTCACAATAAATGATAAGAAGTTTTTTATCAATATTAGAATTTAAGAGATAATTTCTACTTACCAGAGGCAGAAATTCCAAGTGAACGGATGTTTCACTAGATAGGCGAATCGAATCCATCACGAAGGGATTCACAAGATAAGTACAATAAGTCAGTTTGCTAAGAGGGATCCAGCCTTTGAACGATAATAACTGATTAACGATGCCTGTAACACAATTAAGCATTTGCGTATATATGTGCGATAGTAAAAATAACATTTTTTAATATTATAGCATTATTTTTTACACGATATGCCATTTATTAAAACAATGCTTATAAAAGTGTAAATTGAAAATAAATTTAAACAAGAGATGCAAGTTACAAATAATATATTATAACGTATTTATATAGATTTATATGCAAGAGTGTAATAAGACTTCATATAATTATTTTTTTTATATTTATATTTATATATATACTGACCACCATGCTTAGTAACACACGCTATTACAATCCATGCTATACCTACGGCCCAAAGTGTTCTACTTAATGCAGTATAGATAGCAGTAAACAGAATAGATACGTTTTGTATGTAAAGGCCTAATAATGCGAAAATATTGCACGCGCTACCAAGACACCAACATAAAATTACAGTTTTCTGAAAAAAAATTACTTTAGATGTAAAATATTACAGCATAATAAGAATAACATAGATTTAATGTTAACAGAGTTTTTTTGGTAAAATTACGAATATTAGAGGCGATCTAATTAATTTTAATAATCATGAAATATGTTGTAGAGGGAAGGTCACTGAGTGTTCTATCGCCAAACATTAAATGTCGCTCATTTCTAATTTTAACGTTATAAGCATTAAAAAATGAAAGTGCACTGCACACCATTTAGTGCTTTAAACGCGAAACGAGATCTAAAAATATATAGTTTTGCATAATCCCCTGATGGAAATTATATTTAACGAAAATATTTTATGGAAATTATAATAAAATTATTTTACAAAAAAAATGGTGAATCATATAGATACTGAAATTTCAATTAATTGATTTTCAATAAAAATTTTAAAAAATTTAAAAATTTTTAAAATTTTCAAATAATGTAATTTTTAGTAAAATTCTGTAAATTCTGCAAATAAAATAATATTTCATATATCTCGTAAAATTATCGTAAATTTATCATTTATCGTTTTCAAAAGTATTCACTAATTTTCCTAAAAACTCATAATATTTGATTATATTTTATTGTGAAAATTACATTTTATTGTAAATTATGATTCATATTGAGATAGATACAATAATTATTCAATCATTTTCATTTGCATTTTTAATAAATTAATTATAATTTCAACAGAATATTTCCACCAGAGACGTTCTCAACTTTTCACACTAATTGTAAGCGAAATTATATACCGCCAATGCTTCAAATGTGAAATAATGCTAAAAACTTCTAATTACATTTTCTTTTTTTGCACTAAGCAATATGAAGTAAAAGTAAATGTTCCGAAAAGTCATTGCGTGAAAAGTCAACAATGAATACAGAACTGTATATTTTTGAATCTTGTTTCGCATTTGAGGCAGCGAGTGGTGTGATTATTTCACTTTGTCTGGAATATCGGACACCTGTGCAGAAATATATTTTAGATCTCGATTCGCGTTCAAAGTACCGAGCTATAAGATTGCTTATTAAAAGATTAACATTGTTCATTTATAACATTGTAACAATCAATTAATGACAGCTAAAATCCTCGAATGTTGCTCAAGCTCATGATCTTGATCACATGCTTCAAGTTCACTGAAATCGATGAGAACTTTTATATAATATTTAGTTTTACCATTCTTGCTTTATAGGTATATATTCTATATTAATATATAAATTAATATATAAATAATTAATGCGTAATCTACTTATGTATTTTGTAACTATTTTAATAATTGTGCTTATTTTTTCTCATTAAACTCATATAAAAGTCAAATTATACTTTACTTTTTTTATGGCCAACTTTTCATTTAGCCTTCTTACAATGTAACCAGTAATTATGCCAATAATATATGGACCTATTCTAATCCATGGGGGGTAGTACAAGACATTTAAAAGTCTGTATTGTTCATCTATTCTGCAATAAGAAAAAAGTTTATTTAATTAATTTCATAATTAGCAAGATGTTTCTATAACTTACGTCGGAACAAATTCATTAGTATATGAAATATAACCACTAAGCACGATAGAACCTATTAAAAGTACACCCAATATGACAACAGCCATATAAAAGTACCTGAAATTAGCAACTTATATTTATTTGAATGTATATAATGATTATAATACCATCAATAGATTAACTTACAGGGTCGACAAAATTAATAGCACTGTAGCAATTATAAAGTATTGCATATCATTGGCTAAATACCAACTCCAAATCATACACTACAAGAAAATAGAAACTTGAATATAAAATTTGTATATTCTCTTTGAGCAATATTAAACTAATTATAACTATTTTAAATACATTTATACCATTGTATCAAAGTCGAACAGATTATTTATATATAAAAGATTTCTCCACCAATATTTTGTGCAAGTTTCGTACGATCTAAAACTTGAATAAAATTGTGAAGTCCTGTTGTACCAAGCAATGTTTAATTGCAATATTCCTATCATCATCATGTAAGCGGGTGTCAATCTTAAAATAAATTGTTTTTAGATATAAATATGTAAAATGAGATAACATTATTATCTAGTTCATTTGAATTTTATTTTTAAATTGTTTTTATATACATTTTGTTTGTTTATTGAATATAGATAATGAGAAACGTACCGAACAAATCTTTTTATTATGTACATAAAGAATTCATTTAATTTTGCTTTGTAATTAATCGACGTAGTTTCTTTTTTGTCCATTTTATCTTTCAGATATAAATAGGTTACTAAAAACCCGCTTGAAAAAAAATAAGTATCTACCGATACATTTGTATTTAATAATACTTCAGTGAGGAAATACGAAGTAAACCTCCACGTTAATGCTATATTGTCTATAGAACGAAACAATCTCTGTTATACGTAGAAAATTAGACGTATATATATCATTTCTATTAGTTTTTCCCGAATTACTCACCGATGTAATTGATCGTGAAGAATACGGTATGAAACAAAATTATCGTACTCATACTTAGAAATTTTAAACCATGAATGGTAGGTATTGCGTCAGCATTCAATTTCGTGCTGAATATTATTCCCGTATTTGTGTATATGGAAAAACACATTAGTATTTTCCCAATTCTACTTTCTCGAAGTAAAGATGAAGCTATATTCATTTCCATTATTTCCATTTCTTCGGGCATGTTTTCCATATCTGAATCGCAATATAGAATTTTTAGTAGTATATTTATATAAAAATCTAGATGTGCTGTGATTAGATAAAATAAAACTTAAGAGAGGAAGCATTATTTGAATTCAATAAAGAATATATGTATATACAGAATGATTATAGGTAAATTTTTGCTGATCCTTATTAAATTAACATTGATTTTAAATTAATAAAATATCATTTTAATGCACAAATAGTATAATCGTGATTTTTGAAATATAATACATGATGATCAAAATTATGAGTAATCTCTTATTGAAATTGAAAAACTTTAAGTGGTTTTAGATATAATACTTACTAGCGGTAGTTTCATTTATTACAACTAAATACTTTTGATGTACAAATATATCGTATATTGTTCCGATTATCATCATGGAAAAGGTAAGCGCTAAAACACTGCAATTATATATAAAATGAATGCAAAGTATATCTCTCTATTATTTCAAAACTTTTGAAAGCTATACTAAAATTTGCCTTTAATATTTATTATTATATGCCAATAAAGTTAATATATATATATGATAATTTATATATATGCATATATGTATATACACACATATATAGTTATTCTATATATATTTTTAATTATATATTTACTTCGCATTTTTCGACATACCAGATGAAAAATATCCCATCATTAAATAACCATTGCTGATCGCCTTTTAGATTTTTAATCTCGATCAATTTGAAGTCCACGGAATAAAGATCATTGATAAAGAAAGCTCTGTCATGAACTATTTTTTCCAGAATTAAATTTAGGTCATTTATAGAACACGATGCTGGTAAGCAGAGGCCGAGCATAATTGAATCCTAAAGCAAAACTTCCTATATAATACATATCCATATATTTTCATATGTGCACAGTGTCACTGCATTTTCATGTAATTCCGTCAATCATTAACATATATGTGAATAATTATTTTTTTATATATGAATTTTGGGATAATAATTATGTATAAACTAAGCAATAAGGTTTTATAAATATATTATTTTTATTATTATTTATTATTATGTTATATATTTATTATAATTTTTTATCTTTTGTTTTTATTATATTTCCTTAAACATTTATGTATTGTTACATCTGTTATATATATATATATATATGTGTGTGTGTGTGTGTGTGTGTGTGTGTGTGTGTGTGTGTGTGTGTGTGTGTGTGTGTGTGTGTGTGTGTGTGTGTGTGTGTGTGTGTGTGTGTAATACATACACATACAGATATATAGACGTACACACCATTAACATATATACATACATACGTAACATATACAGGACGACTACAAATTACCTTCTTAATTTATGTCATTTAATATTAATTATATTGGTATGTCTTATCAGTGATATCTCTGTAGAGAAAAATGAGTTTAATTTGCATGGTTTTAAGGGAGACATTAGATGGATCAAATGAAATCTTTCTAGATGAATGCATTTCAGAGATTTGAAAGTGATCTCTGGTTTCTTGAATAAGAACATTTTTATCAGCCACTATGATTAAAGCTTTTGCGTACACTTTATTCTTCAAATGATCCTATACAAAATACAAAAGCGTCAGGTCAAATGATTGTGTCCGGAAATTAAAAGGGCAGTTTCGGCCTATCCAGCGATTCGGAAAGTAAATGTAAAAAGTAAAAAGTAATAGTTTCTTCTTTTTATCATTATATATATCTTATTTTTTTATTATATACAGGATATTTCTACATAAAGCCCACTTTACACGATCTATAATTCAAGACAGAATTCTATAGTTATAAATTTTATGTATCATGTAATACAGAAAACATTTGAATATGTAAAATACATACAAAATAAAATATATATCGCAATACACGTATACATTAAAACATATGACGCATAAATTTATAAATAGAATTCTATTATGTCTCGAATTATAGATCGTGTAAAGTGGGCTTAAGTGCCGTTTGAAATGACTACTAAACGGTAAAAGGTACGAGGAACATATAGCAAAACTTCTTTTGTTATTTTTTATGTAGAATCTGATAATACAAAACAATTTTTTCTAATTTTTTAATTTTTCAAGTTTTATATCAAAATTATTTTGTGTTATTTTAACACAAAACACTATATTTTTGTTTTAAAATCATAAAAGCACAAAAAAACGAATTTAAAAGTATTATTTCAAGTGATCTTGAAGTGATTTAAAAAGTCATGAAAGAAGAAGTTGTTGAAATAGACAAGAACTCTCTTATGCTTTATTTATTTTATTTGTTTTATTTACGAAATATGTAAGATATAAAGTTTCCATAGGAAACATTGGCGACAGAATGCTCAAATTGTTGACAAAAATGAGATGCAACAAATCCTGGTGTTAGCAGCAGTAACAGTCAACCTTCACATTAGCATAAAGTAAATAATGAGAGAAACAAGAGTCTACCGATGTACAGTACATAGAATCTTGCAATCATATTGATTTCATCCTTATTATGTAATTTTTTATTAATTTTTTTAAAAAAAGGTAAAAAAACGCGGCAATTGTGAAAAATTGTTATATATATTATTGTAAGAGACTGTTTTACAAAATAGTGTTATTTTAATCCGTAAAAATAGTGTTATTTTAGTTTGAAAAAAACTGTTATATCAAACAAAAATTATTGTGCAAAGTAATTATTTTAATTTCCTACAAAAATTATAATATTAAAAATTAAAAATTTATTCAAAAATTCAAAATTCAAAATTAATACAAAATAAAGAAATAAAAATAATTTTAATTAAAAAAATTCGGCGCTACTAAGCTGAACAATAAGCTAATGAAATTTTTTCCCTCTTGAATCCTACAACTTTTGTTCAAAACATTTTTTCGTTTCTTTTTCCTTAATTTCCAAGATATTCATCTGGAATATTTAAAATAGGACATCTTGTATATATATCCCAAAGTAAACGCATAACTTGTTAAGAATAGATTTCTGAGATCATTTGAAAAATATCTTAAAACGGCCATACTAGTTTTTAAGGTGATGTCGGAGTGACTTCTTTACCGACCGAAAATTATTTCCTTTTTTCGTGTTAATCTTTTTATTGGTTGAATAAAATAATAAATGCTTTTCCACGATTAAAGTACACATAGCAACAAAGGGCTGAATGTCCGATTTTATGTTAATTTTATGTTAATAACACGTATTTATGTTATTTATGTAATACATGCATGCACGAAAAATTTTGAACACACTATTCTCTTTCACTAAACTTCTAAACTCATTTCTAAAAGTTCACCTACATTCTTTCATGCAATTTCTAGCCCAAACCGGTCTCCTTTTGTACGTACAAACTGCAATTCTTTTATATTAAGCAATATTGTTTCGACCTGACCTAACCTGACACCGTCAGGTTGAAACAATATTGCTTAATATGAAAGATTTGCAGTTTGTATGTACAAAAGGAGACCGGTTTGGGCTAGAAATTGCATGAAGGAATGTAGGTGAACTTTTAGAAATGAGTTTAGAAGTTTAGTGAAAGAGAATAGTGTGTTCAAAATTTTTCGTGCATACGTGTATTGCATAAATAACATAAATACGTGTTATTAACATAAAATTAACATAAAATCGGACATTCCGCACTTTGTTGCTATGTGTACTTTAATCGTGGAAAAGCATTTATTATTCTATTCAACCAATAAAAAGATTAACGTAAAAAAAAAAATAATTTTTGATCGGTAAAACAGGCAACCTGCGGAGTTCGGCCGTCAGTCCGACATCCCATTAAATGAGAAAGTTAGCTAATAAAGTTTAAAGTTCAAAGTTAGCTAATAAGTTTGACCAAAGTTTCTGCTTTTAGGCATGATACATCACACAATAACGAAAGTACTTTTAGATACCGATTTGTTGATTAGATAGATTTGTTTACAATAATAATATAGTAGCACGTCGGATAATCGCATCATAGCATAATCGCATCATAGCGTAATCGGATTTTTTTTTTATGGAGAAAATATACATCAAGCATATAGTTTATTCTGAATGAGCAACGTAATGTTTTCGGATAAAGTTAATTTTAATGAGAAACGAGTTCTCCATTTTCAGGAAAATAAGAGTACGCATTATCAAAGCTTGCAAAAACATTTCGCGAAACATTCTCCATGTAATTATTGGAAGTTTAACACAAAATATGCACTGAAAAATAGCAATTTTAAATAATTGCTCTAAAAATGCAATCAAGCACTCGTACATTTAAAGTTGAAACATATATATGTGAACACAAAAGTGTAAATATGACTATGCAATCTTTAAGCAAACAACACTAATACCCATAATACATTTATCGATAATATTAAGCTGAATAATGGATGTGACATATTTTTTAATTAATTTTTTTGTTCTTTAAAATATTGAGATACAACAAAAGAATTTTAATTAAAAAAAAAATACAATTTGTGGTTATATCTTGAAAAGAATAACCTTCACCTTTGCGGTATAGTGTATCCCGTATTTGGGATACCTGTCTTTCTGCAGTTTTTCCGCATTTTATAATTGTTTTGTGTAATGTAACATATTTAGTACCTTTATATTCCTAAGCACACACACACATACACACACACACGCACGCAAACATAAATAAAAATTTTAAATTCTATATAAATTCACTGGCTTTGATTTAATTTATAACTTGATACTCATTCTAATTAATTTTATAAAGCTTTTATCTTATAAAAATGTATAAACTTACTTCATTAGGAAAATTTATGTGATATTGAAGAGTACTGTTGTGTTTGAAATGAGCAACAAAGTAATTTACTTCGAAAGGCGGAGATTCATCTTTTGGATTACGATATATCGTATTATTTAATATATGACGCTCTGCGATCTCTAGAGGAGTTGTATTCATTGTATCGAGACATTGGCTACGACTACCCAGCCAATAATTATTTCCACAAAGAAAGCCTGGTTTATATCCACCGCTAGAATCCAGCACTTAAAAATATAAAATAAGCAATTGTTATTTAAGCAAAAATATTGAGCAGTTTTTTTTTTATTCATTGTTAGTCAATCATCAATGTTTTCATTAATTATTAAATCTGAAAAGTTATCTTTAGATATCTCACATTACTTAGATTATTAAATAATTCGTTAATATTGTATTATACTGTTATTATTTACTGATTATAAAGTTATGTTCTAAATAGAGAATTATAAATTATTATTGTAAAATTATATATTTGCGGAAGATAACATTACTCCGCATCTCATTGTCAGTAGAAAAATTAAAAGATTAGATAATAAGAATAAGATGTTATTACAACAATATATAACTATAATATACAAGGTAAATGTTTCAATGATTGAATTAAAAAGGTAACGTTATCAGTTTTCTACTTTTACTGACTATATATAAATACCTACTAACAGTTTCTGTAATTAAATAATTAATTCAATGTAGATTAAACGCAAAGAATTGTTTATCAATAAGCTTTCTTAATTTTCGAGCTTTTTTATAAATGTGATCATGAATAAGAATTTCACTAACTTCTCAAGCTCCACAGTATTCGTTGATTTACGGCGTCTCGGAATTTTCGTAATTCCTCTCTGCACATAGTTGAGTTGACAAGATCGGCTCTCAAAGCAACGGTATAAGCGGGAAGTATATTGCTACTAATTTTCTTGCATTTATTGTCATTAGATTCGTGAACTTGTGCAGAAACACAAGATAATGTGTCAAAATTTATACAAATACACAAAATAAATACAAATCGACAAAACAACATAATGTTGCTAGTTGCTATAACACACAACAATCACTTTTATTCTTTTATTGTTACAAATTGTTGGTGAACAGTCTAATATCAATTATAGAGCTTTCCAGAACACAGTTATATACTCTGTGACATAATGTTATACAGTGTCGACTTATAGCTAGAACGCTGCTTATATACCCAGATAGCAATGCCTGATGATCAGATTTTATCACGTCATGATCTTCTGATATTTATCGAAATATGATGTATGTTTCGTAATCATATTATGATGATACATATCATGAGCACAAGTTAACGTGCACATGAGAAAAAATGTGAGCTCACATATTGATGTTATCTTGTAAATTCATGATAATCATATGCTGATTGCAATAATTAATTATTATGTATTATAAGTTTTGTATGTTCAGCATTTTCGTGTTTCTTCGCTTGCCGCTACGCGGCGAAACCGCTCTTAGCAAACTCGTATTCAAGTTTTCGTCATAAAATATATATAAATCCAACAAAGAACGGTTTTAACATCTTCAAAGTATATCTTTTTTGTCGGTTTTTCTGTGTAATACATTCTCAGGGATTCAAAATATTAAGTAAATTATTTAAAACTAGGCGGATAAAGAGAATATATATCTTTTTACACAATATATTTTTCTATCTGAGTTAGGTCATAATATGTTTGCATTCTGAGCAGCATATGAGCCCGCATCTGTGTATATTTTTGTCATAATGTTTATAAGAAATATGAGTACAATATGAATTCAGAATGCATATATTTTGCTATCTGGGTATAGAGGTTGCCCAGTAATAACCATATCACCTCTCGTGTGCATGTAGAGGGAGTTAAACTGGTAGAAAATTCCTCTACCGTTTTTTTGTAATCTTCGCAATAATTAATGAGAAATATATTAATAAAGATCGGGCAATCTGCGCGAGTACAAGCGCGTGGCGACAGGAGACATTTCATGCGAAGATCCAACTGACCCAAATACAGCATCCAACGTTATGCGCCGCTCCTATATAGGGCGAGTTTTTTAATTCATCGATTAATTAACCGTATGTTGCGCAAATGCAGCACGTGCTGCATTATGTAATTATGAGTTTCGCAGAGAAACACGCATTTTGAATAACGTGAAAAACATTTGCGATGTGTTTGGAGAGAATGCTGTGTCGATTCCAACTTGCGAGAGATGGTTCGTAAAATTTAAACGGGGTGATTTTGACCTCGAAGATCAGCCACGCTCCGGTCGGCTTCTGGCATTGATGATGACATTGTGCGCAATTTAGTGGACACCAATTCACGAATTTCAATAAAATTACTTGGTCTATTTAATAAAATAAAAATATCTTTTAATAAAATTACTTGGTCTATTTTTCTATCACAAAATCCATTAAAACTTTTGCACTTACCCAATATTAATACTAAATGACATTCCAATGTACGTTATTTATGATCCAGCTAAATGTTCAACATATGTCGCCGTTACTTTCAAGGCACGACTAAGGAGCGCAAATGCAAATTGCTGTTAATGAATATCACATGGTCTCTTCGCAATCACTATTATTAGAATTTATATTTCCTGGCCTCGGATTCTTCTGTGTACGAGTTCTACTGTCTTGCTGTAAAAGAAATGATAACTACGTCACCTAATGCTGACATTTTAATTATCAAAGATTTTAATTTACCTCACACATATCCCTGCCGGAAATTTCTAACAAATGCATATAAAAAAAACTTGTCCGTTTACCATGTGCTTTTGAAATCGTAATTCCTCACAAATGCAAACAAAATCTTTATCCGCATTTACAGATTTAAGCGAATACGAAATGTGTTTGCAATTGCAACCAAATACGATTTCAAAAGCGTATAGTAAACGGACAAAAACGAACACGAATAGCATTGAGGAACTTGGGCATAAACCGATAAAATATTTACCCGCATTTACGGATTTAAGCGGATACAAAACTGCAAATTGCAATTGCAGAATTCTCTGTATTGGGATCGTATCAGAAAAATTAAATTGATAGAAATAGTTATAAGTACTTGCATTTTGACGAAATTTATGATTTTGTTGGAAATATTTAAGCGGTATGCAAAGTCTTTGTATCAAAGATTATTATATGTATAATCGGAAGTACTTTTATAACGCAAAATTTGATTGCATAAAATTTTACTACAAAATCCCTAAATAGTTAATATTGCTATAATTAGAGACTAGCATGAACTTGTGTTAAAGTGTTATTCTATTTATTTTATTTTATTTTATTTCTATTTATTTTATTTTTATTTTATTTTTTTTATTCATTTATTTTTATTTATGTACTCGACGTCAATAAATAATTAATAGACCTTTTCGCCTGAGAATAACCTCTTTCGGGTCTAATAATAGTTAGACATATCGCGTTTAATCATTTGTGTACCTATCATGACTGTGTGTTAAAGAGGAACAACTTTTGCACCAACTCGGTTAATGTGCACAAAAAATATTAAATTTTAAGAAGTTAAAAGATTTATATCCAATTTAGATACGTTTCTACAATGCTCCATTATTACAAAAATCATTCAGCACAAAACCAATCACTCCCCTTCTATAGGGAGACCAGCAAAGCGTTTCAGAAATTTAAATTGAAGCAAACAAGGATGTAGGTATACGTGATCTGAAGCAATTTTAAAAATTTGATTTAAGAAAAATTTCATATGAACACACATATCATTTATTTCGACAGTGCAACGACGGGTTTCCTGTCTATTTAAAGGCCGGCATACGCGATAAAATATTGTTTAACATTACGCTAGCTATGCTTTTATGTAACATGGTTGGATCAATCTACACAATCAGGGAATTTTTGAGAAAATCTTAATCTTACATATATTATATTGTAATAACATTCTCTCTTTTCTAATTGCGCATGTTACGTGAAATAAATATCAAGATGTTAATAGAAGTGTTCTGGGGATTAATTGTAAACTATAATATTTTGAACAATTATAATAAATTGATTAATTGTAAACGATAATATATTAAACAACTATAATATATTGAACAATAATATATTGAACAATTTCAAAGTTTATATAAAACATTAATATATATAATTATTAAGCACACATCTAACTATGTATGTATGCTCATGCATATCCCACATATCATGCATATCCAAAAGACGTCCAGAAGATATTCCGAAGACATCTTTAGGCGATAGGATATCTTCGGGATGTCCTCTGAACGTCTTCTGGATAATGTGTGCTGTGTGGGATACTGTGTACATTTATCATTTTATTATTTTTAACATTTATTGTTTTTGATACCATTCCAAATATTGGAAAAGATATAATAAGGCGCTTGATTACTCTGCAGAGAGAGGTCAATATGAAAATTACTCATCAATCTGTAAATATTGTATAAATTACGTCAGAAATAACTTATATAATTTAATTTATTGCAAATTTATAATTTAACATCTGATTCGCTAATACACATAAGCATGACGTAATATCAATCAAATAATCAAACAAATGCTCGAGGAAAAGAGGCAAAAAGACTCAAGTTAATCGAGCAGCCTAAAATTGAGAGGTAAAAGAATTCATGTGAAATAAGCATCCTAAAAGCACATTCTAAATTACGATTTTGTGCGCCATGTATTATATGTATTATATATAAGGTCAGTGCAGGTAATTACGCCACCTTAAGTTTTTGGATTTTTTGGACACTTTGCTGAGGATCGAGTGAAAAAATTAAGTGTACCATAATTAAAAGTAATCTTTTGGCTGCCTCAAAAAAAAATATTTCAACGCTTTATCTCCTCTTTTTCTTTTTCCACCAATTGTTTAAAAAAAGTGCGTCAAAGTGGCGTGTTTACCGACACGTGCAGGTAATTACGCCATCTAATAAAAAATTCATATATAGTGATTTTGAGGCGTGGCATTACGTAAGAAACCAACTCAGGGCTTTGCAACAAACATGTTGTGAATTTTATTCGCAATTCCAAAGCACATAAAAAGGAACGGGGAGACAAACGTGTTTTGTGATTATAAATTCTATTTTTTAAAAATAAGCAAAAATAAGTTTTATTTTTTATCATCAAGTATAAGTTTCATTTTTTCGAAAAAACTGTCACAATCAAAACGGATCTAAATACAAAACATAGAGATCAAATTCGTTAGTAATTCTTATGAGTTCTTAAAGTGGCGTAATTACCAGCAGCCTGAAATTTTGTAAATAAATTACTTTTTTTGTACTTACATGAAATGGAATGACAAATACAATTACACTTTCGGAAAAAGCGTCGAATTTGCTACGAAAATAAATATTAAATATGTAAATATTTAAAGTGTAATATTTAAAATGTAATAATTACTGCCGGCAAATTAGCGGCGAGTATAGTGCCAAGTTTATAGTGGCAAATTTTTTGATAACAACTTTTGTTTTAATTGTTACTACAAATCACTGAAAGTACAAAACGGCAAAATGTTTGTTGATAACAACTTAGTATCTATGCCTTCACAATTAGCATTCGTCATTTAAAGCCATACGTATGTATTAATGAAGAATTAGATAGGTGGCGTAATTAGCTGCTATGGCGTAATTACCTGCACTGACCTTATATAGTATTATATGTTATATATAGAGTATTATATATATTTTCTGTTAGATTCTTCTGCGAGACTGAAGGAACATTCGCATTAATAAGATATATGGTATTTCTGCCATTAAGGACAATACGTAAGCGCAAAAGTAACTAATCACCAAGTATCCTATAAACATAGTAATCTGAAAATTGACAATAAATGATAAGAAGTTCTTTGTCGATAATGGAATTTTAGAGATAATCTCTACTTACCAGAGGCAGAAATTCCAAGTGAACGGATGTTTCACTATGTATGCGAATCGACTCTATCACGAAGGGATTCACAAGATAAGCACAATAAGTCAGTTTGCTAAGAGGGATCCAGCCTTTGAACGATAATAACTGATTAACGATGCCTGTAACACAATTAAGCATTTGTGTATATATGTGCGATAGTAAAAATAACATTTTTTAATATTATAACATTATTTTTTACACGATATGCCATTAATTAAAACAATGCTTACAAAAGTATAAATTAAAAATAAATTCAAACAAGAGATGCAAGTTACAAATAATATATTATAACGTATTTATATAGATTTATATGCAAATGTGTGATAAGATTTTATATATATATATTTTTTTTTATATTTATATTTATATATATACTGACCACCATGCTTAGTAACACACGCTATTACAATCCATGCTATACCTACGGCCCAAAGTGTTCTACTTAATGCAGTATAGATAGCAGTATACAGAATAGATACGTTTTGTATGTAAAGGCCTAATAATGCGAAAATATTGCACGCGCCAACAAGACACCAACATATAATTACAGTTTTCTGAAAAAAATTACTTTAGATGTAAAATATTATACCATAATAAGAATAATATGGATTTAGTGTTAACAGAGTTTTTTTTAGTAAAATTACGAATATTAGAGGCGATCTAATCAATTTTAATAATCATGAAATATGTTGTAGAGGGAAGGTCACTGAGTGTTTTATCGACATTAAATGTCGCTCATTTCTAATTTTAACGTTATGAGCATTAAAAAATGAAAGTGCACTGCACATCGTTTAACGCCTTAAACGCGAAACGAGATCTAAAATTATATAATTTTGCATAACCCCCTGATGAAAATTATATTTAACGAAAATACTTTACGGAAATTATAATAAAATTATATTAAAAAATAGTAGTGAATTACATAGATACTGAAATTTCAATCAATTGATTTTCAAGAAGAATTTCAATAAAAATTTTAAAAAATTTAAAAATTTTAAAAATTTTCAAATAAAGTAACTTTTAGTAAGATTCTGCAAATTCTGCAAATAAAATAATATTTCATATATCTTGTAAATTTATTATTGTAAATTTATCATTTATCGTTTTCAAAAGTATTCACTAATTTTCCTAAAAACTCATAATATTTGATTATATTTCATTGTGAAAATTATATTTTCTTGTAAATTATGATTCATATTGAGATAGATTCAATACTTATTCAATCATTTTCATTTGCATTTTCAATAAATTCATTATAATTTCAACAGAATAATTCCATCAGAGAAGTAATCAACTTTTCACACTAATTGTAAGTGAAATCATATACCGCCAATGCTTCAAATGTTAAATAATGCTAAAAACATTTAATTACATTTTCCTTTTTTTGCACTAAGCAATATGAAGTAAATGTTGCATCGAAAAGTAGTTGCGTGAAAAGTCAACAATGAATACAGAACTGTATATTTTTAAATCTTGTTTCGCATTTGGGCATCGAGTGGTGTGATTTTACTTTGTGTAAGAAATCGGAAACCTGTGCGGAACTATATTTTAGACCTCGATTCACGTTCAAAGTACCGAGCTATAAGATTGCTTATTAAAAGATTAACATTGCTTAATATTTATATCATTGTAACAATCAATTAGTGACAGCTAAAATTTTCGAATGTTGCTCAAGCTCATGATTTTGATCACATGCTTCAAATTCACTGAAATCGATGAGAACTTCTATATAATATTCAGTTTTACCATTCTGGCTTTATATATTCTATATTAATATATCAATTAATATATAAATAATTAATGAGTAATCTACTTATGTATTTTGTAACTATTTTAATAATTGTGCTTATTTTTTCTCATTAAACTCATATAAAAGTCCAATTATACTTTACTTTTTTTATGGCCAACTTTTTATTTAGCCTTCTTACAATGTAACCAGTAATTATGCCAATAATATATGGACCTATTCTCATCCATGGGGGGTAGTATAAGACACCTGCAAGTCTGTATCGTTCATCCACTCTGCAATAAGAAAAAAGGGCTTATTTAATTAATCTCATAATTAGCAAGATGTTTCTATAACTTACGTCGGAACAAATTCATAAGTATATGAAATATAACCACTAAGCACGATAGAACCTATTAAAAGTACACCCAATATGACAACAGCCATATAAAAGTACCTGAAATTAGCAACTTATATTTATTTGAATGTATATACTATATAATGATTATAATACCATCAATAGATTAACTTACAGGGTCGACAAAATTAATAGCACTGTAGCAATTATAAAGTATTGCATATCACAGGCTAAATACCAACTCCAAAGCATACACTAAAAGAAAATATAAACTTGTATATAAAATTTGTATATTCTCTTTGAGTAATATTAAACTAATTATAACTATTTTAAATACATTTATACCATTGTATCAGGATCGAACAGATTATTTATATATAAAAGATTTCTCCACCAATATTTTGTGCAAGTTTCGTGCAATCTATAACTTGAATAAAATTGTGAAGTCTTGTTGTACCACGCGGAGTTTAATTGCAATATTCCTATCATCATCATGTAAGCGGATGTCAACCTTAAAATAAATTGTTTTTAGATATAAATATGTTAAAAAGGATCACATTATTATCTAGTTCATTTGAATTTTATTTCTAAATTGTTTTTATATACATTGTCTTTGTTTATTGAATAAAGATAATGAAAAACGTACCGAATAAATCTTTTTATTATGTGATTAAAGAATTCATTTAATTTTGTTTTGTAATTAATCAACCCAGTTCTTTTTTTGTCCATTTTATCCTTCGGATATAAATAGGTTACTAAAAACCCGCTTGAAAAGAAATAGGTATCTACCGATACGTTTGCATTTAATAATACTTGAGTGAGGAAATACGAAGTGAACCTCCACGTTAATGCTATATTGTCTATAGAACGAAACAATCTCTGTTATACGTAGAAAATTAGACGTATATATATCATTTCTATTAGTTTTTCCCGAATTACTCACCGATGTAATTGATCGTGAAGAATACGGTATGAAACAAAATTATCATACTCATACTTAGAAATTTTAAACCATGAATGGTAGGTATTGCGTCAGCATTCAATTTCGTGCTGAATATTATTCCCGTATTTGTGTATATGGAAAAACACATTAGTATTTTCCCAATTCTACTTTCTCGAAGTAAAGATGAAGCTATTTTCATTTCCATTATTTCCATTTCTTCGGGCATGTTTTCCATATCTGAATCGCAATATAGAATTTTTAGTAGTATATTTATATAAAAATCAAGATGTGCTGTGATTAGATGAAATAAAACTTAAGAGAGGAAGCATTATTTGAATTCAATAAAGAATATATGTATATACAGAATGATTATAGGTAAATTTTTGCTGATCCTTATTAAATTAACATTGATTTTAAATTAATAAAATATCATTTTAATGCACAAATAGTATAATCGTGATTTTTGAAATATAATACATGATGATCAAAATTATGAGTAATCTCTTATTGAAATTGAAAAACTTTAAGTTGTTTTAGATATAATACTTACTAGCGGTAGTTTCATCCTTTACAACTAAATACTTTTGATGTACAAATATATCGTATATTGTTCCGATTATCATCATGGAAAAGGTAAGCGCTAAAACACTGCAATTATATATAAAATGAATGCAAAGTATATCTCTCTATTATTTCAAAACTTTTGGAAGCTATACGAAAATTTGCCTTTATTGCCCATTTATTATTATATGCCAATAAAGTTAATATATATATATATGATAATTTATATATATGCATATATGTATATACACACATATATAGTTATTCTATATATATTTTTAATTATTTATTTACTTCGCATTTTTCGACATACCAGATGAAAAATATCCCATCATTAAATAACCATTGCTGATCGCCTTTTAGATTTTTAATCTCGATCAATTTGAAGTCCACGGAATAAAGATCATTGATAAAGAAAACTCTGTCATGAAATATTTTTTCCAGAATTAAATTTAGGTCATTTATAGAACACGATGCTGGTAAGCAGAGGCCGAGCATAATTGAATCCTAAAAAGCAAAACTTTCTATATAATACATATTAATATATTTTAATATGCGCACAGTGTCAATGCATTCTCACTCTGTCAATCATTAACATACATATATTTGAATAGTTATCTTTTTATATTTGAATTTTGGGATAATAATTATGAATAATTATAAACTGAGCAATAAAGTTTTATTATAAATATATATATTATCTTTATTATTATTTATTATTATGTTATATATTTATTATAATTTTTTTATCTTTTGTTTTTATTATATTTCCTTAAACATTTCTGTATTGTCACATCTGTTATATATATATATATATATATATATATATATATATATATATATATATATATATACATATACATGTATATATATATATATATATAACAGATGTGACAATACAGAAATGTTTAAGGAAATATAATAAAAACAAAAGATAAAAAAATTATAATAAATATATAACATAATAATAAATAATAATAAAGATAATATATATATTTATAATAAATATATATATATGTATATATATATATTTATAATATATATATATATGTATAAACATATACATACAGATATATAGACGCACACACACACACACACCATTAACATATACACATACGTACGTAACATACATATACAGGACTACTACAAATTACCTTCTTAATTTATGTCATTTAATATTAATATTAATTTTATTGATATGTCTCATCAATGATATCTCTGTAGAGAAAAATGAGTTCAAGTTGCATGGTTTTAAGAGAGACATTAGATGGATCAAACGAAATCTTTCTAGATGAATGCATTTCAGAGATTTAAAAGTGATCTTTGGTTTCTTGAATAAAAATATGTTTTTTTTTTAATAGCAGGATTGTAATATATATATTTTTCGGAATGCAACCGTCATAGATTGTTATATTATTAAGTTTTGATAATTGTTTACAGGAACAAAATAATAATAAGAAGAAACTATTACTTTTTTACTAATATTAGCTTTATTTACAAAAAATACTCAACGATCATTTATATCACGACATTTTAGTAACGGCTACATTATAATAATTGTCTTACATCGTTTATAATGTAGAGTTAGTGTATTCCGTATTTGGGATACCTGTCTTTCTGCACTTTTTCCGCATTTTTACGCATTTCATAATTGTTTTGTGTAATGTAACATATATAGTACCTTTATGTTCCTAAGCGCACACACACACACACACACACGCACGCACACATAAATAAAAATTTTAAATTCTATATCAATTCACTGGCTTTGATTTAATTTATAACTTGATACTCATTCTAATTAATTTTATGAAGCTTATATCTTATAAAAATGTATAAACTTACTTCATTGGGGAAATTTATGTGATATTGAAGAGTACTGTTGTGTTTGAAATGAGCAACAAAGTAATTTACTTTGAAAGGCGGAAATTCCTCTTTTGGATTACGATATATCGTATTATTTAATATATGACGCTCTGCGATCTCTAGAGGAGTTGTATTCATTGTATCGAGACATTGGCTACGACTACCCAGCCAATAATTATTTCCATAAAGAAAGCCTGGTTTATATCCACCACTAGAATCCAGCACTTAAAAATATAAAATAAGCAATTGTTATTTAAGCAAAAATATTGAGTAGTTTTTTTTTATTTATTGTTAGTCAATCATCAATGTTTTCATTAATTATTAAATCTGAAAAGTTACCTTTGAGAGTAGATATCTCACATTACTTAGATTATTAAATATTCGTTAATATTGTATTATACTGTTATTATTTACTGATTATAAAGTTATGTTCTAAATAGAGAATTATAAATTATTATTGTAAAATTATATCTTTGCGAAAGATAACATTACTCCACATCTCATTGTCAGTAGAAAAATTAAAAGATTAGATAATAAGAATAAGATGTTATTACAACAATAACTATAATATACAAGGTAAATGTTTCAATGATTGTATTAAAAAGGTAACGTTTATCAGTTTTCTACTTTTACTGATTATATATATAAATACCTACTAACAGTTTCTGTAATTAAATAATTAATTCAATGTAGATTAAACGCAAAGAATTGTTTATCAATAAGCTTTCTTAATTTTCGAGCTTTTTTATAAATGTGATCATGAATAAGAATTTCACTAACTTTTCAAGCTCCACAGTATTCGTTGATTTACGGCGTCTCGGAAGTTTCGTAATTCCTTTCTGCACATAGTTGAGTTGACAAGATCGGCTCTCAAAGCAACGGTATAAGCGGGAAGTATATTGCTACTAATTTCCTCGTATTTATTGTCATTAGATTCGTGAACTTGTGCAGAAACACAAGATAATGCGTCAAAATTTATACAAATACACAAAATAAATACAAATCGACAAAACAACATAATGTTGCTAGTTGCTATAACACACAACAATCACTTTTATTCTTTTATTGTTACAAATTGTTGGTGAACAGTCTAATATCAATTATAGAGCTTTCCAGAACACAGTTATATACTATGTGACATAATGTTATACAGTGTCGACTTATAGCTAGAACGCTGCTTATATATAAAGGTTGCCCAGTAATAACCATATCACCTCTCGTGTGCATGTAGAGGGAGTTAAACTGATAGAAAATTCCTCTACTGTTTTGTAATCTTCGCAATAATTGATGAGAAATATATTAGTAAAGGTTGGGCAATCTGTGCGAGTACAGTTACGTGGCGAAAGGAGACATTTCATGCGAAGATCCAACTGATCCAAATCCAGCATCCAACATTATGCGCCGCTCATATATAGGGCGAGTTTTTTAATTCATCGATTAATTAACCGCATGTTGCGCAAATGCAGCACGTGCTGCATTATGTAATTATGAGTTTCGTAGAGGAACACGCATTTCGAATACCGTGAAAAACATTTGCGATGTGTTTGGAGAGAATGCTGTGTCGATTCCAACTTGCGAGAGATGGTTCGTAAAATTTAAACGAGGTGATCTTGACCTCGAAGATCAGCCACATTCCGGTCGGCTTCTGGCATTGATGATGACATTGTGCGCAATTTAGTAAACACCAATTCACGAATTTCAATAAAATTACGTGAATTGATGTCCACTAAATTGCGCACAATGTCATTATCAATGCCAGAAGCCGACCGGAATGTGGCTGATCTTCGAGGTCAAAATCACCTCGTTTAAATTTTACGAACCATCTCTCGCAAGTTGGAATCGACACAGCATTCTCTCCAAACACATCGCAAATGTTTTTCACGGTATTCGAAATGCGTGTTCCTCTACGAAACTCATAATTACATAATGCAGCACGTGCTGCATTTGCGCAACATGCGGTTAATTAATCGATGAATTAAAAAACTCGCCCGATTGCATCAATGTTATTTTGGCTTTAAGCGAGACTTAAATATGTGTCTATCTTTATCTTTCTTTCTAAATAAATAAAGACAGACACATATTTAAGTCTCACTTAAAGCCAAAATAACGTTGGTGCAATCGGGCCTTGGTCTATTTAATAAAATAAAAATATCTTTTAATAAAATTACTTGGTCTATTTTTCTATCACAAAATCCATTAAAACTTTTGCACTCACCCAATATTAATACTAATTGACATTCCAATGTACGTTATTTATGATCCAGCTAAATGTTCAACATATGTCGCCGTTACCTTCAAGGCACGACTAAGGAGCGCAAATGCAAATTGCTATTAATTAATAATATCACATGGTCTGTTCGCAAATATAATTACTATTATTAGAATTTATATTTCCTGGCCTCGGATCCTTCTGTGTACGAGTTCCACTATCTTGCTGTAAAAGAGGTGATAACTACGTAGTTATCACCTCTGACATACGTCCTAATACTGACATTTTAATTATCAGAGATTTTAATTTACCTCACACATATTCGCATAATAATGATGACCATCTTCAATATAATGTTGTCTGTCATTGTGTGTGTGCCATATGATAGAATAGGCAAATATCATTATGCATTATTTTAATGAGTTTAATCAGCATAATAATATTGTTAATGAAAATCATAATGTGTTGGATCTTGTATTTTCTATACTATATCTCGGTATTGCCAGCTCCGAGCCTTTATGTACGTGTGATTGATATTATCTGGTCTTTGTAATATTCTTACCGATGTCAACGAAATCATCACTCCTACCAGCTTTTGAATGGAAATTTAATTTTATGCGGACTATTTATATAGCTATAAACGACTATTTAGTAGGGCTCGTGATTGTAACCGATTAGTCGGTTAATTGAAAATCGGTTAACCGGTTGTAACCGAAAGAAACGTTTAATATTCGACTAAACGGTTAATCGGTTAATACGGTTTCGGTTAACCGATTAATCGCTGAAACTGATTAATTATTAATCGAATAAACCATTTTTTCGATTACTTGTTATTTTCATTAGGATTTAGAATGATATGTAACTGTGTAGTGTACAGTGTCTACACAGAAAAGAAAGAAGTGTCAAATTAAAACTTATATACTCAAATTGACGCGTTCATTGTTTCGTATATACACAACAATCTTTAATCTTCTTATAAGAATTTGATAATCTTAAATTTCAATGAGTCTGAATTTGATGCAGGCTTTCTGAATTGGGAATGTGAAAATTAAACATACCTTAGTAATTAGCATACCTTAGCATATCTTAGCTCTCTTTAAGAATAAGGATATTGTAATAGAAATTATTTAATCTTATATTTTTAGAAAATTCTAATTTTTTATTTGAAAATGTGTTATTTTCTATCCAACATTTTTTCCTTTCGATTCAAGAAAATTATATATAAATAATAAGAATGTATTTTTCTTGATTGAACAATATAAAATGGTTTCATTTAAGCAAGTTTCTTTTGTTCAACGCAATATAATCTCATTTTCATGTTGAAATTAAAAATATTTTCAAATAAAAAATATACTTTTTTTATGTAGCATTGTGCTGAATCTTTGAAACAAATCCTCTCTGCTTTGTATTGGTACTTTGGTAACTTTCTATAGGTATAGTTTGTTTCTGTATAATATGATATTTTTGTCATTAAACAGTTTACGATATGATAATCTTGTCCTGCATTTTGAAAATTTGATATCAAGGGAATATTGAATTATTTGGTGAAAAATTGTTATTCTTATGTTTAAACTAGCAGAATTTTTATAATAAATTCGTGTATATATGCAACAAAGCGGTTTTCTTACTTAATATTTATATTTCTTTATATAACAAATAACACTTTTGTTTCTATTTTTCATATTTGTTCTTTTTTAACGGCAAAAGAAAGTGCAACTGATAAAACTTGTTTCAGAATTCTGCATGAAGATCCGTTAAAGATCCACTTTTGGAATTATTTGCGTGTGAAGTACAAAGACATTATTTGTTTAATTCGGTTAGACATAACAAAAGTGACAATTAATCATTCCAGAAAAAAAATCTTGAAAAACAAAATAAATATATTAATTGACCTGAATAACCGATTAAATAATTAACCGATTAAATGATTAACCGATTTAAAGATTAATCGAATAATGGTAATCACTCTAACCGATTAACCGGTTAACCGATTTTAATCAGTAAATTCGTTTTTAACCGGTTAAACGATTAATCGAATTAATCGATTTTCACGAGCCCTACTATTTAGGCATTTT
This sequence comes from Lasius platythorax, assembly GCA_963971435.1. NCBI lineage: Eukaryota > Metazoa > Arthropoda > Insecta > Hymenoptera > Formicidae > Lasius > Lasius platythorax. The sequence goes on from OZ020539.1 coordinate 17,617,259, forward strand.
ATGAGATGATGCTTTAAGTGCCTCAATATTATTGATGCTAATATTGACTTCTTATACAAGCATCTTAATTATGCAATCTCTGCTTATGTTCCGATGCTTCCGACTAAACAGGTTTTTTTATAGAACAACATTTTTTACTAGACAACATTTTTTTTAGAGAGGTAGGTAGTGGACGAGATAGAATATGGAAAGAACGCAGTCGGATCATGAGCTGACTTATTAAGATTGGATTTGATTTTGTAATATTCATATTATGTTTATTTTAGATAACGCTTGTAAAGAATGCTTCTTGTAAGAGTTTGATCGAATATCTTAAAAAATATTGACTATAAATGAAAAATAGTTTTAAATGAAAGTTGTTCAGATTAAGAGATGAAAAAACATGCAATAAAAAATATGGGTTCCTATTTAAAAGAATTAAGTCATCTTCAAATAATCTTCAAAAAATATATGTAATAAAAAATGAATATTAATATTCTTTTTCCCCTCTTAAACCTTAAAATTTACCTGAGACATTTTTTGTATGTATGTCAAGTTTAAGAGATATATTATATAGGTCTTCCATTAAAATGGGCGCGCGCGCGCGTGTGATTTTTATGTTAATGTGTAATTTTTATGTTAATAGTTATGTTTCTTACTATTTTAACAGTTTAATAGTTTTTTCCAGTTCTTCCAATTTTGCTTTTCTATTTGTTGTATGTACACATAATTTAGATAATTTTTCATGTGTGTTTGGAATGTATTTTTGTCTGTCTTTAAAAAAGTGTTTAAGGATTGTGTATTGATTTTGAGAAAAATTAATTCAAAATCACCATGTAATTAATATTAATCACACACATGATCACTATTTTAATTAATATCTCAAGTCAAATTTCATACATGATATAAACCCAAGGAGAACAAAAAGTCAAGATGATGTCATTGTGACGTCAAGATGACGGGAAAATATCAGAGTTTGATCACTAAACTATCATGACTCCAAAATGACTGTACAGTGACTCGTCATAAAATCATTATATGACGATATTTTGACTTTCAGGATTTTAATTCGCATATTTTCGAAAACATAATTTTTTCTGCGAGGAGATTGCCTGGCACTTATTGATTGAAATTATCATATATATATAAATATATTTATTTCACTTTATTAATTGAAAATTTTAGTTTTATGACGTCACAAAACCGTCCTTGCCAGGAACCATAATGACGTCATCATCTTATAGAACTGACTTTTGAAAGATGTCATTTTGACATTATTTTGACTTGTGTTCTCCTTGGGAAATATACCGAGCATTTCCGTACGGAATGCTTTTGTGTAAATTTAGCTATCTGACTACATCCATTTTCTTTCATTAGAAAGAGAGAGAGAGAAAAAAAAGACGGAACTACTAATTATGGTTTCAATCTCTAGTTTTTAGGCTACGTCTAATGATCGGTCTATTTATATTATGTTTATGTTTTTATGTAAGCATAATTGTTTTGCTTCCTCAGATGACTCACAATAATATAAATCATATATAGTGATTTATATAATAATAATATAAATCACTTTTTCACAATAATATATATCATATATAGTAATAGTATAAAATCAACTGTTGTACTTATATAACAATCAATACTGTTTTATTAAGTATTTAAAGTATTTAAAAATTACAAATATGTGACATCCGGTTATCAAAATATAAAAGTATATTCTGAACTTGAATCTCTGACCTAATCTCTGATATTCTATCCTTGTAAAATGAGATTCAGGATACGGCTATAAGTACCAATTTCAAACTTGCTTAGCTATTAGTTTTTATAAAGATTTATCTCGCTAGTACATTACTTGCTTTTTGACGAAATTTATGATGTTGTTGGAAATATTTAAGCGGTATGCTAAGTCTTTGTATCAAAGATTATTATAATCGGAAGTACTTTTACAACGTAAAATTTGATTGCATAAAATTTTACTATAAAATCCCTAAATAATTAATATTGTCATAATTAGAGACTAGTATGAACTTGTTAAAGCGTTATTCTATTTATTTTCATTTATGTACTCGACGTCAATAATTACCCAGGTAGAAAAAAAAGTCAAAATGATGTCAATTTGATGTCATATTGACCAAATTGTCATTATTTAATCATAATTTAGGTATCACATGACATCAAAATGACATCAATAAGATCAAATTGACATCATTTTGATTTTTCTGTTCTATCTGGGTAATAGGCCTTCTCGCCTGAGAATAGCCTCTTTCGGGTCTAATAATATAGTTAGAAATATCGCGTTTAATTATTTGTATATCATGACTGTGTTGAAGAAGAACATATCTTCCTCTCTAATCACTGCTGTTCTGACATAATTCGACTTTATTATATCATACGAGATCTAACGGGATCGAAGCTCAGATGGTGAATTGATTCGTTCCCGGGGTTTAGAAAATTCTTCTAGGGCGCAAGTGATGTTTGTCTGATGGTGCTCCAGCTGGTAACATAAATTGGGGATACCTATGAATTTATATATCTTATAATTATTTACCATTTACGTAATTAATATATCCTTGTATTTTTTTTATCCCTTTTTATTTCTGAACATCTCATGATTTAATTTCCCTCCTGCAAACACTTATAAAGCTACGACACTTAAAAATGTCAGGAAAATATGATGAAAGAAGAGAAAATAATAATGAAGCCATAAAGTGTATTTGTATCTTGATTTATATGTGTATTAATACATTTTTTGGTATATTTGTATAATTTTGCACAAAGTAAAAATTTAAATTATGCATTTACAACATGATTCTATAATACAAAAAATTATATAGTACTTTTTCACCAACCCATTGTCGCAATTAATTATATAATTATTTCACATAGGAAATACATAAATTTTATGCTTTCCATATTGGTAATGCATAAATATACATTAAAAAATACATTTTTTTATATCACAGGGAAACATATTTACAGTATCTTAATTACACAATTGTTTCGCTAGTAACGCTTGATAAAGTTACTTACAAAATAATATTTAATTGTCCTATTTAATTGCTTTCCAATATTTTTCTGTAAATTTTCTTTATTTTTGGTAATATCAATCTTATTTTACATTATTTGAAATATGTAAATGAGAGATTGATACTATGACAATCAAAGAAATACATTTTTAGCATAATTTTTAGTATAATTTTTAGTACTTTTAATATATCGAGGTACTTGTTTTGTATCAGAAATAACAGGATTTTATTTTGGCCTATTTACAATTGCACTATCTTATCTGTCCTCCTACTTTATATAGCTCTTGATTCCTTGGCATTCTTGTAATCGTTTTCAATTTTTTATCTTCTTTGCATGATCCTTTGTTGCTGCTTGTATGATTTTTTTCTACCGTCTCAGTTTTCTTTGATATTCTGACATATTATCATCTTCTGACATCTGACATGTTTGCATCTTCATTATCATACAAGTCGGTCGCTTGTTCGGGCAAAGTCTTTCTTCTTCGCTGCATTAAAGCTTTTAGAGCTTCACTAAACTGTAATAACGTTTCAGCAATTGGCTGTTCCATATATTTCGCTGCAATTTCATCGAATTGATCGTCCTCCTCTGAAGTTAATTCATCCTTGATATGCTTAAATTGCTCTAATATTTCTTTGAAACTTTCTCTAACATCTTTTACCACCACTTGATCCTCAGTTTTCATAGAATGATCTGTAATACTGTTATCCGTTTTTGTTATGTGTAAATCGCTCTCAATACGATTTGCATGGCTTATATCATTTGTTGATGTCATCGAATCAATATTATCATATATAAAATCTTTTTCAAATTCTTTAAATTGATTTATTATATTTTTTATACTCTCTCTTACATTTATTGGATTTGATGCTTTAATGTCTTCTTTACCCTTTTTTTCTACAATTTCTCTCTCAATTATAGGTAATTCTGTGTCAACACTATCCTGTGTTTTTGTAATCTTCTTTATTGTTGCATCTACAATTTTTTCTTTATTTAGATCTTCGTTTTCCGTGATTTTCCCTAGATTAATTGGCTTTATTATCTTGATTTTATCTGTCTTCAATGTAGTATCTTTTGCTTTAATAAATCTCTGTTTATCATCTTTTGCATGTTCTTTTACAATCTTTTGATCTTGATCTGTTAATGCTGAATCTTTATCTGTAAAGATTTGATCTTTTAATTCTTCTTTCAATATTTTCTTTTTTGGCCATTCTGTTACTATAGCTCCTCTTTTCACTAGGTCTATATGTTTTCGTTCATCATTGGTTTCTTTTTTTTGTTTGTCTTCTTGTATCTTTTCTTGAATAATTTGTTTAACCGTCTTTTTAGTACCTTGAGTGTCTTGGCGCAGATTTAAATCATTTTTAGGTCTTCCTTTAACAATCTTTCCCTCTTCAATCTTTGTTTTTATTTTTTCATCAAGTTTGGCATCATGGATATTAGGAACACTTTCGAAATTTTTCAGAGAATCCAAATTTTGTTCTATTCCATCTTTTGAATTTGGCGATAATTTATTTGTATCTTCAATTTTCCATGTAGTAGTATTTTCCATAGATGTCGCATTATCATCTACTAGATTGTTAAATCTTTCTTCTTCTTCAGTATTATTATTCGTTTCTTTAATCTCTTTAATATCTGACAAATTTTGTTCATTAGTTTTTTCTGGCCTTCCAAATTCTTCTGATGACTCCACAATATCATGAACTATTGGTTCTATCGTTTTTACTTCATGTGACATGTTGAAATCTACATTTTCTATATTATCCATTTGTTTTGAAGAATTCTTCACAGAAATCGCAGATTTTGCTTTATAAGGATCGTATTTGATATTCGGTTTCCTTTTCATAATAAATATGCTAGGTTTCGTTTTAATTCTAATAGGCGGTAACATGTTATAATTTAATGCTATATGCGAGAATCCATCAATAGAATCGATAATGTCGTGAGTTTTAAGATAAGGCCTTATATTTGGAGAATATTTGCTTTTTGCTTCTATCAAGAGATGAGTAAACTGTAGCATTTCAGGATCGTCGATAGTCAAGTTCTCTTGTTTCGAATATCTGTAACATATAATTAATATATAAGTTAAAGTTTTTTTTCATTGAAAGATATTGTAACGAGGATAAAATTATTGTAGGCAAGATAACTTACATCCAAGAAGCATTGGTCTGTGTAAATTTTGATACTCCGGTTTGCGCAGTCAATACATCGATATGCACATGTACTGGCTCGATCGAGTTTCTCTCGAGTCTATGTAATCTAGCAATTGCCAGACCTCCAGGATAATTAGAACCAGCTACGCATAGCAGAAATGTGGAGAATATAGTATTTAATGCAATATGACTCAGGATTACCAGTGCTAAAAAACCATTCCACGTTGTTTTCGCTCTGTTTTCCCATCTAATTATCAATGAGAAACAGTTTTTACATTATATGCTGCTATAAAAATTTATAGTTTAAATTTTAATCTATCAGTAGCTATAGATCATTAGGATGAATTCTAATATTTTAGTTTTGGCAAAATGATAGAACTAATGGAAAATTAACTAAATGTAATTAAAACGCAATATATACTTACATTCTATGGCAAGCAGCAGCTGCACCAACATTTAGTAGTGGAAACACATATATGATAAATCTCAGCTCCTTGTGTGGTAGAAATGATAATAATGCGACGAATATAATAGCTGGGACGGTAAACATACGAACTCTAATGTCCCAAAACATCCCCAAAGGAATTAGAAAGTACGAAAGTGCTAGACCTCTTGGCAACGCTGAATAAAAGTACCATAAAAATGGTGATGTCTATTCATAAGTCAAGTTCATTTATTTACTGAAAATGCCTGTCCAAAAACTTTTAATATTTTAAACAGTCAATATAATATATATTCGAAAATCTATGATATCTTGAACATTCTTATTTTATAATTCATGCTTTGACGCAATAGAGCAAAAATAATTTCTTCTGATATTCAAGATAATCATCCAAAATAACCATTTAAAATACTGAAGAGTCTTTCTTTTTTAAAAGAAAGACTTATTATATCTGAAAAGGATACGCCCCATTCACTGCTCTTATTAAGAATAGTGTTGAAATAAAATACTTCGCCTTCCGGCCATACTAAGCGTCCCCAGAATATTGAATCTGTAGCAACAGTAAGTGCTAAGAACAATATACCAGCTGGAACCGCAATTTTAAACAGTCTAAAAATTATTATAAAACATTGTGTAATAAACAAAATAATTTTGGAGAGAGCATTATGCATTATGTATATAAAAAAATAAAATGTTTTTCTAATGATATAAAGTTGTATCAATTGTAATATCAAAGCTGTAAAACTGAAACTTATGTCTCAATGAGAATCGAGGATGGTTAATGTATTTGATATGCATAACAAGGCTTACAAATCTGTGTTGTTTTGCAGAAAGTTCCTTGATGATTCTAATCACTTCTGTTTGTAATTTTACAGCCATATTAGGTATCGATGATATAATATGTAAATACCTTTGTACAGAAAGTTTCTGGCTGGCTATATCAAATAATAGGAACAGTCCCAAGAGTATGGCAAGTTCTGCTCTAAATATTATTATTGCTGCAGCTGACGACCAGATAAATATCACATAATTTTTCCTCAACCATCCAAACAAGGCTAGTAACACTGTAATGTTAGAAATTAAAAATTTTGGCAATTAAAAAGATATATATATATATATATATATATGATATTTATGCAATTTAATAAATTGCAGTTTTAGTAATACATAAATGCATAAATACACAAACTCTAATTATAACAAAGTTTTATTTTATTACCTAAAGGCATAGCCATTATGTTTGGCAGCGGACGACTGAGATAGTACATAAAATGATACTGCGTCACAGTTATGGCAACAAACCATTTTGTAAACTGCAGCCCAAAAATATTCTGTACAGCGTGCCTATATAACTTGAATGTAGCTATCACCAATAATCCCAATGCTGCTCTTACTGAAAGATAACACCATCATCTTTATATTATATAAAAATATGTGAAAAATTTTTATTATATATGCTAAAATTACACTACTACTTACCCGCATACTGAGCACAAAATTTATTGAACTCTAGGTAATTAATGCCTGCCATTAGTGGCGAGGCCATACCGGATACTACAATAGGCCCCAGAAAAGAACGTGGCACCACTCCAGGAAATTCGTGATGATCATACTATCGAAGATAAGAAAACAATGTATTAATTTGTGAACAAATTTCTATGATGTTAGGTATATAATTATATAAACAATCTATATAGACAATCTGAAAATTATATAGATCTGATTGTTGCCACAGGAACTACTAGTACGACGCATGTAAAAAAAAAAAAAAAAAAAGTGACAACTGAAAAATTGTCGATTTGCGATTTCTATTATTTCGTCTTAAAAGATTCGGAGCAGCATCAGCTGATCGCGCGTTTAAAAATACGCGTGTCCGGTGCTATAAATATAACGGCACGTTTTACATTTTACGCTGTTCGCTCGATCAGATTGAGCGAGACGGACACAACGATTGCCGAAACGACTCGACGTCCCCGATTCGATAGACAACGAATTGTTATTTGATATTTCAAATTCAATCATTACCTCCGTCAGATTGAAGCCGTGATAGAGGATATCATGCATAGCCTGCAGGTTGAAACTTTCCTCGACTTTCGTGAACGGACAATATAACAGATGCAACGCCGATATTAGGATAATTATCTGATCCATGATCGTCGAATTGCGCTTATACCAACTGCGTGTTCTCGCTCAACGAATTCGTTGTCATGACCTTGTCATGATAGATTTAAGGAGTCAGAACGAAGGACCTTTTTTTCAACGTGTTGTCGCGGTGTATGTGCGGCCGGGCACCATATATACTTGTTACAAAACAGGCGGTTCACGCATGCGTCTTTCTCTACCAACGCGAATCTCAGTTTCTCGGTTTAATTTGAGAAAGAAGATGTGTTCGCACAATTATTTCTTCAATTTACAACCACTGTATCATCGCGTGATTTTTTTTGTATTAATCTTCCTCTTGACAACAAATTCTTCATTGAGATTGCAACCGTACTTATTTTTAAAATAGCTCCTTTAAAATATATGAGCATAAAATTGTGAAAATATATATATATTGACATGTGTAAGTTTATCTGAGAGAATTTTTGGTATAACTTATTTATATATAAAAATTATATTTAAAATACTGAATTTGTATAAATATTCTTCAAGTCACATTAAAATACATTTACTCTTTTTTCTTATTTACGTATATTTAAATATTAAATTAAAATCTTCAGTGAAGATTATTATGATATATTACGATTTACAAAAATATCAAATTCTTCCTGTAATATTAATAATATACGTGATCATACAATCATGATTAGCGAAGGATTATTGTAGAAAACGCTCTTAAACTTTGAAAAACTCGATTTTTTATTCATTTGTAATTCAAAACATACACACACACAAGGACGACCACTGATGGCACAGCTGATGGCACCTTCGTCCTTCGTCACGCATGCGCGAAAAACCGAGTCCTTCTAACCTATTTGCTATACACATACACGTGTAATCAAGAATCGAGTACTGATACTGATAGGTTATTTTCAATAGTGTAATAATCGTGTTTTAATCGTGATACTGCATCCTGAATAAAAAGGCAATCCAAAAAGAAGAAGAATCTATCGTTTTGCCATGTCGGTCCTAAATAGGATGTAAGTTATTTGTTATCTGTATATTTTGTATGTATTAATAGCATGCAGAAACATTATGTGTATATACATTGTAATTATGAACAATATTTCCACATAGAAAGCCACTTACACATAAGGGCAAGAAAGCTGTATTAAAAAAAGAACCTCAATTGGTAGAAAAAGCCAAAGAAACTTTGTGCCTCAAAAGTAAAAATACTTCACAGATTGTTGTCGAGCTCATGAAGGATTTGGTGAGTGAAATAATTTGTATTGATTATATATTACTTGGCGTTTTTATGAGATAATTCTCTGAAAATATTGATAAAATTTTGAAACTCTAATTTGAAACTGAATATATTATATTAAATATACTGTACTATGTAGTATTTAGTACATTAATCATATAATATATATTTTACAGTATGATCTGAAGAAACCTAATGCACAAATGATGCAAAAGAAAAATGACATACTACCATTTGAGAATATTGTACCCATTGAAAAGTTTGCATCTAAGTATGAAGCATCTCTTTTCATGATGGTTTCGCATAATAAGAAACGTCCACACAATCTCATGATGGGTCGAATGTATGAGCATACATTATTAGATATGATAGAGTTTGGTGTAGAAAATTATAAAGGATTAAAAGACTTTAAAGTTGAGAAGATCACTGTAGGGATAAAACCATTATTGATCTTTAATGGTGAACTCTTTGAAAGTAATTATGAATATGGAAGAATTAAAAATTTACTTGTTGATATGTTCCAAAGGCAAGTTGTCGATAAGATCAGATTGCAAGGTCTTGAACATGTCTTAAGCTTTACAGCTGTTGAAAATAAAATACTTCTGCGTAGTTACAGGTAAGATATAAAAATAAAATTGAAAAAAATTATATAAATGTATCAAAGAATGCTTTTTAGAAACTTTTTATATCTTTAGGATAATTTTAAAAAAATCCAACACAAGGACCCCTAGAATAGAACTTGAGGAAATAGGACCACGTGCTGATTTGCTATGCAGGCGTAACAAGTTTGCCTCTGAAGATTTACTTAAACAGGCTTGCAAGAAACCTAAAGAACTCAAGGTACTTTTATAAATTACACATATTTATACATAATATGCTAAATATAAATATATATATTGAGATTTAATATTATAATTATAATCACAGATGAAGAAGAAGAAAAATATCTCTAAAGATACATTTGGAACGACATTTGGTCGTATACATATTGGAGCACAAAATATTGATAGAATGCAAACAAGGAAGATGAAAGGTTTAAAGAAAACGATATCGGAAAAGAAAAATGTTCAAAAGAGAAAAACTTCTGACGACAATAATGACAGTGCGACAAAACTTAGAAAAGTTGTAGATTAAACTGATGAATTGCTTAATTGATAGCGGAATATGTATTAAGAAAGTGTTAAGAATATTATTTTATAATAAACTTTTATTTAATCTCTAATTATATAAAATTATTCTTACATGCTATTTCCAACTCCAACTAGTGACACCTTGTTGATCCTATAATTAATGATATAGATCTTATATAGAATTTTCTATGAACACTTTTAAATATGTTATCTTTAATATAAAACTTTTTACCTTTATTATAATTCCACAAGTAGACAAATTCGTTCGTACATTATCACATTCTTTTAGCAAAATTGTATCTTTTGGATTTTGCTCAAGTGCTCTAGTTCTGATGGCCATCCTGAAGTTCAGAAAATTATCAATAATATCTTTAACTTGTCGATTTTCTGTCGTTGACATTGTAGATCGTGAAATGCCAAGTTTTGAAAGAATATTTGAAACATAATTTGAAACAGCGGCAACAGCACTTACACCTTTACTGTGAGGCGTTATCTATAATTTAAATTTATTAGTTAAACTAATTGCTAAATAATTGAAGTCGAATAATATAGTACGATAAAAAATTTTGTGTTAATACACACAGATAGATATAAATATCGTTTAATATTAATTATTAATAATGCATTTCTTATGCAAATGGCTTACATTACTTTGATGCAACATTTTATTTCCTATCCCAACAAGATTTATGATGGCATGTATAGCCTTTGAAGTGTCAAAATCATCCGCTAATGCGGAATGAACTTTGTTTCTTGTATCATGTAAAGTCTAAAAAGTATCTAAATTATAACATTTGTCTTTTAACTATGTCACAAAATTATATATGATTATATGATTATTTATCTGTAATTCAAAAAAGTAATCAAATATCTTTAAAATTGTACTCTTTTTTTTTTATATGTTTTTGTATAATGTACAGAAAATTCAGTATTAAAAACATTAATTAATCAGTCTCTAATAAAATAAAAAATTGGTTATTTACTGTAAGCAAAAGATTTTCGTCAATTTCACCGGTTTCAAATTTGCCAGCAACGTAATTATCACAGTCACTTATGAAATTATCGAATTTTTTGGTTACCAACACTGCATTTTGCATGACTTCGTCCGAGAATTCAATACCTGCAATAAGATTAGGTTCATTACACACAAATTAAGTTACTTGAAAATTGATGCTAACATTATTGCATACCATTTCGATAATGAGAAAGTAGGCAAAGCATTCTAAGATGATTTGCCGAGTAGTTTTCGAGATAATTCTGTATGCTTATGGTGTTTTTGAGGCTTTTTGACATTTTTATATCCCCTTTCAGACTCAAATGGCCACAGTGAAGCCAGTAATTAACCCATTGATCAACATTGTGATAACAGCAAGATTGTGCTTCTTCATTCTCATGATGAGGAAAAGCCAGATCTATTCCACCACTGTGCATATCTACAGAATTTCCAAAGACTGCGCTGATGAAGATACATACTTCTATATAGGTGAGTATTATCATATAGAGAGATATGTATTTAATAAATTTCTTTACAAAAATAATTATGTAAGAGATCCTAGCAGATATATAAATCTAAAGATAGATAGAACTCAAAGAGTGCATATAAAATATAATTTCCATATAAAATATGTAGAACAGACTTTTAAAATTACCTTGCAATTGCACTGCACTCTATGTGCCAGCCTGGTCTACCACGGCCCCATGGACATTTCCAAGATGGTTCATTATCTTTCGATGCTTTCCACAAAGCAAAATCTAATGCTGATTTTTTATCCGGATGCTGACTTTTTACAGCATCAGGAACAGGAGTTCTCAATTTACCATATTTGTTGTACTTGTTTGTATCAAAGCAAACAGATCCTGTAACATGCACAATTTGTTTTTTGTGAGAATTGATGTGAAAATTGAACTGAAGGCAATTTTTCATAATACCAAAAAAATTAAAATATTTAATAATAAAAATATTTCTTAAGAAATATCTTACCATCTTTTGTAACATAACCATAATCTCTGGCTAGCAATTCTTTAACAAAGTGTATGATTTGTGGTATATAGTCCGTAACTCTACAGTATAAATATGGTTCGCGAATATTTAACTTATTCATATCCGCATAAAACTCAGTCTCAAAATGTCTTGATAAAGTCTTGAAATCTTTACCGCTTTCAATGGAACATTTGATTATTTTGTCATCGATGTCAGTTATACCCATAACCAATAATACATCTATGTTAAAATAATCCGACAGAATTCGACGAATAATATCCGATCTTATGTAAGTGCTACAAAGTAATAAAAATTAGTTATTCGTAATAAATAACTCAAACTATATATATTAGCAAATTAGTTAACGTTTCTTTTTTTTTTTTTTAACAGAATACAATCTCCATTACACCACAAGTAAATTAAATGGTAAATTTTGTAATGGTAATGAAAAAGAGCATAAAGTTATACAAATTATAATACTATAAATTAGGGAAGAATTATAAAATACTTATATTGATTTTGATGATTGTAAAGCATGCTATATTATAAAATGTAATAGTTGTGTAAAATAAAATCTCGTCAAATTAAATACTAACGTCAAACTGATTCGTTCAACTATAAAGTAACAATTTAATTATGATAGCGAATGAAAATAAAAATAGCGGTAAAACTTCTCAAGTGACATTTCTTACGTTGCATGTCCGATATGCGCTGAATCGTAGACCGTAGGCCCGCAAATATACCATTTCAAAACATTTTCCGTTTTTAATATCAGTGGAACTTTGCATCTCGTTATCGGATTATACACGGACACTGCGGTTTGATATCCGATTGGCTTTATCCATTCCGGTCTGTCTTGACATTTCGCCTCAGTATTTACAAAACGTTTGCATATTCGTATTAATCTGCGCGTTACGTTCATTCTATTTAATATTCTCTTTTTGCAATTACTTGATAATCACCGTCCTTACCACCTAATTAAACATGTACTTGTAATTTCTTGCAATTTCTTGATTAAAATGTCTTAACCTACAAATGTCACGCGGCATTGTCAGCGCCATCTGTGAATGTGTCAGCGAACTAAAGTCGATCACGTGACTAATTGTGGGGGAAATCGAGTAGTGGCGCGAATAAATTCGCGCGCGTCTACACATTTATTGTGAAGTGATAAAGTGCTTGGATATATCGTCAAAGGAGGCATCGAATTGGACTGCTCGTACTATAATTGGCGATGCTGTTCGAAAGCAGAGTACAAGGTACAAGGATACATTTCATAAAACGATAAAATTATAATAAACCGCAACAAAATTTAACGTAAAAAAAATAGGGTTATATATTATTATTTGAGATACGTAAATGTATATCAGATAAAACGATCTATATAATCATCGCTTTTATAATCTTGACAATTTTAGAGATTAATATCTGAATCTATAAAAGTCACGCGACATTTCCACTTATTTTAGGCTCTGGATGTGTGGACGAAATAAAATCAATTATATGTGATTATTACTACGTTCCACTTGGCGATCGCAATGGTCGCGAACGTTATCTATCTTTGTTTAATTTTCGGTCAATAACAAGGATGGAATGATCCCATGAGCGTTGCGATCGCCAAGTGGAACGTAGCTAAAGTAAGGGAGAAATCGCGATAAATTCGAATCTATTCGCGCGAACGTATGCGTCTATATGTATAATTTGAGTGACAAAGTGCCAATTTAAATATATCGTCGTAAAAAGCAACGCAAATTTATAATATAATATAGAATAGATTGCTAGTACTACAATTGGCAATGTTCAAAAGCAGAGTACAAGGTATTATGTGTTTCAGATCGATAAAATAAAATCGCTATTAATTAATTCAAACAAAAAAAGGGTTAGGGGTTAGGTTAGATTTTATATATTATACATATATATATATATATATATATATATATAATATTATTATTTAGGAATATATGTAAATGTAATAAAAAAAAAGATCTGTCTTATTCACAAATAAAAATGTACAGCGCATATGCTCTTTCAGTATCGCAGGTATTTTTATTGGACGCGGAAATATATTTCTTTATAATGTGCATTCTATAAAAAAAATATAACTGCAATAATGATAGTTATTGGCATAGGCAAAATCGTTATTTATTGAAATTTATTGAGCACAATTAGTTCTCCTTATATTTTACACAAGTAAATCTATATTAAAAGTTATTTTTGAAATTATGCTTATTATATATGTGTGTCTTAAGTTATTTTTTACACAAACGTGTAACACGTGTAACACACGTTTACATATGCGTATGCTCATATATTGTTTGTGTGTACATGTGTATATGTGTCCGTGTAATGTACGTTTTATATTTAAATTCATTCTTCTGTAATACCCACGACGCATACTAACAATACATATCAAAGTCTTATTTTACACTGGCAATATAATAATTATAGTTATCTGACAAAATACGGAATCTCTGATTTTGGCGCGCAACTACCGCCACTGTCTTTTATTCCCTTTTTTTATATTCTTATTTCTTTATTATTTATTATTCATCACTCGCGTATGCGCGAATCATGAATTTTTCTCGCTATATTATTAACTTACAAAGTATTGTAAAATTTAGATTAGAAATAGAGCTCCGACTCGTCGAGTCATTCGAACATGTTTGATCGTTGATTTTATCGAAAGGACAATAATCTCATCATTTCAAGTGAACCAGAAAGCTCACACACGTCAGAACATGTTGATATTCGATATTCCTATCGTTTATTCAAAATGGCGATAGTTTTTCGACATTTATTCTAAAAGATTTCTTTTTATGCGTTTTAATGCATACAGATGACTCTTTCATAGTATAACTTAAGAATAGATAGCTATGTTTAATGCTAAATGTATACGTCGCGAGAGAAAAATCATAAATAAATATATAATTATAAAAAATATTTCTATATTCTACATACATACATACTTGTAGTCTTTCAATAATTGTGATGCAAGTAAATTAGCTCTTGGTTAATGATGGCAAATTCTTTGTTGCCTTTGAATTCTGTTGAATGTGAGATCTCTGATTCCTCTAACATCTACATCATATAATTTGAGACATTGAGCGAATACAGCGGAGTCTGTGTTAGTCGATAGTGCGTTATATTACTTACTATTTCGGAAGAAGTGATTCAAAGACAAGTGATTAAAGTTTATATGCGAACAGAGTATTTCTCATACGATTACAAAAAGTCATATAACAATTGTATAAAAATTGCTTATAAATTAGTATTGTTGTTCGAATTTGTACGACAGTGAGAAACAAAAAAGTCGAGGTATCATTTACAAATGTTTAAAGGATGAAATGACTGAAAGATTTTCTATACATTTCTGCAACATTTCTTTTCTTTTATGTTGCATTGCTCGGCACTCTTTTCCTTATGTGGAGGTAAATATTAATTAGCGAGATATTTTAAATTCGCGAACATTGCCGAGTGTTGTCCTCAATACAAGAAAAGATACGAGTAGTTAACGCGCGAACACCGTTCTTTATTACAATCGACATCGATTTTTAGCCACGTTTCGTCCTCGATAAAACGAATCGTGATCGTTACACTATACAACAACAATATCGAATTCGTTCGAACAACAGCTGCTCTCGCGCAGCGATTTTATGAGTCAACCAGAATGAGAGCGATGTAAAATTATTTTCAGCCTTACTTTGCTATCAAACTAAATAAAGTAGAAAGAAAAAGGGCAATCTCTTATTTTATCTTAATTTTTCTCTTACATCACTCCCATTGTTATAAACTCATACGTCAGAGACGGGCGCGCGATTACTTATATTATAAATCAATACATTTCTTTGAATTCACCATATGAATTATTTAGAGCGATCTAATGAATAGATAGGTTACTTATTATGCTACCGTTAAACATGTTTTAACATCAGCTACAAAGCCTATATTTTTATAAACTCTTAATTGATATTAATAAAACAGATTACACGCAAGAAAATTTTTCCGTTTTCTTTTTAGAACACAATATTTTTACTTTCTCTCATAAGTAATGAGGCATTGAAATGAAAACATCTGAATATTTTTATTGCTCTTGTGCGCGTACATAAAAAAAAACTCGTTAGAAAAAATTTATATTATTAAATGAGTCAAATATAGTGACACATTTATCAAATACTAATTTTTTTCTAACAAGCTGCTTCTATTCGTACGAAATATTCCTCATTTAAAAATGTTTTATTCAATAAGGCAAGATAAAAAATAATTCTTCCAAAAATAATCGCATTTCAACGTAATATAGTTTTAACATATGATATACAAAGAAATTTTGAACAGAAAATCAACAGTACACATATTTTCAGAGTATAGTAAATTGATTTCCGATCAATCGAGCAAACATCTCGAAACAAGCCCGTCTCTGTTATATGGCACCTACACACGCGTTACAAATCCTGCATCTCTGCTCCACTCAGTCTTCGTAGGATCGCACGTGACAAAGTTTCCGCGAGAATTCTTTACGATTATCATCATGACAGACATGATCACTGTAACTTTTCGTTTTACTTCTCAGGATGTTTCCATCCGGATGAGACTGAAGCTCGCAAGGATTACGTCGATGATCGGTCATGATCCTCGGAATTGCGCTACCTCGCTTCATCCGCCCCTCTTCTTCGATTTCTATTCTGCTCTACTCTGGTAAGTCGTCTGACGAATAAAACGATCTATGCTAAGTGGTACTACATAAGTAGCAGGTAACTATAAAATCAAAGTAAAAAAGAAGGCATTCTTCCCGTTACCGCGATGTTAAAGCTCATCGCACATCGCTTCTCGCTTGAGCATATGTAGCAATAAAAATAGATGGGTTAAAATGTGTCGAAGGGAATTCACGATTCTTGAATTCTTGATTGTATTTCAATATTCTCGTGTGAGAATAAAAATGAATAGGTAGATTCAATGTAATAAAATGGAAAGGAATTATTGTAAAGACACTCTCTGACATGTGTCCGATACACTGCAGTAATTCGTAATCTCTCGGAATAAATTCCAATTCTTTTTTAATTCACATATTTTTTTACAATATACGTAATATAACATATCGAAATCTTCGATACGTTCGTTTATTTAACGTATTAATTGCTTCAAAAATCACAATTCAAGAATTTCGAGGCAATATAATTCTTCGAAATTACAGCACACGTTCTCTCAACGTTCTCAAAAATAAAAGATAAGTTTATATTATTTCAATCATAATGAAATGATGATCGAGATCTCTAGAGTTCTAGTGACATATTTCATACGTTTCATTAAAAATAAAGTTACTCTCTGTTTGAAAACAAATATTAAACGAAATTTCGAAAATGCTAGATTATGCGATCGGAACAATAATCGCGCCACTAACTTTATTCTACCAATCACACTAAATCGTTGCGTTCGCGATCCACCGACATCGTTTGATTTACACACAGAGGCAGGCGAAATGCTATATTTCAATTTTTAACTCTTAATTACAAGTTAAAATCAACTCAAGTAGTCGGATAATAATAGGTACTCTCTTGGAGCGTTGCTTATCTTTTTAAATATTGACGTTATTAATATCTTGACTCAAAAAGAAGAGCGTTGTAGATATATACATAAGTTAAAGAGTGTAGAGAAACTCACAGAGAGTTTTTGAGAACGACACGCATCTTTTTGTACGTAATTATTGCGAATTCTCCGATAACATTCTTTTAACAATCGAATTCTCGGCCATACGACGCTCCGTTTCCGGATAAAAAGAAAAATGCATTCGCCCAGCCTCGAATTTTACGGACGGCTGAAAAACAGTTCAATCCTTCCCGACTTCAACCAACCAACTATCACAAATCATTCGGAAAGCGCATATAATCTATACGTATAATATATATACTCCGCGCGATTTTATTAATTACTTTCATTGTCGAACGAATCCTCTATTTATATAACACTCGTAGTAAAGATCTAACAATTTCTATCAGTGGGGCGAGGGGGGGAGAAAGGGGGAAGGGGGGGAAATCGCGGCGCCTCCTTTGAAGTTACTCCTCATTTAACACGTACGTGGATCGATGTGTGTACACTTTTTATTTATTTATTTATTTTTCTTTCAAAGGGGAATACATTGAGAGAAGTTTAGGAGTGAAATGGAATCGTGAATTACGATGTAGCTTACTGGAATCATGTCGTTGGCGCGTTCGAGCAGGGTGGCGTGTCGGTACGCCAGATCGAGTTGCCCGAATGACTGATCGTAGTGATCTAGAAAAGATATAGAATCGCAATGAAATCTTGCTTATCTCCTTATTTAGCGAGTAATGTTATTGCAAAATTGTGTTTTTTTTTTCTCAATTTTGACTTTATGAATCGATCGGAATGTCTTGTGTACAAGACTAATTTTATCAATATGTGTGTGTGATTACATTATTATATTACATTGTGATTGTTATGATTACGTTATTCGATTAAGCATCAACTGAATGCTCAATATAACACTGTACTTTTTTACTTGTACAGTATGTTTTGCACATTGCACAGTTCTTTCCCACTTATTTACATTATGAGATATTATCATGAATGGCTAATCAAAAATAAAGCCGAGACTGTTTATCAATAGTTTCGGCATTTCTAATGTCAACAACTATTGTAATTCCAATTACTACCAATCTGAATATTTAATTACAAGCTGAATTTAAATCATTTATAGAGAGGGAGAGAGAGAGAGAGAGAATCGTAATCTGAGTTTACTTGAAAAAAGAATTTAAATAGAAACGTTTTCAAATCGTTATTCATCATTTTGAACGATCTTATAACATAGAACTCGATGAATGTAGGGTGATAAACCCATCAAGACTCGTCAGCATTTTAACAGAATGATTCGTGTGCCTATTACCTTATTGTCGTGTCCGATCAATGGCGTTTCCGCCGTAGTTTCATCGCTAGAGCGATTCATGTACGGGTGTGGCGGTGGCACGTAAATCGGTTTAGAATGACTGGCGACTTGCGCGTAAATCGTCGGCTCCTGGATCGTCGGCTGTCTGCGCGTCAAAGTCGACATGGGCAGCAGCTGGGGCCGTTGGATGCCGGAGATTTGCACGGGCTGGTAGCAATTCGGAGGTATTCGCCGGTTTCCCCTTAGCGTTAATTCGGCATACGTTAACTCGGAACCCTGTTGAGAAATTTATATATCTGTCCGATACATTCAGATACAAGTTTCTCTAGATCTCAATTAAATGTAGATTTACACGTCGAGTTAGTTTTCTATTTTTAGTGAGATTATCTCTTGTATGTTTTTTTTAAGGCAAGCAAAAAAACACTTTCTCTTATGGATAATTATAAATTAATTTTTTAATTAGTAATTATCTAGATATTAATTATATAATACTAAATAATGATTAGTTTATAGATATGTAATGACAGAAATTATAGACTGATCTCTATGTGAGCTTACGTTGTTTGTCGCCGGGAAGGTATCCGGACGTGGTTGTTGTAGTACGTATCGTGGTGATGTCCCTTTGCACAGTTCCGCGTATGAATTTTCTACAATAGGACAAGATACAGAGATTAAAACTGATACGAATTGAAACTGCAATATGAATTAAAACTACAAATTTTTTGTTCTAAGAGACATCTTGGTCTAAGAACTGTTCTTGCGTATTGACATGTATAAAAATTTTTAGGACAAATTTTTAAAACACATTTTAATTATTTCTCCATACATATATATTGTTGAAAAATAAGAAAACTGAGACAGATACTTAATTTTGTTACATTACGAGTACCATAAATTAAATCGATTTGTTTCTTATTAAAATATGCAAATGCATATGTAATTAAATTTTGGAAAATTCATGATTGTTGAGTTTCGCAAAAACAATCTTCAATTGGGACTGAATTTTGAAGAATGTGAATAAATTGATCTCTTCGCGATATTTGAATTTCAATAACTTATTTGTGTAATTATAGGAATATATATGAAATTAGTTGCAAATATAAAGCTTTTACATATCCGTCAGATTTAAATAAAGAATCCATTCTCAAGGTTTTATAGTCGTCGCGTATCGTAATCTTGTTGGCATCCTCTTGTTTAATAATAAACGAGAGTTAATTTATCAACATCGAAGCTGATTTTGGGAAGAGAATTCGGGCGATTAATAACGACGATAACGGGAGCGATTCGTCTTGTACGGAGAGAGGCGCGTATATATACGTTTATCATGCAATCCCCGGGATAAACTCTGGTTCAGATCAAGGGGCATGCTGCGAAGTGGAGAGTGACAGGTATTCTCGCCTACCGTTCGCGTGCGGTATTATATCGGGATTCTTCTCGAAGCTCTCGATGCTATCGGCGCTGAGGGGCAAGGTCGACGATTTGTCACGGGGAGACGAGGCTCCGGTCCCCGAAGCCGCCAGGTTCGCCATCCCGCCGTCGTCATGAGAGTCCTCCTGAGATCGGGGTCGATAGCGCAGTCTGACAGCCACCACGATCACGAAGATCACCAGGAGCAGCCCCGCTGTGGCCCCCACCACGGCGCCCAATAGTGGACCCGACAGCGACAGCATAACTGGCGTGAGAGCTGCAAATTGTGTTCAATTGTTTCGCGAATACGAAGAGAAAGGGGGAAGGACAATAGCGCAGAGTGCTCGAATTTCTATATACAATATATATCGCTTCGGAAAGAAGTGAAAATGATTGCAATAACGTTTCTTTGAACTTTACAATAATTAAGAAATATCCATTCTCCGATCGTTCGATCGAGAAACGATCAGAAAATCGTTGTAATAATCGGAGAATATATTAGATCTATAATTCTTTTTATTTTCGCAATATTCTTTCCGTTTAGGTATAAATTAAAGATCGAAGATTCTCTACTTTCACACTTTTGTTGTAAATAACTTGTCCGTTATTTAAATTTAAAAAAAACAATGTTTATCGTTTCCAGCATTATTTGACATCGAAAACGAGGTTTTTTATTTCGCGCACTGTTAAAAGAACGTGTTAACAAAGGCCTGATGGAAAATGCATGAAACGCGACAAAGGGAATCGCTTCACTACGTCGTAAACGTTCTTTGTGAATGTCGATTCGATTATGGATAAAGCATTTTCGATTTTTGGAACGCGTCTCTCTCTTATATGATCTCATCGTATCTGTAAAATCCTTAAAGAACTCCGAGTTTTGTTTACTTTAGTTCGACTATATACTTTGATCGCGATTGACCGAATTAGGAAAATCGCGTTGCGCGAAATCAGATTCGCGCGGAGAATCTGAATCCTTTTTTTTTTTGCGCGAGAAGGTTCAAAATTCGTCTTACCTAATCCTCTCGCAATAATTACTGTTTGATTAATATTAATGCGATGAATAATTTTTTATTATGCTCGCGGGAAGAAACATGTTGCGATATGAGCTCGTGAAAAAAAATATATGCGTGCTTCGCGTGTCGGGAATATTCATGAGTGTCACGTAAATTTATAAATGCAAATTATGACAAATTACGACGATCGCGTGAACTAATCCACGCGCTCGATGTAAGGAACACGACGCTCGACTAAATAAGAGGAGAATATTGCTCGAGGAAGAGACACACAATTTTTTCCGATTAAGAAAAAAAAAAAAAAAAAAGAAAAAATGACAAAACATCCGCATTTTCACCCGGAAGGATTTTACGAATCTTATTCTGTGCGGAAATCTTCATTCGCGCGCAATTAAAGTGCGCGGAAAATATAGCTTGCAACATACATAAATTTAACTCGGAAGCGCAAGAACGCTCTGCCGCAAGAGTAGCATATTTTAGAAGTATCCTATACGTTCTTGGTACGTTAGGAAGTACTCGCGTATACCGGATATATCGTGTGGGTGTATGTGTGTGTGGCATATGGCCCGTAAAAAGTGATCATAAAAAATGTGCACGTATAACGTTTCTCTTAACTGCGACGCGATCGTAAAGGCAGCTTCGTTTGAATCCCTACGCAGTGGCATTCCAGGGGTTTATCACGACCTGGCCGATTTACGGAATGCAATGAAAATTTATCACGCGCTCCTCGTATCTTAGAAACGATCAAACTATCGTACCACGCATGTGTGTTACTGCCTTTTGACCGCGTTTGAAAAATCCGCACAACTCTATATATCTGGTGAATGTTGCTAAAAATCCGAAGAATTTATTTTCGTACAAAAATTTTGATTCTCTCTCCACGTTCCCTCTCCATTTATATCGCTCTTGTGTCAAATCTTCTCGTTATCCGATTTACAGAGTTATTATTGTTCGAAATGTAACGAAATGTGATTCAAAAAAAATTAGACTCGACAGAATTCAAACTTTCCCAGCCGATTAATATAAGCAGACATTTAGCACACGGATAGATAAATTCAAGCAACAGCTTCGCAGCCTTTTCGGTGGATGCTAAATTCGCGTACACCATCATTTCCTTAAGAGACAAGTCTCTTCTCCGGGTTCTTTGTCATCGAAAAATAATTCCATTCCCCTCTCCCCGTTACAAATACGCGGTCGACGCGAGTGTTTGCGCAGATCATAGATCATACAACCGCATTAGCAATGAATTTGGGATTCAAATGCACTCCACTTCCGAACTGCTGCGGTACTCAAGTTCGAGGCTAATCAAAACCCACTTATATCCGCGAACTCCGTTAAATGAATGCCTCTCCGCTGGCTCGTTCCTGTTCCGGAGCTTCCTCTCTCTCCCTCCTCACTGCTTCTCGCCCTCCTAAGACGATATTAAAGCCAGGGTCAACATTCACGACCATCAAACTAAGCTAATGACGATTTGAATTTATGCCTCTGTACGTGCATGGAAAATGTATTTTGTCAGACTGCGCGAATCTCAGGCATATTTTTCTGTTCGAATGCAATTTCGGAGAACATACAGTAAGTAAGTAAGGAATATGAATATGAGCTTTCTACGAGTCAATTTATATTAGAATAATACGAGAAAAGGTTTTTTAAATAATATTAAAAAATACAACAGAGAGGTAGCCGAATCGATGAAAAATTTTTTCGCGGAAGACTTGTATCAGCTTTTTTTTTACTCAGATTTAAAATATCATTCTGTACTAGTGAAAAAGAAAATTTGTACATTTCCACATAAGGTCAAAATATTTTTTCAATATTTATTAATTTGTGTTTGTCTTTTTTTTTTTGTAAAATTTGACATTTTGCAGTATTTTCTTAAATTATAGATTTTTTTTTGTTTTATACAAATTTGTAGAAAATTAAAATGTGAATAAGAGACAAATGTGACAAATGAATAAGAGATACAATCTATACATTCAAATAATAATAAAAATAAGATGATATTAATGGACAGTCTCGTTACTGAACAGATTAATTTAAATTACATAGGATTTCCTTCTGAAATTACTTCCGGATTTTATCCCAGACTGTCTTACCAAACGCGCCCCGTGATATAATAGATAGATGTGAACAAATCTTTGGTGCATGACTCGAGCTCCTCGCGCAATAATGTTTCGCGTTCCGTTGCGCGCGTCACTTATGCGTGCAGCTTTATTGTCTTCGAACTTAAGCCGCTTTCGGTGTGACCTTATCCATTAATTTACGAAAGATTAATTGAAAATTGTGTTCCTGCAACTTCCTCGTGTTACACGCTAATGTTGCCTCATAGAATCTGCCTTATTCGGGAAACTTGAGATTATTTAATCGTAGCAACTTGTTACGTCGATTTATAATGATCGTAGCAAAAGTTGTACAAGTAAATAAAACAATATACTGATACGTTAACAATGTACTGAATTGTGCTTAGAGTCATATTAAACTGTCGAGTTTAAAATTATAGATTATATAATAAAAGATATTTGATACATTGTATTTTATATCACAAAACACTACGGAAACGTTAAAAATTTTAAACTTTTTTTTTGTTCCAACAAATCGCAGATAGTCTAGATAGAGTGAAATGTTCTGTGTTCTATAGGATGCATTGTCGAATTTAAATGTCCGTGAATTAAATATGTCAATGATCAGATAGTTAGAGTCGCAAGTGATTGAATGCAAATTCAACTCTTCTGTTCATGACACATCCGTCTAAGGATCTCGGCGACACGTCTCACGATACGCTTCAAGGATGTTTATGTACATCACTGCGTCTCTCGACAAACTCGAGAAGATCGGGCTCGGCCGCAGAGCAATTTCGGATGAATGCCCCTCGACAGGGTGTACATGCGCGAGCGAGCAGTCGCCTTAGCGGTGCGCCTTAGAAACAAGTTCACCCCCGACTTCGCTTTCCCCGTGTACGTGTTAACTGTTCGCAGGATGCACCGAGGTAAGCCCGACTTCCGCCCAAGAATACGGCGAGACCTTCGATTAGCATATCTGCACCGTATTATCTTCACGGTGTCGTTTGTAATATCGTTGTATATATCGTAAGCGCGGGCGACGAAAGTGTAATACAATAGCATAATCGCGTTTAAGAGCGCGACTACATCGCGTTTACCGGGTACAAAATACGCCGTTTGTTAGCGTAACGGAGACAAACTGTTTATGTAAACGACTTGCGCCGTGAGTGTCGTCGCGAAAACTAAACAAACACGGAAGAAGACGAGGGATTATTGGATATATTTATGATAATACTCGACAAAAAGAGGCGCTTTCTGAGTTTATAAGAGTGCTTCGTACGATAAAATTTGTTGAAAATATTGAGATTAATGATATGAAACTCTTATCCTAATTTATTGCATTTTGAGATATATACATTTTATTAGTTTAATGGTATATAAAGTTTATATCCGATAAAGTTAATAAATTCTTGTTTAATTCTTTAGATATGAAATAGACATGGAAATAATATGAAATATTTTCAAGAGAAAAGGAGATATTATATAGTAATTACGTAAATTACGTAAATAGTAATTACGAAATAATTAAATAGAACATAATTCGAAATAACTGATTGATATTATGTCTTTGTTACATTGTAGAAATATTAAGTCACGTTTTCGTTCAGTGTTTTCTCATTACACAAATGAGAAGTGGAGAAGATAATATGTCTAAAATATGTCTAAAAATTTCAAAATTTATTTATTACACGAAATTGTGCTTTCTATATGTTGCTTTATTAAACAAAATTATATTTGATATATAAATTATTTCTCCGATGTAGCGAAAAATATTGCAGTCAAAGATATTTATCGTATTTAAGTTCGAACGAGGAATCACGCTTCGGATATCTTTAATTAAATGTAATATCACATGATGAGAGAGAGAGAGAGAGACATCGTAGCAAAAAACAGACGGTACCTTTTTTATTCTGCTTCCTAAAATCTTATATTAAAAAAAAGATTATAATTAATTAACATGCAAAAACATCAGCGGTGCCTTTCGATCTCTATATCTACTTTTTTGTACTTTAAATGGTACGTGATAGGAGAAAATTAATGAAAATACGCTCATATACACGTGCGGGGAAAATTTGCAAGCAAAAGCTGGAGTACGATATACAGGAGAACAAAATACAATGACAACTAATATAGGCGATAACAGAATACATATTTATTAGCTTAATTAAAAAACAGGCAAAATTTTCCACAACAATGACCGGTGAAGCATAATAGAGAATTGCGCTCTTTTCACGTCAACGCGAATCTAGCGCATGCAGATCTGACCGTGTCGTACGAACAGTGTAACAATATTTCTACAAGTCAATCGCGAGATTCCCAGGTGATTGCCTTTAATTCGATGGTTCAAGTTCCTCTCGATGGTTACGGTGTGTAAAAAAATTTGTAGCACGTGTGCAAATATGCAAATTTCGAGATACTTCGTGATGAATTTCCCGGAATGTTGACACGTCGGGTTTCTAGTGATTGAACATTTTCATCGCGAACGAGTCGCGCCATGCGAAATGTTAGCTTGTTTCAGCTACGTTGCACGATTTCGGATGATACGTTTTTCCATAAAACGTTCGCCGTCACATCCATTCTTCCATCGATTCGAAATATAGATAGTACGAAAATACAGTATTGATTAACGTTTTGAATAATAAAAACAAAATTTATAATTTATTCAAAAATGAAGATATATTAAAAGACCGGTTTAAGAATAGTTTTGCGAAAATCTTCTGCGAAAATAAGATTCAAAATTTCCCTCCTATAAAATGTTACGAAAGAAAAGCTCAATAAAGATCAATAATTACTTTACGTCAAGTGTCAGCAAATAGTGCTATCTCGCCAGTTTATAAGCTAAAAAATAAAAAAAAAATAAAAATAAAGGATAATACGATTAATATACGAATAACAATCACAAGAGCTAATCACACAAGCAAAAACTAAAACAGGTAAATTACTTGGACAAAATATGAAAATTGTAGACAATTATTTGTTCCTAATATATCTGCATTGATACATGTACTTTTTACTATGCGTCGGATTTTTATTTTATTTATATATTTTTTTTCATTATAAAAAAAAAAGAAATATTTTGAAAACAACGATACTATCGAGCGTGTATAAATTCAAACGACAAGTATCCGGAGATAAAAACGCACACGAGTCGTCGCGAATACGAATCATCATTTATTCCGAAATCTCGCGATCGCGCGCGAAAATATTCTTCTCCAAGAATACTTCTCGTCTAGCCCGGAGATAATTTAAAATACGCTCGATAAGAATACCGATCTTTGTGGTTCGCTCGACCATAACGACGACGACGACGACGACGACGACGACGACGTTGCTATTGCTTAACCGGCACTTATAATCGCTCACACATCTTGAAAAAGCACCATCACGTCGGGACGTACAACGTACATAGCGAGGGGGGGGAGGGCGGGGGGCGAGATCCATTGTGTATCTGGGCCCTACCTGGGTAACGCTGGTGCTCCTGGGTATTACCCTCCGGTTCAAAGTGCGGACTGCGGAGGACCGTGGCCTCGCTCATGGCGTGCGGCGTCATGATCCTGAGGGACAGCACGAGGCCGGAATGACTCCTGTCGGCGGGCAGATTCGTAACCTCGAGCATACTCGGCGTAAGGCTCGTCGCGGACGCCAGCAGATGCCTGGTGTCGGCGTCGAAGACGTGCAGCACGTAGGTGGCCGTGTTCGCGTCGAAGTACTCGCTCTCGGCGCACCTCACCCGCACCGTTGTCCGGCTCTCCTCCAGAATAGTGCAATTCTCCGGCGGAGGGGGTTGCGCCAGCCTCTCACCTGCTACCGGAAGTGGCACAACACACCAGCCTCAGCCTTCGTCTAACCGACCTTCGCGGGACGCGCGTGGGGGTGCTTTCGGGATACTGAGGGTGGTTTCGACGAGGGGGCCGAGACTCGTTTTATTTATGCGCACGACGGGGACCACTTATTAAGATGGTTGATAATCGAATACCACTAATGTGTGATGTATGCTGAACAAATGACGAAAAGCGTGTTACAGTTGATAGCGATATCTGGTAGATTTATTTTAAGTAATAAACTTGGGAGTAATCGGCGAGCTGTCACGTTGCGATTGAAGAAACGTTGACAAGGTCTTTTAAACAAAAGCTCTCCGATTTATAAATCTGAGAAATGAAAGAATTGAATAAGAATTTGCCATTTTATTGTGAAAAATTTAGTGCTTTTTTTCGAATTCCTTAAATTTTATAAGCTCCTAATCGATTTGAAAACAGATAAGTCGTAGTTTTCTTAGAATAAATAATATCGTCTATTATAGTTGTCAGAAACAATCGATATATACATATAACAATTGAATGAAATTGAATTGGAATGTTTCAATCAGTTGAGATTGAAACATTTATATTCACGTAAATTAATTTTTTTTTTAAATTTTATGACTGATCGGAGATTGTCCCAAATTGGATTTATTTGCGAAAAGACTGATTGATTGACCGCGAAGGTTCTCGGCGCTTCCACTCGTAATTTACGGGAGTCCATGGAGGGATCAAGGCACACGTACCCGAACGAAGCTTAATCAGTCGTAATATTATTCCGCCGTAATGCGTTCTCGCGTTTCCACGAGTCTGATGACGCGCGATCTCTTTCGAGAGACCTCGATCACGCCACGATGAATTTTCCATGAAATGTGCCAATCGTTCGTCACGCTGCGCGCACCGACGTATTTTAATGCAAAACGTCAAAACGCAATCGATACCTGCCACTCATCGAGCGGGACGAACCGATCCGTGCGCACATTTTTGTCATTTTTATCGTCTCGAAAACTACCATTCGACGGCGTGCAGTCCTTTGACGCAATCCATAGCTCTTTATATTGAACGAGCGTAAAGTGTCTCTTTTCCGAATGTTAGAACCGCTATAATTTAAACGAATTCAAATTTCTATAAAACATGAAACAAGGGAATACAAAAGTGACTATTAATGCATAAGACTTTTAGCTCCCGCGTAACACGAAAAAAATATTATTATTTCATCGATTCGTAAAATACGCAAAGATTCGACCAAACACACATTTTATAGAAAAACACTCCAGTAAAAATCGAACAATCGAAGTGACCGTAGTTATATCTCGCATTTTTTTTTTTTTTTTCGCAAGAACAGCGCGTATCGCCGAGTCTTGTTTTCTTTTTTTTTCGGGTAGCGGCGACGGGGTCGGATATAAATCGGGCGAACGTAGCGTAAGGAACGGCGATTTGTAACAAAGGAGGGCCAGCTGACGCAAAATACGAAAGCCTTTTACAGTCTGGTTTACCTCCCTGTCACGATCCACTGCGCGCCGGGCCGCAGTAGAGCGGATAAACGACGACGCCGACCGGGTTCCGCAGCCACCGCGCGCCGCCTATTAGCCGCGCATTATTAATGCGCGTAACGCCGCTTAACGTCCGTCTACGTGCCAGCCGGCGGGTTAATCGTGAGCAATTAGTTAGAAGAATGCGGCAGGGTCGCGTCGTCCCTTAAATTAGGCCGTGAAATTTGTTTAATGAGCTTGCAGCGTGAAACTACTACCAAGAGTGTACTTCTCGCGGACGAAGTTGAAAAGTACAGACTTGTTTTGGTAAAATGCGCTTCTCCTTAGATGCTAGGATATATATAACTCGCGTTTAAATTATTCGAATCAAACTGTTTAGTAGTAAACGTTGTAGAATAATGATTAAAGTCGAATTAAATATGCCGGCGGCACAGCTGTTTATCACTTCGTTAAATTTACAACAGATTTGTGAAATAAAAATATCTGCGTAGAAATAATTTTATCAACGAATTCGTATAGCAAGAGATTTATAAAATTACAAGATTCGATTAAAAAGTAAGAATCACACCGTAAAATAAGTGCATCTACCTTCTCGAGACCAGTATGCGTGTAGTGTTGATGCGTGCAGTCTTGTTATCAATTATCTTGCGTATTTCGAGTCGCATATTTATCGTCATCGATATCGATGATGGAAATGCTTAAGAAGGTACGAAACGGTCATTATGACGACGAGCGATCTCATGCGCCGGTGTGTCGATGTATGCATCTCTAATCCACATCTTATAAAAGTCTGCTACACAATTTCGATGCAATCCTCTACACGAAACTCTAACACGATTACAGTTTTACATCACATTGGCATACGTATGCTTTGATCGAAGTAAAAAGACGATACCGTCATTTGCTGAAATAGCCGCGGATTTTCGGACAGACGGACCGATCCAATATCATCGTAACTCGCAAAAAAAGAAAAAAAAAAGTTCTCTCCAAACGTGCACATGTGTTTTACAAGAAAAATTTCATACGATGTACATTTTGCGTATATTATCGAAACATAATATTTTCCTGCCCTTATACGGAATGTTTAGATGAAAACGCTATTGACGAGATGTCTTTTTAATTAATATTACGTTATACTTTTAGTCGATTTCATTTGTTTTGGAGAAAAGTACTTTCGAGCTCTTTAATTAAAATTTATTACGATATCTCTCTCATCTCTAATTTAATTGCAATTAATTTCATTATCATGGCAAATATTATTTGATCCTCTTCTCCTAACTGAGGAAATTAACAAATTAAACGAAAGAAGGATGTTAATTATTACTTTATAACTTAATTATTACTTAACTATATTTTATATAAACTTTTCTTCGAAATATATATTTCCACTATTAATATTTAACTAAAACTTGCGTTTATTCATCTTAAAAGGGATCTTGTATTTAATGAATTGTCTTACGAAAAAACTTAGCAGAAATGTTGATAGAAAATTAGCGTATAAAGATTAATCATAATGGTTACAATTCTGCATAAACGTGTATTTATCGTTAGCGTTAGTTCTTTTGTTATAAAATTGTCTCCATTATTCGATAAATTACGTTAAATTTTGGTAAGAGAGAGAGAGAAAGAGAGAGAGAAAGAGAGAGAGAAAAGGAGAAAGAAAAAAAGAGACAAATCAAATTCCATTATAAAGTTATTGATCGAAATTTTTCTGTATATATCTTACATTTGTTTATCTAACTTTGGGTACAGGAATATGCGAAGCAAACTATCTAGATAATTTCGTGCGAATCAACAAAAATGCATGTATATTATAGGCATAATATACTCGCGAAACTTTCAACGCGACCACTCAAAAAGCCGCTGGAATCGAGTTACGATGTTATTGCACGAAAGAGAGATAGATAGAGAGAGAGACAGAGAGAGAGAGAGAGGATCAACGATGTCACGAGCTCTACGATGCAACAAGGCCGTGCAGCGTAGCGAGAGCAGTGCTCAAAATATTTAGATCGATTCATAAGCAATATCCGTCTCTGTACGATGCTTCCTTTATACATTCTACTTTCCGGTTTATATTCCCGGTGCATTTACGACGCGCTGTGTCGTTTTACCACCGCGGTGGCAAAGTATACGAGCGATATTGTTACGGTGTCATTGGCACGATCGAAGAACCGAGAGCCACTCGATAAATTATGGAGTTTATTATGAGATATTGAGAGAATAAGTTATGAAATATGAAAACTACTTATAGGCAAATGTTTCGAGGTAATGTTTTAACAATAACATTTGTATGAAGCTAAATATTTCGAAGATTCAAAGCCAACGCGCACGCGTTGTAAAATTATTTAATAATTGGGAGACACACTTGAATCAATCAACGAAATGTAAAAGAGTGTCTCCGAATATTTTACATGAGGACTATTTAATATCGATTATTAATGATATTACGATATTATGACATTGTTGACGTTTACTATCATTAGTCTCATTATTGTCATTACCATCGCTATTATTATCGCGGCTCGAAATAAGAATTCCGCTCGAAAGGCGAAGCTCCTCCTTGAAACGTTCCCTCCAATCTCTACCCGATGACGATACCGCGGATCGGAACGAAATCGCATCGCTCGAAACTTACTTATGAATCGTCTGATAAGATTACATCGCGGACGACTTAATCGCGGATCGATCATGATTCTCGGCTCGGTATTCTTCGGAGGGTCGCGATGGACTCACCTGTTCGTCTCTCGGGCAGATTCAGGGTGGCGGCGCGAAAGCGCACGGTCTCGCTGCGACCCTTGGCGTTAGTGGAGTAAATGGAGACCTCGTAGGTGCTGCCGGGGTCCAGATTGCCGACGGAGAAGGTGGGCATCTTGCTGGTGTGATTGTAGACGGTCGTCGGGCCGCCCTTGCCGGACCCGGCCTCGCGGTCCACCTGCATGGTGAACTTTTGCGGCAAACCGCCGTCGAAGCCCTCGATGCACTCCACGTAGATCGAGTCGGTCGTTTGATTCAACAGGGAACAGTTGTGCGGCGTGTCCGGGCGGCCTGTCGGATTCGCGCGCGAATCAGTTTCGGGCATTGATTTTGCGCGTCGATCACCGACGTAATTAGCGAGCATAATCGTATGTTTGATTGGCGAATTCAAAGGGTATCCTGCGACACCACGGAGAATACTCTGATATTGAACGCTGAAATTCACCCCCTCGGTAAACATGGCAATGGAAATTGTTAGTTGGTTATACATTAATTGGCTTAAAGATTTTTTTTTTTTTTTTTTTTAATTAATTTAATTTAAACCTGATTATTTGAGAAACAGTTTTTCTATGCAATTTTAGATTACTTGCATATTATTTGTAGGGAGAATTTAAATTGGAAATTTTAATATTTTTTATTAAAAAAAAAAAAAGATTTTTTCACTTTTTCTTTACTCATATTTGTTTATCTACACGTGTAGAGTTATATACGTTTGGAACATCATTTTGAAAGGTAATTCCGTAAAAGGGAGAATTATCTTGGAGAATGTTGAAGCTCTTCCTGAAAAACCGCTGACGGAGCAACCGACTCGTGCGCGCTTCGAGATTTGATCGTCTTTCATCAACGAGCTTAGCTAGACTCTGGTTTCTGTTCGTACGATACGACTACTCAAATTACAATGTCCCATTTTTATGTAACGTTCACGTTTTAATGACGCTTTTTTTATTACGCGTTCCAGCAGTTTAATACCGAGTGGAGTACTAAAATGCGTTTATCGCGTATCGATGCTCGTTCGCCTGACGATGATTTGTCACTGGCCTTTAACGAAGGAGGGCGGGAAATCTTTCCACGACGGAAAAACGGATTCATCCGCGATGCGTAAAAATGCGCGCGCGTATCCCTAATTCGTTTTTGCGCGCAAATTTCTATGCCACCGTCGCTACGGATGAAAATTGCAGCGATATTTTTATCTCGATATTTCGCGCGAGCACGGATACGCGAAGACGGTTTTTCGTTAAACTGTATTAATATGAGAACTTTGAAATGTAAAATCGCATTAGCGAGGCAACATTGGCGCAAAATTCGAATTGTTATCGTGAAAGTCGAACATCTGTACAAAATGCTGAAAAAAAGCAGCGGCGCTTGAATATGAAAAGTCGCGATATTTTCCCGATTCTCGTGAAAGTAGTTGCACCTATTAAACTGTTAAAAAAAAATACAAAATTATACACATATATATCGGTGTATTCAAGATTGAATTATATTCGATTTGAACTACGTAATTATAAAATAAAAGACCAATAATAAAAATATCATGAAAAGCCAATTTATCAAGAGATAAGTGAAATAAACTTAATTAATTAACAAACAATTCAATTAAACCAATTCATCTCGAACTATGTTTTGTCGTTTACGGTAATAGCGTCAGTAGTAATGGCTAGTGTTTTCCTGCAGCCGCAATAACAGACATGTGACTGTGTTATCTTAAGCGATTGGTTTACGGATCTATGTTTGCTAGGGAGCTCTCTCTCTCTTATCCCGAGTACCATTACCTCTATATCAATAGCCTTTGAGATTACTAATACAAGATTAATTACAAGATACGGAGCAAAAATTCGCAAAGCAGTTGATTCTCTTGAAGTCACATTAGATCTCCTTTAACGTTTATTGAGATGCTGATAAAAACGTAGCGGATTCCAGGACGTTGCATTTATCGGATGCCGGATGATAGTGTCTCGACGACAGGGAGAATAAATGCAATCGAATCTATTGAATGCACTTTCCAAGAGCTTCGAAACGGCGCGACATTCGTCTACCGAGAAATCGATTGCTGTCTTTTAAATAAGTTGTGTCGCGGTCGCGATGCCATCGAAATATTCATCCTATTCATTCTATTTTTTATTTATTCGCTCGCGACGACGATGATAATATCAGCGATTGTGGAATTGTATAAAAATATTGAATGTCGCATATAATAATTTTTGTAATTCACGTCGCGCGCAATTTATATTTTGCGTGGTTTCAATGTAAAAAATTCAAATGCGGCATGCGATTGCGACTAAATTCGGGGAGATATACATTCCATTTATTTTATTAATTAATCACGTTTTAAACATTTGCTAATGCAAATATTTGCAAAATTATTAATTACATCGTAATTGGCTTCGCGAAATACGTTACACGGTATGATGCGGTAATATCGCCTTCGACGTACATATATCGCAATATAATCTACGTAGAGAAGCTATATATATATACTCTGCATCTATATATTTCTTATATTCGAAATACGCGCGAGAAGAACGAAGTACGCGCGCCCCAACTTTTTAAAGAAAATCCACCAGTAAGAGATCAAAACTGGCACTTACCGGCTGGCACGATATGAAAGACGCACGGCTCCAGCTGACCGCCCTGGTCGTTGCTGCCCCAGCAGAGGAGGGTGCCGTAATCCAGCTCGGTCATCGGTGTGTACGAGGCCGTCGAGCGTGTACGGTCGCTGGTGACGTGTGCCTGAGGTATGTCCACCGCTTCCATTGTATTATTGAATTTCCAAGTGAACGATACTTCCGGCGGGTTCGCCTCCAACTCGCAGGGGATACTCGCGGTCTCCTGTCGCGCCACGCCGAACACCCTCGTCTGGCCGTGCTGGCATACCGGCACGACTGCAAAATGCAATGTAAAATGCGCGTTGAGAGTATCTACATACGTAGATATGTACATAGACAGGCCGATACTTTCGCGAGAATGTGTAACAAATCAACGGCGGATAAATCATTTATCCGCGAAACACCGAAACACACTTGGTTCCTGCTCGATACGCTATTTTGCTCGATACGCGCCACGTGCTTCAATATTATTCAAGTTTAATAATATGTTGGATATAAATGGATATATTATATATATATATAAAGAGGAAATGCGCGTGTATATAATCTAATATATGTTTATATTTCCCGATATCAATTCCCAGCTTTCAATTGTGGTCATTAGAGATTATAATAACAATAATAATAGCGTTTAGAGTTTCATATTGGGATATCAATATCAATAGAGTTATTTGACATTGGAGATTAAAGGGGCTTAGCAAATTATAGAATGCGAACACGTGAAACAAAATCGAGCATTTAATTTGAACAGAATTCGATATACAGAGTGTTCCAGAGTCACCGCATCATCTGCTAATGGCAGATTCTTGAGATCATTTGGAGACGATTTTCCCTTCGAACGAAAATGTCGAGGCATCAATAATTTCCAAGTTATAAGCGATTCAAAAAGAAGGGCAAACTAAACTTTTTCGCAAACTAAACTTCATGGAGTTAAAAGATTACCAAAACTTGTTCAGTTAATTTCAGGTAGAGTTCACTTTAATAGAATTTTAATTTAAGGCTTAGTTACAAAGATAGATGATGGCAAAAATTGGAAATTTGCAAAAATGATGACCTCCCTCGATATTTTCGTTGAAAAAAAAAATGTATTCAAAATGATCTCAGGAATCTGCCATTAAGCAGGTGATGCGGTGATCCTGGGACATCCTGTATATAATTCGAGAATTAATTAAATGATCTCTGAAATTAAACAAGAGTTACACGATTGGTATCCTCGCGACGAGTATCCTTCACTGATGCGTCTTCTAATAATGCAATCAGATCTTTTGATCGGTGGTCCCGCAACGTTCCGTATCTGATATCCGCCGAAGGCTAACGCGATTATTAAGCACTACCCGTAATTAAGCATTAACGATGGAATTCATGTCCGTGCAACTATTCTCCCCCGTCCCTGAGTTCATGTCAACCTCAGTCGACATGGTATCTGATATCGTCGTGTAATATACATAATACACAATATACATGTATATATTCTGTAATCTACATATTGCAACAGTGCACTATTAGTAGAGCATGTCTTCATTGTTCAGACATAGCGGCGAAAGAGGAGGGAGATTCGCGTACGCTTTCTCGAGTAACCGTTTTCCCTCCATTATATTCTCCGCTGATTCCGTTTTATTCACGGTAACTGAAAGTACGTCGTTACTCGGTAAGAAAACAAGTTTCCGACTGCATACGTCTTTTTAGCGCTGTAGAAAGTAAAAAATATAGAGGCACATTTTCAAGTTACTTCGCGGCGCGATTCGCGTAAATGAAGGAACTGCGTATAAGTAAGTTTAAGACATTTCCGTAAGTGTTGAAAAATTCCGCCATACGACATATCAGCATATTAAAATGACGATGACAAACTTTACGTCTTTCTCATCAAAATAAAAACTTTATTTAGGATGCATTGTATATGAGAGGAAAGAATTTTTAGGATGTATTATATGTAAGAAAAAAAAAAAAAAAAAATAGGAAAGCCTGAGACACTTTGTGATATAATCTCTTATGAAAGATATTGCTATATCTTTTTTCTGGAGCTTGACAAATGATTGATTGTACATGTTCGGAAAAAAAACACGTTATATAAAATATTGTTCAAATGTAAGCGATTTTTCTGAGAGATAGAATGAGATAACAATATGACAGTTAAAAAATCAATGAAATAAATGCTTTAGCGCTGAAATATTTATACGCACATACGCACATACACACATACATATATATTTTTATCTCATCGGTTTATTTTTTCATATTTTTGAGCGAGAAAAATAAACCGCCCTGCATTCACGAGATATCGAAATGCTATTAAAATATGATTTTAAAATTAAAACAATTGTACTTGCGCGCTATGAGCCGCGTAACAGTGCGTCTCGACGCACGCGAGCGCATTTTACATCCGGAGGCACGCGATCGATCGTTATCTCCGGTAGTTTCTGCAATTGACATTCACTTCTACGGACGAAAGAAGATATTCGGTGTAAGCTGACAAAGAGGATCCCCTGCGACCTCGACTCAGGGCGGAAGTCCAGTTCGCCTCTCGTCCGGGAAATTCAATAATACTTGGGAAGTGGAGGGCCGTAGAGCATGCGGGGATATATCCGGCGCACATATCGAGCGAGACTGGACCCTTCATTGATTAGATCAGTCATAAAATTCCGGACGGTATCCGGTGTCCGCGCGTATTGCATCCCCTTTGTACTTTGCGCAGTTGTCGAAAGAAGTCCGATCTTGGCGATGCTTGGAATGTTCCGCGTCTTGCCAAGCCAACCGTCGCGCAGTGTTATACTTTGTAGACGAAACCTTTGTCCTCTCTTATGACGATAGTCGAAAAATGTCTTAGGGATATCATCAAAGTCACGATAAAACTTGTGAGTTTTTGCGCGATCCTATGATTGAAAGGCGTCTTACGTGATTCTACATTTTCGCGTATACGCCGATATCATGTAATATTGCGATACATAAGTAATAGTGAGCTTCAATAATTGATCGACTGGAATGATACATATACATATATATGTATATACATATAAAAACGCTCCAGAGATTTACTTCTTTTATTTGAAACTCTTGTTATCACAATTTCTCTTTAAAAATACGAAATGTTTTACTTTATTCTCCGAAAATAGATTAATTTTAATAAATTAAATTAATTTTATTAATAAATTAATAAAAGTGTACTGAGAAATTTCGAATTTCTAAAAGCAGAGGCACCGGAGAAAAAATTTCGCGATATATGCGAAATCGGCGAAATGGACTTGCATAACATTGCGAACGCAAAATGCAGATTTTATCATCGGGGATGGTTAAATTTGGCACGCGCGCAAAGCAAGCGCATATTTTTTCCGTTTTTAAAAATTGGATTGAACTTTCCCGAAGTGGAGACTTTTAATCCGAATGATCTTCTTTGTCAAGTATCTCCTCCCGAATAAAAGCAAATGGTCGGGCGACGGAGGATGAATGCGTCGCGATATCGCGGGATACAGGATCGATGGCCCGGGCCACTGACAATAACCAATTAATGCCGGTCATTAAGCATCAGTGACAGATCGCTCACGCTGAACGTCCATGGGGCGGCTATCGAAATGATATCTGCGCCATGTATGCATAATTCATTTCACGGGTCCGCAATATCGGCTGCATCGTGAAAAATGCACGTCGATCTGTCGCATGGACATACACGTAGAAACGAAGGAAGGGAGCAAAGGGAGAGGGAGGATTTGCTTTTTGTTCTATTTGGAGATACGAACGAGTTTATCTCGATTATCTATGCGAGGGCGAATTGATCTGTGCGGTAGAAAATGTCTTAAATATTTTAGGATGTTTTAATGTCAAACGTGTTAGATTGGAAAACTGAAATTTTAAATTACATGTGTAAGAATTGGTATAGAATTGTATTAATCTATTTATAATGATTCCATTTCTGCGAGAAACGCGTATCTCCTCCAATGTGATTGTACTTTCATAACAATGTACTTTCTTTCTCTCTCTCTCTTTCTCTCTCTAATAATTCTAGCTATTTGCATAAAATATAATCTTATCTTTTCTACAATCTCTTTTCGTAGAATAAAAAGTTCAAATAAAAAATCCAGTGAAAAGTGCCATTGACAATTTCAGGCTTAAAAACTTGAAAGAGCCAATGAAATTTTAGATTTAGAGCTATTATAATTTTGATCAATTATTTCTCAATCAAACTTTAGAATCTTTCATTTTTCAAGGAAGTTTCCAATTATACCTACATTTTTTTTGCGCAATAAGAGTAATCTTGAAATGAGTATTAGGGAAGAACATCTTGACACAATATATACAAAATGTAGAGGTCCAATTTTCCAAAATAAGAACATTGTTATTCGAATTCATCGACGCATCTACTACATTATCTACTCTATAGACAAAGGGTTTCGCTATAAAGCGAGCGCTTATATATACGTATAACGAATCTCCCCCCTTTCGGTTTTAACGAAAAGTAAACTTACGCTCGATAGCCCGTTAAAGTCTTTCCAAATATCTAACAGCGAGCTATGTCCCGTAGAACACACGCAGAGGGGCGAAGGGGGGAGGGGGAGGGGGGAGGGGACGTCGAGCCAAGAATTATCGGATATCCTGCCGGTGACAGATTCCTTGGGAGATTTAACGGTACATTAGTTCCGGGGACATATCCCTATACAGGCCGATAGAGTACCGAGGGCGCGCGGCGCCCAGCGTATTATTCTATGTTTGCGGTATTCGCGTCGTGAATCTTCGTCGATCACCGGTGTAGTACATTCGCGCCCGGCGTTGAAATTCGTAAGAACGTCGCCGTGTGTACGGCGTCATGGAAATTTATAATAATAATAATCTACGACGCGCGTGCGCGTGTCTGTACGCGTGTGTAGCACGCGCGCGAATATTAGCCATTACGTCAAATAACGAAGATTTATGCCCGCGTCGTGGCGACGATGTACATATATATATATATATAGATACGCTCTCGCATAGCTTATGCTGGAGAGACACGGGCAATACGCGGACTCTATATATCCAGATATCAGAGGTATTATTATATATGGATCGAGCGCGTGGTCGGGACTTGAGATGATACATGTGCGTCGATGCCTTGCTTAATCAGATACATTAATTAGCTGGCGTTAATGGACCCAGTTAGACCGGAGGCGCGTCCGTTCGATCGATAGATAGATCTTCGACGGAGCGTTATCGAGCGTCGTATCTCCCGCGTTTCGGTATCGGTATCGCGATGGTCATTGATATATCGGCGGGGCAATAAAGCGCCTAAGCATTCCGAAAATGCTTGCGGGTTACGGGAATCCCATAGAGAATTTTATCGTAATTAGAGATACGTCGATTGATCCGAAAAATGCGCCGGCTGCGCGCAATCGCGACTATCGACCGATGAATCTTCCGGGGCGCGGCGTAATTATCGTGTGTATCCTCTACAACGAGATACCGCGAGATGTTAATACAGTGTGTAATTAATACGACGCGCACTTCTCCCCGTCTCGTTCGAGAGAATAGCTCTCGGAGGGCTATCGGAGGAGCTAAAGAATTTCTCGGAGAATTTCGCCGCGGATCCCACGCTGAAACGTTAGCGGCGTATTGTTAAGGGGATTACAGATGGGTGACGTTACGTATCGATCGATCTCGCCATCCGGGCGACGTCTTGGCTCGGCTTTTTTCACCGCGACTGTGCTACATAATCTATCCAATCTATCACGGCGAATAAATCAAAACGCCCGGCGCGGAGAAATCGAATTCACTTTTGCAGCGCGAATAAATGTCCGACCGGCGGCTGCGATAAATTCATTGACGTATTTCATGGCAGCCGGGCCGTGGCAACAACGGCAACGATGGCGGCATTTCTAGTTTGTGTCCGTCCGTCGGTCGTAATTAAATTACAACAAGCGGAATCTAAAGTTAGCGAAACGAATTCCGAAGCGAAACGTGCATATTGCGCCGATAACACGCCGGCTGACCGATGACGTACGTATCTACTTCCGCCGGATCGAGTCGGTTAATAAATCGGCACGATTTTGTTGTCGCGCGCGAAATAAAGTGTCAACCTTTTTACCGCGTTACGGACAAAGGTCGCCAGTTAATTTCGCACACTCGTATAATATAAATTTATGCAGCTCCGGTATAAATTACAGATCGTATTTATATATTTATATGTAAATATATAATTCGATTGAGATAGAACGAGAAGGAGAGATGCAATCGCATTCGGTGCATGCGTATCTGATATAGATCTCCGTCGACGAGAATAACAAAATTTTCACAGATCAATTTCAAAGGATAATTTTATAAGATATATTCTTATAGAAATGATTGTTGTACGATAATTACTTTAGATCGATTTTTCTCCGCGCGAGACGTCACTCTGTTCTCGTTCGTATTATAATAATTTGGTAGATATCAGAATAATATATTAGTTAAAAAGAAAGATTCTGAGAAAATAACTAACAGAAAGTAAATAGAACAAAAAATCCTGCCATTACAACTTTCTTATTATTCGATTTAGAGTCACGCTGAACGAAGAATTTAATATCTTATGCATTAGAAGCTCTCGCACGTGTAAGTCGCGCGATAAAAATGCGACGGTCCCAACGCGCGAAATTGCCGCGGCGTGTAATTAAGCATTAATCGCGCAATTTCTATTTGAACGACCTGGATTACTTTGCGCGCGCGTCAGCGCCCAGCTAAAGGACTGCAAGTTTGCGAGACCGCGTCGTACACGACGAGCGAAAACGAGATCGCTTGAAAGGAATTTCGCGTGTTTGTTTCTTGCGTCTTGCAAGAAGTATTACGCAGAATTATTATAATAATTAGCCTTATAATAATACTATGTATTACTATATATTTATTGTAGAGAGTGAAGAGAGAGAATATATATTATAGTAATCCAATATAAAATATCATTCGCGTTTTTTGTAAC
Source organism: Lasius platythorax (assembly GCA_963971435.1). NCBI lineage: Eukaryota > Metazoa > Arthropoda > Insecta > Hymenoptera > Formicidae > Lasius > Lasius platythorax. The sequence goes on from OZ020539.1 coordinate 17,658,261, forward strand.
CACTTGATGTTGCCCGAGACGAGTGGAAAAAACAGACAATATCGTATCCGCGTGACAACTATTCTTCCAACGTGTTTCGATTCGTACGATACTGATCGGTGACAAAACATTTTTGACAACGGTATAATAATTTTATACGCATCGTAACATGAAATTTTTATTAACAGAAATAAAATATCTGACATATAAAGCCATTGTATCTTCCCGATTGAAACGACACGCACGAGTCATCCGTCAATCGGACAAATACAGTATCGCTATTCTCTCGTTCCTCTTGAAAATTTAAAATCTTCAAAAGCTCGCAATAAACATTTTTTTTCTTACGTGCTGTTATATAAAATTTTATTAATGCTGCATATCACGTCTCAACTCGATGTTACATTGCATTATAATATTGTGCACCGCGTTAATTTTCTTCTTTGTTTTAATCTCAATCTGTAGAGTGATATCAAGTTGGCATGTAAGGCAAGTTATCGACCACTCGCTCCTGGCTAATTATTATTATCGCTTTTAATTGCACCGCGCGCTCCAGTTTAAAACCTTCTGATTAAGTCTGACGTTAACTTCGACGAGCGGCTGAATGTCGGAATTTTTAGAGTCGACGCATTAATTACAGGTTGTTACGGCGATGCTTGTCTTGTAATTAGCGCAATGACGGAAGCGCAAACTCTTTGCGCGGACTGTAATTACGCAAAAATTGAGCAAAAATACAAACGTCAACTATCCTCGATTTGTGAAGCTGGTATCGATTTGTCCAAAGCAAGAGAACGTTACGGCGGGACGCATTGCGGATCGTGAATTTTTAAACATGTTTTCCATCTAGAAAGTACAGTTGGAATATTTTCAAAGAGCTTGTTTCACAAATATTCAGCATTATACAAATTCACCGTTGTTTAGCGTTTCGAATCGCGCTCGTATTTTTCCCGAAGCATTGCTTTTGATAATAATTAGGATTGCACGTAAAAATTCTTTTTATTTTTACTTTTTATTTCCACATTGTATTTTTCTCTTTAACTCGAAAATTTTATTTTCCTCGAATTTCCAATCTCTTGATGAAAAAAATATTCTAAAATTATATGTGTATTTGATACATAACGCGTTATATAAATATGACGCGTAAATTTGAATCGCGAATCCTATCTCGCGAGCTCGGTCACGAACGCGGAAAATCTGCGAATTCATATGTGCGGACGGCTGGCTAACGTAGCTTAAGATTTTAATTCAGTTTCAGTAGTTTTAATTATGCGCGTGGCAAGAAGCTCCCCCTTCTTCTCTTCGAGCTCCGCCGTATCCGAGATCTTAAGCCGCTTAGTTAGCTGTAAAATAGCGAGGCTTCAGCCCGGAGGAGAACAAAGAAAATACGGATTATACGGGAGCATTCGACGTTCAACGAAACTCGGCAGTTTACCTTGCCAAAAGGGTTATTAAAACTAACATAATCGCATCAGGATAATTACGCAAAATTTCGTTCGTAGTTTTCGCCAAAGTCTCCCCATGGAAATGCGCGCGCGCAGAAATCTACGGAATATTTGATTGATGATAAAGATTTGATGAGCGCGAGTCGCGCACTCGACATTTTTTTTTTTACTGGCGTATGAAAATCAAATCTATTTTAACATAATGCTGTTTCAGCAGAGTAGAATAGATTAGCGGAACGGCACGACAATTTCAGTCAAAGCCTCAGCCAAAGTCGAAAACACGACAGCTAAACGATAAAGATGGACATTTCGTTCATACTGTGACATTCACAAAGTGATGAAATGAATTCTTGAATACTCTTTTTATTTCATATTTTTTTATTACACTCTGCGTAAGAAGGATAAAATTTTTTGATGAAACTTGTTTTACGAAATTGTAGAAATCAGTCGTAGAGATTTTAGCAAATTTAAAAACGGATTTTGATCATCAGCTTGCGTGAATGTTTAGATATTTTCAGCATATTTTTCTTTCATTACATTAACTTTTTAACTCTCGTCTTTCTCTTTCGATCCTTTAGAAAATGATTTTTTTCTTTTGGTAAAATCTCAATTTTGCCGAGATGAAAGTTTAGAATAACTATATCAAAATCGCCGTTTTAATTATTTAACAGATAGATCTATTAGCAAACACTGTGCATTTTAATGACTAATAATAATGAGAGACAGAGAAGAGGGAGCAGATATACATATATACATATGTATATTTTAATTGATCAACTATTAATATGCGCACGGATTAGCTGTAGATAATTTATGTGCATTAAAGCCACTAAATACTGATGAGAGCGCAGCTGCTATATAAACGGTGGCGTATGTCAGTCAGTCGTAAGTTACACACCAACACACAGACTTAAGCAGCGGAACTGCTCGGTTATACGCGTACGCGCATATGTTCCTACGTATGTAAAGCGTTCGGAGTGATTTAACGCTCGCTGAACTTTACGGGGGGTGAAAGACATTTTCCTTGGAACGTGCACAAAAAGGGACCAAGTCACGTACATCACTGTAATAAATTCATACTGGCGAATTGCGCGGCGGAGGCGGCGATTTTTCGTCATGTAGCGATAGTTTTGTGTTACTTTATTATATATATATAATACTATGTGAATAATTTTATAAACTTATGATTTATACGAAATTATTTTTAACACTGATGATCGCGAATAAATAGACGAGCAAACAAAGCGGAAAGTTTCTTTTAAGAAGACTCGACAGGGGGTAAAAATATTATTAATGACAGTATTATCAATTTCCTTCTTTTTCTATAAAACCTGCTAATTATAATCGTACAATAACTTCCGCTATTGCGTTCATAATACCTCAACTTTTATAACTCGTAACGCTTGAAACTAATATTGGACTTGTAATCTTTTCTTTTTTAAACATTGTGAAAAAGCTGTCCAAACTTGCTTATAATGTTTAAAAGAGTTATAATGCTCGCATATGAAATTGACTTATGGCCGGTCGGTTCTCTGCAGCTCGGAGCAGCTTTTATGAAACCTCGTTTTCGTTTATAGTACGCGATGTCGAGATATTAAACGTCGATATGAAGCGGAGATCTCGGTCCCGCGCGCTCTCTCCGCCGAATGCGCGGACGTTTCGTCGTCTACGCGCCGGATTTATGTCCCCTCGTAAACAAAGCGCGCTCCTAAGCTGATTTAACGTCGATCCGCGCATACCGGTGTGTCAGTATCAGTTACGTGCCAGAGGGTGCGGTGAACGCGCGCGCAGTGACACAGAAATTAACTCTAGTGTCAGAGAGAGAGAGACTCTCTAGAGATTCGGAAGACAACACACGTCGCGTTTCCATTCCCGGGTATTTCGGCTAGAATCGTTATTCCTCGATCGATAGATACAGACTGTTGAGAAATTATACGTGCAAACTTTGAAATTGCTCCTCTCTGAATACGAATCTGGAAAAGGTTTCACTCTACAAATGTATAGTCAGTCTTTTTGCGAATTTATAAAGAGTGAACAAATTTTTTCCTAGATACATCTACGAGATTTCGTTTCGCCAAAGCGGAGAGAAAGCTTATCTAATTGTCAGATAAAATATTTCAAATAAAAAAAAAAATGACTTTCAAATAAAGATAAAAAAACTTCTTATATCTTAAAGATTCAGATATGAGCGTGAATGGTTGTCTCGCGATAATAAACACAGAGAATAGTTTAACTTAATTAGAGCGTCAACGTAGATTATGGCGGATGACATGCAGGAAATGTATGTGTATATGCACGTATGTAATAGATACTCACACTTTATGTCCAAGTTCAGTGGATTGCTCTCGCCGTCGCCCTCTTGATTATTGCCGATGCACGTGTAAATCCCAGCTCTACTGCGAGTGACGCTTTGCAGCACCAGGCTCTGATTACTTATTATCGTTCCGGTCGCCGGATTGTGATACAGTGGATTGCCCTGCGAATGCGAAATCAAACGAGGGCGTGTTGTATTTACTCGGCTACCGTGAATAAATTCGCGGACGAGAGATTCAGCATAATAAACCAAGTAATATAAGTACTCAAGTAATAAACTACTCAAGTAATGAACTATCAGCAGCAAACTAAATTAAAAGGAACAAAATGGAATAGAGAATTTCGTAGTGACGAAAAAAGAGCAGCTTTTTGCTATGATTAAAAAAATTTGCTAGATGAAACATTATCGGCAAAGCGACGCAAAGATAAATAAATAAAGATATAAATATAAGTAATAAATAAATATATATATATTTATATAAAAGCAATACAGCTATATATGAAAATGGGAGAATAAACTAATATTACGGACTTTTCCCGCGCGATATTAAAGCGCGAAAACTATGTATATTCCGCGCTTCTCGCGAAAGTCTAAGCGATAATAAATCCCGCGTGAGAAATTCACGACGAGGAACGCTGACAGTTTTTCGATCTCTCTCGCGTTCCCTCGTCGCGCGCGCGACTTTCGAGACGATGAAAGCGGCTTTGAGTTTTCGCGAAACAAATTTTGTAGTCCTCGAACCGAGGGAATTGATTGGGATTTGCGTTTCCCCGGTGTTTCCATGTAAACGACATTCGTTCGCGATAAGAATCATCGAAATTGGCTCGAACGGATATCAAAGTTGGAAGAGTATTCGCAATAACTTTAATGTCATAACACATATAGTCTTGAGGAATGAAATCTTTGGCTTATGTCATTTAAATGTATTTTCAGAGATCTACTGTTTTCTTGCAATTTTTTTTTTTTTTTTTTGACAAAAATGATCTATTGACAGTTCTTGAATTATTAGCAATTAAAAAATGGAATTAACGTAATCATGTTAACTTATTTATCTTCAATTTATTTTAAAAGTAGACTTTAATATAATTATAATTTACGTTATTACTAAGACATATTTAATGCTGAAAATTAAAAAAATCTTGAAAAAAGGTAACGTTCAATGCGCTAGAAGAAGAGACAGTGGTTAAAAATTACGTTTTAAAAATTTTGTTCATTTTTTTATTTTTCACGGCCATTACCTAAATATTCTGAATGTGTGGATTCTAATGACAGTAAAAGAGAACTATGCTTTGTATCGTAGAACTAAAAATAAATACAGAATGATTGAATGCAATTGCTTCCCGATGGTTTAATTGCGACAGGAAATATCTTGATTTATATCTGTGATTTATGTCATGCCATCAGTTCCAAATCAATCGCGCGTATGACTTTATCATCGATAAAGGCAAAACGTTCAAAACGAATGAAGGGATTAACACATTTAGGCATTGACGAATCGCATTCTTATTAATCGTTGATAAAACGCATCGATTTATATCTGTAGTTATATCCACGCCATGATTCTCTCGTCCCGTATCAATCAAGCGAATCATTCTACTAATAGCGAAGGAAAACATTGCGTACTCGAGCGGCTTGGAATAAATACGGACAAAGTGATGCGATCCCAGCGGATTACCACTCATGGAAATTTCGATATCCGCATTGCGAGTCCCGCTAGAAATGTTGTACCAAATACGCGGATTATTCTGATATGAGAAGATCTTTTATTCCGCATTTGCTTGCTAATTAATTATTTAAAATATACTATTACACGTTATAAAAATTTAAAAATTTAAATGGTTAAAAATTAAAAATTTCTCACTTTACTTTTCATAAGAGACGTAATAAATTATTAGCCATCATTTCGCGTATTAATTCATTAAAACGGATGAAAAATTATTTTTTAATAGCGTTAAGCTGAAAGTTACATTGTCTCCAATATAGGTAGCCTAATTCGAGACAAGAGAAATATTAAAGTTGTCTATCACTTTCCCTGAAATGAAAATTTCTAATAGAAGCGAACCTTCTAAAGGTTAATTACTATCCGAGGAAAGTCCGCTTTATATGCGTCCTGCGCAGCGCGTTTCGGTGATACGAATCCGAGATCAAACACGGGAGTTTTCGGACGGAAGTTTATCGTGTGTCGCAGGTGCGCCCTGCCGTTCCCTTATCTCGACTCGATTAAGCTTCGGCTTATATTATCGATTTCTGAACCGGATTCGTTATCTGCGACCTTATGGCGGGGTGTGGACTCACGTTATGGCGCCAGGAAACCTTGTAAACCCAGGGATTGGACTTGATGTTGCACTCGAAGTAAACGTCGATACCTTCCCGAATAGCGCTCGAATTCAAATTGCTGCCAAGCTCGAGGGTAACCACAGGCTCGTCTGAAAACAGAATCAACATCAAAGCCGAAGCGCGAAATGCGCCAGTATGAGAGATGCCGCTTTAATTACAGTAATTAACGCCTATTATGTCTAGATGTCGTATTAGAGGCCTAGATTGAAAAAATAAAAAATTTTTAAAAATGCGGAAAACGGACGTTTAGATAAAAGAAACGGGAAATCGAAATCTTTTTCTTGGCGCATTGATTAAAAACTATTGTCTATTTGAACCGTCGTGTTTGTAAATATCGGATATACGAAATCATTTTTTAAACTCATTTCCTTAATTTTGTCAAATTTAAAGCTAAACATTTCTAAACCTCAGAATATGTGACTCAAAAGCAATGGAAAAGTGCAATGTAAATAATCGTTAAAGATATTAATTTACTGATCATTATTATAAAAAAAACACTGTATAATGTTTTAATATCAATATATAATCTATAACGTTATCTACTTTTTTGTTACTCGATTATATCGTGTTATATCACGTCGTAAATAAATGGTCAACCGCCGACGGATTTTCCCATCGAGCGAGCATCGTCGGGCGTCCGTTCCGTGGTATTATCTCTTCATGGGGGGGAAAAAAAATCGCGACCGCGTATCGAACGTTACTTATGATTCCTTTCGCAGGAACGGCGTTGCTGCGAATCCGATAATTCCGCCGTTTCGCACTTGCAATAAACGAGTAAATTTTCTCGCCCCGCTTTTACAGTCCCGCCCCGCCCCGTGGAATTACTGGCGGACGCGACTAATGGAAAAAAAAAAGAGAGAGAGAGAGAGAGAGAGAGAGAAACCGCGAAAAAGGCGAGAAAATGGGACTGCCAAAGTACTCGAAGCGGTGGAAACGCGACGGCGAAATCGGACTGAATCTTCAGTTCGGCGGATCGGCATGTGCCATTAATTTCCTTGCGAGGCTCTGTCTCTGTTTTTCCTTCTTTCGCACCTCGGACCGGCTAGGGGAAAACTTTTATATTAGACAGTGAAATCACGACGTTAATCCTAGCTTGACTGCGACGCTTCGCGGCGATTCGTTCTGCAACTTTACGTATTAATGTCGCTGGAAAGTTGCACCGGGGCTGCAATTTGAACTACGACGCAAACGCGCATCGACGTTCGCCACAACGACACCTACGTTAATCCAGCACCCCCAACACGAGAAATCGAATTCGGATATATGGTACAATTAAGTGCTAATTTATTGCTAGTTTGTTGCATGCTAATAAATTGAAAAAAATTTATCCGAAACAGGAAATTGTCGAAGGTGTAAACTAAATAAATAACCGAGAAAATATTCTCGGCACAATTGAACGAAGTGAGAGTCTTCTTTATTAATCGCGAGATTAATAGCAAATAATATTGATTAGATATTTCTAGTGTTTATAAATGCATAGAAAATTTTTATACGAGATTACTTAAAACACATACACACACACACATTTAAGAAAACTAATTTATGTGTTTCAAGTTAGTGTATCATTCCCGGATATTTTGTTGCTTGTTGATTATATCTGTTTAGAAGATAACTGTTGCAAAATTATTTTTGACAATGCAAGAATTTATTGATTTGCAAACAAACTAATCTTGTTTAATATATTTATTTGTTGTCATGTTAATGTCAATGAAATAATTATTGTTGGCGAACTTTGATTCTTGGCATTTATCTCGTATATTAATTTTTTATTAATGTCAAATCAAAGAGTGTGGAATTACATGTTTATAATCTTGAACCTTAAATTATACGAACCTTTAACTTTCGATTTGTAAATGCATCGGAAAAAAAAAATCACAAACCAAGTTTCAAAATAAAATAATGCGATATTAGATTCGATCTCGACAATAAATGTTACATTTCGCGCAAACAATCTCGCCGATGGCAACAAGATCTAAAGTAAAAGGAACGGCGTTAGAATACCCGATTGAAATTGTAATGTTGACTTTGCAGCGTACGATATGCATGCGAAATGTGCTTGTAAAAATATTACATCGATGGAAGTTTCCACTGTGCGACGCGCGGTCGCATACGCGACGCGAAATTGCGGGACACCCCGGTGCGTTTCTGTGAAAACACTCACGATATATATTGAGCTTCCATCCTTGCTCCATCTCCGAGTCCGGAATATCTGGCACGCTGGCGCGACAGTAGAGGAACTTGCCGGCGTCTTCGATACTCGGCACGAATGTGAGGACGCTGGTTGTTATGTTGCCGTCAGGACTCGTCTGCCGGCGAGAATTTCATGAATTTAAAATAGTTTGCCGAACAATTTAATAATCACGATATGCATACACATCCCGGGATCGAATCCGCCGTCTGTGACGGATTGAATTAGATGGCGACGATTATGCCGTGCGCCGGCGTTGGATTTAGGTGCACTAAATGATTTCAATGTCAGAATTTTTATTTTTATAACTTTTTAACATCTCGGATGAAACATTCAACATTTTTATGTCTATTAAAAAATACTCATAATTAGGTAGATATATTAATCCTAATGATAAATTTGAAGAAATAATATATAAATTGCATAAAAAATGTCATTCTCCAATGATAGACATAACGACGATATAGATTCCTTTTATTTTCTGCCATTTATGACAGAGATAATATATACATATATTGCAATATTGTGATACTCGTGCGAAGATTTGTTGCTCGAAACTTCTCGCGTAGTATTAATTTAATTACCATCAATCTTTACTTTTGAAGAATCAGAGAATGAGTCGGGAAATAATCGCAGAGACATCCGGAGAGAGCTCTCCGGACGAATTTGTCTCGTGTGATTTACGTGAGTGCATTAAATCGTCGACAATCTATTTTAAATCGTACCGTTTCCCGTGCGTTTCGCAGTATCGTGTTCCCTTTGGACCACGTGATCTTCGGGACCGGTCTGGCTCCGACAACCTCGCAACCTATCTCATAGGTCTTGCCCGCGCTAAGTGGACGGTTCTCTCCTTGAATCCGGACCCAGAGCGGTTTTACTGTAAAAGAGTGTGTGTGTCACACTCAAATTTAAACGCCCATCGAGATCCGCGTACAGTCGTGTGAAGCTAATAGAAATTTTCCCGGTAGAAACTCAATTCACCGAATCGATGCGCGTGCGGTTAGAGTTTTGTGAGAATCGACATGCGACGATCCTTAAGCTTCAATTTAACGCGGAAATTGGATAAAATTGCTTATAATTAAAAAGTTGCATATTTTTTACAGTTTTATGATGTAGAGAATGAATTACATATATATGCATATTTAATATTTTCCATAATATTTATTATAATAAATAATGATAATAATGCAGTAATAATATCACATTATTGTGATTTACACTCCTTCAATTGTTAATTAGAAATAACAACGCACATATTGTCACGCTGTCATTTATAATCTTTTCGCGTAAAACCAAAAGATTATTTTTTTTATAATTCAACTACAGTTTCTCGTCAATTTATTACCTTTTTATTTATTTTTATAAATATGTCAATATTATGGCATGTTAATGTAATTAAAAATGTATTTTTGGATTATACATAACAATATTTTTATTGGCAACATTTATTGTTAATGTATTTATTTAATGCTAGTACTTATGAAGACGTGTAATATTATAAAAGTGTAATTTAATATACTTTTCTGGCAAAATCGTCGATGGTATTAATTTTACGTGATTGTTTGTGTGTATCATTTTTTTACTGCTATTTTAAATATTAAAAATCAAAATTAACGATATTTTTGTTGATATTTCTTAGAATCATTTTAAGAAATTATCAAATAAAAAAAAACAGCCATTTTTCCCATTAAATGGGAAAGAGAAAGGACCTTCTATCCGAAGCAAAAGTGAAGACTAATTATTTTATAAAAATTCAACATTTAATAAACAAAAAAAAATCATTTGTGCTGATATTACTAAGGTGTTCATAATAAATTGACGGGGGACTGTGCGTACATTGTTTCATTCTTGGAATTAATCCGTAACTCATCGGTAAATCGGTACTTACAATTCATATCGAGCGTCACCGAACTTGATATCGGTGCTATCATGTTGTTGTTCGTGGCTTGGCAAGTCAGATACGTGCGCAGATGCTCGCGGCCCAACTTTTCCAATTGCAGCACGTTGCGGACCCTTTTAGCATCCACGGTATCGTAGCTGTTATCGAGTAGAGAAGTCCCTTGCCACCATGTCACTCGTGGTTGCGGTCGCCCTAAAGAAACATAAAGGATCCGCAGGATTCGACAAGTATACGTCGGTACTGTGTCGTTGCACTAATGGCGAGGTCTACTCAGTAACCACATTTCGACTTTTTTAACGCACCGAGCAGTCGATAAAGTATAAAATTGAAATTTTTATAATAAAGTTAGAATTGTGCTACAGTCTTTCTAAGAGAGAGAACGTAATTTACAACTTTAAAAAATGCCAATAAACGATAAATGATTAATACACTTTCTTGTAAAAAGCGTTCTCTTAAAAATCAATTTTTACGTTATCGTTCGAAGGATTTGATTATGATCCCATAAGAAATTATTTCAAATTTAAATAAGAAATATTGTTACGTGCGACATATACGTCTATTATCGTGCATCTTATACAGAAATGTAATTTTTATTGTTCAATATAGAGTAAGGTAAGATATTTTTTCAATATTTTTTAGTTTTATTTTCTTATCTCTGGGAAGGTTACAATAAAATATTTTACTTTTATTTATATGATAACATATGTGATGCAATCTATACATTTTCTTCTACTTTAAGTACAAAATTGTTGCAAAAAATCCACTCATTTTTTAATTCTTTTTTATTTTTAATTTATTGTAAAAGTTAGACTTTTGATGATAAAAAATTCGATGAATGTAGATAGTAAATCTTTGTGCAGATTGTATTCTAAAAAGAAAATAACAAAGTTTAAAAAGTTTACTTTCTGAAGAGAAGTTTCGTTAATAAATAAAACTAAAATATCAAAAAGTATAATACAAAGAAAATATTTTTTAAAAAATATAATGAAAAATGTACAAAAAATATTACTATCTTAGCTCTGGAGTAATAAAAATCTTGCTTACAAATATTTACAAATATTAGGAAGCAGTAAGTTGTAAATTACGTTGTACCTTAAATTAACTTTGAAAAATTCTATTAGTATACGAAACTCGATGGTTGCGCGCGTATAATTAATGATCGAAAATGATCAAATTTCCCGCATCATAAGAGTATACATATATCCTTGCTTTAAACTAGTGGTCTCGCTCTTATTATACGCGTACACGTTGCCTTGCATGGTAAAGGCGTCGCCTTCATTGTTCGAAATTCAAAACGCGACACCGCGGAATAATACGTTCGGCTGAAATGTCAAAGAAATCGAGCCGCACATTTGTTTCGCGTGAAACGCGCAACCCGAGTTGCTGCTGCGAGTCGAGGCAACAACGAGACGCCCGAGCGTTATGGGAGGCGAATGCACCGAAAGTGCACCGGCGCGTCATGCACTTACCACCGGCGGCGACACACGTGAGATTGAGAGACGCTCCTTCGCTGTACGGGCCGAGGATGTAATGGGGAATATGAGACCTTCCGTCTTCGTCCAATATGCTAAGCTGCTCCGGCGGTACTGTAATAATTTTCGCAATAAGAAGCTCTCTCCGCATTCTCTTCCCTTTATTCGGGATGTCGGAGAACGCGAACAGAGTGGGGCGTGAATCAATTTGCGCAATAATGTATCAATCCTAGCGTTATCTAAGAAGACAAGACGCAACGCGACTACTACTATTAGAGGAAAGGAGGCAAATTTGGAATACTGTTGGTAATTTGGAATACCGAAGTATAAAAAAAACTAGTGACGCCAAATAGTTTGAATCACCGCATACAAATAGAGTAGCGACCCACTAACTAATGACATTTGCGGTATGGATCGCCATGTTGACAGTATTGTTTTAAATTAGACGAAAATAAAACTAGACATTCGCAAGATTTTTTAAGTGAGTCTGCAATCCGTTTCCACCATGGTTAAAATTTATCAAATATTTGTTGAAATTCGTTTAAATTGTTCCTTGACATGTTAATTTTATGAATTTCTACTGATTTTGCAATGATTTTCGATTTGTGACACGTGATTTAAAAATTGAGATTAACCATGATATGTTGTTAATTTGGAATACTATATATAAAGTTACTTTGGAATATTCCAAATCATATGTGATGACGTGAGGGGAGAACAATGAGTGCAATGCTTCATACGTGAGATATGGGTACACAGCAAATGCGCTGGTTATGACTCCGAAACTTATATGTGTGATTATTGTTAATAGATGAATCATAAGTACCTAGTAGTTTATAAGAGAAGATTATATAAGACAAAGAAGAAAGATTTATATAAATTTATAAGAGAACAATAGTTTATAAAAGAAGAGATGATTATATAAGACAAAGAAGAACGATTTAGAAAATGTGAATGTAATTCGAAGTACCCTATTCCAAATTACCAGCACATTAACTAAATCACCCTTTTTTGTCATTTTTTAATTAAGCCAAAGTTTCAGGCACTTTTTGTTTTCAAATTCTGTTCATTATTTTTTGATTGATAATATATTAGTTGTCCTACGTTTAGAAGTGGTGTTCATTATTCAGCTCCTCACACATAATTTTTTATAATTTTTTTTCAAACTGGTATTCCAAATTTGCTTCCTTTCCCCTACGCGACAATGTTAATAAATCCTCGTTTAATGTATTGAATAACAAGATCGGCAACGCGGTAAGCACGAAAAATTCTTTGGAACGAATTCATTAATTCAATGTGACAGAACAAATATAAGGAAATTGAATAAAGAACGTGAAAAATTGTAACATATATCCCGAAAAAATTGCAAGTATACCGATGGCGTACAGATACTGTTGTTAACAGCACGCTGTTAATTAAGTCGGGAGAATGGCGGTAATTATTGTTATCAATTTTGCTCCGATCTGATCTTTGTAATAGTATATATATATTTTACAGAGGAGAATTTAGATAAAACTGCGCCTGTTAAGCGTATTTTAATAATAGTTTCTCCTTGCGATAAACTACCCTCTTTTATAATATAACAGAATTTTATATATAAAAAAACAAACGATAAAACGGATTTACATCGAGAAATAAATTGTCTGTGCATTGAGGAAGCGCGGGATATTTTTTTTATAAAATGTATTTATACTTTTTCTCAAATTCTCATAGATCAGATTCTCGCGGAACTACGTTATATCCAGCGTTAATCGCGCGCGGGGGAAAAATTCGTGATATCGCTAATGATGCTAATATCCGCGTGCAAATGCCGGTGCGAGAAGCGAGTTGAATCAATTTGCACGGTGATGTATCAGTCTGCGCCGTCACTTACCGCCTTTACCATTAAGAGGCGGATGTTATTCCTGAGATAAAAAATAAATTTTAATGCACCAGTATGGTGGCGCACGGTGTCTATCCGCCCCGGTATTATCGGCCACGGTCACGTAGCCGTTCTTCCATTAAGGGTAACGTTACGCCAAGCAAAAAAAAAAAAAAAAAAAAATTAAATTCAGTCGGTGCACAGTTTCGACCGCGCGAGGTGTTCGAAACAGCCGAATAGTCGAACCGATCGGTACGATTCGATGATAACGGCGTCGATTATATTAGAAAGCCGCATGGAAAGCGCAAATATCGAATTGATCAACTCGGGGTGTATCGCACAATTCCCACGTTTCAAAACTCAATTCTCGGGAATTTCCGGCAAATGGTTATCGCCGAATAAAATATATCCGAAAAAAATTTCGTTAAAAGTTAAAAGTTCAAAATTAAAAAATTTAAAAGTTAAAAGTTATAAAAAAAAAGAGATTTTCGAATTATTAAATAATTTAAAAATTACGACTTTATTTTTCGTAATTGCGTTATTTAACTCTCTTTAAACGACTAAAGTTTTAAAAGTTTAAACTGTTAGATATAAAGTATATATAATTGTGTTCTCTATTGTGTTGCGTACATTAGGAGTATTTTTTAAATAATTTTAGATTGCTTATCATACGCGAAAATTTTATTCCTCAAAAATTATCAGATCAGATATCTTTAGAAATAAAAAAAAATACATATTCAAAGGAACACGCGTCGTATGTTCTTGAAAAAGTTAGAAAGGAACGTGCTTCGCTCCTTTCATTGTCGGGCGCATCTTGCATTCGGTTCAATGCGGAATATCGTGTAGAAACTTACTGATGACCGTTAGATTGACTTTGCTGTTGCGCGTCGGCGACTGCTTGAAATCAACTCTGCATCTGTAAACAGCCGCGTCGCTCTCGCGAACCTTTTCCAGGGTGAGCTTCGCGGGTGTTTCGGTGTGCTTGAAGAAGGCACGTTTTTCCAGGCTCTGATCCTGCCAGTGATTCCCATTTTCCAAGCTGTTCCTCCCTCTCGAGTCGAAACTGCAACAAGGATCAATTTAAATTTTACCAAAAGAGTTTTACTTGTTGAAAATTATATATATTTTTTTTAAATAAAAAAAAAGTAGTTACTTTTTTTGAGTCACATAGTCTGTTCTAATGTTTTCAAATCGTACGGAAGAAACGCAAAGTCGCGCCCACGAGATAATACGTAAAACGTTGCAATAAATATAAGAGAATGCAAAATTATTAATAACCGTAATTAGTGGATAAGAGTATTTAAGGCTTCTTGTCAAGGAATGTGAGCGGAAGTTTGGCTATAAAAAGCCATAAATAAGAAAAGCTTTTGTACACCTCTTTCTTTTTCTCCCTCGCTTCTTTCTTCAATACTCGCTAATGCGCGTCATCGCGTTTCTTGGATAGGCGGACGTGCGTACAGAGGGAAACTTTTATATTGCCCCTATTAAACTCTCACGAGACGGTCAATCGAGAAAAATGCTCCGACCGAAGAAAAGTACAGAGTCACGCAGGATTCTCGTAGCACTTTGCCCTCTAATATCGGCCCTTTTACGCCGGCGCGCTGCCCTCGCAGAATTTCTATCGGCGAACAGAAACGAAGCTAACTGAATTTATGCGGCGTCGTTGCTACAAAGAAATTTTCCGAAGAAATTTGCGACGGATCGGGGCCGTAATGAAATTCCTCAGCAACTTTTCCTCGAACTCATTATTGTGCTTCAGTGAAATTTTCGACGAAGCTTGGATCAGGGGGGATATTTAACATTAAGGATGTAATTTCTCTTCGAATAAGGTTTACATATTATTGCTTTGCGTATACATTATGTGTGAAAATTTCTTTGTACAGGATGTTCTTCTAATAAATTATTAGAAATGATTATATATATATAGAGCGAAATTCAATAGCAAAATTTTGATGTCCACTTAAAATCAAGTTTACTAATTTACTTTTAAGCATTTTAATTCGAGATATTTAATATATATTTTAATATATATTTTAAAAGATTATTACAAGAGCATATGATATCTTCAATATTTTCTTTAAAAAAAGCGATGGATTTCAAGATTCGTCAAAGTTATCATTAAAGTTACACTTGGCAAAAATACAACACAAAGATCCTAAAAACAATTGAAACGATTATTTAGAACAATTAAGCCAATTGTTGCTAATTTATTCCTCTAATTCTCCTGAATTATATTCGCTACGCAAGAAGATCCAGAGCGAACGTGTACTCGTGGTAATAATTAACCGCCATAATTTCCTTATCTCCTTAAACGTGCACGCTTCTAATGCGCGATTCAGTCCTTGGTAGTGTCTCGTTGCAGTTTCTGTGACTCTGTCAGCATTACTGTATTGTGGCGTCAGTTATATGCCGTTATCACGAAACTTTTAAATGTGCTGGGGTCGAGACATTGTCTGCATATCGGCGGTCATATTTTCCTTGAAATTTTGAACAATCGCGACGTTCATTCTGTAAATATACACGAGAGCTTTGCGTAACTAATCCTCGGCAAAAAAAAAAAAAAAAAAAAACGTGAAAAAACAAAGATTTATATTTAAAAACACGAATTAACAAAAAACATTTTTGTACAAATAAAAAATAATATAATAAAATTGTCCATATTCTCTGTATTAATAATATTAAATATTGCGTGATATAGATTTATTATTATTGCAAAATATATCGAAAGAAGAAAAGTCGTTGAAATTCTTTGTAGATTTTATCGTGTTGAATTTGACAAATTGTGTATTGGAGGAAGATTATTTTCTCTCTCGAGAGATCGGAGAGATCTTTATTAAAACTTTTAGGAACTCTTTAATTGCGTCTGCTCCGAAAAGACGGGACGATATTCGACATGCATAAGTGTCCTCTTTCCATTCGGAAGAAGAGGAATCACGACGTGGCAAAACAATAGTTACACAGTGCCAGCTTGAATCGACAATCGGAATTGATTTCGCTGGATGCAAAATAGCAGGTGTGACGAATGCTGCACCTGCTCAGACGCGAATGCATCCCAAGGGGCGAGAGAAGAGAAGAGTACGCCGCGATATATGTATGTACGGAGCAGTTTTCTGAAACCGGTCCCCGGAGGACGTTCCGGTATACTTTTATATGACCCGCGCCGGTTCGCCAAGGTGAGTTACATCGTCAACCGAGCGTACGAAAGCACGCTCTCGCTCATCCGGGGCCATTTTCTGCGTCTTCGACTTTCTGGAGCACCGGTTCCCTCGGCTAAACGATCGAGCGGCAAATTACGTTAATCAAAAGGGACACCGGGAGGGTGTCGCGATAAAACGACATCGCGTACGGCTCGTATATTCGATAACGAAGTGTGCGCAGTTATCGTTTTGCTATCTTCGACACATCTCTCGAGCCGCGTTAATTTCATTCCGCGATAATCGCACGCGGTGTTTCTGAAATTATCGCTACTTTATCGAATTTTCAGGAACAGTTTGCGATACGATAAGTGTAAGACACGGAGGAAATAAAATACAACAGACTCGTGCGAAGCGCAGAATCGCAGATTATTTGGGATTTTCTTGCCTGTTGGAAGCACATTCTGTACTTTGCATTTGCGGCGTCGTTTGTATATAACACCATTTTAGTTAAACAGGTGGAAAATGTCAACTATATTGTAATCAAGAATATAATTTGTAGGTTACAAAGTCATAGTTGATTAACATTATAATTCCGCATTGTGGATATGGTTTACGAATGCGTTTATCTCTCACGTGGACGTTTCATCAGACGTGAATGGACGACGAATGGAATAATCGCATGTTGGGCACATGCAAGTCCATACAAAGGATTACTGCGCTGCAAACAGATGAGGAATGCTTATCACGTATGCACACGTCATGCTTTTGCATTTCCTTTGTCAACGTTGCAACGTCACTTTGACGTTGCCTCCGAACTGTTATCGGTAATCTCCTTTAATTATTCGCAAAGAGAGAAAGTCGGCCCCGTAATCACTTCGAGAATGGAATCACGTCACGAAATGTGACTTTTTACGAGCGCTCTATACAGAACGTCTTACAATTAGAACTGTCGCAGATCCTCTCTCTCTCATTTGCGGATTTTTTTTGATCAATTTACACTCAATTTTCTTTTACTTCAAAGAAACGTTACACCAATCATTGTTTTAGCTCAATTAGATCGATCCAATGCCGATTATTTAATTTTGATTTAAATCTTTAAGTCGTTAATCTACGAATGAAAAAAATCGTCGAAAGAGACGAGATTCACAATCAAACTTTCGAAATTAATCCAAGAATCATTCATATATATATATATATATGAAGGGAATAATTTTCGGGCATAATAGTCGTTACGCGTGTTTCCTTTCTGTCTATAGCAACTCGTTCGAAGAACGAAGGTATAGACGAGGATCGATCAATTTGCTCGAGGATCGGAGAGGACGGGCGTTTCAAAAAACAAAGCCGCCGTGGCGCGACGGAGCACTTCGTCACGGGTCGAAAGACTTTCAACTTAATAAAACTGCGAAAAAGGAGAAAGTTAGAGAGAGAGAAAGAGAGTGGGATCGCCGACGGGGTAATACGATAGACGCGCGTGGTATGGTGTGCTGTGTATACGCCAAAAGAAATAATATCGTATCCATAATTTCGCTCTGGAATACCTTTAAGCCCCCGTCACAATTCATATATCAGAGTCAAGCTGGGAGAGGCGGTGCGCGCTCGTGAGAGGAAAAGGGAATGAAGAAGGAGGGGGGGGAAGAGAAGGAAGAGAAGGAGAGGCAGCGAGAAATAAAGGGCAGCAGCCAATTCGCTATATGGACCACTCTAGAGGGAAACACTCCGCGACGGCGATGGAAGGGGTGGGAAGGGAAGGGGTGGGAGATAGACATACACGCTAAGTGTGTCACGGAGTTGGGTTGCCGCTGATCCATCCCTCCCTCCTTTCTCGCAGGAAAAGATGGGATTCCTGGCTTCGCTCTCGTTTCTATGCATAAAACCGCGATATCAACTCTCGAAATAAGAGAATCGGGCGCAACTCGATGGAGGAAAGCCACTGGGGGGATGCGTGGATACTTTAATCCCTCGTTCTTCTCCACGCGACCGAAAAGCAGCCACGATCCGAAAGTGGTAGTGCGTGGCGCGAGATTAACTCTTTCTTTTTCCCATGTTGTGTGTTTCGACATCCGACCAGATACGCGCTCAGAACTTAAATCAATTCATCTATTCCGCGCGTATTTCTCGCGAATCTCCCGCGTGTTTGTTATTATTATTATTTCGCAGCGATTTTAATCGAATTACATAATTTCACGTTCCCTTTTTCGCATGCGTAATATAATCCTCTTGCGCGTAGATTTTACGCATCGATTGCGCGCGTCGGTTGCCAAGCAACGAATACATTATCAAGATCAGCGCGTCGGCTTGCTACACAACGGGATAATTTCGGCTGCGCTATAGTATGCTTAATGCATTACTCTGCCATTTATAGTCAATAACCGGAGTAAAGTAACGCGCGCGCATTATACATCCTCGCAAAAACATCCGCGCGTACGCAAAACTTCAAACGCGATCCATAAATCCGCCGGCAAATATGCAACATAATAAGCCAACAATCCAGCAAAATTGGCAGTACCGAGACGCGGAACTCTGAACGAGATTACGAGATTCCGAAACGCGCAATATACGAATTAATTGCGTCGGATATCGTGTATTTTCATTGCAAAACACGCGTGCGTTAAACACGCATTTGCCGCGTCTGTGTATTTATGCAAGCTTTCTTTCTCTCTTTCTCTCTCTCTCTCTCTCTCTCTGTTTGAATTTCTGCATAAGCTAATCGCGCGATTAAGCCGGTCAAAAAAACACAGACTGCAAGGCTTCGACGCAGGATTCGAATTTTCCAGGATAATCGTGCTTCGTTACGAAGAATACGCGGATGGCACTTGAATTCCCAAATTGGCGGAATCGTACAGTCGAAATTGCAGCCGCGGATTAATTAATTCTCCGAGAGAGTTTAGCGTACGTTAATTTTTTCCTTTGAAAAGAAAAAAAAACGGCGAACTAATATCGAGCCGTCGAAGAGAAAGCCCTTCAGCAAATTGTAGACGTAAGACAGCGCTTAACAGTAAAGTTTTTTCATTTCAACGAAAACAATCTCTTGTAATGTGCCAGTAGTTTTCAGAAGATTGGACACAGTAGCAGTAAGAGAAACAGATTAAACATTTATAGGATGTCCACTTCTGTCGCATTATCGTTACTTTATTATTTACATCCGTTATTTTCTTTTATTATGCAATAAAATAATTGTGTAATAGATCGTATCTCGTTGTGTGTGTGTTTTGCAACAATAAACATGCCATAAAAACGCTTTTGACAGGAATTAGAAATAATGTTAAAGTTAAAAGAATAATATATCATGAGAAAGAAAGCTGACTAATACAAATGGTATGAAAATGATACTTTTATAACTAAAAATATGACACTTTTTGGTGACTTTTTTAAAAAATTATACGAAACATTGTGTGTGAAATTTGAATAATAAATCGCCACGAAGAGCTGTGATATGCAAAAATTTAATACAAATATCGCATCGTATTGAAACATGTCTTTATACATGAAAATGATTTCCACATCTCAAATGTTTTAAAATAATTGCGATTATTTTAATCGAAAATAATTTAAAATAATTGAATTATTGTAATCGAAAGACGTTATTTTCAGAATCCTCGAACTTGCATAATATCATAACCACACATTATTTTTTTTTATACAACACATATGTGTACTGTGCCAATGTAACTAAAGTGTAAAGTCTAATTAGCGAGAGTGATTGTAAACACGACTTGATATATCGGCATCATTACCAATAATTATTGTATCAAGACGGTCATTTATATGTCGATCGCGTGTGTTGAGGGTTGGTCAATTAACGCTTCTCCTACAAATGTAATTCGCTTTGATTTGATGAACGTCGGAGGGTTCTCCTTCTAACTAGAACATCGAGCGATTTTCTTGCAGTTCTGATATGTCACTTTCCGCGGCGCGGAATGTAAATTATGCCTGTCTTTCTGTTTGAGAGGCATTTCCATTTGCGCGAATTAAGTTCCAGGCTGAACAAACGGAGAAGAGTTCGTTTTCTCAACTGACTCGAGTATATCCCGCGCATAATCAGGGCGCTCTGTCTTAAGAAATTGATAAATCTCATTCGGAAGCAATTACCGTTGCAATTATTCTGCTAATATTATTTATGCCAGATTACCTCTCGGCAATATTACATGTATATAAAAATTCTTTAATTCTAAAATTAATTCTTCAAAATTATAAAATTTTATATATAATTTTATATATATTTTATATATAAGTTATATGCTCTATTATATATCGGATTAATCTCTCTCTAGATCATAATTGCATTATATATTTACAAATTTTCTGGAGCATCGAGTATTATAAATCGGGTGCAAGTCTCAAAGGCGCAATTTATAACCCGCGTTTGTTAGTTCCGTTTCAAGTTGCTTGTAAACGCGAATAAATAAATTTGTCGCTATGGAATAGTGTTACATGTGAAATTACATTTACACTTACATTATCATGCATTGATAAATGAAAAGTAATACGCGACTTTGTTTCATAATTATTATCTCGTGTATTACAATGCATCTCAAATTCCTATGTCGTATAATTCGTCTTTCATATATATCATACGTGACATTATCATTCTACATACTATAAGCGCTGCATTGCGATGTTAAATACGTGCGACAGAATTATTATGCTACATATCTAAATCGGTCTGAAACACGTTACACGTGCGCGGGATGTAAAAATTTATGGAAAGTCGACACAGCGTTATTTATTACAATTTAAAATCGATTTTCGAATTAGAAAAAAATTTATCGAGACACTGATAAACTCTCGCTGCAAACAATCGAAAGTGACGGAAATTTTTGCATTCTTCTCGTATGAAGGAAAAGTTTAATTTAATGTCGCTGCGCAAAAGTTTGACATTTTCGAAATAACAACGCGGCACGGAAGTATTTCGAAATGAAAAACTTAAATCCTTATGCTAATTCCAACCGAAGTTAGATATCAAAATACGAAATCTACGAATAATCTTCGCAGCGCCAAACGCCGCTGTAATAATAATGAGAACGCGGCTTCGCGGTTTCCGTTTTACGCTCGAAAAGCGAGAACGATATTGCACGCGATCAACATAAGAATGAATGTCTCGCGCGCGCGCGAGAGAGTGAGTGAGAAAGAGTAAGAGATGGAAGAGAATTTACCTGTATATCGGTGGTGCATCCCCCTCCTCCTTGTACCAAATAACTAGGTGCAGCTTGTCCCCCGGGAGCGGCGGTTTCACGTCGCACGGTAGCTGAGCAATTCCTCCTACCACCGCTTCCGCATCTGTCATTGTCACTGTAATGACAAAGTCGGGTCGAGAGTCAGGCCAAGATCATATAACCGGAAAAACGTGGTCGGAATACACGCGATCCGACATGAACGAGCGCGCGGCTAATCCGCTACGTATTAATAGACTAGATTCGCGCCAGGTAGATTTCGCTCTCCCGCGTATTCGGCCGGCTCGGGATTTAATCCGCGTCGACGATGCCGCCCGCGTATTCTCGACTTTGCGAGATCATTCGTGCGCGATTTCCTTCTAAGCCACGGGATCTTCTCTCTCTCGAAAGGTATCTCCGATATTTTACCGGGGATTGTATCTCCCGCTCTCGCGAATCATGGGGGAACGTTCCCTCGCCCCCGGAAGTGAGCATCTCTTTTCGCTTCAAATTGACATATACCTGTAGAGCGTATCAAGATACGAGAGACGTATTTCCTTGTTTCTTTAATAAATTATTCAATAATATAAAGCATCCCTTCAAAAAAATTTTTTTAGTCCACAAAACGTATCTCTTTCGCAATAAAATATAAACTATTTGTTGCATCGAGATTTGTTTTCGACAAAAGTTATTTAATTTCTATTGTAAAAATATATATGGCAGGAAAAAAAAAGGTTTTTTTCAATTAATTTTTCGAAAAACAATTTGTTTCGAAAAACGATAAATAATTACACTGTTATCGCATAATTACACGTTAGATTTTCTAAATAACTTTTTTTTTGTGTGCAATATTTCCTGATACATACAGTAAAAATATAATTTAGATCTTACGTACAAAAAGTAATTTAATTAGAAGATTAGAAGATTTTTCACTTTTTTTTAGATGATAAAGAATATACATTTTCAACTTTTGCACTCTTTACAAATATATATCAATTTGCAAGGAAAAGAATTTTTGTCGTAGGACTTTTTTTCTTCTTATTGCAAACAGTGGGTCAAGATGCAAAGAATTCCGGATTCGTAAACTCCGAGAGAAGAATTTAGTCAAGAAAGAAAAGTCTGTGAATTGGACTGTGACTTAATCACAATGTTGGGAACTCGCTTTTCACATTTCGATTACTCTGATTTCTAAAGTTCTAATCATCAGAAGATTTCGGAAAAATTCCGATAACAAGCGAAAACTATATATAATCACGTTTCGTAACGATTTCAATAAAAAAATAACGCACCAGTTTTTTTACTTAACTTTTATGGTTTTAAATATAATCTTAAAATAGAAAAAAATGATAATTAGAGAAATTTGACGGTTAATGTGTACGATTCCAAAATCATAACATTTTACCGATCGTCGAACAAAAGACCGCGTGACTTCTGTTCTACAATAGCATAACAATGGTATAACAATTTCCTCGAAAATGCAGAGCGCATTCGAGGATTGAGAAAGATGATGTAATTAAGATCATTAATCAAATGTAATTGTACCAATTAATCATGATATTTTAATAGCAAAGTTTGGGATATGATCTGAATGTATAATTTTAACCAATAATTAAATTCAAACAGAGAACAGAGATATCATGCTCGATGTGACAGCAGATTCGCTCCTAATGACCTGCGAAGTGGCATTTTGTTGTCAGCATTATACGTATAAAACTTAATTGCTTTATGTAACACCTAAGCTTATAAAAATTGATGAATCTCGGAAAGAGTAGCCTATTTCGTGAGATACGATGACATAAGGCAGGGGAAATGTTATTTGAATAAATATGAAATCGCAACAAAATTTTGATCGAATAATAATCTTTCTCTAGATACGCGCGTGCATTTTCTGTGGTAATTTTACTTTTTGAACAAGTAAAAAATTCAAAAACGCATTCTCTACCGTTCTTTTTTCGAGTGAATATCGCTGAAATGCTGCCGAAAATGTTTAATGATCCGTACGTTGTGTCGAGTGGGCGGGGGCGCTCAGTAGCTCTGGTATAATAGTGACCATGGCATCTGGTTATAATTAATGCACGATCAATTAATTTCGTTCCTTGTTTTACGCCGTCAACGACAAATTTACCGGATCATCGTTGCGCGGCCAACGAATTTATGCGCGTTTTATCGGGCGCCCATAAAGCCGAGTGCACGCGAATCTATTTTGCGAGCTTCCGTAATTGGTGGCCGATATGACGCGGACGAAATCGCGGCGATAATTGGCGATCACGTGTCTCGTCGGGCGCGAGGGTATAATCGGGTACAATCGCGCGTTGGAATATATCAGCGGAGAGTTTCTTCTGAAATTGACATATGTATGCGCGTGAAGTTTACACATAGCGATTCGTGTTTTCGCTACGCTATTCGTTAGCGCGCTAAATGTTGCCCCTATTTGCTTTTCAGCTTTATTTATCGGACACGGAGAACGCATTAAATGTACATATCGGAATAAGTATAAAATGACCACGTTCCCGCGGACGCTAATAATGCGGCGTAATTGGATCGCGGTCTCGTTCCAAATTTTTTTTTTTTACACTTTGCATCGAATTATACGTTATGCTTCGTGACGTAAAAATAGAGGGAGAGTACGTAAAAGATAGAAAGAAAAGCACTTGACAAATTCATCTTTTTATCATTAGATTGCGATAGCAAAGTAAAACAGAACGTATTAAAATACAATACGATATCTTGAAAAGTGGCGGCAAGTAAATTTTATCTTTACTGCGGGGAAATAAACTTATAGGAGAGACAAACTTAGGAAGGAGAGACAAGAGTCCATATATGTAAATCAGAACTAATAAATAATCTCATCTCTCGTTCCCAAAAATATATACGGTCAATGTGCCAAACAAAGTTTCTCTCTCGCTACGCCAAAGTATTCTGTATTTTTTTTTTTTTAAACCCGTGATATACTCGGGGCGACGTTTCGAAGCAACGACATCGGCGGGCTATTTATTGCAAACGCTCGCCCAAGCTCTGCCCAGGGATCGCGATCTCCATTTTAAATGTAATCCCGCAAAAGTATACGGCCGCGCGGTATATCGATAATGGTAACTGTAATCAAACCGGAGGACGAAATTGGGCCGATCAATTTTGAGGACGGCTGTATTTTAATAGAATCGATGCCGCGGCGGCTATCACTCGGTGCGCTTGTGACGTTTTCGACGCCGGAGATTTTTTAAAATTCAATTTTTATTCTTTTTTCCCCGTATGTATGTGTATGTGTGTGTGTGTATGTGTGTGTGTGTGTGGTTTCGATCGCGAGACGCGGTCACATTTGAATACATAATTGGCAGCTTCTTTTTTTGTCTCGCTCGCTCGCGTTCGATCCTCTTCCCCCGCTTTATGTCTTACCTTCGCATATTTCCTTCCGATTCGTCGACCAATAAAATGCGATTTAATTCCGATGTATATAAAACGAGAAAAACGACACGCGGATATAAAACTGCGATGCGGAACATTAATGAAAATGTCGATATGGATATGATGTGTGCTCGTAGCATCTCGTCTATTATTTATTTACTTTTTCCTTTGTGCGACTATCGATACTGGACATATAGAATGTGCCAATCTCCGTACTTTCGGAATAACATATAAATTATCGCTTTGAAATTTATTCTCATTGTTTATCGAGACCTTTATCGTGTTTTAATCAAGGATTGTTGATTGAGATTATAAGAAAAAAGAAAAAACTGAGAAAAGTTTGAGTGTAATATAAAATATAAAATTATTTTCGATTAATTAATTCTACCATAATATTGTAAAATTATTCGGTGAAAAGTAGAAGGGAATGAAAAATATAGATTTGAATAAAACAATAATGTATTCATAATTTTTGCAAATCTAAATGGTTTAGAAAGGAACGCAAATCCTAAGAGAATGTGCTTGACGTAATTTTAATTTAGAGGTATATTTCGTTAAGGAAAAAAAAAAACATCCATTAGATATCGCGCGCAGATGTTACCGCTGATCATAATTTTAACTTTAAGAATCTTTGAATTTAAAGAGTGAGAAAATTGAAAACGTAATAAAAAAATAAAGCCTGAAATACGATACGCGGTAATGTAATAATATATACCATGTATTGGGGAAATAAGAACCGCAAAATTAGTATTCTTCTTCTATAGAAATGCAAAACGAGATTCCGCAGAATATATACCGAGAATTATTACAAAATGTTCTACCTCGTCGCGTATTTTCCGCGACACGCGGTTTCAAATTGGTGTACGATCCCTTTCTGCACACACACACACACACACACACACACACACACACACACACACATATATATATACATATACTTGGCAAGCAGGACTTCGCTCTCTGAATACGGCAACGCGACGCGATGCGACGCGATGGCCGTGCAACTTGCAGCGGCTTTTACCGCGCCGCAAACAACCATTTTCATTTAGCTTTTCCGCAGCGCTAAGTGAATTTTACCGGACGCACCTTTCTTCCATTCTCTTCCGTACGTTCGAGCTCGCGAGTCTCGTTATTAAGCCCCCGGTCGAGAATCTAATCTGCGCTTCCTGCTCTTCACAGAATATATACAGGGTGTCCGATAATTATTGACACAGCCGAAGTATGAAGGTAGATTGGCTCAATCTGAAAAGAAAAGTCCTGTACCATTTTGCTAAATTCGCAATAGTTATTGCGTTATTAATTAAAATATCTGAGCTAATGAGCGCGTGGGAAGCGGTAGGCCGGAATCAGTAGGCATGTAAGATGACTTATTTGTTTGCATCTCTTAGCAACAAATATCAGACGTCGCTCGCCACTTGCGGCGTGACTCCACCTCTCGCTCAAATGATGCTTTTATTGCTAAGAGACGTAAACAAATAAGCCATCTTACATGCCTACCGATTCCAGCCTACCGCTTCCCACGCGCTCATTAGCTCAGATATTTTAATTAATAACTATTGCGAATTTAGCAAAATGGTACAAGACTTTTCTTTTCAGATTGAGCCAATCTACCTTCACACTTCGGCTGTGTCAATAATTATCGGACACCCTGTATACGCCGGTCGATCCGGTATACTCGAGAAAAAAAAAAAAGAAAAAAAAAGGAAAGCGCGCGTGGATCGTCGCAGTCGCGTAATTTCGAAGGAGAAACGCCGAAAACTAATTATCGCCGTCGGCGGGAAAATATTTTTCCCGTTGGTTATACTCATCGCAATAATATAGAGCGCGCTTTCGCTCGCATGTTATTTAGCGCGGTAACATATAGGGCATGTATATTTGGCGAAGAGTGGGTTACAAGTACGCGTGTAGATGGATGCGATGTAAATGCCCGAGTGTGTGTACCCGATGGTTTTGTGTGTGCTCTGGTAAAGCAAGTTTAACATCGCCATGAGCGGTGTTTGACCGAAAATGCGCGTCCCGGATTTTCGTGAAATTCTGTTTAAATATAGACATTTTCGTCCTTCAAATATGCGCGGGATATCCCACTGACGTTGCCTACCGGTACTATAATACTTCGTCGAACGCGAGATGAGACGATCTTCTCGGCGGAGACGTTGATTGGCGCCGCAGTCTCCTCGTGTTCCGGATGTCGTTCGCGAAATGCCTCTAAACCAAATCCCTCGCGATTAATTAAAAGTGACTCGATTAAAACTAACGTTCCGTTATCTATTTCGCAGACCTTAATTAATTCACCGGGAACTTAATTTGCCGAAAAGGCAAATTTTATTAGAAGTATTGTAATAATATATTACTCGAGAGACTCTCCTCTCTCTACGACGAATTTTTTTGTTCACCCGTGAATTACCAGCGTTCCCGACACTATTGTATAACTATATTATCTTTTATCGCGGATATATAGCGTCGTTTGCCGCTTCGCTTCGAAGTCAAAAAGTGCCTTTCCGCTATCGCGAGAACGAGCCGTTGCGCAACTCGAATTGCACGTCAATTACACAACGCGGTGCATCTCGGATCGGCGTGATAAAGGCAGCAAGGAGTAACTGCTGATGTACCACCAGCCGTTTCATCCCCCGCGTAAAATAATCGTCTCATTGTCTCCCGCGTCCGATTGTGTCTCGGCATTCTCCCTTTCAGACGCACGCATATGGTGCATCGGAAAATGAAAAAAAAAAAAAAAAGCTCGTCGGACCGAAGCAACCTCCTCCTGAAAGTTTCTTCGCTGCGCGTGCATGTGCCATATGTCATTAACCGACGGCATTCATCACCCCAGGTGTGTCGTCACCCCGTTTCATTGATGGACCGTGCATCGCACTCTGCGGGGGTCGCCACGCGACTTCATTATCCACTTAACACCGCGTTCGCTTTTCTTTTCTCCTCGTGAAATTCTCGCCGTGAATTTAACATCGAACGTCTGCCTCTCTCGGCTCCCTGTTTTACAGTCAAGGTAACGCAATGTGGGAATAAAACACGACTACGTTTATACAAATGAGAGACGCAGCGATGGGATTATACGTGTCAAAACAGAAATCTACGACATAAACCCATTATTTGTATCTCGTGTTGTTAGAAACAAATTACATTTCTTCTCTTTAAGACTAATTTGCATTTACCTCCACTTTGCATCGCGTTACAACCAACCAACCAACTAACCGAATACAAACGATTCTAAAGTAACGTTCGTTCACGGAATTAAAATGTTTTTCAAAAGAAAATAATGAAATTGTCAGAGATTTACACCACATAGATAGATAACCACAGAATAATCTTGCGTCACGTAAAATTATTTAACATTACACTTTTTTTTTCGGACGTAATTGTGAGTGAAATTGGGAATATACAAATACATTCATATATTTCCTCACGTACAGGAGAGTTCAGAAGCTAGGAGGAACTAAATACAGCGTGCGAACGTTGGCGGTATTCATGTATACTCTGTATACATGAACACGAAATACGCTAACGAAAGGGTTAAGGTGTCAGGAAACGCTCTGTGTACACCGAGAGTCACCGATGGTTAACGCAATACGAACGTGACACAGACACCGCCATTCGCTCTTCTCTGTACATACATACGTTATCCACGGGAACCTGCACGCTGATTACTGCCGACGCGCAAGCACGCACAAACACACGTGCGTGCGTGCGTGCGTGCACAACCTCTTAGTCACTGTCGGGTTCTCCAGACACAGCTGGAGGAACAGGGAGTTGCTAGCGAGAGATAGGCAGTAGGAGGAGAAATGAATTCATATTTATGGAAGACTCGCATGCATATATGGCGCGCTTTAAGGCGTGAGAGACACGAGATTCGCGAGAGATTCCGTCCCGTTGTTGAATTATTTCGGCGAATTAAATATCCACGATCAATCGACTCGTTCTCAATCGCGATCGATGCCTCCAAATTTTTTTTGTACATCCCGCCCTTTCGATCCGCATCCCTCCAAAAATAACGAATCGCGTTATCCGTCTCTACCTCTTAAAACTGCTATCAGTTTAATCTAGGATGTCATGGAGTGTCTTAGAATATATATATAGCGATGATGACACGGCACTTTGATTTATTAATCCCAGCATCGCTGCGTTTTCAGACGTTTTCTAAAGTTTGATCGAACGCTATCTTGGTCACAGTATTTGAATTTTTAGCATCGGATATCTTAATAACGTCTCGGCAAACTTTGAATTAACATTGCATAAACGTCGTTGATTTTATCGAGAAAATTTAGTTCATGTACAACGGTAAGAGATAGCAACTGAAAGAAATATTGATGTCTATATTAAAAGAAATTAAACTATAAGAGGTAATGCAAACTTGAAGCATGATAAAAAAAAGAACCGGCATAATTTAATCAATTACCTAATAGAAAAAAAGGTAATTAAAAAAGTTAAAGTAATTAAAATATTTATCAACTGAAGTGAAAATGATTATTTTTTTTCTCTCCTCTCGAACTTCTCGAGCGCAAGAAATATGTATTACATTTCGGGCGCGCGTGTGCATAATTAATGCAAACGAGGATCCCACCTTATCAGGACACCACGCACGACTCGCTCCTAATTAATACCAAGGTCGCTTCCGGAGGAGTAACGACGAAGGGCTTTTAATCCGGCCGCGGTCTCTATCAGCGGCACAGTACCGTGCACTGACAACTAAGGATTACGTGTTGCGGCTGCTTCTCCTTTCTTGAGAATTCCATCGTTCGGTGTGGAAAAGCGCCGACTTTTCACAGAGCGCATCAAAGAGAATTATACAGATGATTCGACGCGATTAATTAATCGCGAAACAATATTCGTATCTTATCTTTTTGCGCGCAGGCCACAAGAATGATTTTATATCGCTTCTCTGTTTCCAATATCGCAGACGTTGAACTTACGCTTTCTTGTCTTTTGAATGAATAGAAAGATTATTAAAAGATAATCCTCATCTAGTGGTGGTTTTTCCTCTTTTGAAATAAATACTATATTCTACGTTAGTGAGGATATATCTGATTTTACTCTAATAACGATATGATACCAATAAATTGAGAAAGGAAAAAGAATACTTTGTTGTTGCGCGAAGTTAAGCGTAGATTAATATATTACGGGATATTACGAAATAACGAGATTTTATTTGTCAGTAACTGTTCTTGTTTCAGAAAAGAATAGCTTTGCGTTAAACTTTTGAGAGGATATATATTAAGCGGCGCGATAACGTCGCGACGTCAAGTAGATCATAATTTTTTTAAACTTCTATTTGTTGCATACAAGTTACGATACTTTTTTATGTACTTGACGCGTATTTTTTACCTTTTTTTTTTTTAGAAAGATTACAGTTTAGTGGTAAAAAAGACACGTACATTATAAATGATGCGCGTAAAAATTACACACGAAGTAAGTTGTGACACCGTCAATTGTTTGGAACTTCTTGCTACATCGCTAATAATAAATTTTAATTATTAGCTGCACCACTTTTCACGGCAATAAACCGATACTCGATATGACCTGCCTACCTAGTTTTACTGTGCGTTCAACATAATTTACGATATAATTATTGCGCGAAATAGAGAGTAATAAAGTTATACAAAATTAATTATTAACTATACCTTATACATATAATTTATTGTATAATTATTTCTTATACAATTTATTATATAATATCTTACATCTTATATAATTTATTATATAATAAATTATTTCTTATATAATTATTATACATGAGTGTTCATAGAAATTAATTTCTCTCTAATCCAATTTTTAAGGAGAATCAAATGTTGCATTATATGATCGGTTAATCGGTATACAATCGAATAATTTCTCATTGTACTATTATGCTTCTTACACATTCACTCGCAGATTTAATCTCAGCGGCGAAATTACAAGATTGTCAAACTTTATTTAGTTTATCTTTGATAAACTAGTTATACTCAAGATGAAGAGTAACGTTGTGTCAGCATCGCGAGTGGTATCTCTCGCAGAGCGAGACGATCGAAGTACATGAAGAGGCTTAGGTTTAGAGCCACGAAATCATAGCTACGTTTGCAAATACCACATAACTACTTCTCTCATTCTCTCTCTCTCACTCACTCTCTCTCGTGCGAAAACGCGCGCGCAAAACGGAAAGACGACTGACGTTCTGCTGAAATATTATTGTCGTAAAAGAGACGACGCGCCGCCCCATCACTCCAGGGTAATCCGGAAATGTCTTGTGTATTTCGGGGCGACGACGGCATCGGCGACTGGATAAATGGCGTCGCCTAACAGGGTTGGTTCGAGATACTCTGGGGCCCCTGGATGAGAGGGTCACGAGACAGATTTTGGTACTCCCGTATATAAATCTACGGTAGATTATGAATTTGACACGAACAAATCCGTATATTGCGCAAAGTTTGCAAAGGATGCGGATGAACTTGCGTTCCAGATAATATTAATGTTTCATTATTAAAAGTTTTTAAAAATTCCGACAATGCGACGACATCGCTTTCGCGATATATTAGCTTTTAAAGTCCGAAATAATAATTTGAATCGGATATGTTTTTCGAATCGTTTATATACATATATTGCATGAAGTACTTGGAAAAGATGTATATCGAAATAATTCGTATCGAATTAATTGCGACGAGTCGCTCGCAACTTTCATCTTTCAAAGTAATCAGGATGCCAAACCAATGATATATGAGAGCGATGCCGTTAATTGAGAAGTTATGGAAAAGAATATAGGATTTATCAGACCTTTATATAGAATCTCACGTTCCATGGCTACGTATGTTGATTTATAATAAATGTTAGAAATGGTATTAAGCATATAGATTTGAAAGTAATAAATTAAGAAACACTTTTTTTTTTTTTTTTTGAACCTAAATGTTTTGATTTCCGTCAAAAGCGTCTCATTTTTCCAAAGTTAAAAAAAGACATGGGTATTGAAATATAAAATGTAACTTTTACAGTATATTAAAAATTCCCATTAAATATACTAAATATGATAAATAGTGATATAAATCTATCTATTGCTATTCAGAAAAAGAGAGAGACATTAAGATTATGACGTATATTATATTATTATATTATTATACTCTTGATTGGAATGTGCGCATGGTCCAGAGATCTCGGATGTTTTGGGTCCTACAGAATGGCGGACGCGGGTTCGCGTGCGTATATCGGGCCCGTTATTCAATACGGCAGAGGAATGGGTAGGTACCCTGCACGATATAATTATGTGGGTCCCTTTTTGTAAAACGGCCACGTGCATGTTTTGCAGCGCGAAGGGGAGCAAAATCACACTTATGGTATATGTTTACCGCGCTTTCTCCTCTCCCTCCTCCCCTTTTCGCTCCTATGGAATTTCGCGCTGCGCAGTTCTTTTATTCGATCTTAACGCTCCTGAATGGCATCAATTGGTGCCGTTAATTTGCGGTAGCTCGATTTATTTGTTCCTCCGTATTTCGCGTTTCGCACAAATGTACAGCTCGTTTCAAGATACGATGAACGATCTACTTGGCGATACAAACATTCGAAAAAATAATATCCCAAATATCTTGAGCAGTGTGAAAAAAAGAAACTTACGATTATTTCCAAATCTATCTATAGATCCTTTCAAGCTAAATTTCTTCTTTAGTCTAGAATTATAAGAAATATAACTTACATTTCTCTAAATACAATATTAAAAAGGTTATACTAAGAACGGAGAGCTTAAGTAAAATGTTTAAACCGAGCAAGAAATAAATCAACGAAACGAAAAGATGCGACTAGGGAGTAGAAACAGCAGTGAGCATAGAAAGATTGATAGAAATTGCAAGAGCGCGAATCATTGCTGGGAGAAGCCGGGACGAGCGAACGTGGCATCAAAGACACGCGCGAGACAGGCCAAAACCAGTTGTTATAGTCGCTCCTCGAGGAACATTCTAACTCCCTGTGAAAAGAGGAGCCCGCAGTGTTAACGAGGATTCGTGCGTGGAAATGCCTCGGGAACGAGAGGAGGATGAGTATATACGTGCAGTATTTCGTTCGCGCGATGCAGACGGAAGGGAAAAAGAAAAGGGTGAGTGAGAACAGTAGGAATCGCGGGGGCGCGCGAGTTGTTTCTCGTGGAGCACTCACGATTCTTCGCCACCCCCTTACTTCCCTCCCTTCCTCCCCCCCGTTCGATTCCGCTCGCTCCACTTCCTCGCTCTCCTTCTTTCATCTGTCTCGCGCGCCGAGTGCTCGCGGGAAGCTGATCCCAATTAAAGCGAGTAGATATGCTACCGGCGATGGTTCGAGGAGAGGCTGAGGAGAGAAGACGAACGAGAGAATTCATCCGTCGCGGTGGCGACGAGAAGGGGAGGCAGCAGACGAAATGGGGGGAAAGAGAAAGACGCATCACGGTAATACGCGCCGGATGCGATCCCTCCCGGAAGCGGAGGCTCGGTTATGGCCGATGAGGGGCTAGATGGGTCTCGCGATAAATTGAAGAGGGACCCCCTGAGCCAGCCACCCCGCCGGAATTGATCCTTCCAAGAGCGGAATCTCGAGTGCTTCCTTCGAAGCCCGGCCGTTTGTTTGCCTACCCATACGTGTCGGTGGTGGAATCGATTGTGTTCCGGGAGTACACAGATCTTCCGTTGATCTCGTTCGATCGATTCACCCCCTCCCCTTGCGATTTAGTCGGAAGTCGATCGATCGTGATGCGTGTCGATCGACACGCGTGGTCGTTTCCGAGCGATCGCTGCTGCTTCATTTGTGCGAATGGTAGCCGGGCCCTTCGTACGTTTTGAATATGATGGCAATGACGGGCAAATGGGATATTTATGCTGGTTACGGTCAGAAGCCTCGCAAATATCATTTCTGCCGCAGAACTCTGCGTGATAAACCTCGAATCGATAACTCCTTTACGAAGGATTTTACACAGAGTTATCGTGGCGTTGCGGCGAGTTTATAAAATATTCAA
Source organism: Lasius platythorax (assembly GCA_963971435.1). NCBI lineage: Eukaryota > Metazoa > Arthropoda > Insecta > Hymenoptera > Formicidae > Lasius > Lasius platythorax. The sequence goes on from OZ020539.1 coordinate 17,692,390, forward strand.
CGTATCCTTATAATTGAGCATTAAATTAAATCTCGGTTAAAGTTAAAATTAAGTGGTTGTCCGTTATAACTTTTTTGAAATATACCCCGTCCGTAAAACACGGGCTAATTATGTCATGAGACATTAGAAGAGAAGTACGCACGCGAACAATTTATACACAAATTTTAATAATTCGGCGATATATATTTTCATTGTAAAGAAGGAAATTACGAGTCTAGGTAATGCGAAACAGCGGACGCTATTTTATTTACCGCAGTTCAGTTGACGAAAAAAAATGTTGAAAAAAAAAAGAACTGCTACATTTTTTCATCTACGCGATTTTTTTTTTTTTTCTAAAGCACGAATAGTATACCTTGGATCGAATCCGGCAGCTGCGACTCGCATTCAACAGCCGTTACAATATGTCCGACAACATTGTTGTTCGCAGTGCAGATTTATCTGCAGATGTACGCGCGATGTAACGCAAGAATGGCGCGCGCATAAAAATTTCCGAACGATTCTTCGCTATCGCCTCTTATTTAACAAGCAACCAGCAACGCCATAGAGAGAAAGAGAGAGAAGAGGGAGAACACAAAGAGGAGAAACGACGAGGAGAGACAATCGCGCGAGGGGGAGAGTTTGCCGTACTTCTCTCGACAACGGCGACAACAAAGCGGGTGTGTTGCGCGATAGCAAGGGAAATAGAGAGAGAGAGAGGAAGAGAGAGGGAAGAAAAAGAGAGCGCGGGAAAGAGAGCGGGAAGGGAGAAAACGCGCGGCACGCGCGGTAGCGGCGGAACGATATGCAGGAGGATTCATACATTAATTACTCGGATGTTATATGCACGTTGATGGGATACATATGTATGAGCGCTCGTAAGTAAGTTGCGCCGGGAGGGAATACACGAGTATCGAGGCACCGTCGCTGTCGCCGTCGCCGCGACGCGCGTCCTCCTCTCCTCTCGAACAAGCGCGTCGTCGCAGCAGCTATGCTGCTGCCGCTGCTGCATTGCCTCGGCGCCGCGCGTCTGGTCCGGGGATGTGTGCAGCCGGAAAATTGCGCCTGCGGCGCATTAAGTTAAAACCCCCCGAACGCGGGACGAAACGGGACGGGATTGTCGCGATCATTCGCGCGGATAAATTCGCGGACGTTGTAAAAATCGGCGAATTCGAGCGTCTACGGGATGTGCTCGAAAACTTAACGCTCGCGTCCAATCTTTAACACACGTGGACGGATTAAGTCGAAAAATGTCAGCGGTGCGTGCAAATGTAAAATGCAATTTATAATGTTATTTCTTTCGGGAAAAATAAAAATTTTCGCATTATTGGTTACTTAGCAAATAATAATGTGAGAAGAGAATAAAAGTATGACGTTAATAGGCCGAAAAGAGATATGTAAACGCGAAATTATCCGAAAAATTATTTTACGCAATCTGAAAAATTTGTAATTAAATTTTGGCTCTGTAAGAGATCAAAGAATTAAAGGAGAGAGTTCGAACAGCGAAAAATACAATTATGTCTTATGACGTTTATTGTCAAGAGCGTTGATTTAAAAAGTATATCCGTATATTTTGCGCCGTGAAAAATTGTCATAAAGTGGCAACCGTGTGTAAGCCGAAATGAGAATTTATAGCGAGAATTGCCAACGGAATTTTCTTTCAACAGAAAATACATCAATTTTCACACGCAGTTTATCGTGCGCGAAATCAAAACCGGTCTTTTTCCGCAGAAAAAGCGAGTGTCTTGAATTTTTCATCGCTGTTTACCGGCGGGGGTTAACCGGATGAAATTTATAAATTTTCATGCCGATTATCTTGGAATTAAACTCGGCTGCCGCCGGCAGTGCATTCTGAATTTTTCATCGGCTCCGTGCGAAGCGTTGCCCTCTTCTCGTCCGAGCTCATTGTTTGAGGATTAACGAGTTGATCGAGCTCGCCCTACGATAAATCGCTGCCACTAGCGCGACTCGAAATATAGCCGATCGTAATTGAACTGACAATCTTGCTCATTCGTGTGAAAATGACGTTTCATTATAATGAAAATATTTCTGAAAGACGTTTACGTTCGCGATTAAACTTTTTACGATTTGTACGATCTCTCGATGTGAATAAAATTCGTATATTAACGTTGACAGACAATCTCCAAAAAGTGAAGGGAAAATTGTTTCAAAATTAGATAAATCGCGTTGATCTCACTTGCGTACAGAAGCAAATGAGGAAATTAAACTGTGTGTTTGTTCGAAAACACACGGCAAATGTTACTTCAAAGCAGGATCCGTCGCGACTTGTTAACGCGATCTCGACAATGCGATCGTAACTTATACACGTCCGGATGAGTCCGCGATTGGATTCTCTCCGAGACTCGCCTTTATTTACAACGGTACGTGACTACATTCCCGATTGCGGTAAATGCGCGAAAACTGCTTTTGTCAGCCGCCGATACAGTTTGCGCGACTTCGTTCCGGTACAAATAATTGCGTAGCCTGGGGGGAATCAAAGATACGGCTCGACGATCCTCTTGTCGAATAATATCATTATTTTTCTACATTGCACAGACATCAAGTCAACTATATGGACCATCATAAAATGGCTCAAAAGAAATTAATATGTTTACATTGAATAATTAAATATGACTCTGTACAACACATTTGCCGATCGTTCAAAATTTATAACATTTCACATTATTTTTTATTTGTAAATAGTGCTTTGATTCCGCAGTTATACAATGAATATTATCATTATGTTTCTCGGAATAAAGAACAGAGTTGTATTGCTTCCCGCTCTCCCTCTATATGTAACAATAATCATATTATTAACAGTTAATTAGTTTAGCTGTATAATCGGTTCAAAGTGAATCAAATCTAAATATTCTAATAATTAGCCTTCTCTCTGTCGATATATATATATGTATATATATATATAAATTCACGGATTATACGGAAGATAACTTCGCTTTTTTATTCGACATTACGTTGTTATATCTACTGCAAAGTTGCACAAACGTTTCTCGTAATTATCTGCGAATTTTTCTTCTGCTCGCGGACGCAGAACTCTCGTATCCCGGTATCCTGGATCGTACTTATTATAAGTTAACTGGATATAACGACAAAGTATACGAGAAAGTATATTTAATTCATTAAACTCCTAAGGAAGTCGGATCTCCGGTGGATAATTTATCAAACTCCATTCGCATCGGCGTAGCTTTTTCTCGCTAAGGACATTGAAACAGCTTGAATTGGAAGTTAAGTACATTCTATGCAATCTCTAATAATGAAATAATCTTATCAACCGGATTGTCGCAGTACGATATTCTTGATCGCGATGTATTTAATTTTGTCTGAAAGGAGAAGAAAAGAGCACGGGGTAAGATATGTAATGGAGATATTTAAATTTTAGATGAGGATAAAATATATGCGTAATCCAAAGGAATCTATGTTATGCAAGACTCGATGAGAAATACTTTGCGACGATTTTCTTTATAATGAGACTGTCGATTGAAATGAACTGATTCGAAGAATGATCACGCTTTCGAAGAGGAACTGTGAAGAAATATTATTAAATTGCGTCGATCGTAATCACATCAGTTGGTAGCAAATTCTACGCAAATAATTTTTTTCTCATATTCGCCTCCAATTTTCGAATATCTGAGAAACACGTTCTGCGTAAATCCTTCTTCTGTATAAACATCAAAAAAATATATATCTAGATCGCAGCCAACTATAGGAAAGTTTGCTTAGAATTTTGACACTTTCAAGTAAATAAAGTTTATGCGGTTCCGCTTTGTCTCCGCAAGCGGAGATTGATTTGGCTTTTTTCCGGTGACGCGACGGGACGGAGCTCGTCTAATTTAATTGCAGCAATTAGGAAGCGGTAGTCAAAGTTGTCCACTTGGTAGCCGCGGCTCTCTTCACCCGCGACAAGCACCGTTGTTCGCGCACGACGAAAGGAAGAAGGCGCGCTATTCGTCTTTCGCTTGTTCTTTCCTTCTGCGCGCCGCTTGATGGAATGCATAATTAATTTTTCAAGTCGGGTGTCAAGCACGGCCCTTTTCGCGAAATCACCGCGATAAGAGTAAGTGGATTACTACCACGGGTGTTGAGAAGGCGTTATGCCTTGTTCAATTTCACGTAAATTTACCCGAGGGCTCTTCTTCGTCCGTGTCTACACAAAACGCGAAACTTTTGATTACTTGTAAATTAACGGTCGAAACTTATTCGCACGCGATAGTGAAAATAATTTCAAGGAGACTTGATTATTATATAGAAGAATTTAAGTCGAGAAGGTGAAGCATGTTTTTTTTTTATTATACAACGAGAACGGAAAAATAATATTAATGTGCGTGTGAAATTATTTATTATTTGTACTTATCCGCATCTGAGCTCACGAAGACTTTATTCGTTGGAAAATAATTCGAGGCTTAATTGCTTCATTTCAAGCGGTGGTACGCAACTTTGGTAATTTCGCGTTGCCTCCTCTTGCCGTCTGTTCGCACTTCATTTTACGAAATTACATGGTAGCGCTTCTCGCACATTTCCGGAAGTAAATGGAAACTTGACGCTGTTGGCGTCGACTTGATTGTCCACCAAGCATTCACCTCTATTTTATTTTTCAATTCTCGAAGTTCTCTCGGAGAGTGAAAAAAATTTATTTGCGCATTTTTTTTTGAAAAGAGAATCTACCAACATTACATCATTATTTAATTATTCGTAGAATATTATATTCATATATAATTTAATTCTCCATCTCGCGGATCTCTAAGAATTTTTCTTGCGAATATTCCGAAAGAAAAAAAATACATCCAGAATCTTCTCTTCCCGACAAAGGCACGAAAATTCTTCTGTATAGAACAGTCGGTCCTCGAATGAAAAATTCCGCGATGCTCGTCTCAAAAAGAGCGATTGCCACCAAAAGGCAAGGAGACAATTGCGGTCTCTCGACGACCGTAATTAACGCGCGCTTCTCAAAGTCGGCCAGTAAGAACGGTTGCCGCGCCGAGAAGCAGAGTCCGCTCCAACTGCGGAGAACAGTGAGTAGCAATTAAACGCGGCCGCAGCGAAATAAGCCGCGGCATCGATTATTGGTCATCATTTGAATCGAGACGCGGCGCATAAAGGAAAGAAAAAAAAAAGGAAACAGGAAAAATTCATTATTCATTCGGAGCAGCGAGAACACCGCAAAAACACAGGAGAGTGTGGAAGAGAAAAGGAGAGAGAGAGAAAGAGAAAGAGAAAGAAGGGGGAAGAAAAAAGAAAAGCAGAATGCGTTGAAAGAGAAGGGGAGCCCCTAGGATCCACTTGTGCTCGTTGCTCGATGAAAAGTGCTATTCGCTAAGAAAGAATGAAAGGAGATGAGAATGAAAAAAAAAAGAATCAAAGAACGGGATGAGAAAAAGGACGGCCACGACGGGGGATGAGGAGGACTCTGAGAGTCTTTTCTGCACGGCTATCTACAGGGTGACCGCCGAATAAAGCTTGAAAGATTTTCGGGGATTATGAGATGGACGTTGATTCTAAGCTGAACTTAACTCCGAGATAAGACGAGATAAATTGTAGTTAATTGCCGACATTTCTGTGAGAAACTTTACGCGATAACGCGTAATTGATAATAACACGATAACTCCGAAACTTTAAATCGATATAAACGAGCGTGAATGACCGTATTGAGTGAATTTTGCATACTTATCGGAGTTAGCGTATTCGCGTCGCGATATTAACTTCAAAATCGAAGATATAAATTGTGTATCGGCAATAAATTACAGAGGCCATAAACTGCTATTGAATTACAAAAGCACAATTGGAGTTAATTATATTTATGTGCATTTATTATACAAAGTCGAAATAATTTTATACTCTATAAACAAATTATGAAATTTTTATAATTAATACGATTAATAACAAGATTAATTGATTGAAAATCCAAATAATAATTTCAATTTAATAATACTTGATATTTGTTACGCAAAGCGCGCAGCTTCGAATAAAATTAATTCGCGCGAAATAAAATGTTGATATCCCGTTCTTTATCTAGATGAGCGCCAGAATTTTTGAATGCCATTTAGATTGTTAGTGGGACATTGTTTAAACGATCTCTTCGACCATGCGCCGATTAAATCTTTTAATTAAACAGTGTAAATTTTGTGCGCATAGCCTACTTAGCGAGAGAGCGCAGTTAAAATTGGGGAAGATTGAATCGCGCGATTAATTAACCGATAACTTCATCGTTTAACCCATCAGATATAGATAATGGAGCTGCAATTATAATAAATAATTTAATCGGTAAATAAATTACGCATTTCCCTGGTAGCCCCCTTAACGATGGCTGGACGAATTAATCCCAGCTCGATTAATTAATCGAGTTCAGACGAAACCGCCCGTATTTGCCACGGTAATTTCTTAGGAGCTTAAGCCACCCCGTAGACACCCCGGTGAATGAGACTCGGGAAACCGTAAGAGCGACCGAATGTCGGTGAGGAAGGGTAATGCGGGAGGGAGCGTGGGAGGGGGAGGGGGAGGGGGAGGGGAAGGGTTAGGAGATCAGTTGGAGCGCGTAAACAAGGGCTCATCAATCATCAGAGTGCAAGGAAACGAGAGCCCATTACGGACGAAGCTCCATAAGGAGAAATCTCGGATATTTTCTGTCCCACTCACTATATTTCTGTTCATCTCTCACTCCTATCTCTCTCTCTCTCTCTCTCTCTCTCTCTCTCTCTCTCTCTCTCTCTCTCTCCCCCCCCTTCCTCTCCCTCCTTTCCCCACTTAATCGATATATATCTGTCCGTGCATAAATCTCGACGTTTCGGGCGTGACAGCCGAACTTGCGCAAATATGTCGCACCCTCGTCGGAAAGGGGAAAAGAGGAAGATGCACGATCCTTGCGAGATGTATGTTATCCGCGCGAGGGATTAAGAACTGCCCGAATCGATCGCTCGCCTGTCGTCGGGACGACGATGAAGATGGACACGCGAGCGTTGGCGGGATAAGCGACGATGGAGGATAAATATGGAAAGATAAATCTATCTGGCATTCTCGCGAGAGGAGAATCGGGAGAATAAATTTTAGAAGGTAGAAGGTCTATCTTTTTTAAAAACGGTAAAAATAATTACATTATAGAGATTATCGTTTTTAAACGAAGAAGGTAAAGACAATAATAAATCCTATATCGAAATATTGGAACATCCGCTTGAAGGTGATTAAAGAATTTTTTTGTCTCAAATCTTTTTCCGACGAAATATCTTATGATAGCGTCGCGAAATCAGGTTGAATTTTATAATGATGATTATGAAGATTCTTTAACGGAATTAGAATCGATTTGTCTCGAGCAAAAAAAGTTATTTTTGCAAATCTTTATATAATTTATTTTATAAATTAAATATATTTCAAACTCTATTTAAAATTAACTGAATAAAGTATAGTTTTATTGTGTATTTATCTCTTGAATCTCTTGATTTGTAGAAAGTCTTTCTGCCATTGATGATTACACGAAGACTATTGGTACTTTGACATTTTTGCTTAAGAAAAACTGACTCCAAATTGATCAAAGAACCTGTCGTTACAATCTGACCTGTTTCTTTAAAGACATAATAATAGAAAATTGTAAAAGATTAATATTTCGTTATAGTATACCTTACACACACACACATACAAATATATTTATATATAACATCGAACCCTCAAATTTCTAGCATATCTTCTTATTCACGGATTTTTTAATTAATTAGAAATTAATTTATTTTACAAATGGCCTGTACTTGAACGAAATTTAATTTAACAGTTAATTAAAAACTATTTAGAATTGAATTTATGTTTATGTTATCTCAAAAAATCTGTAAACGAAACCAAATTCGCCACATTTGTGTGGTTTCGTTTACAGATAATGTTATTCAATAAATTCGAATCTTCTGTCATTCCATACGATCAATACACGCACGGGTGCAAAGGTCTGAACGAAAGATATTGACATTTATTTACGTAAACTCGATTGATTCGGTATTTCTACTTATCTTTTAGCATTTCGTGTCGTTTCAAAGCAATGCGACATGCAATACGCCGTTGCAATATCGTCGGAAAATCGGGTCGTTTCGTGCTTAGTTCGAAGAAGTCGCGCATTCTTGGCCCCCTTGGAGGTTCTCGACCTTCCCCTTTACGTAGAAACACAAGGGGAATTTTATTTAGTGTCTGGCACTACTAAACTCTCCCAAAGAGGAAGTACCTTTGTGCCGGACTTCAGCCGCTGGCCTTAGCTCCGGATTCTCAAAGTACGATATTCCAGTAAACGTTTCCCGTCTGTCGACGATTCGAGGACACGCTCCTCCGCCCCGTTGTCGATGTTCGAATTAAGCCTTTGCTCGCCTACCGGGTGGTTTGATTTCGAAAGAGCTCTTTAATGTCTTAAAGATGGGCTATCGAATTTTATTCGCGCCCCATAATCATAATCTTTAATCGGAATTCTTGAAACACTTAATGCCGCGTTTTAGATTTCGCAAATATATAAATTTTGCCAGACAGAGAATTTGTATTAAACAAATATATGCGCGAATACACGTATTAATTGTGAAAAAGACACAGATTTGAATAAAATATATTTTTCACGATATATACATATAACGCGCGGTTCATCATCGGTCATTTTTCATTATCGAGGAAATAATAATATTACATGTGCACGTTTACAGCATAATCTCTCTCTCGTATTGGATTAAAACGCTGGTATGCATCGAATTATACATATAGAGAGAGCGTTAAGATTTATTTTATTATATTACGAAAATATGAAGGTAAATTCAACGGTTGGTCAGATTCGATCGAGCTTTGCGTGGTAAAATAAAAGAAAATGTAATAATTACGATGGGAATCAAATGCTCAATTTGATACTATTGTGTTGTTTACACGCGAACACGAAAAGTACAAATCAACGCGACAAATAACGGCTAACAAGTTTATATGATCCGTTGAAAAACGGATTAAATAATAATTTATTCATATAGGTATATTTGCTTATCGTTACGCGCGTAACGAAATGCGCTCGTTTGATTGATTGGTTGTAGATAAATTATGGCTTCTCTCCTCGTTCACTCCGCGCTGCGAAAATTGATCAACGTCCGCGATGACACGCGCGCGCGCACATACCGTAAGTGAACGAGAAATTCGAAATACCGCTCGTTCCTTTTTTTTTTTTTCGCCATTACGGAGCAATCAGCGCGCAAAGTACCTTCATGCCAGAAACTTGCTCGATAACTCTTCAGACATCAAAGAAATCTTCTTCGCTCGACTTTGACAGAATTGTCGCGTGTTTCGAGAATACGCGAGTGCATGCGCATCTTACGCGATCGATGAAATGACAGAGGTGATTAGATTATAATGATTGATATCAAAAGACACAAGTTTTGTGATAATTTATAATGCTTTTTATAAAAATCTTTATATAAGAATTTTCTCACGGACTTTTGATTGTCTCAAATCAATTATTATGTTCTCCTTTTGGAATATTTAATTTCGCGCCCTATTCGAGAGATTATAAGTATATATACATCTTTAATGATAATATTTGAAGAAGAAAAGTTTCTTACACATTCTAAGAAAATCACATATATAATTATTTAAATACGTATTTTAAAAAATAAGCACTCAATCCAAGTAGATAAGAAATTTAGAATCTCGAAATTTATATGCTCGAGTTGAGAAAATAGTTGAAAAAGAGATGAAATAATGTGAAAGCATGATATATTACATATAATGTATGATAATATATTATCTATAAGTCCAACATTATGAACTCATACTCACGTAATATTGGCGAACAATAAAATGCTTCCAAGTACATTTACTATTGATCTACTGAATTTACTCTAGCGAGATATAGATAGAGACAAACTACCTGTTATAAAGTGCTCGAGCGAGACGTGAGCGAAATTTAAAACCGAAATTCTAGACCGGCGCTGCCACGACACAGAGCGACATATTTCTTCGCCGATTAACCGATCGACGGTGCAATTAATTGCCCAGTCAGCAAATAATTTCATTGCACCCGCCTCTGCGGTCCCGTGGAAACCTATCGAGGGGACCATCGATTGGCGCGGATGCAACGCGGTGGAACCGGACCTATGCATTATGCGCTGCCTTGGTTGCGGTATCTGCCGTCGATCGTCGGCGGATCGACGGGGGCTGTAACGAGCTCACGGCGATAAGGCACATCAGGGAATTCCATCGGTGCCAACGACTCTTGTACAGGGCAATCACCGAACCTATCTAATCTTTATTTCGATACGTTTTTATTTCGCAAAAAATATAATTTTGCACGTTTATACTTCGAATTCGGTAAACCTTAAAATTCCACAAATTATTTCACGTTAAATGTTACGTAGTATGTGTATAGTAACACGATGACATGTTTTGACAAACCGTCGATAGTTAAAAGAAAACAGTTAAATTAGTACAATCGTTATATTTTACTCTCATACAGTTCTTATCATACAGTTAAGAATTTAAGTTATATTTTAATTCGGCATTTTAACATTTATCAATCGCGTATCATAATAAATTCGATGTTTATACATCGCTCTAATTTATCAAAACGCGTATTTCGCGAAATTCTATCGATTAAAGTATCTTGTGCGAACAGTCGGCAAATCGAACTATATTACATTTTGAATATTGGGGTCTACGGATATTTATCTTTAACTTATATATTAATTCATTTATGTTATAAATTAAAATAGTAAAATTGCTTTGACATATTATTCGTATGCAACAGAAGTAGCACTGCTACGAAGAGTGGCGCGTGAATTTAGACATGCGATTTTCGAGTGTCGGACGAATTGTAGCTCCGTGCGATTTTTCACGTTGTTTTTCCGTCGCAATATATTAAAATGCACGTCGCGTTTATTTATTATAGTTTATAAAATATAGAAAATTTTTTTTGAGAGAGAATTATGTAATTTTTTATTAAATATTTGTTTAAAATATGAATAAAAAATTTTAGTTGCGTACCATAATTATTTTTTTAAATATTAATTATCTTGAACATTGCTTTAAATATATAAATAGAAAAAATTCGGATATATATTTGTATTTTACAAATTAACGTTGCACTATAACTCCGTTGTTATACTATAACTCTGCGCATCATACTAGAAATGTGTTTTTTAACGATAAATTATTTTTAATTTTAATTTCGAGATAATAAATTTATATGATATCAGAGATGCACAGTAAAAAAATCTATATTATTTTTATAAACTGCTTGATATGGGAAGTTATTTACTTATATAATTATTATATTAAAAGGAAATTGAAGATTCACGTTAATAAGAACGTTATATATGTATACATATATATATATTTTTTTTTTATAGATCTATTGCAGCGAAATGTGAGAATGGACTAAAATAGACTGATATAAAAAATGTTTTATCATAATTTAAAATATTTTTACAAATGCCATTTATAGGCCTGCTTAGTATCAGCGAATCTTTATATTTCGCTCAAAACTTTAACAAGGTATAGTAAGTACTGATCTTATCCTCGTGTCGTAGAAGCATGTAGAAGAAATGGAGAGAGAAGAAAAAGGACGGCGCGCATGCGTTTACTACGGCGACGGCTCGAAATTGGCACTTTCGGCGAACACTTAACACCCCTTTCTACTGCTCCCTCTTATCCCCGCGCACCCCTTTCGCGCGTGCACAAAGGCGCAACGATCTGGCCGCATATGCGTTTCGATGCACCTCCGGTGCGTTTTCAGCCCTTTCGCAACCCTTTCCGCTATCCATGACCGGCTCTAGATAGGGTGCAAAGAATCTACTATCCTGTATGTGTGTCCCGTATCTCTTTGGATTAAATTCACAAAAATGTATTAAAAAATTAAAAAGAATAGCAATATATAATATTATATAATGTTATGAGATTCAAATATCAATATAGGCTACAGCCTAAAAATAATACGGTTTTCTCGTGCAGATTTGTTATAAAAATGATTTTTTTAACATGTAGGTAATGGAGATTTGCAATTATTCATAATGCTGATAAATTGTTTAGAAAGTTTTAAAAAAAGCCTTCTCTCAAACAGTTTCAAAAAATGGACTTGTGCTGTTTTATATAAATATTTCATGGTTTCAATTTTTCTCGAATATTATTGTTTAAAAATACATATCGTATGGCATTATATAAATCTAGTATTATTCTATCTTTATTGAAAAACTGTTTGGAATACCATTGTATATCCAAAATTAAAGTGAGATTGATACATCGATACATAATCCTGATATATCGATATATCGATACATACATATATCCTGCGATTAAAAGTAGAGCAATATGTATACCATACTAAAATAAATGGAGCATATATTTGATATTAATATATCGCTTATAATATTATTAGCCACGTGTGTGAACACAGCGTCCTACAAGAGAAGCTTCTGTAAAATAAAAATAGGAAGATATTGATTATTCAGAGATAGCTAATAACTATCCGGCTGAAAATTTTGAGAAAGAAACTTTTGCGCGAGCTAATTTAATATAATCAAAATATTATTCTTATACAAGTTTTCTTGTTTTCTTCCCTCATACTCTTGTTTATTTTAGTTTCTTTGCTTCACGTTTACAACTTTCGTGAAACGAAAAATCTTATAATGAATAGTCGCGCAAAAGCATGCAACTTTTCTGAAAAATTGCCCTCTTTTGCAAAAGAAAAAAAAAAAAAAAACGTTCTTTCTGAGAGTTGTCTTTTATATAGTATTATAATAGAAATAAATATATATTTATAACAGAGAGAAAGAGATAATAAAAATATAATAAAAGAATTCTTATGATTATCGGCGTTCGGCATCGCGAGCGGATTTTTGACGAACCAGCACTGCCGCTACCCTCTCGTCGACACACTCGATCGTCGCCAGCCTCCCTCCCGTACGGCACCAAACCCCCTCCCCCCTCTTCCGGGCCCAAAATGAAAAGCCCTCAGCACGCTTTCCGGCCGAGTCCAGGTGTTGCTTCACCAATCGACAATAGCCTCTCACTCGCGTTATAGATCAAAATGCGCTGCCGGTTGCGCACTCATTCGCGGACAGCTAAAGCCACCCTCGGAACTCGAGAGGGTGGTCACACGGGGGGGGGGGCTGAACGAAGGGGGACGGGGGGAGGGACGGGGGGGGGGCTGAACGAAGGGGGACGGGGGGAGGGACGGTGCGGGGGAGACGGCGGGACGCAAGAACGCTTGTCCCCCTGGTTCTGTTACTCTCTGTTGACGTGGACGCCGCTCGTTGACGCGAACGTCAATTGGGGGTCGACGGGTTTGAAGCGTGACGGTTGTTTGCGGAACGAGGCAGCGGGTGCCTCTGTGGAACAGGGGGAGAGGGTGCAGGGGAGATCCGGATTGAAAGAGCCGGTGAAATTTTGGTTTGACGAATGATCGCGATCGGACTTGCAAACGAGAAATAATTAATAGCTGACAATTAGGCTCCTTTCGCTGTATCATTTGTCGTTTCGTCCGATATCGTTGCGTACAAACGGCGATAATATACGGAAGCAAAACTCGTCATTCCGTCATTTTTTCACAGATTTGTTGATAAAATCGAACGAACTTTTCATTTAATAAATTTCCGATTAATAAATTTAATAAATTCAATAAATTAAAAAAAAAGACATCCTACTAATTTCTAACACAGATTCTTTTTAATTACATTTATACGTTAATTGCGAGTAGTAGTTGATGTATCATCGACTAATCTTTCGAACACCATAATCGAATGTTGCTTGTATAAATAACTCATTTTCCCAAATCGAAGTAAATTTCTCCTTAATGTCGGAATTAAATTTTGTTCGCTACACGCGAGAAGCTTGTACTATCGTAATATTCGTATAGAGGATTAATATCACGTTATAATCCCATCACATCCCTATTAGATCCAATGAACTGCCCCGAGCCTGTTAATGACGACGATGTTTCCTAGCAGCAATGGTTTTCGCGTTCTAATTATTAAAACAAATTATCCGCTTCTATAATCTCGCGTAAACTCTGCCGTTAACGATGATACACGGCCGATCCTTTATTTCATCATTTAACTTTCCCATCGATCATCTCGCTCACGCGACGGTAAAACGCCGGACGCAGCGACGCGTCGTCGTTGCATCTCATCGCATCGCGGTTCTCCGACGCCTCTATCGATGAAATTAACGCCGAGGCAGCAGTTTTCGCTCCTTAAGCGATTAATTAATCGCCGGTCGGGCGTGATCGGACCGGAGGTCAAAAGTGGCTGGGCCGGCACTTCCCTCCCCCTCCCAGGCGGCGTTTGTAACAATGGGGAACTAACTCGGGTGCGCGTGAGCGCACCCCAGGATGAAATTATTTGGTCGATGCGCAATTATTGAGAGGCGCTTTATAACGCGGGCTATGCTTGTAAGCCGCGGGCGACGAACGTTACGGAAGCGTCGTGAACAAAGACGAGGGGCAGAGGAGAAGGGGAGAATATTATGTACGCGCGAACCCGGCAAATTGCTGAGCACGTTACACGTTACACGTTGTTGCCTTGTGACCGAATCCGCAATCCGCTCGACGCGGCGCGTCGATAATTGAAGCGGCGTCGCGCGTGAGCGAGAAACGTGCGGACAACCTCCCGTTTGACTCACGGCCTTACGGCGGACGAACGTCGTCGTGGAACGTCGTCGACGAGGGAGCTTTACGAGGGAGAGAACATTCGGGTCTCATGAATGATTAACACGGCGAGCTACACACAGGTATTCTCCCACACACGCGGCTCCCAATCCGATGTAATCCCGATAGGTAGCTTCCGCGGCTGTGCGCGGCTTTTCGGTAACCGCATAGTCATGGAAAAATAAATCGTAGAGCGATTTCCTGCAGCGAGAAAACGTAAAAATTAGTGCACTTGATTTTATCGTTATGCGAAAATATTATAAAATTACACCGAGCGTAAGTGTATTTTATGCTATGCGTTCGATCGATCCTCGACCTTTTCATAAGCGCGAATTAGCAAAAAATTTTGATCGCGAAACTCAGAGTTTAAAGATGAAGAAAAAAAATTGCTAAATAATAAGCTGATAAAACGGGATTAATAAAAAAAGGAATTTCTAAATTTATATAATTCAAATATACACATAATTCCTACTTATTCATAGAAATATTCGCAATTACATAAATAAACTCTGGCATGCAAAAAGTTTATTTAGACAAAGTTTGAAATCTACATTACGTGCATCTTCAATTTGGCTTGGTTTTCACAACTGACATATGTATCGGAAAATATTATTTTTCAGTATTCTTATCATGTCCAAAAATGAATAGAATTTCATCGACGCTGCGTTTGTGATATTAACAAAAAAGGATGACGAGGCATCGAAATCTCGGTCGCGATTGTGTACCATTGAGAATGAAGAGTTTTCCTCAGTGAAATTACTCACGCTTCGGAAAAAGAGCTGCATCATCGCCTAATCATTTTCCATTCGTATGTAACGAGAGAGATGAATAGAAATGAATCTTACATTATCTCAATTGTATTTCCGTTACATCACAGTTAGTAATGTGCTCGTAGAAATTTAAAGCAACTTAAATCCGCGAAAAAAAAAACAATAAATTTTATCGGATAGATTTTCGATAAATCCCGTTCATCGACTTTCTTTGAAATATCTTTCATATTTTTATCTATAATATAATAAAACAATACTTGATATTTTAATAATTGGAATTTTTTCATAGAATTTCATTTTACAATAATTTATCTTACAATTGCTGTATTAAGGTCAACTCGACGCGATGCTGTGGTAGTATTGTAAATATCGAATTTTTAGAAAACTAGAAAAGACAAGAAGTAAACTAGAAAAGAAGTCCTCGAGGATTTTACATAGATTTAACGCGGACAATGCGACGCGCTCATGTATTTGTTGGATACTCCCGGGAACGTTCCTTGTTTTATAGCATTCGGAGCGGGGCACGAGAGTAGTCTATGAAGTAAAATCGTAATTCTTAAGGAAATTTGCATGCAAAAGCTGCGGCTTGCTGGAACGGAAGGAGGAAGGAAAGAGAATAACTGCATTACTCTGATACGCACGTACACAAACGCGCGCGCGCAAAACCGTCACGACATATGTATATCGCTCGAAATAATTGCTTGTTCGTGTAAAAATAGTGTTAATTAGCTTTGATATCGCTTTACACGTTTACGAAAATCGCGGATGTCGTAATTTTAATCGTGTAATATGTAATTAACTGCTTTACTCGTTTAGCAGCTAAATTGAGATGCTATCTGCACTATTTAACGAAAATTGGCGGAAGCTCGCAAGAAAAGTTAATTTAATCGCATTTTTAGAGAGAGGCTTAATTCAATTTCATTAATTACAGAGTATTCGAAAAAAGATATACATATATATCTGTATACATACGTAGCGGAATTTTATCTAAATATTTTCATGCTTTTTTTATCAATGAAAATTATGAAAAGCAACAGTTCATTTTCAAGTTGATTAAAAATTTACTTGAGTGAAAATATTCTATCTGTTAACTTTAATTAATAAGATACATCAATGATATTTTTTTTACAGTTAAAACTTAAGTTTTATTAAGTATATATTTAATTAGATTGTTTTCTATCTCTTTTAAGATCGTATAGAGGGATCGCTGCTACACTTAATGTGAATTTTTCACGGAACATAACTAACGATATGATAGTTTTATTCCAAACGATATTTTTTTCTATTTCACGCGCCTTTCTAGATTTCGAATACATTCTCGGAGATTGATCTAAACGTTCGGCGTATCTTTCAACTAGCTGTTGGACGTGAACGTGACGGATGATACATTTGTTTCAGTCGTATCAGTCAATCCCATAGTAACGCCAGCAACATGAGAATATATAAAACTAATGCCATGATTTATCGTTGATTTCCTCGAAGGGCAGAATACCGTCTTTTTCCAGTTTCAAACTGGATCGCTGACATATTTCATTCTAGCGTATCCTCCACTTTCCGGCAAGATCCCGAAAGAAGGATACTCGTGTGTGTGTGTGCGCGCGTACGTATAGATGCAAACACGTAGACGATATACGTGTGTAGTTCCTCTTTACAGATCGTTTTGTCGACTAGAATTTGATATAGTACAGAGAGCACACGCATACACACACACACACACGCACACACGCGCACGCATACTACAAGATTATCGTTCTCCTACGAGGGACTTTTGTGAAACGCAAAGTAGCATATCGAAGTGGTTATCTCATAAATCGTTGGGGGAATCAATGTAAAATATACGAAGATGTGATTTACTTCGCGATATTTATGTCGAAAAAGATGTATATACAATATACATATACGTTATGATGTATAATATTAGATAGATACTAATAAAAATATACACAATTTCATCAATCTATCTATCAATTACACAAGTCCGAGAGATTAAGGAAAAGAGAGAGAGAGAGAGAGAGAGAGAGAGAGAGAGAGAGAGAGAGAGAGAGAGAAGAGAGAGAGAGAGAGAGAGAGAGAGAGAGAAGCTCATATGATAAGATTATAAATATTTAAAAATTAGATAATCGAGAAAAGATTAAAGTCTCTCAATGGCAACGTTGATTTATTACGTAAACCCAGAGAGTTATTCCCACAGTAGTTTACGGTGATATATGCGTGTTTGTTTTATAGTCGCGTAGATGCAGGTGCCGGTCGCATGTGCGCTCACGGTGAAGCTTTTCCCGCATTGTTCGACCTTCCGCCGTTTTCCGCCAACATTTTCGAGCGCATGCGTGCGCTCGCGTGTCTGCAGTGCGGGCACGTGCGGTTTTAACATCGGGCAAAAGAAAATCTTGGAGCGAGCGAGCGAGCGAGCGAGCGGGACCCGCGTGTGCGTGCGTGCGCGACTTGCAATTTTAATGCGGCTTAACGAGTCTTCCACTGCAACAACAAGATAGGCTACTTTTTCGGGACAAGAATGAATGCTTCTTTCTCCTACCAGATATTTAATTGTCATTTATTTGTATCTGCTTTTTTATCCCACACACATTCATTCGTATTATTAAATTCTTTATAGGCAAGATTATATTTCCTTCACGTCGCGAAAAGATGACTACAGAAAGATTAAATAACATTTTACTAACAAGTAGCAAACGAGCAATTAACGTATTATACCAGTAAAAAATTATAAAATAGATTCGGCTTTGCAAAAAGCCTTCTATAGTAAAAATCACACACACATTTTTATCTCGATGATTGTTTAAGGTGAAAAAAAAATGCAATTTTAGATTGTATCAATTCCTTTCAATTTTTTTTCCGTTCTATAAAAAAAAGCATAGCTAATATGTGTGCGCGGCGACCGTGTTTCATGCTACATGTAGATTAATATCAAACAAGATAGGAAAACACACCGGGCGAGAGTATCGATGCGAACGAATGAAGAGGTCCGCGTCCCGACGAGCGAAACCGAATCAACATTTGCACAGTTCGCGCACTCCCAATGCGCCTTTTTTTTCATTTTTGTGAAAGCCGCGAAGCTGCCTGTGAAAAGCGCGTTCTGCCCACCTAAGGCATCCATATCCGCCTCTCATCGCGCAAATTCGTTCTCGCGATCAATCAGCGCGTCGAAACAGCGGAATCGAGTCTACCGTCAATAATTCTTTCACCACGCTCTCTTGCATCTCTCTCTTTCTCTCTCTCTCTCTCCCTCCCCCTCTTTTGCCATTTTCTATTTTCTTTTTTTTTTGGCGCAACGTGGCTCTCTCGTCGATGCTGTATTGACTCGTCAGCCTCGATCCGCTCGACAATTTACGTTCTGTCTGCCTCGCTCGTTTTTCTTTCTCCTATTTTTTTCTTCGCTTCTTTTTTGATTCTAGGCACCGTAAACGCCAGCGCGAGCATAAATCGGCGCTGGCGAGGCAATTAATTGGTCGGGTGGAGAGAAAAGGAGGTGGAGACGGAGATCCTTAATTAGTCATTAGTCAGTTAATTTGTCAAGAATCTGCGGAAATGCATGCGGGAATCGGCGCGAGAAATTAATAGCCGTCCTTCATTATTCAAGAGATAATCGCTGTCGAAAGGTTAGGAGATGATGAAGGGCGATTAAAGGTTTAATTCGGTCACGCTGTCGCGGGAGAAATTAAAAAACGCGGAAGCGTTGCGACGCTTATACGGCGCGTCGATAAAATTCGGGAGGATTTTACCTCGAACCTCATCTTTTATTGCCGCGATGCAATTTGAGTATTTTATGGAGTATATTTTCACGTGGTACACCGCGCGCCCCAAGTGTCATATACTCCCGCGCCTGGCGGATAAACGCAGCTTTCACAAAACTGCGCGCCGTAAAACCCGGTCCAGGTTTTTACGACCATCAATGGCCGGGAGGGAAACAAGAATAGCGTCGTAAGCGTCGCGAAGGGGAGTCACATACTCGACGTGTAACAATGAATGATTAATTTTTTATATATTTCCTGTTTTATGCAGTAACCAAGAAGACAATTTTATCGTCCAGTTGAAAATGACAATATGGTACTTTAAACGAAAGGCAATATTATCGATTTAGCGAACAGAAATTGATAAAATGCAATAGCAGCGTTCAAAAGGTTGCATATGTTTATTTCAGTAGGTTTGCTTCAGAGTTAAATTTTTAAAATTTTTCTTTCTTTAAATCTAAAGAAAATAATTCCCGTTATCTCTCCCCACGAAATATTTTCTCTTCATCATTGTTAATAGTCGATAATCTCACATTCTTTCTTTATTTTATCGTGCATGAATAAAGTCTGTCGAGAAAAGTTCAATAGCGAAGAAGAAATGAAAATAAAAAATAATTAATCTATCTTACAATTAATTAGTACTATGAGAATATAAATTAATATTAGCAATTATATATACATATATACATATATTAATCAATTATTTATTAAAAATTAAGTTACTATCATAAAAAGGTTTAATTTTTAATATAATCAGTCGTCACTTCGTAACAAGAATTAATCCGTTCTCGTAAAGAGAAAAGGATTAACGTAATCGCTCTGAAAACGGGCGCTGCAGTAATGCGACTAAATTCGGAATCGTGAGAAACTACTAAGAAAATTTGTGTGGCGCCCACGGGAGATGTCAGTGGCACTCTAGAGTACCATAGTCATCGTGAGCCGGGAACCGTTGAGAGAACTGGGCAATTATTTCCCAAGCGCTGAAGTCCAGGGAACCATTATGACAAAAGAGATATTTGTCTTGGCCGCGGGTTATTTTAACAGTAGGACTGGAAGATATGAGAGGATATATCAAGAAGTAATTGCACTGTACCGCGAAATGAGTCATTTTGAGACGACATTCGACATTCGAACTGACGCTAATCATGAGTTGTCCAGGTTATTAGATTATTAGATTCAGAATTATATTGATGATTCTTCGGATTTTGAGGCATTCGAATCATTATATCTTTATAATTATTATAACATTATATCTTTTGAAACTATGTTTTTCAAGATGAACAGATAAACGTAATCATGTTGAAATTTGTATGAATTAGATTGTTGCATACGAAATGCTAGTTTCGCGTCAATAAATTTCACTTAATTTTCGAGAAAACAATATTGAAAGAATTCTATAATATTTTTCTCACGTTTTACAAGATGAGAAGTTATTTTCGTAATGTCATTTCAATCAAACGTGATAAAATGATTCAATTCGATTGAAAAGTAACAGTACAAAGCTGAATAAATACATACCGAGAGTAAAGACTTCGCGTTTATTTTGTGAAGTTACTTTTAGTCAAATCTCAACTTTGGCATGAAAGGGATAAAAAAAAGTAGAAAAAAAGTAAAAAAAAAGTAAAAAAAAAAAAAAATACCGCGTCGAAGAAGAGTGGGTACAGTTACAAATTCTTCTTGGATATCTCCCAGGGTTTTCTTCTTCCTGCCCGATCTTTGCGGCCACTTTCGTCCGCTATCACAGCGGGAACATAAATTTTCGATTTCTTCCGCGAGTGTGCATTTTCGTTCTATCGCGATGGCCATCAGAAGTTAATCGCCGAGTGGACGGCGATACACGAATGAGTTATTAAATTTGGTTAATCTACTGTCCTGTTTATTTATCGATATTTACCGGAACGTAAAAAATACAGAATTTATAATGAAAGGTTTTATTTTTGCAAAATGTTTGACATGAAAATCTTAAAATGCAAGTGAGAAACTTCAATTATTCCAATGACAGGACGATATAAATTTGTAACAGATGTGAAATTTTTATGATGATTCTATCATGATCGGTAAATATGTATGTAATGTTAATGCAATTATATAAATTACTTCAATTTGTTACAATTACTATTACCATTATTCCTGTGTATACATTTTTTATAATTATGTGAAATAATATAATAATATTAATTTTAACATTTATTATTTTAATATTAATATAATTAATAAAATAAACTAAAACATTAGAAAGAGACAGAAAGAGAAAATTATATATAATAATTATAATTAAAAAACTATATTATTATTATATTATTTTTCACTATTATTGCACTTTTTATATGATATACCGTGCACGATTCCGTCTACGCTATGCACATACATATATCTCTTATCGTGAGAGTGAAATAACATTGCTGGTCACATTGACTTTCCGACGAGGGCGAATAATGGAAGTGTAGTTTCAATGTACGCGCGTCGTCTTTTACTTTCGTTCGAACACGTTACGGCGATGAACAGATACATGAGAGTGTACCGACTTTACCGCGTAGGTAAGAAAAAACTGCGCTATCCCTCTTTTACGATCGACCTTTGAGATCGGCCATTGCGGGCGAGTGCGAAAGGGGTAGAGGCTGCATGAGGGGGTTGCAAAAAGAGAGAAAACTAGAGAGAGAGAGACACAGAAGTTAGGAGGCTAGGGTGGATAAAGTAAACGTTGTTCGTGAAAACTTCAAGTCAAGCCAGGCGTTTCTCGGCTGCTCGCTTTATCCTTTCCATCTTCCCTTTCCTGCTCCTCGGCGAACTGCTGAAAAATAAGATACGCAAACTTGTCTGTCCTTCTCCTTCTCTGCACTCTCTTCCCCTTCCATTCCTTTTTTTTCACCGGAAATCCCGGATTCGTTCGAGACCGAAGCTTCCGTTCTACTGAAATCGAATCGGTGGCGAACTTAATCGTTCGCTTATATCAGAAAGCCGAGGAATCCCACGTAAAATTTTTCTTATGCGCGCTTTTCACTCTCTATCGAGTTACTTTTAATGATAACGAAATTTTTTTTTTAACAATTCTTTCTTATCGTCTTAAATAAACGTGTTAGCTTTGAATACTTTCCATCTAATACTTTAGATTTTCTGAATACGTAAAAGAGTTAAATAACTGACATTTTCTCAGGCCGGAAGTGATTTATCAATTTACAATTAATTATTCACGTACCAATTTTTTATTAGCAAGTTTTATTGGCAGTAGCAAAAATTTTTAAAATCTTATCTTAAAAATCTTTTCTCATTAATATTTAAAAAATATAGGATATACCACAACTGCAATATAATAAAATGTTTGATATCACAGAGAAACAACGCAAAGAGTAGTTAAATAAAGAAAACGCGATCAGGAGCCGCGGTAAAATTAATTTCCTTCGTCTCTGTCTTACGCCTAGCAAGGAGAATTCCGTAGTGCTACGATTTAAAGAGATAGGAAAGATAAACGAGTTTACGTGTTTAAGACTTGAACAAGTCGGCGCCTCGTTAACCGCGCGCGACTATTCAACTCCCAGCTTTCGGATTTAATTTTCCACGATTGCATCTAAGCACGTTGACAATCGCGAATCAGTTCGATTAAAATCAAACGCGTATCTCAATTCGCATGTCTTATCTACAATATTATTTGAATTGGATTTTTTTTTTAAATAATACAAATAATATTGTAGATAAGATATGCGAATCTTGAAAAGATGAGAAAAATTAAAAATTAAAATGAGATAAATTATTTAAAAAAGAAACAAATTGAGAGCAATAAAGAACGTAGATAGATTCTCTATCTCAGATGGACAACAAGAGCGAGTATCTCCGATACGTTACGTTATAAATAAGAATAAGTTATGTCCACGCTGAATAGACATCGGATTTAAAGAAGCTAGTGCAATCCATTACTATTGCACGTATAAATTGCACGTACTCGCGAGCGAAATACACTTGTCCGATACATTCTACTAATTCGATAGAAAAACAATCGGAACGGTAATCCCAGATAAAAACAATCATTCTTTCACGGCTGATCCTCGGGAAGTCGTAGGAACGAAGGAGAGTAAATGTTTCTGCTGGAAATTTTACATGACTTCCTACTTCTATGGATTTCGTTTACGGGAGTTTCCGGCGTTTCGTCGTGTTAAAAGGGAATTTTGAATAGTTTATACCAGCACTAGAAGAGGATTTCCTGACAACATCGTCAAAGTTATAATTTGAATAATGTGGAATTTACGCATTGCGACTATATACATATAGTGTAATTTTTAATTAAAAGAACGAACACTTTGGAACCGCATTGCGGATACAATAGCAAAAGATATTTCCAAAAGATTATCCATAAAGACTAGTTTCAAATTCTTTTGAGACCTTAAGCAATTGAAAATAAAGAGCTAAAGAGTTTCAGAAATCCAAATACATAGATTAAAAAATATCATTCCTTATTTTGCTTCAAGTGGATTTTAATTACGCGATACTCTTTAATTTTGAATGTTCACTTATTAAAATATTTAATAATTAAAAAATAAATTATGAAAAAATTGCTGACCATTGTTGAAACTGAGAGCAGATTAATTGAATAATATATTTGCACTTGTCAATAGATCAATAATCCGATTATATTTTATCTATGTAACACATCAAAAGAATCAAATTCTCTTGCTCCAATTTTTTTTATATCCCCTCTTGTGTAAAACTTTATTAGATAAAAATTATTAGATAAAAATGTTTAACGTTTCCTTCGCGCATTTTCTAAAAATGCAATAAGCCGTAGTTGAGGTGAAAAAAATTTTCACTTGCCTTGAGACGTTAATACCGGAATAATAATATGGATTAAGGGGTTAAGCCGCGCTTTGGTCAGCCGGCGCTTCGAGGCGGAAGGAAATCTTTGGTTGGTAAAATTTATGTTTCCCTCTCGTGGAGAGAGAGCAAGCAAAAAGGACGCGGCTGTGAGGGGGACGGGGGCAAGAAATTCCTAAAACGTTTACCTTTTATCCTTCTGCACCGCTGGAGCTTAAAAGAACGCGCTCGATTATTCTTTTATCGTCGGAAATGTACAAAGGCGTGTTTTACTCTGACTAATAAAAAGGAAACAAGAAAATTCCCGGCTGTGCCCGGACATAGAATGTGTCGAATGCAAATTAAACCATTAAACTCGAATGTATTCGACGTCTTCATTAGTACGACAAATACGTAGAGACAGCATCAATCGATAAACACATTACACATTTTAATTTCCATTGATCTTCGTCGCTGACACAGATACACTGTCAAAAATCCTTTTACTATCACATACAGCCTTTATGTTATGTCGCGTCGTTTGTTTTTAGTGAAATATATTAATTACTAAAAACTCCTTTTTTTTACATTTTTTATAAAAATAATTAACGCTTATTGAAATTCTACTGGCAAGTTAATTATCATTACGTTATTAAAGCAAACTTTTGTCACGACTCTCGAATGTACATGTCGACGCAATTCGGTCTTAATCATATCTCATGATTGTATCATCGCGAACATTAATTCTTAGCCTCGGATGCAGTCAAGAATTGCATTAATGTATCTGACTGTCAATAAAATGTCATATTTACGACGGTCACGAGTCCTCGGCATTATTCCCGGGCAACAATCGACTGTAATATCCGGGGGCATCGACGTGAATGCATTGACGAGCTTAATAAGCGCGCGGGTGCGCGCGCTGATTGCAAGTCCAGAAGCAATACTTGCGCTGATTGTTTTAGATCGGGGACGTCCTAAGGCAATCAGGTGTGCACTCAATCGAATTCTCGCGCGACGTATTAAGACCGCGCCCAATCGCCACTAACACCGTTATCGACATCTTCATCTACGAAGATACGCGCTTAATCTCCCCATACGACTTGCATCTGCATCAGACAACCGAGACAAAACGATGGCGCTCTCTCTCTCTCTATCTCTCTCTCTCTCTCTCACTTATTTTTCTCTGTTTTCCTTCTCACGACGCTGTATCAAGATATAATAATTTCTTTAATAAGCATACCTTTAAAACTTGCGTGAGTTTATTAGAATGGGAAATTAGTAAGGTATTTCAATTAGTAGTGTATTTTCAGCTAGATATAGAAAATAAAACAATGTGATATTTTGACAACTCGCTGGTGAAAGTAGTATATTCAAATACGAGTTGAATTTCAAGTTATGTTAATTCTAAAATCACAAGTATAAACTTTTAACGTATAAAAAGAATCTCCGATTTTGTTTTCTCTTGCCATATAACTCAGAAGATATATATTCATATTGAAAAATAAAATTCTATTTATAATTTTATGTCACATTTGCTAATGTATGTGTGTATCCTAATTTTTATTTTATATATGTGTATATTTTACTTTTTCAACCGTATTTTATATTACATGTGATTATAAATATAAATATAAATAATTATCATTATAAATAAAATTTTGTTTTGAATTTTGTATTACGAATTATAGGTCGTCTAAAGTAGGTTTTGTAAATATAATATTTTCTTTCTTCAGTTATTGTATCTCTTTTTAGATGATAATAGACAAAAATTTAATAGAATTTAGAATTCAAATATTCTTAAATAAATTTGTCTCATGTAATGTACATTAAAAAATTGGTTATTTTTTTACACCAATTTCGTGGATGCTTCTTCGAATCTTTCTAAATAGAGGACGCGATCTTTCAAGAGTTAGCGTGATCATAAATTACTTTCATTAGAAAGATGGCGAGACTGCCGCGAATAAAGCTGCGACTAAAACCGTCCTCAGCGTCGCCAATTATTCTTCTCGCTTTAATTATTCTCAATTTTATTATCGACGAGCGACGAAAGTGTAATACGTGGCGTCTCAAGAGCCGGTGACCCCTAACTCCCGACAGATACCTTTGCATAATTCCGTAACCGCGAGACCGCAGTGGCGAAACTTCGGCGGTGACCTGATAAAAGTCCCCGCAACTCGCGAAAGAGGGACCGGAGAGGAGAAAGGAGTGGCCGCGGGCGCGCGGGCGATAAGTCGCAGAAAACGAACTAATCAAGGCATTAATCTCCTTTACCGGGCGGACGAACTCGTCGGCGGGAGCGACGGCGGCGAGAGGGAGAGGCGCGCGCGTGAGCGTATATATATGTATGTAAATGAATCTAATTCCTATTCTCGTCGGTGCCTTCGGTAGAAAATGGCGGCGTCGTAAAAATGTAAATCTTGCTTTGAATAATATTTCCCTCCCCCCCCCCCCCCCCACCCCCCACCTCATCCTTCTCGTTCCCTGTGACCAGCGGAAGCCGGTGGTATACGTAGCGCGGGCGGGAAGAGGAAGGGTGCGCGAAGGTGCGAAAGGAACAAAATAAAACATCGCGTACGACAAGATAGAGAAAAGAAATGAAACGGGGAGGGAAAGGCGACGGCGGGAAGTCAAGGGAAATAATGAAAGCGGGGAGGGGGGGGGGGATAGAGAGAAAGAGACAGATGTAGAGTAGATCGAATAACGCGGAAAATGAGCTTTACTGCACTGTCTTTTACATGCAAAAGGGAGGAGGAAACGGCTGTTATGCAGCAAAGAGACAAGGGATAAATAATACCCGGACGGAAATGTGCTTTCTTCTTTGTGAAATCGAGTCGCCGTGATTTATTGGTAATCCGATAATGTCTCCGAGTCTTCGATGCGTGCTATTTAAAGCGCAAGTTTCTCTGTCTTTGCAATATTTGAAATGCATGCTCCTTTTTATCATGATACGTCGCGTTATAACGCGCGAGAGATCGAACACTCGAATTGTTATACGAAACCGTAAATTGTCTCTTATTTTGACTTTGTGTGCCACAATCGCAAGTGTCTTTCACTTTGGCGACTTCGATTTTAGCTTAAAAGAACCTTAATGCGTGCAAATCTAGTTTAATTTAGAAATAAATCATTTGCGAATCTATTAATTCAATTTTCAATCCTTAGTTGATAATCTCCCTTGCTCGACGATAATTAAATCGCCGTTAAGTTGCGCACGCGCTCGCCGCTTTTATTAGATAGGAAATGAAGAGAGCTCGCGAGAATGTTAGCGTAGATAGGTGGTAGGCAAGCCGTAAAAAAAAAAAAAAAAAAAAAAAAAGATAAACAGAGAGTGCGAGAGAGGAAGTAGAAAGATAGTTTCGATGGAGAGACAGGTTGTACCGAGAGGTTGTACTTAGTTACCTGCAGCGCGCCGTTAAGCTTCGCGGGATACTCTCGTTAAGCTCAACCCGCGTACTTACACGGAAGGTGGATGTTCGCCGATGATGGCTTCCGTGTTTACGAGCGGCATTACTAATATTCCATAAAAGAAGTGAATAAAAAGAATATGCTCGGTCTCGTAAAGAGCGCGGCAACGTAAAAGATGCGACGCGAGGACATGTCTATTATATTGTATATGAAAAATCGCGAGAGAAATACGCGAACGAAAAATTTAACGATTTTCTTCTCGTCCGATATTGAGTAACATATTGATACCTTATCTCATAGCGCCATCGTATCAGAGCCCACCGATTATTTCTTCGCAATAATTATTCTTAAATATACTATATGTAAATATATTTAAATATTAATTGTAAATATACTATTATATAAATATAGATATATTTATTTTGCATTAAATCGATTTTATTGTTACTAACTCTCTCTCTCTTTCTCTCTCAGAGATGATGGAATTAGCATCTTACGATTCGTAATCGCGATAGCACAAGAGTCGCTATCGCGACGTTCGGTTTCCATAGCGATCCCCTGACGGCAAATGCTGCGGAGCACAAGAGCTTACGAGCCGTGAGACCGTCAAGCACAGCGAGATCTAAGCGAGCTTCAGATGACGCGTGAACTATGAACGTCATCCATAATGCTGGGCTTCGGTACTTCGTAGAGATGTCATCGCTAGCGGGGATATTTATTGGCGTGGCGTGGCGTGGCTAAGTCGCTACGCTCTTGTTGAATTTATAGCGTATATTCGAAATTTCTGGTTAATGGTGATGAGTCGCCGTTATTCGTGCGCGTCCAAAAACCGCGTGTACGGAGCGCTATACTTACATAACGTATTTGCCAAGCGGACCGAGTCGGCATATCGTATTCCATATATTGAAAGTATTTATATTCGAATAAACTCAAATAGATTTGACACAAAATGCGACATTAATTATTTCGTTTTACGTCGACAACGAGCGTTAATATTGTATTAAGCGTATAATCTGAAATTTCTGCGCGCACACAATTTCTGAATAAATATAATTTATTTTTCATTCATGATAAGAGAGAGAAACATCTCTCTCTCTCTTTTTCATCACACTCTTTTCTCTCTCACATTTTGCAGGATTTATATTTTCAAGCTTAAATATATTCAGACCCACATAAATCACGAATAGATGACGAGATAAACTTATTCGGTTGAAAATTAAAGCGAAATAGAGCATTCTCTCTCTCTCTCTCTCTTTCTCTCTCCTTCTCTTTACAAATACATTAGTTTATTGTATTACACCGCATTCTGCCATGCCCCGGTCATCTCATTTCTACAATTGTCTCTCGACAATTTATCGCATTCCTTTGCACTCTCTCTCTCTATCTCTGCCGACAATCTGTTAATCTCTACGCTCTCGGGAAAGTTCTCCACCGATCGTTTTATATTAAGTAATATTTTTTTTCCAACCCCTCTGAGGGATGACACGATCATCGCGCGGCGCATCAACTCGCTCCTTTGTACGATAACGGTATCGTTTCAAGTAGACACAAAGCATAGGTGCACTGTGCTTCGTGCGAGGCTTATCTGGTCCTCCCCTGGCGCAGACACGCGATGTATGCGGCTGGAACGCTGCAACGCGTGCATGCCTAACTAACCCACCCACATAACTCCCTCCCGGGAGAGGTCTTCACTTTTGTCCGCTTTAATCCTCCCACCTTGTCGTTTTTTTTACTAATTCTGATTAACACTTTTATCGTTATCGCATTGTACTCGATTAAGCGTAGAATGTGACGACATCCCGTTACAAGACAATATAGAGAAAGAGTCTCTAGAACATCCGCACTTTTAATTTCCAAGAAGGGGAAAAACGTTCGTATCTTTTCCTATCAGAATAATTTTCTCGAATCATTAGAACGAACAATTACAAACTAGCAGTATCATGTGTTCTCTCTTAATATATAATATTTATATATTTTTTTTTATTTTAATTAATCTATTATTTCATTTACTTACTTTAAATATTTTTGTGTATTGGAAGTTTTTCGTGAGGCTTTGTAGCAATAATATTGCTGTCGCCTCGTCTCTTTATGTGGGCCTACTAATTTGTTGTAGTATAAATTTTCTTGTATTATTGTTGATATTTGTAATTCTCTTCTCTCGCATTTAATAAAACTATTATTAAATATATTATCATAATGCGCACACTATACAGATATAAGAAAAGATGCAGACAAAAATAGTCACATCCGTATTAGATGAGCCAGCTATCGATTTACATTATATGTACACTTGCTACGCGATATTATCTTGAATTTTCACGCCGTGGAGCTCAGCAAATTTATGTTAATTAATGCTGTTAGCTAATCTGGTTTCGGACTAGAGCTACAATATACTGCAACGTGGGCCACGTGTCGAGTGACACGCAATAGGCAATAAGCAGGCCGTACCGTTGAAGTAATATAATTAACCAAGTGTAATCTTTTATCAAAAGTAGAACGCGCATCTTTCTCTACACGCTCGATGTAGTCGTTTGCTCCATTTTTGTCGCATTTATTTTGTATACTAGGCACATAATAACCGTCGTATTATTTCTCATACAGCCTACTCGCGTATATCCTACTATACTTATAAATCGCTTGTCCCTTGCTATTCGTACCTTTTTAAATCGCTTAAACCGCCTTAAGTCGCGCCGCCCTTGCTAATCGCGGATGGATTTCTTTACGGCGTGTGACGCGGCCTTAATCTGCTTACGCCTTTACCCCTCTTCTGCACGCTCGTGTTCCTTGTCCCACTTTGTCGTTCCCGTTTTGTATCACAAAGCATGACTACGAGAGCATTAATAATTGTGTAAACACGAGAGCATAGAGCAAGCATATCGTGCGTCGTGCGTGTGTGTATGGCTTAACTGTCCCGTAACGGTGGATAAACTGCGGTTCACAAAGCTCATATGGCATCCCCTTTAGGCCCGAGTAAACATTTACTATCGAGCAATTAACGACAATCGCAGCGTTATTTTTATTTTGCCTTGCATTATCTGCGGGGCAACCCGAATCGCGTGCGGTGTCGATTTATTATTTTAATTGAACGACGTTGCCGAAAAATGACGATCGAATAAATTTTGTTTACTTTCCGTTATCCTTCGGGCACATGTTCGACGATGCTTTATTAATTGCTCGTATCGCAACACGAGAATCAATAGCTATATTAATTAAAAACAATATCACCGATAAGAAAAACTTGTTTTATGTCAATAAATTTAATTGGATGTTTAAATAAATGTTTTTTAATGTTCCTTATATTCATATGTAATAATGTATTGAATATTCTTGTACATACATATATAAAAGATAAATTTTTCAAGAAAAACGAGAAGAATAATAAAAAAAGGAAGATCTCTGCTTCAGACACACAAGTTACATATTTAGACATTCGAAAAACTGCACATGTAAAAAAGTTACAAACTTAAAAATTAATGTATGAATTTTTATATAGAGCACTCTCTCTAACATATCATTAGACTGAACATCCTTCCGCTTTATTTCAGTTCCCGCAGAGATGATTTACATAATGCATCGCAAAGTAACGCGAAATTACGACAGAGATGTATAACATACGCATATTAAAAAAAAAAGAAAAAAAAATAAATTAAAAAACCACACATCTCGTCAGAAAGAGCGGAGATGTAACGAAAGGTCTAACGAAACGACTGGTTTGGTGACGAGGAGAGGAAAAAAAAATAAAATGTGCTGCAGTAGGAAACACAAAAACACACGGAAAAAGATACTAAGACTGTACGGCAGAAAGACACACACAGAGAGGAGAAAGAGAGAAAAAAGGAGACGGTGCAAAAGTATTACGGAGAATTCTAGAAAATGGAGATGCGTGCACAAGAAAAATGAAAAGGACCGGATTAAAGGGTCGCGGCGCTCTCTTTGGTGTACGGTAAACTTTTCTGCGTAATTACGTTAATGATTCCGACGTGCTTCAGACCTCTGACGAGATAAATATTGAAGTTCTTGTTACGACACCTGGTTACATAAAAGATAACGAAACGAAGACACGTTTTAAGCGCCGACACAATGATATTAAATACCATATTTTTACAGTAACATTTTTATGATTGAGTGTATTCTGCACACATGCATACACAGCTAGGCTTCGGCTAACTTAATTATAATTTGTACGATAATTATTAACATGCAATATGTTAATTCTACATAATTTTTACTTACAACGTACACTTTTGCGCGTGGAATGCGAAAAAAAGGTAAATTTCTTCAAAGAACATTGTAGTATATCAATTTTATTGCTATATCTCTGCACGAGAGAGGAGAGAGAAATATTTTAGATGCGCATTATCTTTCTTGTTTTTTTTTCTTGTTTTTATAAATAAATCAATTTTATATCTTCTTTTTTCATTTACAAATATATGTATGTTGATCTGAAATATAAAGAGATATAACAAGAGATTTTTTCTATTACCTCGAAACATTATTAAAGAAAACATGTATACCGTATTATACTTTGGCGGGAATATTTTCAATATTTCAACGATGTCAAAGAAATAATATCGAGATTATTGAAGGAGAATTACAACATTTTTCTGCCGAGTATATAACAGGTCTGCAGAAATTTTCGTATCGCGTATTTACTTACACATCATTGAAAATTACTCCATGACGTCAACATTGTAAGAAATTTATGATTGAAGTTGCAAAAAAGAACTATTTTTACGTACGTAACACTGCGGCATTATTCTTTTTCGTATTTTCTGTTTGGTTGAACTGTATTATCAGTTATGTAAAGACTCCGCGCGATATCAAGCTCGCCCCGATATTAAGATCGTTTTAGACCGCAATACGCTCCAATATTCGCGCGAACAAGTTACACCGCGTTTCGATACGTCTTCGCACAAACACGCTAAGCGATACAACGGGCTCATTGTGGACGGTGCCCATTGTGGACGGTGCTTAACGCGGCGGTCCTCTAGATTCTAGATATATAGAGAGGGAGAGAGAGGGCGACGCGCGGGGCTTTATACATACCTAACTACCCTCCAGAATAACTTCTCGTAGCTTATCCTCTCGCGCCGCGCTCCAACCATTCTCCACGGTTTCCCGGTTTCTTCGATTTCTCGGCATTCTTCGCGGTTCGCAGTTTCCGCACTCGCCCGCATTCTATCCGGGCTAGAATACCGTTGTTTTTGCTTCGGCTCGCCGGAGCGGCACGCCTTCCGTGTTGCATTTTCCCGTCGCGTCCGTCACAAAGAATTTCCGCGCTGATGAATTTTTGCGCGTCTCGCGAGCGAGGAGTGTTTTCGCGAATATCATTATTGTGTGCATGTGAAAGTTGCCACATTTTATAAAAATATTTGACATTTTGCAACACTAGTAGGATATACTTACAATTAGTTAAAATTTATTAATGAGTCTATAATTTGTTTCAGAATATATATAAACCCTTCTGTCAATGAACGGGTACTCGGGTACCCAAGGCAACTTTAAATGTTAAAAATGTGTCGGAATTTTTCTCCGCCCGAAACAAAATACAAAGGGCCCTTGTATTCGGAAACTTCCTAAAATAAAACAGAAAAGAACGTTTGATGCCCAGCGCAGCTGCTATAAAGAAATTATTACAGTGTAATGTGTGGAAAACACGCAGTTGGTACCCGGATACTCATACATTGATGAAAAGGTGGAAAATTATGCATTCACAGAAGGGTTAAAACGAAGAATAAAATTCGGTATTATTTATGTATCCATATCGCAGGATCTTTGTGTAAATTCATCCATTTTATAAAAAGCCCTTCTTATGAAACGTCAAGTTTTTTTTATAAAATAGTGTTTTACAAAATGTCTAGACTTTTAAGACCAACAAACGCATATTGATTTTTTTTTTTTTTTTTTTTCGTATTTTATTTATAACGCGAATAGATCGAGATGTCATCAGCAGCAAATGACCCTATATCGATCGTCAGTATCTTGGCAAGTACGATGGAGGCGGAGGCGTGACATGTACTTTGTCAAAATGAGAGCATCGGATCCATTCAAGCACGGTGCATCTCATTTGACAGAATTATGCAGTCTATTGTTGCGACCATGCAACGAAGCGTCTCGCACTGTCCAATCAGGCATGAATCATCCGGTTTCGGTTTCCTCGTGCATCTATTACCCGCCGCTTGTCAGTGGACTAATTTGCTGGTTAGTTCATTCGCCGCAATTATGTCCGCGCGACCACGGATTGGAAACCTGGCCACTTTGACGCGGCCCTATATCGGGCGGCGTATATACAATATATAATAATTTATCAAAAAGGGAAACGTAATAAATAAAAGAAAGAAAGAGAGTAGAGAGAGACTGTAATCAATTCTCTTATCACTGTACGCAGCTGACTAATTTCGATTATATATACAATATATATATATATATATATATATATATAGAGAGAGAGAGAGAGAGAGAGAGAGAGAGAGAGAGAGAGAGAGAGAGAGAGAAAGAGAGTTAAAGTAATTTATATAAATGAAAAAATCTTATACTTTGCAAAAATAAATTTGAGATTGGTTTTTCGTTTTCAATAGTTTATAAAGTATTTTTATTAAAAATTTTAGATTTGATCCCATCACATTAAAGGTTGATCCTCTCTTCGCTGAAATCGTATGCAGCTGTGACTTAGACTTTCCAGCTACTTCCAACACGAAAATGATTAACCTATCGGAGCGAACTCTTGGACCGTCCAACGCGGCTCACGGACTTTGTTGCCGTGCTCAGTGAAAAGCTCGGCTTCACGGCGACCTGTTGGCGTAGTCGTCTACTTAAACCACTTATATACGGCAACGTGCCCACCAACGGGCGGCCATCGAGTAGACTCGAGCGGAAATAAAAGAGAGTCGATAGGCCCTCGAGACGCGTTCTCCTGGTCCATCTCCCCGGGATCTCATCCCCTTCTGATCCAATTTCAACTCGTCTCTCCTCGTATTGCCAGGAAAAGAGGTAGAGATAAAGAGAAAGAGACAGAGAGAAAAAAAAAGCGGCGTTCACCGCCAAGCACAGAGCACAACGACCGCACGCGAAGAATTGTAATAACGACGCGTTCACGTGGACATTTCTTCCTGATCGAAGCCCGCAATTCGAGCGTGTGGCGAGAAAGCCTTATCTCAGATTTCATCTCTCAGAGATACTCGAGTATCTCGAATTTTCCGACCGCGAAGAAAAGAACGTAGAAAAAATTACAAAGAGGAGCCTAATTAGGAGCTCGAATGGCCTTGTTATACGTACTGCGATTACGATTCCTTAATTGATTGGTATTGTAATTGCGCAATTATAATTGACACTCGATATTATTGGCTCGCGTTGCTTAATGCGATATTATACGCTGCACAAAAAATTCCAAGATATATCCGATGAATGAGAATTGAGAATAACATTTTACGTAGTTTGAAGAAATTTAGAAATTATCGAGAGAAATATTAAATGATATTTGTGCGAATCTCGTCAATGCCCTCTACCAAGCCCCCATCTTCATATTGTTCCAAATACGCTCGATATTGGAGCGAACGCGGATTTGGTTTCGCGTTATTGCATTAACAGATCAAACGTGACCGGTGAGGACAGACCGTTCAATCCTACGCAATCGTGTTACCGCAAAAACATGGAAAAATCGACGGAAGCTCGGCGTGTTACTTCCGATGATCCGACATGTCAGTTTAACGCGAATTTCGGAGCGGCAAACCGCGAAATCGGGTTTTCGAAACTATTCCGACGAGCGGGGCCCCGCTCAGCGCCCGCGTGAATCTGCACATTGAATCAGATATAATTACCGGTAAATTAGCGGTCGAATTATGCAACAACGTTCGCATGATAATGCAACAGGGCTGGATATATCGAAAACATGAAACGCAAATTTCTCTGTTCTTTCTTATTGCATTCGGAAGTACGAAACCCTATCGTTCTCTTTAAAATATTTGATTTTTATTTCTTCCGCAAGTCTTTCTTTAACATTATAATATTATTTGAACTAAACGATATTGATATTTTATCATTGATATACATAAAAGAATGGAGATAGGAAAATCGCATTCACAATTGAATATTGCCTCATTTTTTTCTTATTTTTAGTTGCTCGACAATGGGCGCTTTGATAATTTCCTTTGTGAAAAAATAATGCAATAGAAACGCGCGTTCTGTGTAATCGAATTACTCTCTTTTCGATAGATAAACTCTTTTTACTGTGATATCTTTCAAAACTCTCAAAGATACGGTATCTCGGAATGGAACATCCGTCGCTCTCATGCATTTTAAACGCATATTTAAACTCGATTAATCGAATAACGGGTATAGAGATAATTGAACATTCTACCGAGGAGTTACATTTTTACAGTCACTGTTCATATAGCTTGTGGACGAGAGCTAGACATTTTTTCTCATTATAATTAGCCTATCGTTCCACTAGCGCGGTTTCGCTTTTCATCCCCTGTCTATCGTCCCTTTATCATCTCTGCCCCCTAATCTACTATAGCTTCGCTATTTTTATTTTCTGTCACACTCTGCGCACGTTCTTCTCACGCGGTACATTTTGCCAGATGTTCAAACGACCTCTTTCTCGACGTACTTCACAACTCTCTACGTCCTCGCCGCTCGTTCTCACATCTTATCCTCCAACTTCTGACTTTCTTTTGCCACGCTATCATGTGGTGTTTATTTCAGTCGGGTTCTTGTAAGAAATTATATCCTGCGCGGAATTGTACCCAATAAAACTATTCGAAATGTGTTAGTACTACATTTCGTAATTTTGTTCAACGCATGTCTGAAAATGTTCTCTACATAAAAAGAGAGAGAGAGAGAGAGAGAGAGAGAGAGAGAGAGAGAGAGAGAGAGAGAGAGAGAGAGAGAGAGAGAGAGAGAAAGAGAGAGAGAACATCTTATTAAATAATGTAAAGATAGTGTTATATTACACACACATACGGGTGTATTTTTACATAATGTTAATATTTTTGAATAATATAAAAATTAAAATATTTATTAAAATTAATAATACTGATAAATAGTGCTTAATAATGAAGAGAATAAGAAATGTCTTTCTCTCTATTAAAATTTAATCGGACGCTATTATTTTCGCAATTTTTTATGTCTAATATGTGTAGTATCTACGCGTAATCTTCTATCTCAAAAGGATTTTCTTTTCACTGGATTTCGAACACACAGCGAAGAGAATAATTCATTTTGAGCTATTAAACGAAGGCCAAACTATTATAGCGGAGATTTATTGTTTCATGTTACAACAGACTTACGAAAAACTCCGGGAAAAGCAACCTGCTTTCATCAATCGAAAGGGTCCTTTGTTATCACGGGATAACGTGAGAACCCTATACTACATAGATCACGCGACAAATGGTTGCGAAGTTAAGCTAGGAAATTCTGTCTCATCCATCATATTCTCCGGATATTTCCAACCGATTACCATCTCTCCCGAGATTTTGAGAAACGATATGTAGCGGGAAACATTTGAGAACCGGAGCGGAGATTTAGAAAATCTGCTAACTAACTTTGTCACCGTTAAAACAGCTAAATTCTATCAAGAGAGCGTTTACAATTTAAATAGATATCGGGAAAATATCGTTGAATGCTAACAAAGTTTGTTTTCATGAAAAAAAACTGTTTAACTTGAATAATATATTGTTTTATTACGAAAATTCAATCCCGAAAACAATGGTTAAAGAATCTACCGTTAAATGGATCGATATTTTCGGAATATTTTATATTACATCGCGTACATTATTTTACCGTCACGACGGAGTGAAAAATGACGTTGCGTTTTTGCTTCACATCGACGCGGCGAGTTGTTGTTCTATTTAGAAAATTAATAACAAGCATTAACTAGTAACGACATGTGACGTATGCATCTCGTAAGCGCGGCGAAATGCGTGGCTTAAATGCACGTCAGCAGCGTGCTCAGACTGACCGTAGGATGAGGTTGGCCGAGTGCATATAATACCCGTCCTTCGGTAATCGATCGTACTCGTTTCGGCTGCAAACGTAATTACGGCTGTCAAAGGAGATGCACGCTCTTTTGTGAAAGGGACTGTACATGGCTCTCAGGAAATAGAGAGAAAGATACTCTTCGACCGAGAATCTCTCCGGGCACTTTGATGACCGATCGTCTCTCTCTCTCTCCTCTCCTCTCTCTATCTCTCTCTCTCTCCCTCTCTCTATCTCTATCTCTCTTTCTTCCATGCTTTCAGCGTACGGACTTTCATTAGGTGGATCGGAATCTGTTTCTTTCGCTCTCGTTGCGGAAACTTTCCGGATATTTGCTTGGGATAGCGATCACATATCACGGCGGACGAGGCAGCAGAGAGATGGGCATGTTTCTAAATTTAGTTATCTCATCGTAGTAGTTTATTTTGAAAGTTAAGTTAGAAAAACGAGTTTTTCTTTCGTAAAACACATTTTCCGAAAAACATATATAAAGTAAAAATCCGAAATTATTGAAAATATGGAACATTTTGATAATTTTGCACTGTGGAATATTGCGTTGCTTTACGATTAATGTACGGAATGTTTTTTTTTTAATTTATTATATAGTTTGAAAAAAATTGATACAAACATATATATTTACTTTTATTAAAAGAAATATTAATTTATATTTTATATCTACATTTCGTAAAAATCTTTAACGTTTTGAAACTTGTACTACTTTTACAAACAAAGCACGTGTTTGTATGACACATTTGATAAATTTTATCAGTCGATTGAATCACAGATGATCATCATGTGTTAATAAAATCTCTCGTTTATCACGCTTGTCAAGATAAAATCGATTTAACAATTTGAAATATTGTGTCCATAAATAAAGCTTCGAGAGAAGTAGGAAGAAAGATGTTACAATATTTATTTATATTTTAAATTGAAATATTCTTTTATAAATAAGAGATCGTAATACACAAATGATATACAAAAAATATATTCATAGAAAAAAGAGAATTTGCTACATGTAAAAATGAATGATCGAAGCTAAAGTAATTGGCTCAATTGGAGATAATGTTTCACATTCTTTTGTTTACATGCATATATTATGTATGATATTTTTATCTTGTTACTTATATCATAATATAAAATAATTTATTTTCAAACTTAAAAATCTCGGCCTTTGCACTGAAATTTACTAATGATATACTAATAATACTATAATAAAAATTAGCGCAGAGAAAATTTAATACACAGCAATAAATGTGTTAAGTATAGAGTGTGCTTTAGAGTCAATTAATATTATTTAATGAATTTTTCAATATATACGCGCAAAATAATACGCGATCAAATAAAAAACTCAGTTATGTAAGATACAATCGATGAAAGATATTTCTTCAATTGAGAATCTAGTTGGAAAGAACAGAGATAAAAGATCAGTTTACAGATAAAAGTCTAATAAAACTAATAAAAGAAATGATACAACGAATGGGCATTGTCTCCAAACTGCTCTATATAAAGGCAATTGAAAATGATGAGTTGCCGATGAGAATAACGCGTGGAAGAGGAGTTCTCCGTCCTCCCAAAAGGAAAAAAAAAAAAAGGGGACGAAAATTTCATCGGCGTTGCGTTAATGGATTTCCACGTTTCTCCCGAGGGAAACACTTGGTCTTGATGACCCAATTAAAAGGCGGAATAACCGGGCATTATCGTTGAACTGATAACGCCGGATCTCGTAACGAGCGCGTGTAAGCGCTTTTCCGCGCGTTACCGCAATGGCGGCTACTAAAAAAAATTGTAGCTACTCGATCCGTGCATATCGGGTAAAACGCGCGCGCGGACAAGCCGAGCTTAATTAAAACTGTTTCTATCACGAGGGGGCTCGATGTACCTCATCGAAAGGTTGCTTTTCAATTGCGTAATTAAGCGAATTCCATGAAACGACGTATTAAACGATCGCGATAAGCGATAACGTTTGTCAGGGGTTTGTTTATCGGCATTTATCGCTGACGATTTTACGATTCGATCTCTAATGATTTATTACCGGAATTAAATATTAGGTAAATCCGATATTCACCTAATAATATCTCCCTTGAAGAGTACCATTTCATTTGCAGACATTTTCATTCTGAATATCAATTAATACGGATTTATAAGTGCCACTTTTATATAC
The DNA here is from genome assembly GCA_963971435.1 of Lasius platythorax. Classification (NCBI taxonomy): domain Eukaryota; kingdom Metazoa; phylum Arthropoda; class Insecta; order Hymenoptera; family Formicidae; genus Lasius; species Lasius platythorax. The sequence goes on from OZ020539.1 coordinate 17,731,846, forward strand.
GGCCAAGCATTTTATTAGGCAATATAAAATAATTAATTAAATTTAATTGCGCTTACTCTCCAAAATCTTCTCTCTCACACAATATTGTGGTATTAAATTACGCAATAAACTTTTAATCGTGTGAAACTTGGTATTATCTCTATATTACAATAAATAATAAAACATGATTGATCTATTTCACATATTAACTTCCAACTCTTGCATATTATATATTATGTTATTGTGTGTGGAAATATATATACGATTCATATATTCATATATTATCCGAGAAAAATTAATAAAAGCATAAATTCTCTAAGTGTCCCCGGTATGATCCCAGTGAATGACCAATTTTATGAATTTGCTTTCTTTATGGCTCTTACGCGCTTCTTCGTTAATTTTCAATTTATGCCGCGCAGCCCGCAGCGGCATGAAATATTCCGCTTCTTATTTAACCGTGCACCGTACGTCAGAAGTATTTTAAACGATCGCTCATGAATAAAACAAATCGTCACATTTAAATTACCATGGCCAATAAGATAACGCGCCATAAATTTTCATAAACTCATCTTTATTAAACTCTTATTAAAGCAAGTGCTACCGTTTGCAACAAAGTGGCTTATTCCGCGTGAATCATGGTATCCTTACTGATAATTGCAATAACGAGGCTTGTTTATCATTCCGTGATACAATTTTAATTCTTTACGTAATTCATAGCAACAATAATATGATTAAAGAGCACAGTCATCTTTAAGAACGAGAATTCTCGTGTAACATAATTAGTCTCCTCGTTATAAGAAATTAAGGAACGAATTAAATTATTCTCGATGCTACAAGAGAAGAGAGAAAGCGCAAAATATTATTATATTTGCATATTATATTATTATATCTGCAGTTTGTTTCATTTGCGAATAATATAACGATAATATAAATAATCTTCAATAAATCTCTCTTTGTGTATATAAGCACAACCTCTTTCGAATAAATCTCAACCAGAGAAACTCTCCAACGTTATTGATGGCTGCTTGACCAATTCGTATCAGCTCGTTAATAATACCGGGAGCTTTTTCGTTCGAGATCGGCGCGACGACAAGGTTTTAAATTAATGTCAAGAAGAAGGTCACGGATTGGTGGGTTCTCGGCAGGATGGCACACGGCTGGGATCGTAGAATTCGACGATTACAAATTACTGGGCAAACTGCGACCACACCGCACCGGCGCGGCGCGGTCCCTGACCCCCTTTTCTCCTGGACCCCCTCCCCCTCCCCCTCCCCCTCCCGGCCTCTTCATCCCGCGAAACCGCGCGTTTCTAACGTCGGAAATTTACGGTCGTCCTCGTGAATTTAGCCGGCTGGCGTTACGAAAATCGAAGGTGTAATTTATACGGTCAACCGTCATTTTCACCGAGGCCTGAAGCCTTAATGGCACCCTTCGGAATCCGATGTCGTACGGCGACGTGTGGTACGTCATGTCCGTCGCGTCCTGGTGCGACGCTCGCAATCTCGGTACGCGACGCCGATAATTATCGATTCCACATCGCGTGTCTCGAACGTCATCGTCGCGCCGTCAAGGTTCACCGATAATAATCGGGAGAATCGGACGGGGCCGGTAATTAATACGCCGCGTTTATTCAAATTGGTATTTTTCAACGACGATCGGCTCGTCGAAAGGGGAACCGGATTAGCGAAAACAAAGATAAAGATATTTCATTATCTCTCGAAACGTTTTCTCTGGGAACACGTGTTGCTTCGCAATAATTGACAATTAAAAAAATCATCGTATACAATTACGTGTAAATTATGTTATTAACGTCAATTAATAATTCGTGACGGTAAACGATAAAGGTAATTAATAATTTCGATTATACATGTGATATGATTATAAGTGATTGTACGAGTGTGGTACTTGCGTCGAACTATTAATTAACGGTTCCCAATTCCCGATACGTCGAATTGGTGGTAATATGTAACACCTCGCTAAACCATATACCAACTATGTTACGTAAAAACCATAATCCAATCTGTGTAGGGCTACGTAGATTGATTAACCGCAATCTCTGAATTGTTATTCGATAATTTAAATTTCAGAAAAAATGTTTCTTATTTTCTAGTGTATTTAAAATTCTGCATTTTATGTGCTATTTTTCGGAGAGAGAGGTGTGTAAATTATAATATATAAATATATATAAATCTTATCTATCCCTTATAAATATATATAAATCAATTTATTTATAAAATTCTTGAAACTACACATTATTCTTGATTAAAGTTTTCGATTCTTGGATATACGAAGTTCTGAGTGTCGTTCATTTCAGATCCTTGATTACATGTGCTAGACTACAGTAGTCGGTTAATATGAGGCACACTCAAAATCGATTATGATTGCGAGACACTCGCGCACGACTCGATCTCTTCCTCAAACGCCAAGATTCTCGTATGGCTGTGTTATATCTAATGCAAGAAGTTTCTCAATTTAGTTCGCAATGGAGTACACATCGCAACTACATTCGCTGTTAAACGCACACGAAACTAGTGATACGAATTGTGCGGTGTTTCTCCAGGAACGCGAAGATTTTGATTGTCTTCAAAAATTAATAATGATAATAATAATTTTGTTGCAGAAATTAATTAATATGCGGAGGCTTCATTTTAACCCGGTGTTGTTAATTTAATTTTATCGATAAAGTCAAAACTACAAATGTGTATCGCAAAATAAAGAGCAAATAATCACGTGAAGTGAAGTTTTTACAAAGAGATAATTTTTCTCATATATAGAGTTGCGTTCCTCCAAAATTTATTTTAAAAATAAATTAAACTTTTAATTTATTTCAAGAGCATAAATGAAAATATCTCTGAAAGATAAGGGAAGAGAGAGAGATAGAGAGAGATTGCGCGCATTTGCAATTTGAAAAAGAACTATTCTGCATATACATATGTATGTATAATTCTAAGCAACCGATGCGAACGCAAATTGTTACGATACGAAAATTTCGTTCAAGCTACTTACGCAAATATTAAAAATTCGGCATTATGATGGATTATAATTCGTCGATTTTCAACGCCATGTGTTCACGAAAGGCGAAAGATCGTCAAACGCAGGAATTACTTCCGCCGAAATATGCTCGTATATGCATGTACAATATTTATGTATACGTTAAATGGATGTTCGCACATATATTGAGACGAATAAAAAAGATCTTTGAAAACACGCGTACGCGATAAGCGTGGTATTTCAAAATGCGGTCCATATACGACTAGTAAGCGGAGAGAACTTCCTCAATTTATTCCTCAGACGCTACCGCGCGCGCGATGTGAATGTAGCACGACGCTCTTGCTGAATGCGCTCTCTCGTCGCGCAAAACCGGTAAAATCTCTCATCGCCCAAATAGTCGACAACGACGAGCACAACGGTAACAACCTCTTTCGAGTTCAACGATCAATTATCTATCGCGCCTTGGGAATTCCTAATTGTACGTTTCATGTTTCTACAAAAAAAATAGCTCTTCAACTGTAGCATGTATTTTGCTAGATGTTTAAATTTATTTGTCGCGTAATGAAAAATGCCCTAACTTGAGACATTTGACAAAAAAAAATGGCAGTTTTTTTTTTTATATTTGATAAAAAGAAAAATCTGCCTCAAAAGAATGATTTACGGGAATTATTTTAACATTCGTTGTAAAAGTGATATTTTTGTTTTATATGAATAACTATGAAATAACATAATAAGAAAATATTACACATTTTGCTAATCTTTTGCAGCAACTCATATCGCATTTCAACTTTCGACGACTTTTTTTCTAATTCTGATATATCGTGTAACGCTTAAAAACGGACTGTGACGCTTTAAGAAGGGGTGCTCGTAAAAGTTGGTTGATATTTTAATTATTCCCGATCTAATATATGAAAAAAGTCATTTGCAATTCTCTAAGTCATCTTAAGCCGATCTATCACGTAACGGTATCGAGGTGTTAGATCGTGAACACTTGACTTTTAAATAATCCGCTTGAGAGTGAAAGAACGCGTCGCGTAGATTTTGTCGACTCACACACTTCAACTTGAGGAACGAATGCAGTTTTCTTTTATCGACCGCGGCACCGATGAATTACATAAGGCGTCTGATTTATTCGCGTTTCGCATTTACGATAACGGCCGGCAATTATCGTCCGACCTGGTTTTTTTTTAATTTTTTTTTAATGCACTGCATGCGTGCGAACTGCTTGCTATAACGCATCGTCGGGGCGCGCGGCGTTAATTCTCGTTAATTACCCTTCTAATTTCAATACGCATCGCGTGCAACGCGAATCTTACGCGATGGCGATTAATTATGCGTCCTTATCATTCGTCGTAGACGTTTAACGTTAGAGTAACCGGCGCGTATCGCGGTGAATTATAGCGTTTGTTGCATTGCGCAACGAAATTGATTAGCGTTGCCGGTTCTTCCCGAATCGTTTGAAACTGAGTTTCTTGCTGTTATCAGCGGTAGCACTTGTTAATCGAAACTGCGAGATTTCACTTGCATTAAACGCGATCTCATGGACTTGCTTCAACGAATAATTATTTTTCATCTGGATTCTTGTTTCAATTTGAAGCAGATTTTTTTTTCTAACTAAAATTATCGAGAAAGATCATCATTTATCGCGCAAATTGCCAATTTGAAATATTAAATATCTTGGTATTTAATTTTTAAGTTATTTGTAATTGTTAATATAAAGTCTATTGAAAAATAATGTTTTACTATTTGCTTGCATTTCTGCTTAATTTTTTGGAAAATTTTTTATTTTCAACAAAATTCACTTAAATATTATTAACCCTTCAAAGTTTTCACTGCAAGAAGAAAATTAATAAAAAAAGTAGATAAAAAATTATACTGCATAGGTATATCGATAATTGTGTATAATGGCAATTTTTGATAGATTCGCTGTAAAAAATATATTAGCTTTTGACACAGACGAAAAATATAATTTTAAGAAAATCGCATTGTATTTAAAATCTATTCTTGTTTTAATGGCAAGATTAATATACGCGCGATTACTTATTTTCAAATCACGCAACCACAATTCACATCATGCCACGTTATCCTACTTTCGACCTTAATGTATCAGGCTTTTCGAGAATATAGGGTCGAGATCCCTGGGAAATCAGAGAAGAGTTTTTTTTTTATCTCCGATTCTGTCGTGCGTGCGCGCGTGGACACGCTCCGATTCGGGCGTTGTTTGCTTATCGCGGAGGAACGTAAATTAAGGAACTGGCGTTCATAAATCACACAACTAGAACGGAGTGTATCGCCGTCAGAATATCAAAACGTCGTCGGAGGGCATACACGACGAACGTAGGAGAGTCGGAGTCGGAATAACTTAGCGGAAACGTCGGGGAAAAAAATCGCGCTTTAATCGCGTTCGTTCGTCTTGCGAGCTTTAATAGCGCGTTGCTCGGCTCCTAGAGAAACATTTATCTAAAGGCTTTATTTCTTTTCTCTCCTCTTTCCATATTGCACCGCAAACGTTACGTTGATATGAGTTTAAGAAAACCGTACACGCCGGCAGAAACTCGTCTCTTTTCTGAAATTTAGATACCAGTCTTCCTTAACAAACAGTAATCTTTAAAGCTTAATTAGCCGTTCAGTATTGAAAATTACAGCTGCAAAATAAATATTTATTCTTTCAAATCATTTAACACAAATGTGTACTATTTGATTGAAAATTTAAATTAATGATCTCTTAATTAATATTCATTAAAATATATAAAAGTATCGAAATTTCAGATCGTTTACTTTAAAAATTATTTATTATATAAGAATATATATTGAAATAAATCAATTATTTTGGCGTACAATATAAAGATTATAAAAAAATTGATAAAGTCTCAAATGTAACGTTCTCATTAGTAATTTCAGTCACAGGAAAATGAGCTCGATACATACAACGGAAGCTAATTAGCATGGCAAACGCTTTAATTTCAAAAGCCTGTAACACCATCGTTTCAGAAATTGCTAGTCGACTGCTGAGGAAATACTCTATTTTTACGTGATTCGAATTTCGAAGTTTCCCGTTCGTTAATCTTCTTGAGGTTTATATACACCGAGAAACTTCCAATTAACTCCGCGACGTTTACGATTCGGCGGCTACGATTGATTATTCTAATAGTTAATCCGAATTCCGTGAAACGTGACTATAAACGTGATCGTGGGGTGAATTTTAGCGATTTATCGCCTTCTTTATCTGCATGTCGCGTGTATTTATTTTTTTTTTATTCTTTAAAAATTTAAAACGACGAAAGCGCTTCTCGTCTTAGTTTTATTTACTTAATAGTCGGATGTTGTGTAGGAGAAAATTTTGCGCGGTCACGTCGTCGAAATTCAAAGTCTCCATCTCGCCGCGAAACGATCGAGATTGTACTTTGATGTGTTTCCTCTTACGTGCTTCGAATTGTACTTCGCACACGCAACCATTCTCGTTTCGTGTCTTCGCGACGTTTGTTAGAGAAATTAGAATTTGTCTTACGAGGTAATCGTCCGGGAACCAGATTCGCTCCGGCAAATAGATTCTCGCAGCATACTCACCTGAAACACACACATAAGAAACGTATTTATTAGTGACGTAGTTTACAAATCATAAAAAGAATTCGTTCAAAAATGGGGGAAAAGTTTATGTATCTATATACAGATAATATTGTACAATACGTTATAATCTCTGATAGATATCAAATTTATTTCCCCAGCTGCACGCTATTAAAAACGTTTATCCTATTTAAAAATAAGAGAGATATGTTCCCACATTTATGTTTTGAAGAATAAAAGGAGATACAGAGAGGAAAATATACACAAAGAACAACTGAAAAAAACGAGAATAGATATATTCATGATGTAGACATGATTTTATTATTTTTTTCTTAAAAAAAAAAAAAAATCACGGTACGATGATATTTCTATTTATTAGTTGCTCGTTGTGCGTGTGTGTGTGTGTGTGTTATATATATACATATATATCGCAAAAGACTGTATAGTGGTAGCGAAGCTTTACTTACTCCTGAAAAAGTTTCGAAAGGGTATTACTATTCTTTGGAAAGCTTATTTCGTAACTGTGGTTCAGAAAAGCTTTTACTTGTCAACTTAAATATATATGTATATATATATATACACACATATATTTAAGTTGACAAGAAAAAGGTTTGTGTGTGTGTGTGTGTGTAGATTATTTATGTTAGTAATTAAATTTTAAATATTAAGAACTTTCTTATAAGATAAAGTTCAATGTAAATGAACGTGTGGCTTTGATAATATCATTCTATTACTTATTGATATTTTTTGAAACTTAGTTCGCTAAAATCCTTCAACTTTAACGGTAACTTTAATGTTATGGCAATCTCGCACGGTATTAAGTCCTTTATTAAATTTTCGCTAAGAAACCAAGTATAATTTGCATGAAATATAGAAAGCTGCTAGACATTGATCGAATGGAATGTTCTATATATTATCCATCGCCGAATTAATGCTCTGAGAGCGAATAAATGCTCTGAAAGCGAATTGACGTTTTTTTTTTCACTCATATCAGAAAGCAGACGGTAAAATCAAATGACAGCTTCTATTTTTATCTCTCATGCATTTAACATATATAAATCGTATTTTATTAATTTTGCATAAATCGTCACAAAGCTATCTTATAAAAAATGACATATCACTGTCACTATTGTTTGACTTAATAATATCTCAAATAAACATTTAAATTTTTCCTAACTTTTTTTTAAAATGCATATTTGTTCATATGTCTTTTAAATCAAGCAATAAAAATATATCAATTGAAATGTTATTGGACTCCAAAAATTAATCGAAACTATACATTATTTCTTACATAAATTGAAGTCAATTTTTGTTAATGAAGAGGTTGAAGCTTTAATAACTCGTATTTCGTGAATGGAATTCACAAATCAAGATAAATAATAAGACGTTATATTATACGTCATATTATACATTATAAGGCAGATTTCGCTTCAACTTAATTTTAAGATGAAATTAATTTAATAACATTAAGCATTGTCTCCCCGAAATTTAAAAATCTATGGAAAAATATTATGGCTGTTTTCAACATTTTTTTTTCATGAGAGAAAAATTATCACCAAATTTCACAAGAAACAACTTTGTGAGTAAACAACTTTTTACCAACCTCGAAATATTCTGTACAATTATAGCAAATCAAAATAAATAAACAACATTTTTTCACACGACAACACGTTCTTATTTGAGAAACTACATTATTTGCCTGCGTTATTGGCGTTATGCCGTTTAATTAAATGCGGCGTAACTTCCCCGAGGCATGTTTACGGTTCTATGTACGATATTGAAGATCAGTCGACCGTAACAAAGCCCCGGTGCCTCGCTAGGTGACGACACGGCTGGGAGATTTCGGAAATGCTAGAATATTTCGAAAACTACAAGTTAATGAACAAGCTGGACGCGAACAATAGTTTTTTTTTTGGAACATAAAAACGTAGCTCAGTTATTTATTTAACAGTATAAGAAGATTGTTTAAGTACAAGAATATTATTTAAGTATTTTATTGTAAGATGCTCTTATAAATATTTGTAAAATACAACATAACTTATATTATAAAATAATTGTAAAATATATACAAACAAATATATTAAAAGCTTAATCATTTTTTCTAAAAGTTTTTTGAAATTATATATAATGTGTGTGTATATATATATATATATATATATATATATGTATAAGTGTGTGTGTGTGTGTGTGTGTGTGTGTGTGTGTATAGAACTTTACTAGCATGCGTGAAATTCTTTTTAAATTAAGATAAAACTGTGTTTTATGCGAGCGGAGAGAATTAAGAATAAATATATTCCAAAATATTAAACCGTGGTCTGATCTTAATCAATTAAGAACATGAAGTTGATTCTTAAATTAAAATATCGGTCAAGTCCATCGCGAAAACACTGTCGACGACGAATTTCGCACGGTAGGATTCGACAAACACGCTAAATCACTTAATACATCCATGTCCAAATATATTACGGAGAGATCACAAGAAAAACCAAAGAATTTAAATTCTCGTGACTTTACGTGCTGAATGCGTGCAAAACTATTCGTACACGAAACGGTGATGAAAAATATTTAACATTCCGCATTCGAACGTTGCTCGTGAAACATAGCACGCGACAACAATAATTAAGAGACACGTTATTGCTATTTTACATAAAGCTGTAGAATAATTTTATTCATGCATCGAATGTAATGAAAGCAATTTTATCCATACAAGGTAGTAAAAAAAGTCTGATTGAATTTAAAATAATATTTTCTGTGTAAAATATTAATATCCATTATTTCATCATTTATGTACGCAAAATACATGACAATATAATTATTTATATAATCATATTCACAATCTATTTATAATAATAATCGACAACGGCAGAACGTTTAAACAAAGTTAATATTATATATTAAAATTATTTGCATAAGATGTAAAGTTTGCTCTTAAATTTTTCAAATTATTGCTTGCTCTTCTCTTTACGAGTTTATAAACATTACTATTCATATCCGATAAGTATACATGCCCGTCGATTTACAAGAATTTTACGAGAGCTAAACGATGAATACTCGCGCGGAATGCGCGAATAAAATGGCATCGACCACGTATATCGAACCGGTTATCGTTTTTCGGATTCGGTTTTCGCTCGTGTTCGCGCGCACGTAACGACGAAATAAGTAGGTGAGCGCTAATCGCGGCCAATTAAAAACGAGCCGCGCTAATGGAACGGACATTTATGCCGCACTTCGCTGACGCAGCGGAATTAGGTATGCTATTCGGCCCGATATTTATCGGCGATTCGGCGTTCTCGTTTTGTATTTCTTCCAATGAAAAGGAAGAGCGTTCCCCGTTTTACGAGCGTGATCGCTATTCGATCAGGAAAATGTTGTACTGCCATTACAACGAGCAACATTCTTCAATCTATCCTTTTTTTTTCTCGTGAAATACATTTGTTACGAGAAGGTAACATAGGTACCGGAAACAAAATTTTAAAGGAATCAAGAAAAATCTGTATATTTGGAAAAATATATCGAAAAATTTTGTGCGCGCTTCTTTTCGCTCAAGACATGCAAAACAGTTTTCTTCTATATGTGCGACACGTATGTGCATATTGTTGTTGATATTTAAAAATTACTTAGCATTTTATTATGTAAACAAAACGATTATTTTTATTTAATTTCACAATTACCTTTTTTTTAAAATGACCAATTAAATTACTTCGTTAAGTTACAAGATTTTATTGATTTTTGTGTCTAAAACAAAAATTGTTATCTTTTTTTTTAAATAACCGATTAAGTTATGTCATTTCAATGATTCATGTGCTTACAACACGTACAAATTTAAAAAAAAATTGTCATTTAAAAAAATTTCATTTAAAAAAAAATGATGCGAGATCAAGTATATTTATTACCCCTATGATGTATAGATATAATAGAAGATTTTATCATTTATAAAGTTAACAATAAAATTATTACTGCAGAAATGTGCGTATGAATACTGGCATATAGAAAAAAAAAGAATAAAAAATCACATTTATATATTTAAGCTCTATCGAAACTTTTTTAATAAAAGTGGATGAGCATTCATTGTTTTAAATTTTGGCAGGATGATATATTAGTGAATAATCTGACTATTACTATTATATTATTCTTAATTATATTTTTGCATATGAAATTTTTTATTTAACATACAATATTACTAACTCAATTACGATAGTTTCGTTTTAATATGCACTGTCGACACTAATAAAATTGAAAATGTTACAGAAAGCTAAATTATATTTAGCAAAAAAGGGAAATAGATTTGAAATCTGCATTAAACTTCTGACGCAAAAAACATTTTATTTTCTTTCCATGGCAAAGATATGTTATCCATTCGAATATCGAAATACACATATTTTTGCTTCATTCGAGTATCAAAATACATGTATTTGTATCCAATGTTATTTATTAATCCCTATAAATTCTCGTATTGCGCAACATTTGATTCACTTTGATCCCAAATAAGGATGCTAGCTTTAAATAATCAACCATATCATTCGATTTTAAATATCGAATTCAATAATCATCCCCAGAGATGACGCTCTTTATGTCCTTTGTGGTCTCTCAAATGCAATTTTCCTTGATTTTCAAGTCTATTTGCGTTGACGATTCTTAAATCGCCCCAATTTTTAAAGCGCCGTTAAAAAAAGACGATTTCAGTTCAGCATTCAGTAGGAGAGAAATTGGAGAAAAAAATTTGGTCGTAAAACTTTCATTGTCGCGTCCTTATGAAATTTCACGTTGTCAAAGATGAAACCGTCGTACGACTACTCGTAAAAACTGAATTTAATTCCTCTTATTCGACTAATTAAATTTACACACATATATATTGTATATATATATATATATATATATATATATATATATATATAGTATATGTGCAGCAATGTCTCTAATTGTCCTCGTTTTATTCTCTGGCGCGTTTCGTCGTTACGCTTCACAGGACCAGCGAGCGCTTTACCGCCATCGTCCTTTCGATTCTAATCGCGCGCGATTATGCGTGCATGTGAATTACACGCGACGATCGAAAACCACTCGAGCGACGAAATCAAATTATTCCGAATTCCAGGACTAGAATCCGGTCGACCGGCGAAATATATACGCCGGACAAATTGCCGAACGAGGTAAGGTATTTTAGTGATATGCGGGAAATCCGTGTGTTGATAATCTTTCGATCACCCGGAAATTCAATAGAGCTTCTTACAATAAGGTTGCTGCAAAATAACGCGCAATTTGTGTCTTAATAACATTTATCATTTGCTACACGATTTATTTGTTAGTATAAGATTCTTTTTTTTTTTTTATCTCAAAGATCTTTCTCTAACGCGATAATATTTTTGCGCTGTTTTTTGCCACGTGTTTTTCCGAATACTATTCTTGTTGTATTTTTTAATATTATCTGCACGTATCCTGCAATTTTTTTATTTTTGTTATGGCGAAATGTAGATAATTAAAAATATACGTTTCTAGCTTCATGACTGCGGCATTAGAATTTATCTTCTTGCTAATATGACTTTCTCTAATTGTGAAATTTACACGTGTTGTTTTTCGCAATATTATAATCGTGGAATAATATGTCATAGAAATTTTCTCTAATTTTTTGCTCGTTTCCACACGAATTTTTAATGTGGCTTGTAAAAGTATTTCGCGAAATATTTCAAGCAAATTTCTGTTAAAGAATCGTATCACGTTTTAACATGATGGTACGTGATTGTCGGATGTTTACTTTACAAGACCGTTTCGCGTGATGCTAAAGCTTTTCGCTTCAGTTCGACGTTTCGCGTATTGCGACAACTTAATAATTTTCCGACATATTCCGTATAATTCATCGTTTACATCGATGGAACAGATGCACGATCGGGAGATTAGTTGAAACCAACCGACGATTAGCGCACGATCCGAGGGGATTCGACGTGCGCGCGCGCGCAACTTACAGCTACTAAATAAAGGTGTAAGCCGGTGTAATTGAGTTCGCTGCCGGAAATACGGCGCTCACACTTGTTACTCCGCAGGTAGGGAACCGTGTTCCCGGTTTCTAATTAAGCCCGTCGTAATAACACGAGCGTCCGCTCGACCGGCGCAAAATCGACCGCGCGCGCGCAACCGCTTTTTGCTAGAGCGCAAATTTATGGATGTTGACTTTAGCTGGCGCACGATAATCTGTACAGGAATCTAACGATCGGCGCTTGATCTGCTTTTTCTTCTTCTTTCTTTTAACTTCCGAAGGCAAGGTCGAGGGGAGTGTCTCGAGAATATCGTGTTTCGCGAAAACACAGCCCCATTTTATATTATGAAAAACGTGGGAAGTATATGTGAAATGTGTACGTTTGTGCATTTTCAGTGTGTCTGTGTATCAGCGATCAAATAAAGTCGTATTTTTATGCAGCGCAACCGTCGGACATACGAACCGAACCGGTTTGCATCGAAATTGCATCGAAATTGCATCGAAATAAGCGTCGCGAGCAAATTTATATATACTATGTCTACATAATTTATACAGACAGTTCTTTCGCGTAAAATATTCTCCTTTTATTAATATATCGTACGAGTATGCACATCTAATAGATATGCATGCGCAGTCGCGCTAATAAAATCAATTATGATTAAGGTTGACTGACGTGGGAACCGTGCTACTTCGAATTTTATTAATAATTTTAATACACGTATCACGTTACTCTATTTAATCGGAGATATTTAGTCGCTCCGTTGCGAACTTTAATATCCAAGATAAACATACGATATTTATCGTTCGCGATGTCTTAAAACTTGATCAACGATATCGAGACTTTGAGAGATGGATTTATAGACACTGATTTAAAGAGGGATAAAGAGAAAAGAGCGCTCTCTCTCTCCCTACTAATTTTTATATTTTTCGCAAAGTTACGCGCGCGCGTAGTAACTCTTAGACAACTATTTCCAACGGATTCCAACGGAAACTGTCGGATTAATCGGACGGACGTGCCGGAAGTGCATTTCTGGAGAAGCGTGCAGCAATCGTGTCGGCATTCGTTTCGCGGTCCCGTACGGGCGCACAACTATTCCGAACTATCGGTCGAAACTGTCAATTTGCACGGAAGAGTCAGTCGACGGTCGAAACGCAGTCCTGCAGTAGCGAATAAATAACGTTTGCCGGAAACGCGTTGTAGAATCTGGCATTCTCAACATACACCAATGGTGTAAAGGCTACGGTAATTAATATAAACACTCATCAAAATTTTGCGTTAACCGTAGAAGTTGAGCTTTTTTAAGAAATTTAAGAAAATATATAAAACAAAATTTTTATATATAATACAAAAAAATATAAACTGAAAAAATAAAGGTATTTATTAAAGAATTTTTTATAAATTATATGACTTGATAAAATAAATAAATTGACAATTCAAATATACATATAATGAATTAAGTAAAGAGTTGTTATCTATTTATATAACTTATGACAACAACAAAAAACAAACTAACATTTAAAAGCATCTAAGGACGAATTCTTAATAACTGTTTGCGAGAGAGAATGGCCCAAAACAATTCTTTCAATAAGTCGTTATAGTACGATTGTGCGATATAATCTCTTATTTGTATTTCTCGTCGCATTTCTTTTGATTTCTGGAGCCATTGGAAAGAGTTTCGAGCCTTTTGTACTTTTTTACACCTTGGAAGCATTTACAGTTACTAACAATTACGCATCTTTAGCTGCGCGTTTTCTTAGCATTCTATAATAATTACAGATACAAGTCCCATTGTAATCCCCGCGTAGTTACCGCGTAAAAGAAATATAAAAAAAAAAACGATATTGCACCGGAGTTCCTCGTATTACGGGAATATATACATATATCTAAATATATATATATATATATATATATATATATATATATATATATATATATATATTAAAAAGGAAAAATATTTCATTTCAAAATACATTTCATATGCGATACCGCTTGATCCGTACAGTGTCGCATTTGAATAGCTCAAGAAAATCCTTTATGAGATATATACTTAGGGTTTCCCCGGTTTCTCCTAGTTGGAATATTTCACTGTCCGGCGCAAAAGCGCGGGAAAAAAAGCGGGAGAAGCGCGGCGCGGTGGAAAGATCTACCACGCGAGGAGTGAAATTAACTCCGCGTCGATCCAGATTGAAAAAGTACCTATAATCGTAAGAGCTTTTTTCGTGCTACTAGGAGGGAGAGATGGAAGGACAAATGGAGGGGAAGAACGTAGAAGAAAATAAAGCTAGAGACAAATGGTGCCCCTTGTGCGTCAGTTGCGGAGAACGTCCGCGCCTTATAAATCGACGCATCGACACCCGTTACATCGGGAAAAAAAGCTAAAGATGACAGGCTCTCTCTCTCTCTCTTTCTCTTCGTAAAAAGTACAACTATAAATCTTGCTATAATGACGCTGAACTAGTCCTGCCGCCATCGATATATGTGTGACAAATTTTTTTATTTTTATTTCCCTTATTTTTCTCTCTCTCATTGCTTTCTATCGGACGCAATTTTCGCGAATTTTATCGTACTGATAGAAATTAACCATCGAACCACTGATGGAAATTAATTTGTCAAAATCGAAGCGGCTTGTTTAACGCTCTTCACACAGCTTATGAAATATCATAGTTTTGTGTGAAATCACAGCAAAGTCGTTAGTTTAATTGAACACGCGCGTGCTCGACAGATTGGATCGTTATAATTTTATTTACTCCACATTGACTCCACCATTGAAGCGAAAGCACTTCGTACCGAACAATTACGTTCCGCATTCGTCGTTTTGCTCTATCTCTCTTTCTCTCTCTTTCTCTCGCTTGAAAAAGATAAGCGATGAAAGAAGGGTAAAAACTTTCAGCACTTGGAAAAATTCTCGCCTATCCAAAACCGAGATTAACTCGCGAGATGCAGCTGCAGCTAGAAAGGAGTTTTCCGCCGCGGAGAGCTTTTCTCTTTGGGCTGCTAGATAAAGAAGATAAGGGAAAAGAGGAAGAGAAAGAGTGTGCGGAGAAAATAAAAAAAAAAAGAAAGACGACGTGGTATGTTTCAGTTGTGAAAACGCTTGCTCCTCATAAATCTTTCTCCACGTTACTCTCTCGAATCATCCTTCATGTTCTAAAATAAAATTAATCTCGCTGTCTATCCAACAAGAATGTCATCGTGACAGTTTTTTTTCAATAAAATAAAGCATCTTTCATAGAGTAATTTAATGGAATGTTGAAATGTTTAAAAAGTCACTGTGTCTTGTAAAATAGAAAACTATGCGGCAAAACGTACGTTCGGGAACAAAAGTTTCATATTTTTCAACGTATATCAATATCTCTCTTCCGATTGAACTGTTATAATCTTTCCAAAAGTTGCGTAAACGCTATGAATTTAAATAAGTCATGTTGCGGAATGACATAAATCTCACAGTAATCTGATAGTCAAAAGAACCATTTCCGCGTGGAAAAATCCTGCGTTCATGACATGTAACGGTTTTTTGAAAATATTATAGCTTCATTCATGAAGAGAAAGAGAGGGAGAGAGACCCCAAAAAAATCTATGTTCCTCGAGGGACAGAGAGACAGATAGTATCCATGTATAGCTTAACGATACGTTTTTCTACGTGCTTCGATGAAATTTCGGGGGTAACTTGATAGAGAGAAACAGAGAAAGAGACAAACAAAAATGCGTCGAAAAGGGTGCGCGGGATACAGTCAATACAACTTTCTACGTGCGTCAGTTGCAAAAAACGCTTGTATGTCACGTATCACCTGACTTCATATAGCCGGAACAATTCATGAAAACTAAAATTAAACCGAGCCGCTGGAGCCCGCGGGAGAAAATCCTTTCGATCGCTTGGCACATTTCCGGGATGAAAATATTCAAGTGTCTGCAATGACGCGATTTGTATGCAGCTGCGGTCGAAAAGCGGCTGTTTGAAACAAACCGTCTCGCTCTGATAAAAAAAAATTGCAAAACTATGATAAAAAAATCCTTTCACACAGTTTCGCCGAAATTAAATAGCTTGGATCGATTAGCGTTTAATTGATTTTTTGATAAATTAAAATTATTATCTTGTTTTACATCTTATTGTTTTAAGAAATATTATATTCTTTTTATCAATCAAACGATAATCCACAAAATATTACGATGTTGTTACAAATATAAGTATTTCAAACACTATGCAAACGTGTGTGGATAAGTAAAATGTTAATCAATAATAAATCCAGAAATGACATGTACATATGATGTCGTTAATAAAGAAGGAGAATAAAAAGAGAAAAAGCCAATCCTTCTATAGTATATTAAAAAAAAAAAAAAAAACAGTCATTTATCACAAATTGTTCTGGCCAAGCTACTCGTACAATGGAAATGAAATTAATGTTTGGAGTTTGGCCCAATAAAAAAGATCCTATAATCTTAAGAGCTTTCTTGTAATCATTCGAGATACGAATACAAAACAGAGAGAATGTGAGAAATGAACGATATTTATAACGATACATTGAATAAGAATGCGCGATTTAATAAAAAAAAATATGCACAGAATATAATAAATAGGCAAATCACATATATGTAAACCCTAATTTTAAAGTTGTTAAAAAAATAGTCAAAATTATTTATACATTAAAGTAAATAACAAGTTACAGTAGAAAATAAAACGTAAAAAAGAAACGAATAAAGAGCAATTTGAAAATTACTTATTCAAGTAAATTTGTATTATCAATTTATAAAGATTATTAAAGATTAATATATTTTTCCTGTATTCAACATATTTATGATATAAAATTGAAACAAATCAGGTACGCGTTGGACGTTAAAAATAGATTGCACTGAAAGCCAAAACAATCAAAAAAAGTATACGACAAGGGAGTAAAAACAAGCAAAAAGGAGTAAGCTTAAAATTGATGGAGGTGCGAGATCGATACGTAGATAAATAGATACATAGACAGATTTGAATAGATAGGTTGATTGATGGATGGATACGTGCTTTATATTGTTCCGCAGATATAATATATATTCCGTTAAAATATAAATACACATGACATACCTATATACATATCATAATATAGTATCAGCAAAAATATTAAAAGACAAAGTAAAATTAACAAAATAAATTTTTATATAATTAATTGTATTCTTATATGTATATCCCAAAAAATTAAAAAAAAATAAAAAAAAAACAAAGATATGTTCTATACATATATGTAGATGTGTTTCTGTGAGATAAAATATATTGATGTAAAACTCAAATTTATCTTAATTATTTACTCATTTTCAAAAAGCAATTAAGATACATAAAAATCGACATACAAAGAAAATAAAAAGAGATACAAGGAGAAAATATGAACTTGAAGAACACTCAAAAAACAGGACCCCGCGTCGCCTTGCTTGAGCTAATTGTAAGATCCTTTACGAATAGCCCTTCAATGACACCCGGGCATCACATCAATTATAGTTCCCCTCCCCCCATCTTTCTGTTATCTACCCGATGTCTATAGCAATGGGCTATATTTGCGCTCCTCATAAACTTTTCCTTTCGTTTCCAACATCCCTTTCGTCTTTTTCGCACTCGCGTTCATCGGAACTTTTTATGGAAATAGAGAGACGAGAGGGAAAGAGTAATCGCGCGTGGGACGAAAAACGTCAGAGTATCGAAGGATTCCCTGAATCGTTCGGTTTTTTTCGGGATTGCTAACTTTATCGATCCGCGTTTCTGATATGAAACCGCACGCGCGGACTTTCTGGAATCTTATAATCCGGTAATCAAATAAATAAATTTCATTGATATGCGCAATGTACAAATCGTGAGCGTTGACATTGTGAGACACGCGATAAATTAAGTCAACGTTGATAGTATCTTAAATTAGAATTTAATTGAATATTGCTATTCCAAATTAGTAAGAGATTATTCGCTTACTCCGCATAAAAGACGAAATAGATTATAATAGTATTCATTATAAATGCACATAATTGAATTATTCGCTATTGAATGTCGTTAATAATTAAATAACTCTCTTATATATTTCGACTTTCGCAATTTATCGCTTCATCACTGGCCGTGCACGCGGCTTTAAGGATGCAGATCTTCTCCAGGGAAATCTAGCGCGGCAAAACCGGTCCGAAACTGAAAAAAATGGCTTCGCGAAGTATTTCGATTTAAATTCGATTTAAATTATTTGCAAGTTTTGCAACATTCGCGCACACTTAAGGTTTTTCGCGTTAATTACACCGTATACGCATTCAACGAGTAATTACAGCCATTCGTCGCTCATGGATTTTGCGCGCGACTCGACGTTTTTCTTTCTTCGCGTGACGATCATCAGACACTGTCGTCGTCCGATGAAGGCCGATTGTACGCGTGCAAATTGAAGGCAACCGTTAAGTGCTTGCCCTAATTACCGTCGTTAATGATAAATCGCCTGCCAGTCTAATTAAATTAAATTTATGAGAATAATTAAGAGAGCTTGGATTACATGATATGTGCAAAGAATCTGACATTTTAACAAATACTTTCTCATTTTATGACTTTCGTTTGCATAATTAAATCTATCGATTTTTTCCACCATAAAGCTAATATATCTTATAAAGAATTAATATTACAATATGACAACAAAAATAATTTACATATATGTGACTGTTTTTTTTATTGAGATAGCTTTTATCCCACTTTTATCCGATGTTTGATTTATGGAAGAAGTAATAAATTTTTATTTGTTATTTTTGTATGTTATTATTTATGAGTTATTTATTTGGTTTTTCAAGATGTCGTTCCTCGATTGTAAGTATCACAAATATCCTGCTTCCATCGTATAAAGGAAATAGAAGACTGATAAATCGATGGAAGAAAAGACGACAATAATATTGCGAGTTGAATTTATCTATAATATTAGATCAATATTCCTAAATATTGCAAATATTTCAAAAATTTCTATAACTGTCTTTGCATTATTACACTCTACTACTAAGGCTAAAAAAAGATAAACTGTTATTAAGCTGCACTTTTCGCACGTGTACCTCTTTGAAATAACAAAAAAATTATAATTTTTTGAACCGTATTTCATTACCGTGTGTGGATTTTTTCGCAAATAATTGAAATTAAATAACGGTTACGGAGTCGTGGAACGGAAGTTCTCGATCGATATGGCGATTCTCGTAAATTCGACGTCTCGTAAAATAATCATTGATATCCGAGGACTTC
The DNA here is from genome assembly GCA_963971435.1 of Lasius platythorax. Taxonomy (NCBI): domain Eukaryota; kingdom Metazoa; phylum Arthropoda; class Insecta; order Hymenoptera; family Formicidae; genus Lasius; species Lasius platythorax. Next base: position 17,751,565 of record OZ020539.1, read on the forward strand.
GGCGTTTGTCTCGGCCTCCTCTTTCCCCGTCTGACCGGTCTTTTTACGACGACATTATGATCGGATCGGATCACCGTCCCTTTTACGCGTGTACTTCTCCCTCGCTCGTACGGACCCCATTCGACGGAGATTTGTCCGATCCCCCTCCCTCCTATCACCGTACAACCTTATGACTAATGTCGACTTGGTTGGATACGAGAAAAGTTCACGGGGTCTTTCCACAAGGATTAACGCAAAGTCGAAGAATTCCCGGGATGGAAAGAAAATCGTTCTACGACGAGTATCATTCTCTCCACCTCCATCGTCTACGATGAAAATCACCAGTCCGGAAAATTATTATTTTGTCACACCTACGCATTGTATACGCTCTCTCGCACGCAAAACATTATACATATATACGACAAATGAAATAAGATGAGAGCTAACGAAAATATCAACTACAATATAATTACGAGTATAAAGAGAATGACATGTACAAACATTGCTTTTCGCATTTACATTGCTTTATATTCCCAGTTTGCGTTTATCATATTCTGTGCAATCGGCATTTATATTATATATACGTTACACAATTTGTCATAATTTATAGGATTTTCAATATTGCCCGACATTAGGCGGAAATTTCGTGCAATCGTAATGATATGTATCGGCAGAACGATAATTAAAATTCGGACATTAAATGGCGACACATAATTTGACAACAATACGGAGAAAACGCGCGACGCCGCGCATCGATCGCGACAGGAGATCTAATTAAACGTGCATCACCCACAGATTTTATCGCGCCCGCGTCAAATGTCACTCAGACGACAAGTAATCACGATATAATTCGCGACAGCGGTATAATCGAATGCCGGATCGTTAATTTGCGAATTTTGTAATTTGCGCGATCGTTGCACGTTGACTCTAATGCTGCGAAAATTCACGACGACGTCGCGAAATTCAATAATAATCGTACGTACTTTGTCGTCACCGTTTATATTTAGCGCATAACGCTAACGAGATGTAATGTAATGTAACAAGACGTAATGTAACACATATTGTTAAACTCTATTATATACCGTAATACTCACAATAACGTTATTAATTTCATGAGATGTCGCGTTAGCATCCATATGTGTATCAAGATATAGTTTTTATTTCTTTAAGATGTTTTTTTCTCGCGAAAATTCGTAGTATAATGTATATGTATACGTATATATATACATACATATATATATATATACATATATATGTATATATATTTTTATTACATTTATTAATTTTTATTACATTTATTAATTTTTATTACGTAAATAATTGTATTTTATAATAATTTAATTTTATTACGTAAATATTGTAATTCATATGGTGTGGAAAAAATGTTAAAAATTTATTAATTTGTAATTTTATGATCGTGTGTGATTCATTCTTAATATCGCGATACAGCACTCGTTCATTTATGATTTGATCAAATGACAAACGATACAACTCAATTTTAATAGTGATTTGCATTGTTACTCGCGTTCGATATCGCGCGACGGTCAATATTATGATATAATAAAAATGTTCAAATTAATGTCAACGCAAATGTACATAATGTAACGAACAATTTTCACGCGTAACGGAATACATTATCGCAAATGTTTTTTTCAGAAGCGTAAATTTCGGAATCAGTAAATGTAAACATAAATGCCATGTTTAACATTTCACGGTTTTTATTGCACCATACTTTCGAGATGATTTCAATATGCGTGTTAAAAACATCCCGAATATATGACGTACGATCATCGAAAACAGTATTTTTCGATAAAAGATATGTTTTTCAATAGCATATTGTTTTATTGATGAATTTTTGCAATATTATTATTATTATTATCATTATCCTCACGCTGTTGCCTTATTAAAATCTTAAAATTTCTGAACAGGTGATGAGAAATATAGGGATGGTAAAATTCCGAATAGACGAAAATATGGAAATAAAATTCTCGTTATATGACGCATCATAATAGTCGCAGGTTACTTTCATTCTCTCGCCTTCCCGTCGCAGGATAACGTAAAATCAGAGGTCACGATAGAGAGAAAGAGAAAGAGAGAGAGAGAGAGAGCGATGATGTATTCAGCGCATTTCGCGTATTATGCGCTTGTTGGGATTTTTCGGCGCGGCACGAACAACGGCATGAAGAACCACGATGGTTACATTGCATTCTCAATATATATATATATATGTGTATATATATATATATATTGTATATATGCGCTACTTGCAGTTATGCTTCTCTCCGAGAGGCTCAGATGCTTCTCTAGACAGACTCCAGGAGACTATCCCGGAGAACGTGCGCTGAAGAAATGACGCGAGCAGAAGGGAGACAGAGATAGAGGAAGAGAGCGTATGGGAAATAAATTACTGCCAGCATCTGGTGATAACTGGAAAAGTTATCACACGTGCTGCCTCCTCCTCGCGAATGCCACGTACGTACGGAATGCTTTAGTCCTCTCCAAGTTTTCTCCTGTCTGTCCGGCGGACATACGGTTCATACGGCGCGTTGGAAGAACGCCTGCTGGAATCGGACAAATCTCTGTTCGCCGTTTTAAAATGCGCTCCAGAGAAATCCTCGTTAGATTCTTGTGAAGATGACGCGGATGTATATGTATACGCGATCCCCTCGTAAAACGTCTTAAAATTCGTAATTTAATCTAGTTACATTTTTTTTTTAGTCAAAAAGAAAAAATGCCAGTCGCAATGTATTTACAGAATAATACGGTAACAAAAAATCGAGCGGATATTTCGTGTTCGCTAAAAAAAAAAAAAAAAAGAAAAAAGAGAATCCGCGGCTTAACGGTGCGAGAGGTACAATAAATTCGATTTCATACGCACTTTTCAAGCCATTCTCCCTAATCAAAAAATTATTTTCGGTCGAACGGAAAGGACGGCGGACACGAGCCGCAATTTTTGGCCCGTGAAAAACGTCGCGCGCGTGTTCCGCGCATAATCTTCAACGGATTTGCACACGCGATCGACCGGGACGGCCGTATCTGTCGATGACACGCCTTGTCACGGGCGCGTGTGAAATTTAATAAATTGTCGCGCCGCCCGCGCCGTATCGTTCCCGCCGTGGAAAAAGCGTCGAGTATATTCGTCGCGTCATGTCGCATAATTCAATCCGATCGACCGACCTGGCCTGGCAGTCCATTTTTATGGATCGACATTCTGAAATCGCAAACGATGAGAATTCACGCTCGCACGTCCGTCCATTTTTTTACGAGTGACTACGACTATTTCGACTAGGAAACTCGTTGGTCGCACGTGGCTCACCGTCATCCTGTGTGTATACACGCGATTTATTTCACTTTCTTGCGCCAATAAGGGGGATTTTGCGGCGACGAGAACGGAACCGAGCGACGCTGGCGGTGAGATTAACGCTAAACAGCATAACTGAAGAGGAGAATAAAATAGTCTTTGCTAAAAATTTAGAAATTTGTTAATCTTAATTTTCCATTTTTAAAAACTTTTTAATAAATAATCTAATGTTTAACAAGATCCTTTAGGAAAATTCTGTTGGTTTCATTACAATTTTTATCACGCTTTCGTTTACGATTTGATTTTCGTTTTTGACTTCCGTAAGAATGTGATATATCAGATTTCCATTTGCTGTATGCTAATCATGAACCAGTGTTTTATAATTGTTATATTTCCAATGAATTCAGATAAAAAGAGAGAAAGAGAGATATAATAATAGTAATAATAATATAAACTAGACATACATATGTTAAAACATTAATATGTAAGATATCGATAAACTTTACAGATTCTCGTTAACGAAATGGAATTTCATTTTTCTTTAGTAAGAATTTTATCGAACTATCTCTTCCTCAGACCTTTTTAATTTCCAATATTAAATATTTTAAAGCAAATAAACTTTGTTAAAATAATATCCGCTGGAATTTAAATAAAAAGCAAGATTTTATTAATTCTATAATATATGTATCCCTGAAAAATGGCTCAAGAACATTTGATTTCTAACCATTTTTATCTCATAAGTTTTACACAGACATTTTGATACTTTCATTAAAAATCAACTCCTATTTTATTTCTGCAAAGAGTTTGTTAGGATCATTTATTAACTTAGCGCATAAGAATAAACAGATTAATGAGATGGCATTTTTATTCCTTACATTATGGGTTGGGTTAATGCCGTATTAATTTCTCCGCGGTAAGCTCGTTAAGCATTAATCTCACGATTTTACGGTGTTCGGGACATTAGAATAAATTATGTTGCGCAATCATGACCGCGCTGTAATCGCCTTATCTCGTTTTTCGAACACTCAAAACCGCGCGCACCGCGCAATCGGTTCAAATGCGATAGTCTTGGGACGCTGTGTGATTGATTCTAAACTCTAATGGCCACTGCTAATGCACCAATCAAATGAGAATTTAATTGATGTACGTATGGATGAGAGAGTTGCTGGCTCTGCTAATATTAGCATGAAACGCGGATGTTGCAGTCTCCATTACGTAGAGGTGTAAATTCAAGTTTTTTTTTTTAAGTTAGCTTTATTTTCGCAAACATGATATATATATACTTCATCTTCCCGAAAATAGCCTCCGAGATATATTTATCAAATATGAGACTGGATCAACTTTTCTCCCTTCTCTTTTCAATTGGGCTTTCTGCAAATATAGAAAATTTGAGAAATTGATTTTTTAAAAAGTTGTATTTTATATTTGGCAAACAGGTTAATAAAACAACACAAAATTAATTGCCAGAGGGAGCAAAAATTTCATGTGTCAACTAACTATACAAAAAATTGTACCACATTTTGTGCGTATGCGCGATTTTGATATATCTACTGGTTTAATTTAATTGTGCCTAGAGCAAGCTGCAAACGAGTATACTCGAGTATACTCCATCTGGCGCGGCTAAAGAGTTAATTTCCGGCATGACAAGCCACGAATTGGCGCTTTAAATGGCGAGATCTAAAATTTCGCTATCCTTTTCGTTGATGACCGTAGTAAAATTCGCGAGATCGAGCTTAACACGCCGTGGTCGGTCCCCGTCGGTTCCGCGGGGATTGTTGTATCGATGGATAATAAAAGCCCGGATATTAGGTACGTGTTTCTTTTCGCAATGGACGTACCGAGACGCAACATTAATTCGGCTTGGCTTGTGCTTTCGCCGACCGGAGGGGGGCTTTAATAACGCTCCGCGGCGCGCGAAACGTGCATGGCGTACGTCTCGATTTCGCGCCCGCGCGATTCTCCAAGGGACGCCGTAAATATCGAGCGGCCAAATTGCAGCGATAATGCAATGCAGCTTGCGGAGAGTTTAGAAAATAGTTGCCGACCGCACGGCCCCGGTCCTACTGTCCCATAAATTTCGCGACACTCGCCGCCGATGGGCGAGAATTTCGTTGGCGCGGGCGGATCACGATCGCCGCGAGCCACGCGATCGTGATTTTCACCGATTTCACATCGTCCATTTAAAATGAAGTGTATTCGGGACGGCTGCTCGCTGACGGCTGTCTCGCGACGTTGACCGAGACTTGTGCCCGTGATCCGCGTCTGTCCCGGATCATTCTCGTTTGATTGATCCGCGACACGCCGGACATTTTCTCGTACTCGTTAATTATTTTTTTCCATCGAATTTTTCTTTCACGACGTTGCGAAGGATCGTTTATTTATGACTTTGTCTTACGCATTCGTGTTATTTTGTTCTTAAAATATAATCATTAATATAATTAATCATATATTCAAAGATATATAATTAAATATAATTTATATTGTCAAGTCGCAGATTAAGTTGTTTGAAGAAAATTTCGCACCAATGAACTAAATTCAAAAGTTTCAATATATAGTAAAATCATAATTTTTATCTCCGTTTTTCGTTCAACGCAAGTTAAAGTATCGTAATTTGTTCTTTCGAAAAGATCCATCGATCCGAGAATCGCCAAAGTTAAGTTCAGTCATTGAACACGTAGACTCTCATTTCTTCTTTGTACATATATATATTTTATTAACTTTTTCCTCTTTATCGTTAATTTTAATATTACTTCCGATAAAAGTCTGCGCCGATTTTCCTTCATATTTTCCTTCATACTATCGCAAATCCTCGAGAAAAGTTATCGCGAACTACATGCCCGGTGAGAGCTGCAAGCTCCTACGATTACGATCCTCCAACGCATCTTAAAAAATTGCAATGGTATCGGTTACGTAATGCAAACCGAGATATTGCGCTCCCTCGCCCGTTATGTACGTATATTCGCTCGTGCATGATGCAAAGCGCTCTCGGACGAGTATCCATAATTCGCGAATCATCCATCCTCTCTCTGGAAATTAGATGGCGTCGTTTGGAAAACCGCATAACCTGACCGCGCGGACGAACTGATATTCGGTTTGTCTGAATTTGCCGAATTTCTAGTGCTGTGTCGCATCAGAGCGATGTCGGCGATGTCATCCGCGCGCTTTGCGTTACGATTCGTACAATCGAATGCATTAATGGCGTGTCCGATCAAGTTTCCTCGTACACTTTGTACTTGTTACTTTTTTAATTTATATAATTAATTGTACGATTTATACGACTGCTCCCCTCGTGCTCGCAAAGAATGAAAGGAATCGGCGAATCAGAAAGTATCCTTGTGAGATAGTGTGCTAATGCACCAAGTATCATTAATGCATTTCGACTGTACACTGTGCAATCTCGAATAAGTACCTATATATAGGTAGGTAGATATACGCTGCGCGTTCCCGGAATGTGAGGAATAATTAAGATCGCGCCCTTAAATATTCAAGATACCCATTTGTCCATCGCGATTCATGTCTACATTCGTCGCAAAGCGTTATACAACGTTATAGCACAATGTAAAATTTTAGATAGTTGGCAATATAGAAAGATCATCGCGCAAATACATAAATTTAATATAAAATAGAAATTAAGAAAAATATGTAAATAAATGTATAAGTAGCATAAAGTAGATAAAGATACATTCTTTATCCGAGTTTTAGATAATTATATCGGCTTTTAAATAGTTAGCGCTCTATTTATCAGTATTAGAAAAAATATATATATTTAATTAATTTATAAAATATAAAACAAATTTAAATATTATAAAATATATGTATGTATAATTTTTTAAAAAATATGTTACACAATGTATATGATATCTTGTAAAATAACGTAATAAAATGCGTCGCCGCTTTTCCTAATCAGAAAAGCTGCAAACGCGGTCGTAAAATACATCGTTACTCGCAGCTAATTAGACGACACTCACTGCTTTCTACAATCACAACATAGTGTTTAGATTTAGATGTTAATTTCAGCGGGTTAGTAATAGACTGGATTAATGCCGGGCGACGCGCTCACGTACGCGACGCCACCGCGCGCAGCAGGAAACGGAAGCTGGAGAGGACTGCAATTAGTTCGACGACCTGCGCCATCGAATCCGCCCGCCTACCTGCCTGCGGCCGGCGCGATGTAATTGCAAAAGTTATGCACGTCATAATTTAATTGATAGCGCGCGGCCGCGTATTCACCTTGATTCCGTAATCGCGGATTTTAAGAAGATTTCATCGATGTTTGATTCTCCTTCTTTCTCTCTCTCTTTTTTTGTTGTTGTTCTTTTTCTTCTTCTTCTCGGAGATATATATTTTCTTTTTACGCCGCGAATTCTCCTTTCAATCTAATTTTATCTACTTTCCTCTGATGGGCTGTTATCGACGCAGCCATGTAAGTATGCGAAGTATGCGAAGCACAAGCATGGTTTGTTACAAGATCAGCGTGTTATTTTCCCTTCTTTTCGATAATAAAAAAAGATGAAAAAAGATATTACAAGCATGATTTTTATTACAAATTTTTTTTTGAATATTCTTTATATAATTAAGGATCTAATATTTTTAGTTTTCTCCAAAACGTTTTCATATAAGTTTTAATTAAAAGTTTCCCAGTCACATCCGTAACAGAAATGAATGAAAAGGCTAATTTTATCTTCTCCGAGAATTTTTTGCTACGAAAAAGTTATCACTAATTATCTTAAATATAGTTAAGGATAGAAATGCAATTAAAATACGCAAAGAGCTGTTGTAATTCTTTCGTTCGAAAATCACACACACACACAACACATATAGATTTATGTATTTATTTGAAAAAAGAGTTACGGATAGTTAAATGTTCGAATTTCTCGAACACCGAAAATTTTCTTATCTCGATTCGAGATTTCCCTCAAATTCGATCGTATAGAAGGGAAACGAAGAGGTGGGAGAAAGCGAACGTAAACCAATACACTGCGATGCATAGAAACCGCACGACTGTAACCGGGTCTGCAAGATTACGGCTTGAGTGACACACGATGGTGTTTACGTCTGTGGTTAAGGGTCTTAAAAAGAGGATCCTAGATGTTACATTAAACCTGTGGAAATCGCGCACGAAGGCGAACGACGTGTACACGGTGGATAAAATAAGAATGTGTCGTGGTATCTATATGATAATGAGAAGCATCTTCCGTCTCGCGTCTTTTACGAGCAAATTTGGTTCCATTAGTTCGCGATTAAGATGAAAATTCTTTTATTCGCCCTCTTGAGAGATTAAACGGTCGTATACCTTGTTTTTTCCATTTCGTAACGTTCCGGCAAGATTGCAAATTTAAAAAAATAAATCGTTGCCTTAGCTCACCACGCTACATCATTTATCAAAATTTAATGTAATTTTTATGATAATCTTTTATCATTACTTCAGCGCGGGTTTTTTATTGTAACTAACAAATAAATTGCCGTGCATTTGTGGCAATGTTTTCGCATTTACGTAATCGCAAAACAGATTTTAATTAAACAATTTATACGGTGTATTTTAATTAAATATTTATACAGTGAAAACAATGCAATATCTTGCTAAAATTACTTTATTACGTAGATTGCGTAAAACATTGAAGACTGTTTCAACTTTGACACAACAAAAAGAATTCCAATTATTATAATCATTACTATACACATTTCAAAATTCTGGATACTGTGTAATATTTTAAAATGCATTAAAATTTTTTTTTATTTGTGAGATATTACGATATATTATCTATACAAATAACATGAAATGTGTGTTTCGCTAAGAATGGATTTATTCGCGCCAATCCAGTTGTAAAAGCGTGCAATGCTTCTTCTTGGACACCTTGTATGTGTTATACGAGCGTGTAAGGTACTAGCGGAGAGCAACCGCTGAAAATTACAAATGTAGGAAATGTACCGGACGTGCCCTTTGAACATTTCCAGTCGCGTCGTTCACGATCGACAAATCGTACAACGGTGCGAAAAATATTCGTGTTTCGTTTCTCTCGAAGAGAGAAATTTGAAGATTAGTTATAAAAATTGTTTAACGTCGAAACGCATATCTATATACACAGATTTGAAATCGAACCTTGCAAAAGTATCTATTGTCGTTAAAGAAAGATCATTCTCGCCAAATCGGCAAAAGATCTTGTTCCATTAAAATTTAATTCGGTAGAAGCGGAACATTCTGCGCACAGCCAAATGCGTGGATGTATATAGTTAAAATGTAGGTCGATAGACACTTACGATACACACAGTTAGTAGAAACTGAATACTTAGCATTCGGCGCGCTCCATCCAGCTGGCTGGATTAAAATCTAATTCAACTCTCGCTCGCGCACGGCGGTCACTATATTTTCGTTTCAGCCTTCAAGTATGATTTAAATTATATTTCCGCGGCGTCATAATTTACACGCAACGCAGTCCTCTCTCTTTCTCTCTCTCTCTCTCTCTCTCTCTCTCTCTCTCTCTCTCTCTCTCTCTCTGCGGATTTTTGCCAAGCCGTATTTTTATTACGCCACTCGCTCGCGAATAAAGAGGTAATTCAGCAGCGAATATACCGAGTTCCTTCCGTCATTTCGAAGTCTCGCTTCTCTCTTGCGCGTTTTTCCATCGAAAATTTTTCTAACAGCAAATAAAAAAGAAAAAGAAAAAATAATCGTGTATATGTCGCATGGAAACCGGTATCGGTTTCTCCGCGGATGATGGGTGCTCGATACGTTTCGCGTCGATTTACGCATCGTGACTCGCGCGCGCGCACGTATCTTTGACTTATCGAACCTGATGCGACGTGGGCGCAATTTTTCAACCGACTATGTGCGCCGCCCTTGTAATTTCCATCATAAATTCCGGCGCCGATTTTTCGCATCGTGCCACGCCCGATTTTCGCAGCTTGTCCCCCCCTTCCCTCCCCTTTGCCGTGGCCCACGTGCTATGCGGAAAAGCGCAGAGAAGTCTTGCGATTTAGCGCTCGCGTCATCCGTCACGATATTTCTAGCTGTAATTTATCGATCGGCCTGACGGATCAATATCTCGCAAATCGTCCATTTTTTTCATAATTCTCATGTTGCGAATACTTTAGTTGCATGTTCAAGCGCGGCAAAGATATCACTTTTACATTGTATCATCGGCGATTCTCTGCTTAAAAGGACAAAATCAGATAAATAAAACATTGATGTAATCGAATCTTGCTTTTGATTTATATGTGCATTATATGTGTGTGCGCACCGGATTTTTTATCCAATATGTTTAAAAAAAAAACATTTATTTTACTGCGCTCTTTGTGTTTTCATTTATGTAATAAAGGATATAATAAAAAGGATGTTATTACTTTTTAGAAAAAATTCACGGTTATATGCAAAAATAATATATTAAAATTTAATGACGCGGAGAATTTCAGATTTTAAAGCGATAAAAAGAATTATGAGAACGACAGATATAAAATTTCAACAATTTGCTGATTTTCAGATTTGCAAATGTTTCTCGTGTTATCAAGCGAAATTATTTGTATAATAATCGATGATAAACGCGAAAAGCGAGAGAGATACATAAAACATTTCAGTCGAGCAGACAATTTTTTTTTCTCTCGGACATCCGTAAATCACGCTATTAAAGTTTTGATCTCGATGGACGGTCACACATTAAAATCCTTGTTAAAAAAAAAAACGCGCATAAACTGCGTTACTGGGGCAACACGATGCCCGCTGTGCGTATACATGCGTGAAAATGTAAAAACATGCTTTTGTAACCCAAAGCGATACCGACCAATATGCAATGCGCGTTGTATATTCGACACTCGACGCATCAACCAGCTCCGCCGCAACAACGACGCAAGATATTAAACGGCCGACTTGCGCTCGCGTTGCCGTGCATGCATGCGTGCGTGCGCGCGCGCGCGCGATAAAAAACGTGCTAACGACGCGTAAAAATCTGCATGTTGAATAACAATTCTGTTAGGAATATGCAGCGACGAAGCAGCTTATCCGTGAAAACGCGAAATCGACTTAGAGCGCAATTGTAAAAAAAAAATAAAATAAAATGTGCTATCTCTTTGATAACCGAAATATTTGTGCACGCGGCGTTTCAATTTCAATACTCGACAGCGAGTAATAATAAAACGTCGGATATCAGCGTCGACGTAATGACATTTTTATGTTCCTGCTCCTTGATCCGTGTCGATTAATTATTCGAAATAGCGCGACGAGAAAGAAACTGGCGACGCGTCTATCAAACAAACGTGGCGCATAAAACGACAGAGACGTCGATACGCGAATGCTGATTTGAACGCGCGTAAGAGAGAGATATATAGAGCGAGAGAGACCGACCGTTCGAATCAACAAAATAATTATACATTGTACGTAAAGCGTTGCCGCGTGACGTCACCGACAACTACGCCGTTGTCCGCTAACCGATATTTCATGTACCGTGATCTCGATAAACGGGAGATAGCACCATGACACGCGAAATCGCAAGAAAATGACCATAACTATTTCTCTTTAATTTTTATGAACATCGGATGTATTGTAGAATAGCTTAAAACAGATATTACATTTTTTGTCAATCAATTTTTTTTAATTGAAGCTATTTTGTATAATTTCTGTGTATTTCTTGTAAATATTTGTTACAAAATAGTGTACTTTTTCAATATTAGATGGATGGAAGAGCATTCGTTTTCGTTGTTTTTTTTTCTATGATGTTTTCGCAGCAATAAAACGAAGTGAACAGACTTTTTCTTCATCAGTCTGATATATCTGATACTTTTTGCGCGTCTAAAGGCTACAGTTTAGTTCAGTTTTCATTTCGCTTCGATCCGTCTTCGCTCGCATCGACTAGGCTTGACTTGTTCTACTTTACTTTGCACGTTTCGCCGATGTCGGCGCAATACTCGATTCGTTTCACTGCGCTTTTTTCGCATTTCTTACGTACGAGCGCGCTCTCGTGTGCTTATAACGCAAGACCTGCCTTACACCTTTAATCCATTGCACTCGATACAAAATGCACGTTACGAAACGATCAATACCGTGCCGTCATGTATGTTTTAAAAAACGCATACATGGCAAATCATACCCTCGATTCGACAAAAAGTTTGTAAAAATAACATCCACGCGACGAGAATCTTATTCGGAATATTAAGCGCGCCACTGCAGCATCTCGTAATCAGCGGCGTGTAAATGTTGATTTTACTATCCCCGGATAGATATAGACAGGGGTTCAATAAACTATTCATTTTTACATTAAAGTTTACACAGTTCTCCGTTTACCCGATTCGGCCCAATTTCCGCTGCGGAGAGAGCGAACGGCTCTCCAGACGTCGATAATTGATCCATCCCTCTTCCCCCCCCCCCCCCGTCGCGTCTCCGATCGCCTTCGTAAATCGAAGAAGCGGATTCGCAAAAATCGCGTTTCCGTGTTCCGCGAAAGTTTCGCGTATAAAATGGAGCAACACACGCCCGCCGAGAGAAGAAAGGAAAACATTTTCGAACGCGCGCGCGCGGATACGTCGTCGCGACTGAACGTGTAAAAAATTGCGCGACGTATCTCGCGAGCATTTCTCCCTCGTTGCTCGATTTTCACCGGAAGCACCCGGATGTGCACACGTTCGAACGATATCGGCGACAACGACGTCGCCGAAAACGTCGGAAAATGCCGCCGGGGCGTGAAAATTTTAATGAGCGACGCGAGTTGCCCCCTCCCCCCTCGTCCCCCGTCGATGAGAGAGAGAGAGAAACAGTGGTCTTCTGTTTCTTTTCATTCCGCGCGATTTTGTGGCGACGATAAATCCTCGTTTCCCACACCGCTGATAAATTGTACGCATTACGCGAAGTATGTTTTTGATATTCTGCGGCGCTTCGCCCGCGATCCCTCGCCGGTATAATGGAGTTACATGCGAATATACGGGCAGTATACACGCACGCGTGTATGATATATATCGGAGACGGAGGGAGACCACGTCGCGTGTTGAGCGTGGTCGATATGGGTTGCGTGAAATTTCGTCACAAAGGAACGCGGCGTCCTTTCAAGTCACCGTCAGTGGCGCGTCGCGCATCTTCCAACGTTTCGTTTGCCGTTACGAGAGAAACCCCCCCTCTCTCTTGGTCGTCGATTTTACACTCCTCTCTGCATAGTAGCGGTATTGTCGCGCGAGCTAAGGAATACTCGACACTATGTGTCAATTTTTCACAAAAGGTGGAATAGAATACGTTTGCAAAGTTTGGCGCTTCAGAGACACCTTATACGTATATAGTTTCCGATACATGTCACATTTAGATATATATAGGGACCTTTACGAAAGTTTTGAGATATTCAAAAAATTTCCTGTGTAGCGCTCTTGGTCGCTTCAAAATCATACCTCTATCATGAGTATAGTCAAAGTTGGTACCTGTCTGAGTATATCCCTTTCTTTTCATGTTATGAAAGAAATATGCTAAAAAAAAAATGAATGAAAATGTTTTTAGAAATTTCACACACTTTTTAAATTTTTAGATACATTCGCAACTAAATTAATGCCGGTTTGATATGACGATGAGAGAGGAAAGGCAGAGCGCTCAAAGAGTAAAGAGCGCTGTTAGATAAGAAAATAAACAAGGACGGAGAAAGATTCGAGGAAAACTCGAGATGCATTCTTATAGACCATTAAATAGAGTTTCTCTCGACTCATGAATTTGCATGTTAATAGAGTTTTAAGAGGTTATAATTCTGCTCAATTAAGTTTTCTTTTCAGTGCATCGTCTAATACGTATATCTTTCACTACTGTATATCACAAGAATTTTCGGTGATCGAACAATTCGACAGATAATCAGAAAATATAGATAATAATGAAATAATTGATTTCGAATGAAGCGTCGCATCAAAGGTATAATAGCCTAACCAACTATTAAAATATTAAATAATTTATCCATGCTTAAAAAAAGTAATAAAATAAATAAAAAAAGAACGTAAATATTCTTGTTCCCGTTGCTGACCACTTGACTCACTAATAGAACAAACAGCGTTAGATGATTTAGATAATGTTACATAACAATGGGCAGTTGTTAACACATTTCCATAGAAACATGGAACATTCAACCAGGAATAAAACAAAACATCACACAATATATGCAATGCAGTTTAATAATTGTTATCCTAATATATGTATACACAGGAGAGAGAGAGAGAGAGAGAGAGAGAGAGAGAGAGTGTGTGTGTGTTTTATTGTAAATACGGTAATCTAATATATTACAAACAAGCAAACAGTGGAAAATCGTTTAGGATAAAATGGTTTTTTTAATAGAGATATTTAATATTTAATGGTTTTTTTAATAGAGATACGCGCGCGCGCGCGGTTACAACATGTTACCAGACACCATCAATTAAGAGATGACAACAACTGTCGTCTTTTTTCATAATAATGAAAAAAAATATTAAAGAAAAAATCTTGAAAAATTCTGCTCCAAACTTTTTTGCATCTTGCTTTACTTTTGCGAGACATTTTACCGTATCATCTAAGACGAAGTGTACTTTATATTCAAAACTTGTAATAAAGAATGTACAGAAAAATTCAATGCCTATTTGTTTGAAAAATAAAAAAGTATGTGTTTTTATCGAAAAGACCGGATATTTTAGTATTTACTGACAAGAACGTATAAGTAAAATAGACTTATGAAAAAATATTAAAAAATATTGTTTATATAACTGAAACTTCCGAATAAAAATTTCCATATTTGTGTTTGAGACCAATGGACAACGTGCAGACGCTATTTCAATAGTTCATTGAAACATCAAATGCGTATCTACAAATTTGGTTTATTTCGTTTAAAAGTTAAATACATCCATTCTATTATTTAAAGAGATTTTATGACAAGAAAATTTAAATTTTTATCGAAAATAGGATTCATCCATAAAATTAAATCTGCTGTGTGTTCTCTCTTTTTCTTATCCCTTCTCTATGTGTGTATGCGTCTTTGACATAATACATTATTTTGATTTTATATATTTATTTGAAAAGTTATTACTCGCGCTTTTAGTTAAAAAAAACTAGCCGATATCTATTTAAATAACGGCAGATGAAAATTAATCTTAGATTTACTAAATCTGGGACGAGCGTACAATAAACAGAGTGCGTGCGCGCTGGTTAAATCAGCGTAACATTGCAAGTTGCCTAAAAACTAATAAGCGTGAAAATGCTGTCCCCACGCGAAAGCAGTTTCAACATAATCGGTAATACCGTTACACGGACGTACGTGCATGTCACGCATACACATATACACGCTGGAAACACAGTCTATAATCCCACAGGCGAGAGGAAAACTATGACATACCGAGGCATCCCGAAATTTCCGCAGTGTCCTGTGCAATTTTCAACATATCCGTGAGTCATCACCGCGAATTAGTAAATCTTTTAGTATTCACGCGTATCATCGAAGCAGCTCATCGCTAGCTCGAATATTTTCATTTTAATTTTCTCGCATCCGCGACTTTCACTTTTTCATGAAAAATTAAACGAAAAGTGTACGAACCGCGCGGGTAACAATACGCGGATGGAATTTAAACCAACGTTTCAACGTAAAAAATACGTTCGATGAGATTCATAAAGCATTCTACGAGAAAATCTATAATTACAATATTAGAAATAGAGAGAGGATTTTTAATATCGTGAATATTTTAATGACCGCTACATCCGTATGTTAAATGTTATATAATCTTATATATAAATTCTGTTTAATGAATATAATAAATTTGCATGTTTTATAAAAGATTTCATAGAAAAAAAAATATATAAAATCTAAACATATTTTTGAAACATCTATATATATTTAAAAAGCTTGAAATCTGACAAAAATCCGGTTGTTAGGTTTTTAATAACAAAATCTAAAAATAAATGTGTATGTAAAAATAAATGTAGAGAAGAGACATGCATAATAATTATACATGTAATTTGCATCATTTCATATGTTTCGCGATGCAAGTTTATTAGCAGGAAATGTTATAAAGCATAAATAATTCGTAATTAATTAATTGCTCAATTATCGTTTAAAAAAAACAAGCCCATCATATGCTGATCTTTCCCCTTTGCTTAAATAAGTGGGGCAATTAAAATTTTCCGCTAATGTGTTAACAGAGTGACGGGAAATGTGCTTGTGCTATGTGTAAAAGACGTACTCGTTTGCATACTAGTTGATAAATTGCAATTTGACGCAATAATCTGGGATAATATTGCGTAATTATGCAAAAACGTGCGTCACTGCTGAAACTTATAAATTATACATGAAAATTAGGGCGATAATTATTCCGACAGATTTTAACGTTTATTTCCAATAGGCGTCATCTTATTAAAAATCATGCATAATTTATAAAAAATTCGACTGCGATCAACTGCGTCGATAGATAATGACTAAAATTTATGAGAGATTTAAATTGCGCCACGGTTATTCCGTCGCTAATTAATGAAGAATTTGCGATAGCGACCTGCAAAATCGTTTTTATCTACCCTTGATTCTCTCGATGTACCTCAAATTAACCTTCTATTCACATATATTGAGTATTATCGTGTGTTTATGTTCGATAATCACGTTAATTTGCTCTTTGATTCTGTTATCAATAAAATATTATTTAATAAAAATAAATTTGATGCAAAATTTTTTTTTTTACTGAGGAATGATTGGCATTGACAATACTTCTATTAAAATAGCACGCCCTAGATATTATTATACAATATTGGCATTATTATAAAAAAATCTACTATAATTATATGTATATTATATAAGCACAATAGATATTACTTATATATACAATCTAAAGAAAAGAAATTGTTAAGACTTAATTATTTCCAGAAAGTAGATTATTAAATGTGAGATTATCATAATGTATTCGCGATACCAACACTTAATATAACAATTCGTATCAATAATGTTGCTCAACGTTAAAGTATTACATCGAAACGGACGCGCCGCAAGAATCGCGTTTGAAAAATGACAGTTGCAGATAAGGACCCTCTGGCGCGAAATTGGGAACGTAAGAACCTCGATAAAAAAAAAAGGTAACAAAATATATTTTTAAAATGTCAGTTTTATTATTGCGACATAAACATTGTCGAGCATCAAGGAACCGAATGCAATAAAAAATATTTTTTTTCGCATTCTTCAATCAAGATACACACGTAGAAGCATGCACACTCGTGGCAGAAACAAAACAATTTCGTTTCGCTAAAATTTTTGAACTGTATTGCGAATCACGTTTTCCAGTAGGTATTCAAATAATCGAAATTTTGTTGTCGCGCAATTTACTCTGCGCGCGCGCGCAACAATTTAAAATATTAAATAAATTCTATATCCCCCCTGTGCATGACACGCAACTTTTTTTTATTATCAAACTGTTTGACAATGTTTGGAATTTCATGCATGAGATTACCATAATGTATTCACGATATACCAGCATTTAATACAATTCGCACCGATAATGTTGCCGTACGTCAAAATATTGTATCGAGACAAAGGCGCCGCAAGAATTACATACACTTGAAAAATAATGATCGCGGATAAGGGTCCTCTGAGAGATCGGGAATGTAAGAATCGCGATAAAGGAAAGCGTAAAGAAGGAAAATATACCTACGTGAAAACACGTGTGCGTTGCTGGAGACGATGAGGATACTACGATAAGAAGGTCGATCCTCCTTTCGTATGCTACACGCGCGCGATGCTGATAATAATGTATGCTGATAGCGCGAGCAATATATTTTGGCGATAAATACGGCCCGCAAAATGCAAGCAAAATGGCACGTCCTGAATCTTTAATGCAAAATCATTTTCATAAGATCACTACCGCGATTCGCGATATCTTTCGAGATTGATGAACGTATCTCATCATTAACTTTCCTTCTTCCTCCCGGCATTATCACAAGCTAAACTAACGACTGATCACTTCTGCGCGATAATGCGAAAATATCATCCGTTATCATTTGTATAATTTCTACGTTTACGATAGTAACATGTTTCTGATTATAATATTTATTTCGAGCCTTGAAATGATTCATTTTTTATTGGTTTATTTTTCACACGCGTAAATTTAAATTTTTAATTGCAAGGCTATAGTCGTGATGTTTATGATTTATGATGCTGTCTAAAGTTAATGAACATATCCCTTTATTAAGTGTTTCTTTTTTTCGGGAAAAATCTCTTTTTTATCAAACTGTGCGTCTAACTTTGTGATAACCGATCATCTCTGCGTCATGGTGCTTTAGTTTGCGAACATTGTAGTCGTGAGTGTGTACAAAGAAGGCTTCTCATAATTATCCAGCAAAATATATAATGTACAATAAGCATGTTACGCCAAACGGAACAATACATGCTGTCCGTTGCGAAATTTGCGGATAAAATATCCAAAGATCGAATGTAACAAAGGGTCGTTTCTATAGAAAGCGAGTGTCCTGAAATATGAAACAAAACAAAAGCTCCTTGCAAGCCTACCATATATATTCGTGACCAGTTCTCTCTCTCTCTCTTTCTCTCTTCCTCTCTTTCTCCCTTTCAATAGTTACACATTTCGATCCGAAAGCTTTTACGCTGGCTACATTTACGCGCTGATTTTCCAGCTGTCTGTTCGAGAAGAAGTATCATTCGACGGTCGATCACCCATTACATCCGTCCCCAGACTTCCGTGCAGCGCCGCCGCTAGTGGCACCGGCTCTCTCTCTCCCCCCACCAAGAAAATGAAATTGGCAATATCAATAAAGTCCAAGTATGCCGATAACATAAAGGTACCTGAAGGAGAGAGAGAGAAATGTGCGCTCGCGCGCGCGCGAGCGCACATTTCTTCGCGAACGAGCTCCATTTAATTCCCAGAGAACATTCCGATGTACTTACGGAGTATCCGCGCCACATACAGTAAACGAGGAAACGGCGTGGCCAGATGGTGGCGAACGAGCCGGAATTGGTTCCATCATCTGAGCGGGAGGCTGAGAGCGGAAGAGAAAGAGAAAGAGAGAGAGAGAGAGAGAGAGAGAGAGAGAGAGAGAGAGAGGAGAAGCGCGGGAGCGGAGAGAAGGAGTCGTTCGAATTATCCGCGAGAACTAAATCAACCCGGCAACTTACGTAACTTGGTGCGTGGTAACCTCCGCTCATTCGATTATATCACACTGCGGCAGGGAAAGGCAAGTCCGCCCCATAGTTTTCTCCGAGAATCCGTGAAAGAGAGAGAGAGAGAGAGAGTTTCGATTCGTGTACGCGCGCGCGGTTTCGATTTTAGTAAGTTTTCGCCTCACTCAAACTCAAACTCCTTACCGGTACAAAACGGGCAACGAAACATTTTGTCTCGATTGCTCTTAATCGCGCAACAAAGTGGGCAGTTCGACAGTCATTTTCCAGTTTCGCGACAATGCAATAACTTTATGGAAAGTTATTAACACGACTTTGCTCCATTTCGTTTGGAATATTAAATACTATATAGAATACTTTTTTCTTATATTTTTCTCTCTCTTCTTTCTATTTTGTATTTTATATATTTACCCAACAGATTTAAAAATAATGCGTACAACGACGCTACATACATGAATTTGTAACGATAAAATATGACAGCTTCTATGAAATATGATCGTGTATGGTAATACATACTCGTACAAAATGTAATGTTAGCAACACCCTAAAACCATAAATTATAACTGACTAAAGATCCGACAGCTGTAAGTAATTAATGATAAGCACTATACTCACATACTTTTCACTCAAAGTAGTACGGCTGTTATAATAACAAGAGTAACTAATTAAATAAACAGCGATGCACTCTGAGGCTTGTGAAATTTTATGGCAATCGCCGATTGTTTTTTTACGACTCACTCTTTCTCTTTCCCTCTCTTTCGCGGTAAAATACTTATAATTTCGGCGTGATTTCACCGGAATATCGCCATCGCGCTATGTTCTCGTCGCGTCGCCGGCTTTTTGCGCGTGTAAGAAAGGCGCGAGCAAATGATTTACGATTTGTTTTCTCGTTTTTTGCATCCGATACTTCCGACGTCGACTTCGGTCCAAAGCGCACACTTCGTTCACTTCCCACCCACCCACCCACACACACACGCAGACACACACACACACACAAATCTATTTCCTCACCCTCTTATGCCGCCCCCTTCATTTTTCGCAACCTCCTCTTCTCGCTAGTAGCTGCTATCTTTCTCTTACAGCTTATTCCCTCCCGGGAAAAATATATTGGGACGAGAGATTTATGAATCTGTGGAGCGAAATCTTGGGTCGTATTTATGGTTCGAGTATTATTAGTTCACGTTAGAGCATATCAAGCGGTCATGTATCTTCGTTAGTGATGCATATAATTTTCCAGAGTGGCATATTTTTTACATATTAGCTTATATTATGTATGTGCGCGAAGTCGTATTACGTAATGCGCGAGATTTCTTTAAAAATCTTTATTAAATTTATCTCCACATTTTTATTCTTTGTAATTTATCCTTGATTAAATTAAGAAAAGTATTCTCTCTCTCTCTCTCTCCCCCTATACGCATGTTTCTTCATAACTTATCCTACTGCACTATATTGTATGTATAATACGTACTTTAATTGCGTATTTCCACGTAATGTGCGATTAATAATAATAATAATAATATACCGATGGCCGAAATACTGAATTTTGCATTTTGTCAATATTTTATGCGCAACAATCTACATTACGACGAGATGTTCCCAGTTATTTCTATGATGAATAAACGAGAGTACCGAGAGATAAACGATGTATACACTCTGCTGAAAATGCGCGATACCGTTCCGTCAATTTGCTTAATAAACACGAATAAATAGCAACAACAACAAATACAAATGCCGTGAACGGTTCGGAGTCTAGTCTCGGCAAAACGGCGAGGTTATTTTTCCCCGTTTTTCCATTCGACGCATGCAATCTCGACTCTCGATGCATTACGTGAAATTCCCCGAGCCGAAGTGCAGCAGCGACGGCGACACTCTAGCGTATCCGTCGTGGCTGCCTCTATGTTCTTCCTTTTTCGCCTCCTTCTTCTTCCTGTACGGGCGTTGCATCTTTCTTCCAGCCGGAGTAAAACTGTTCCAAGATGCGAATGGGCGATTCATACGTTCTAGGAAAAGGGAGGAAGAGAAAGAGAGAAAGAGAGAAAGAAAGAAAGAGTGAGTGAGTGAGTGAGAGAGAGAAAAGGGAAAGGAGAGGGGGAGGTAATCGATCGAGCGATCCGCTCTCGAAAGATTACAAGCCTCCGGCGCTGCGTCGCGTTCCGAATATGAAGTATGCTATAGTGAAACGAAACCACCGTATTTTGCAAATAACGGCGCCAATGTGGTCCGTTGCAAAACATTTCAGAGAGCTCGACGAGTTTCTCATGCGTCAATGAAAGCATGAAATTTTGTATAAAAAATTTGATTCTGTAACATATCACGTTAATCGCGCGCGCGCACGATATAGAATTTATAAAAATTAGCTCAGTTAGATTTAGTCAGATGTGTGTAAAAATATGTTACAACTTGAAAATTTAAGTAAATTTTATTTGCATTAATATTGCATATTATTTTAACGTTCGAAAAGTAAAAAAAGTGATATTATAGTCACTTTGATCTCAAAATATCAAGTGATAAGCTCCGTCATTAATGTCTCGTAATGAAATATTTGCAATATTAAACGCGTGTTAAAGAATATTTTACATACTGCGTGCGATATAATTTTATTTAGCATTTTCTTTAGCATTAGATCGCATCTTTTTTCCATTTCAATTAAAAACATCAAGATACTGGGATATCTCGAAATGGTTCTGTTTATCGAAGAAGACTGCGGACGGGCTGCGAGCAAGGTGGCGGAGAGAAGAAAAATAGAAAAAGGGACACACACAGACGCGCCGGAGTATCGTATTGGCTGCCACCATCGAGCTGTGCTTTTCAACTCGTGGAAATTCCATGTAATGTATCAAGCCGAGATTACAAATATCGCGCGGTAAGGAGAGAAAATAACGACAATTCTCTCACTCGCCTCGCGCGCGACTCCATATTTCGAAAAACGTCTCTCGTATTTATTGCGTCTTTACTTTCTTATACGTGTGCACTTTCATATATTCTGCGAAATTGTTTCTCAGCTATTATAAGAAACGAACGAATTATTGCTTTATCCTTTTAGGACTCAACGGTGATTTCGAATAATCGCATCTCACGATTACAAGGATAGATCCTTTAAGCAGTTGAGAAAATGTAAAATCACGAGACTATGCATTTTTAAAAATTCAAGATTTCGAGATCCTCTTCGGACATTTTATTATTTCATTGATTTATTATTTTCTTCGTTTTTTTTTTATCTGTTCACTTTATAAATGCACATATTTTTGCATCTTGATCGTTTAATAAAAATACATAAAATACTTTATATTCAAAATAGTTTCTTTCGTTATTATTCAGATCAATCTTCATACATAATCCGTTATAACTATATTAAATACACAAATACCTAAAAGTTTCATGTGTGAAGGCACGAACAGTGTTAAAATTTCATCCTATGCAAGAATAATATAATATATATCCAGTGTTCTCACTGGGTTATTATTTAAAAACGATGGCGATAATTTACACGTAATTCCTCAAACCGTAAGAAAGAACGATGGAAACGATATATCACGATTTATAGCTTCGTATTAATCTCCGAAGCGCGAAGCCAGCGCTTCCGTGAGCCGTTTCGTCGCTACAGTCAACGTGTTAAACGATCTATTATCAGCGAGTAAACGATTTTCAATCTCTCCCCCTCCCCTCCCATCCCTCTTTCTCTTCGCCCTCTTTGCGCGCAAAGCCTCGTCTATCCGGCCTCGTTGATCGAGCACGTATTTTTCGCATGCGAGATAAGTCGCGGCGTGCAGACACGAAGCTTTCCTCTTTTTTTCTGCAATCTGCATACGCCGATCCTCGATTTCGGATATCGAGAGTTCTTGATAAAGTCCTCCCCCCCTTCTCCCCCCCCCTCCCCGACGTGTCTGTTGTGTGCGACATGTATTGCACAACCTGGTTTCGCGCCGAAAAGAAACGGAATTTATGCTGTCCGAGCCGTTCTGTCGATATCATCACGGCTCTCTTCTTTCCCGGGGTTATTTACACAAACGGCCTTTATATTTATTGCTGCCAGAGTTCGAGCCAAGGTGCTTCGCGAAATCGTTTCGAACGAGATAATTGATGCATTAGCCGTTTCGAAATAGACTGCAAATCTCCGCGCGGACGATAACTCCCTCTCTCCTTCTATCCAGCATCCGATATTCGCAACGTGAAACGTAATCGACGCGACGTTTCGAAATTAATTGATGCGATATCAGAAAACGCTTTTTGCCGAAGGTAGATATAAATCGCGCGAGATCCGTATAAGTGCATAAACGATCGTGAAGATGCTAAAGCGGCACGCCGAATTAAATGTACGATAATTTTTATCCAAATAGAACAGACGTTTATATGGCGTTACTTGTGTTGTGTGTGTATGTGTGTGTGGTGAACGTTCATTTCCCTTAAATTGTCATACAAAAGATAGATATCAGCGATACTTTTTTTTTTTTATTATAGAAATAACAATATACATCTCCAAGACGTGAAATTTTTGCAAAATATCAAATGTAAATCGTTACAAGAGGCACTTGGTTCATAAGAGCCTATTATAAGCCAGAAAATCCCTAGTTGTCGCTATCAATAGATGTTACGAGGACTGAACGATTCTATGATCCGCGATGATCCCGTCGACGATACGTGACAATAAGTAGCGGTCGCTATGAAGGATCTTTCCGATAGCGATTCCGATCGCGAGATCAAGAGGAAGAGAGACAGAGAAAGAGAGGAAAGAGAAGGAAAGAGAAATCGATGGAAGTAGTCCTGGTAACGCCGGAAAAACTCAATCTAGGCATAAATCATGGGGATATCGATTCCTGCCAACTTTCCTCTCGGGCCCGACGCGACGTATCGGAGATTCATCCTGTGACGCGCAATAACATCTCTCGCCGGCATAAAAATTCAACTATACATCAAACTGTCATATATAGCACCGTATTTGTACCTATCTCGCTGATATTTCCTCCGTTTTCTACCACCCTCGCGCGCGAACACGCTCATCCCTATCCTCTTTCTCTCTGTCATCTCCGCCACGGCTACCAAAAATCACACACGGAGTGTTCCGGAAGCCGTATCGATGTGTAATACATCGCGCCACGATAACGATTTCGTCTTCGTCGCGATTATATTTCTCCGCGCTACCAAATGTTAAATAATGTCATTAAGATTATAAGATCGTAGTATAACTATCTGTATATCACATTAAATTTGCAGTGTTCATCTCCTTTTATAAAAGTATCGATGTTTCTCGAATAAATAACGGATAAGTACGTCGATTTTATACCCTTGCTATGATATAAGATAAATAGTAGTTTATACAAATTCATATTTATCATTCGCGATATTAATTACGTATAAATAAACCGACTGTTTTTATTTATGGAAGGAAAGGAAGTAATACATTATAATACAATTTACGATAAAGGAGCCTACTTATCTTTCCATATCTTATAAAGAGAAGTTGCTACTCTTTTCATTTTTGTCAATTTTCCCGAAGCTTTCAACACAGAACGAAAGATCTTTCGCGCCAACGTTTCTCCTCACACCATTCACGACGCGATACAAGTATCCCTATCTCTCTCTCTCTCTCTCTCTCTCTCCCATTTCTTCGTTGAGACATCCAGTAACACAAAAGCAGAAAGCGAGAAGCAAGAACTCGCCGCTTTTACCTCCCCATCGTTCGCCACAATTTTTCTCCCATCGTCTCCCCCTTTCCTCCCCCTCCCAGCCGCCCCCCATTCATGCCTCCTCTCGCAGCACCTTCTCTCAGTAGCGATTTTCCGCATTCGATATTTGCGATCTCAACTTCAGATATCGAGAATTCCCAGGGCGGAAGTGCCGCTTGATCGTACCCTCAGTGACACCACTCGGGTCTCAACCCTCTCCCACCCTCTCCTTCCCGCGCGCGTCTCCCGCTTTCCTTCTCACCTCTCTCCTTCCCGCGTTCTCCGCCGGTTCTGGTTTCCCGTCGACTGTCGGCGGTAGAGTTTGAGCCTCTCGGCGGGATTCCGCGCCCGAAATGCGAGGGACCTCGTGTGCACGGGTCCAAAGTGGATCGATTCATCGATTTGCTCTCGGTGAGGTGAGGGATTACGACGCGACGGGCGGGCACGCCTCGGCGCGTTGTTTTGCATGCGAGCTCGTGTTGCTCGTTTGTTGCGCTTTGATTCGACAAGCGAAAGGGGTGGGGGAGGGCGGGGGGAAAGGGTGGCGCGCGAGCATCATCTTGATGCTCCGCTCCAGCATTTTGCTTTGTCCGAGTTGCACGCGGCATTGAGATTTTCCCGCGAACGTGACTCGATGACGAGTGAGTTTCATTCGATCCGGGGGTGCATCGACATTTGGACACTGAGGAACGTGATAAAGCTTCGTCTTTTGCAGAAACGCGCGGTCTCCTCGCCGATTCGCGACATTTTTGCGAGATAAAGCCGCATGTACGACACACGCGCGTTTCGTTCTCCATATTGAATTGTAACGCATTGCAGAAGAATTGTAGTAGCAAACATGATGTAGTTTCGTATACCTTTAAAACATTGCTTTTTCATGACACAGGATATCGGTGGAATTGTTATTAAATTTTGAAGTTGCAAGGACCGAATTAATAATTTTCTTGTTAAAAGAATGTTATTTTGCTTTTCAATGTTGCAATATTTTCACGTCTTTTCTAAAAAGTTTGAAACTGAAATTTTAAAAATCAAAATATTTTAACGAGTAATAATTGGAAATGTTAACGTGACAGTAATTGATCACGATGAAAAAAATCACGTTACGTATTCTGAATGCTAAATATAATAAATTTCCTCTCTAATAATAAATATAATTTTCTCAAGTCATATAGTATCAGTTTTGTTTTTTTCTCATTTTTCTTTTGATTCGTTTACTATGTTAACTTTGAAGTTATAATATAGAAATGCATTTTTAGATGTTACGTATTCAAAAAATATATAAATTTATTTTGCTCAACTTATTGCCAAATATTGGACATTTTTGAAGCCATCAAGAGTTTGAACAATGAAGAATCAATTTATTATTATTTTCATGAACTTGTAAAATAACTCACAAAGAAATTAAATACCCCACTTATGTTATATTAATCCTCAATTTCCTTGAATGCTCTATAACTCTATACAGCGCGTACATTATACATTCACAGAATGATCAGCGCGTATAGGTATGTAGACTGGTTTTGCATCCTGTTACACGCGAGAGTCGATCAACCCTCCCGGAAGTTCCGTGTTATCTCTAATAGTGTGTGAGACGCGCACGAGTTGGATAGGTTTCGCGGATCACGTTGTACATCTTTGACGGTCGAACGCGGGCGAAATCGTATTGTCGATGCAAACACCTCTTTTACTACGAGCACGTTGTTGCCAGTACAACCGTGCCATAAAAGTAGTTGGCCTACGTCCAGGCGCGTTCCGGTGGCGCGACTACGCGTGCGAACTTATTGCCGACAGCGACAGACAGAGGCGAGAACGACTCGGGTCGCCGGTTGCTTTTGTCGGAAGTTGACCATCCCGAAAAGCCGAATACGATCGCGAGGAAATCCGCATTTTCTCGCGCTAGAGGAAGGAATACAACTTATACGCTCGCGTTAAGGAACATCCGAAATTGCAACGCGTTAGAAATCGCGCGAAAAGCGAATCGCCCGTCGTGTCTCTCGATAAGTGTCGCGATTCTTTCATATTTTTTTATTTTATTATACACATCTCGTGTTTTATCCAAATTATAATATATTAAGATATAATTACAAGTGGTAAATAAAATATAATAACTAAGATTATATCTGGCCGATATACATTAGAATAATTCCATTGACAATAGTGTGAGATAAATTTTTTTTATCGAGAAAAAAGAAATTGCACGATGCGTTTATATATAAATATCATTCTCCGTATCATAGCGTAAGGAAATCTGTGGAATCTCGTCAAGAGATCTTGCTGGGGAATCATGATATTTCTGAGATATTCCATATGAGAGACACGGAATATCTGATGAATATTTTCTAGATACACTCCGAGATGTAATCGCCACCGCACATTTACTTTATAGCATATATTTCCTAATACTTTTTAGAAATAAAATTATCCTGGTGTCTTCATAATTATGAATCCTCTTTCTTTCTCTCTCTCTTTCCCTCTCTTCACTCTATCAAAAAGAAACAATTTATCTAGAACAATCTTTTTTCATCTGGTCTAATTTTCCTTATAATCATGATACATAAATTTCTACATACGTAAAGTATTCTATAAAAAAAACGGAAATATATCCGGTAAATGCCAAGATATTTATGACGTTTGATATGTACATACATCTCACTTCTCAAGCGCGTTGTCGCCGCTTGAATTACGTCGCCGATAAACTCGCATTAGTCGTCGCCGCCTAATCTATCGCACTCGCGCTGATTACGTTAGTGTAACACGATTACAAATGCGCGGTATTCATCATTGCATATTATATTAATTACGAGGCGTCTAACCGGTGCGTCGCGCATTCTCGTATAATTCGCCGATTACGTATAATTCGACCCAATTCGAGTTTCATTAACGCGCGCGCACGCGCGAAATCGCTGGCTATCGCGATGGTATCGCCAACAGAAGCGAATCTGACGAACGACGCTTATGACGACACGCGTCCATCATCGCATATCGATTAGCAATTTCGCTTTTTCCGCCGCGCCACTCGTCGCGACATTGTGAGCTATCGCGCGGCGTCGAGCATCAGCATCCGGTCAAAAGGATCGTTCGTTTTAACGCGCTGGGCGAGAACAAATTTATCTTACGCCCGCAGACGTTGTCTTTCCATCGTCATCCTATTATTCGAGTAAAGGGTATACACGCACTTCTCTCTCGGCTATATTCCAGTAAGAATAGCTACCTACACGCGCGCGCGCGAGTGTATCTTTGGTACACCGAAGGATAAGAAGAAAGTCAATTCGATCAGCAATTGTTACATTTTCTTCGATAATCCTTTCTAAACAAACTCTTGTCGACAGAATTCGACTTTTGTCTTAGGAAAAGATCCTTTTGCGCAAGTTTATGATATTTCCGAACGAATAAGCTTCGAAAGATACGGGTTATCATTGGTCATTGATAAAATCACCAGTAAGATTAATTTTCGCAATCAATTGTCTCATGATTCTTAATTTATCTCTATTTATTATCTCGTTTAAAAATAATAGACAATATATTAAATGCATATACAGCTCGAGATAAATGCTTAAATTATATAAATTAAAATAATATATGCGTTGATGAATCGTGATCGATGGTGCAAAGCGTAGTTCTAAACTTACACATCTCGCAAATGAAGAGAAAGTATATATACGATGGAGAACATTGGCATACATATCAGGGAAAAGGGTTAATTTTCTTTTCCCCAATCAGACGCCGGTACAGAGACTTCAACTCATTGTTACGCAGCCGATCGACGTGTAATTTGCAAGGGCGTAACAGAAACGTTCTAATAATTTATGCAACAAGGTTACTTCTCAATGCCACGGTAATTATGTTTGCCGGATTTTGCTACGGCGGTAAGTCAGTCGAAGGGCCGCGGCGAATTATCGCGGGCCAATTAAGTTCGAGACGTTTCGAGGAAGAGAATGGAGAAGAGCGTTCGCAGGACGATTGAGAGAGAAAGAGAGAGAGAGAGAGAGAGAGAGAGAGAGAGAGAGAGAGAGAGGGGGGGAGGGAGGAAGAGAGGGAGGGAGAGAGAGAGAGGGAGAGAGAGAGCGAAAAGCCACGGCCAGGAAGACGAGTACGTACGAATTAAATTACATCCGGCAGAGTTGGCGCCCGATTACTTATTCAGCCCGCGTCACTCGCGACTCTAATCCAGATTAAACGATCGATCCCCGTGGATTAGCGCATAAAAAGCGGGTCGTCACGAGGTAGCTCGAATACGAGGATTTTGCAAATGTATGTGTAGGTATCTTTTGCGTATGTTTGTGTCTGTGTGTGTGTGTGTGCTGCGTAGTACGTGGAAAATTAGCATTGAACATACCGCGCACAGTGCTTACACATACACATACAATACAACATAAATATACACACGCAAAAGGATAATTTTATTAATAACTAAATTCACGTGTAAACTCGATTCTCTCGATAAATTATCAATTTTTTACACTCAATTTAAAAACAGCATTCAAGAATGCGTGACAATTTGAAAACAAATGTTTAAAACGCTTTACCTCATCAGGAAGGACTGCGCTTTGTAATCATTTATTTGAAACGAATATTAAGCTATAAATTTACTGCCTACAAAACTGAAACTTTTTTTTTAAATCAATTCTGACGTGTTGATTGTTCGCGTGATCGTTACGATATAAAATACGATATAAAGCGGATATTACAAATTGAGAATATTCTGAATGCAAATCTAAAATATACGACTTGAAAATACGACGTTCCTTAACCGTGTCAAGCAGCGATGAAGGAACTCCTAATATTCAAAATCGTAAAGTAAGAATAAGAAATCGTGAGAAAAGAAATCTTCCTCTTTCTTAAAATGTTAAGTCACCACATAATTTCCGATGTTTATGTTATCCATTATACATCCCTTGCGTAATTAAAATCTTTACAATTTCCTTTACAATCCGTGTTATATATACACGCTGCATTATTGATAATAAGTGTCGTGGATTTACGACGTTGCGTAATTTCCCCGCCAAGATATCGCCATTTTTGACACGCTCTCCTTTTTACGCCCGTCTCGCCGGTTAATATTAAAATTGGCAACGACTGGCTGGGGGCAATCAGATCGGCGGTCGTAAATTTATTAAGACGTGACGGCGCATAATACGATCCGATAGCGACGGAGAGACGACGGAGGGAACGTCGAACAAAAAGTGTTCGCAAGCAGCGAGGGCAGAAAGGGGAAAGTGGGAGAGGGAGAGAGAGGAGAGAGAGAGAGAGAGAGAGAGAGAGAGAGAGAGAGAGAGAGAGAGAGAGAGAGAGAGAGGAGAAGCGAGAGGAGGGAGGAGACATCTTAAACGTTTATCGGACATGCATAGCATACGTAGCCCGAGGCCGCCTCGAGAATGTTTCGGTGTAAGATAACGCAACCCCCTCTCGCCCTCCTCACTTTGCCTAAAATCATCGAGCAAGTTCGAAAAACGTCCGGTTCGTTAATTGAAAAGTTCGAATCATTATGCCGCCGTCGACTTAATCGCACCTATGACGAATGGCGGGATACCGAGATGCTGTAATTTTCGGGAGAAGGATAGAGCCGATTTTTATTGCTCGATCGGATCGATCGTACCGGCTGATCGTAAATCATACGGCACTTACAGGCGCCTGTTATTCACGACCGATTAAAATCGAGAGAACAATACTTTGAACGAGATGATAATTCTCTGCGGAATACGCGCCGGACGCGTGTGTGTGTGTGTTTCGCGAAGCGCGTGTATGTTTCAATTAAATTTGCGTATCGAGCTGTGCTTTAGCTGGGGGAAAGGAGGGGGGAGATCTCTTAGAGACAAGTAAATCTGGAATCACGCGCACGAAAGGCAGATGTTCAGAATATTCACAGAGAAAGAAGAGAAAGAGAAATGGCGCGTTTCGTGAAATTTTTTACCAAATTTAAAATTTATTACATTTCTCGAGCGATTTCTCATTAATTTACATCCAAATCAAAGATAAATTAATATCGATAACTATTGGCGCATAAAGTTCTCGTGTTTTTCGATTTTGATTTGGAAAATTACCGCAAATTATTTAATTTACACACATTTAGCGATACAGCGTTTAGTAAATTCTATTCGATGTAATTAAAATTGGAGCGCCGAAGTTACATGGTTGGTCACGCATGTATCACTCTTTGAATTGGATGTGACTTCAATTAAAACAATTAACGAAATTACCGCTTTCGTTCCAGATTAAATGTAACATGAAATAATTATAATTAAAACAGAGTGTAATTCCGTCCGCGTTCAAGACATAAATCCATTCTGATTTATAATAAAATATCGCTCTAGGATTTCATAGTGCTAAATTTTATTATTACATATATTTAATTTCTCCGTAAAAGCAAGATAAAAAGATCAAATTTTGAATTTGTATTTCAATAATTTAGAAACACAAGATGAAGAATTCCATTATAGATCTCAAATTTCCTTCTTAGCAATTAAAAATAAAATATTTTGCGTGAAAGCGGAGAAGCAAATACTTCAATTCGAAGTAAAATATACGTTAATGGAATCTTAATTGAGAAGCTAAGTTAGTAGGATATAATTAATGTTGAAAAATAAGTTACGAAAGAATAATAGAGATTTTCCCGGGAAAGTGGATGAAGTACACCCGCAAGTTTTTTCGTCCAATTTAATACACTATGAATATGCACGATATACTTATCAGATCGAAGAAATATTAATGTTATATCTCATCAGACACTGTGTTGCAATATTAACTTCCACGCTGATGCAGTGAAATGTTCAGCGTGCATCAGAATATAGATATCTATCTTTGACATTGTTCTTTTTTAATGAATGCTTAAATAAGAGAACTTAATTTAACTTCGCCGCCGCCGCCACCGTTGATACGCAAATCAAAATCATTGGATTTTATTGTAGCTAAATTTAAATGTCCAGTCTCTATATGATACCCATTTAATATATTTCAAATAGATATATGACAGGGACGATTTATTTTTTCGCGCTTTTTTCTTAATACAAAGCACTCGGACAAGATTATTCGTAAAACGTAATAAAGAGATCATACGTATATCGCGGGATTAAGATAAAATATACGAGAGGTTTTATACGTATGTACATTCTCGAGCCGGTTATCCTATATAGCGAGCCGCTGCTAATTAATCATTCGTAAGCACTCGCTCGAGTACGCGCGAGTATACATCCAGGAGAAGCATAATATCATCGTGGCGCGTCGGTTTAATTCCCGCTCATTGACAGAGAACGGATTGTGTCAAAGCAGCGGCGTAACCGATGCCGTAACTTCGCAAATTCGCTCCCGTGTCTTAGCGGGGGTTAAATCCCGGCCGCAGCCTGCGGTGCCGCTGATGTGGGCGCACATTAAAGTCATAATTAGCGACTAATCCGCGGATCAACGGTGCATCCTGTACCGCGAATGCACGGGCGGTCCTTCGCTGGTAAACGCGGCTCTAAAGAACTTTCAGTTCCTCGCGAAGTACTTCCTATGCGTCTTGTTAGGAAGCTATATTATCGTTTATTATAATATTATCAAAACAAAAAAGAAATTATTATCATGTCTCTTATCGTCGATATCATTGCGAAAAGAATAATTTTACAATAAAAAATCGAAATTATAAAATAAAACTTTTCACGAAAATTTCGTGAAAAAGTCAAACTCTTATGTACTTCATTTGATTAATAACGAAATTGATATTATAATAACGATGTATACAATGTTTATAAAGTTTCTTAATTACGTTATAATATTGACGGCATTCTTCACCATTCGATTGATTAAAATTCTATTGAATCATCACGTTATATTTAATAACTTGCCACAATTGATATTGTGTCTCATTATCGTATTTATTATAATTAATATTTTATTGAAACCTACAAACTCTGTATACATTTATTCTCAATTAATGATTGCAATACTGATTATAATATCCCCTAAAATTTTGCGATAATTATGTAAAAACATTTGATATTTATGTATTGAATCGCGTTCGCGATCTTATGGATATTAATTACGTATTGCTCTCTCTCTTTTTTGCACATATATCGATTCTGCATGCAAATCTGAAAAACTATCGCTATCTTATTGTTAGCACAACAGCGTCGCTATATTCGCGCGGGCATATTTCTCCTCGGGAGAAACAATGGCCGGGGATAAACCAGGATTAAGGAACCTGTCGCGAAAGTATTTCTCATCGAAGTGTTCTCTCGTCGTTATGGGTGCGCGCCACGACCGACAGTCTCCATTAGAGTCTCTCTCTCTCTTTCTCCTCTCCCCCCCCCCCTTTCTCTCTCTTTCTTGTTCCTTCCTTGGATACTTGCCGAGTTGAGTTTCGGCCAATGCGCGTGCGGTGAGCGGGCCCGTTTTCGAAATTTGACAGCCGCTGTCGTTGCCACTTGACTAATGGCTCGCGTGATTCCTCTTGTTTATGGCGGAAATAAGTTCGCGACCCGAGAATGGATGCGCGGTCATTAAGAACGCGAATACTTCCTAGCCCATTTCAATTGCGGAAAGACCTAATGTACGTTCCTTCTTGCATCTACCAGAATTTCCCGTTGAAATTCGCGTATCAAGTGCCGCTTGTATAATTGATGTCGTTGAAATTAATATTGCATACGGCTGTTCAGACGCGCGTCAATGTCACGTGGAAATGTCGTCTGCCGTTTAACGACGCCAAAGTTGATATTGCATAAATGTTTATTCATACGTATCAGTTGCACGTCCCTGCGCGTGCGCGCATGCAAGTCGATGTTGCAGAGAATTTTGTTTATATTGGGCCTGTGTGTAACTTGATTGGATGGCTAGTTAAATAATTAATACTGAATAACGCATCGAAAGTTGATATCGAATAATGGTTATATGCGAGGCGTATTGGAGCAGAAATTATATTCTCCGATTTCGTTCGCTAGCAAAACAGGAAATGTATTAATCTACATTATTTTTAATACATTAATTTTAAACATAGAATTTTTGCTATACCAGATTGTTATGTATGTTATGACTTTTTTACTGTGATCTGTATATAAAAAAATTAAATAGAACGATAAAATGAGAATTTTTATTTATGATATATTCAAATTTATATATTATGAATATATTTTGTGATTTATTTCTATAATTTAGAAGTACTATTCTTTCGAGAGAGTTCACTGAAATTCCTTACAAGTTTAATCAGTTTTTTTTTTTTTAAATAGTCTCTGTTTCGTTATCTGCGTTTCTGAGATATATGGAACTTTCCTACAAATAGTTTGACCACAGCGAGATTAAAGACATTCTATATCCCGTTGCTTTGTACTGTGTACTTGGCTAACAGAGTTTGCAATCAAAGCTTTGCGTTAGTTTCTTGTCTGTATATTGCTTAAAACAATTTTCAACAACATCCTCTTAAATGATCTCCATGCCAAACAAACTTGTTTTGTTCGAGGTATCGCAAAGTTTAAGATTACGCAACAGAAGTCGAATCTAAAGTTCGATAAAAATTCTCCCTTTTAGTTTTGCGTCAATAAACAAATAAAAGAGGGTGACTTTACCTCGCGAAAAAAATATTCTTCCTATTATTTTATATCTACAACATTTTACGTACTAATAAATGATGCTATCATGTGTACCGTATGAAGAATGTTTTCTGACGCGTAATGCGTCAGCGATATGAACATCGAATGTCTAGCTTTACGCTAAAATAATAACAATAATTACTACTTCTTTAGCTGGATTACTATTTCTTTCAATCTTATTAATCAGTTCATTCGTTTTCTCTCTCTCTCAGCACTCGAAATACTGCTATTACATAATTCTAAGATCGATTAATTAATATCATTATTTATTTAAAATGCTGTAAGGGTGGATAAATTTTATCAATTTCAAGTAAAGTCTATTTTAGATTTATAATCTGTGATCAAATCTCTCTTAGATGAAATATTCTATTTATCGAATCATAAAGACATATAATTATAAATAGTTAAATAGACACAAACTCTGGTATTCGTTTAGTATTATAATGTCTAATATTCGTCTAATACTTAAATGTAATAATAGTAATAATAGTAAAAATAGTAGTAATAATAGTAGAAATATTCAATAATAAAACTCGGACTATGAAAGCTGTATTAAAATTGTTCACAATGGCCATACACGACATACGACAATTGGGGATTCTAATTGTCGTTTCCTGTACGAGAACGCGATAACAATTTCAAATTTATTTAATACATTCACGTTTATTTAAAATTCATTTACCAACGATAAACTCGACTTATTTTGCGCGTCAGATTATTTATTAATAGACTCGGCAGAGAGAATTGCGAAGGGGACGAAAGTGCGCGGTGCGATGGATTTTCACTCTCTGCGAAGTTTCCAGCCGCGAAATTCGGACGTAATATCCCGTCCAGCGCCATCAAAATCTCTTTAAACAGCGCAAGGTGGTTGCCACCGCAAAGTGGCAACGGCTCAAAGGAACCCAGGCAACAAAGAGGCTAAAGGAAGGGACGATGTGTGCGCGCACATACGGATACATAAAATACGCACGTCCGTACGAGCGTATTGACACGCACATACATACGTGGATGGTGTGAAAAAACTACGTGAGAGCTACGTGATCCATACAAAGGTACGTAGAGGGATAATAAATCTCCCCCTCCCCCTCTCTCTCTCTCTCATTCTCTCTCTCTCTCTCTCTTCTTATCCTTCTCGAGAAAAAGGGAGCTACACGAAGGATTGAAGTTGCATTCAACGAATGAATGGTGCGCATTGTTATCCCTTAATTCTACCGAGCGTCGAGGATTCGAAAATACAATTGTTATGGACTGCGATCCACCTCATGATATTTCTATTAAAAAAAAATATCTGTAAAGCATATTAGAAAATGCATATAAGAAAGTGGATGGTGCGTTTCAATGTTTCTCTAAAATATCTAATAATATTGAGAAGATGGTCGTTTCTGTGTGAGAAATTTCAATAATTTACCTACAGATATTAAAAACTTGACTCTTTATTATTTCAAAAGTGCATATATATTTCTGTTAAAATTATTATCTCCTAAAAGAAAACTTTCAACAACAAACAAATTAAATTAAATCATCATAATTAATTATGACAGCAATACAAGAAATTTCTCGAGGCAAAAGACAAGTTGCTGCTATGTAAAGATAAGTTACTTCTCTTTTGCTAATTAACACGAGTTACAAATTTCTTAATAGTCTACTTATATATGTTTTTAATTAATAAACAGCAGAGATCAGATTCAAGCAATCAAATAAGAGAGATGTTAATATAAAAGTATCATAATCGCAGCAAGTATTTTTAAATATTTATTTTTAAAAAATCAAGTAAAAATCAAGTATAGTTAATATTTCTTTTTTCTTCTTTTTTTTTTTAAGACATGTGTATGTGTATGTGTGTGTGTCATTGAAACTTATAGGTTTCATCGATCATTCTTCCATTTTTCGAAAAAGTTTCACGTGATATCGATGATATCCGAGCAAAGAAATCCACGTTGATGTTTTATTTACCATCTTTTATATTAATGAGCTCTTGGGTAGTATCGACGCGCGTAGAGACATTAACGAAACTTCATTTAATGATCACATTTTCATCCAGCGAGCCACTCCGGTGTTTCACGGAGAGCTCGCATCGACCGGAATATTCATTCGTATCTACCGTCGTCTGAGAAACTTCTTTCCGGCCGGAGCTCTCTGGCTTCCGGTACCACGAAACTCGCGAAAGCTCCGCCATCGACTCCGCAAGCTAACTCAAAGGATAAAATCAAAGAGACAGGAAGTGAGAGGAAGATCGCGACGGGTTGGGAGGGTGAGAAGATGGGTTGGCTCAAGAGCGCGTTTCTTGGTAAAGGGAGATTCTCTTTTCCACCGCTTGCCTCATCCCCTCCCCTCCCCCTTCTCCAGTTCCCGCCCTCGTAATCCGCAGGACGAAGACGTCTTAATTGGGGATTAAGGATGAAAGAAAGCGCGGGTCACTCTGTTACGATAGCCGGCCGCCGCGCCGGTGCAGCTTTCCAGTGACTCTTTCGAGATTAATGCCACGTATTTGTCCGGGACCTAACGATGCACTCTAGTTCCACTCAATCGAGAAAGTTCGAGTGTATCTTTGAGCGTTAGCGAGCGAAAAAGGTAAGTCGCGTCCGCGTGGCTGGACAAAGATGTTGAGTAAATTGCCGTTCGCAAATTGCAAAGTTGGATATTAG
Source organism: Lasius platythorax (assembly GCA_963971435.1). Lineage (NCBI taxonomy): Eukaryota > Metazoa > Arthropoda > Insecta > Hymenoptera > Formicidae > Lasius > Lasius platythorax. Next base: position 17,788,789 of record OZ020539.1, read on the forward strand.
GTCGTTGCATACGAAATGTCGCATTGTTTTTATAGCGAAACTTACTTTTATAAAAAAAAAAAATATGCTGTAATAATCGAGTGTTATATATCGGAAGAGTATGTCGATTCTTTTACACGCAATATCTTTTTCAGTTTTTTGAACGTTTGCAATTTTTCAAATTACAAATTTACAAATTTACGCAAACGTACAGAATTGCGAAATCCTAGAAAGATGTTAAGATGTTATGTCATTTTGACAATCTTTAAAGATTGAACCGTAAAAGTGTCCGATCTCTCCGCAGGAAATGAATTTAGTACGTTGCGCTTTTCCGTAATATTTCGACGCGCACGTAACATTCGTTATGTAACATTCGTTACGTTATGTAACATTCGCACACAGTTCGCGATCTGCAACTTGATCCTCGGATCTTTTAATGCGTTCACGAGTCACGAGGCGTGATTATTAATGTAACTTTTGCCAGTGCATGTCAGGTGCTTCCCGCATAAACTCGCGTGTTTATTACTTCGCGTAAAGTTATATTAGAGTTCGGGCAAATGTGAATTAAAGCTCGACTCGTCGCGACGCGGGCGGCGCCGGCGCGCGAGCGGCCGATCTCTATTTCTTGAGTTCGATATCGGAAGCGCTTTTAGCGAGAGTTTCGATTGCCACAGTGGCAATCGAGGGAAAATTCGAACCGGGAGGCAACGAATTTCGAAGACGAGACTCGCAGATAGATGAATATTCCGAAAGCTAACAATGAATTCTCCCGCCGCTCGGTCGGGGAATTCTTGAGAAAGTGCGATGCGCGATTGAGAGAATGCAAACATAATTATTAAATGAAATCACGAGAAAGTTTCACGTTGTTTACCCGATCGCGAATGCGCGCGAAAAGTTGCTTCTGTATCTTTTCTGTTACAAAGTTAAATTACGAAAGATTCGATATTACCGTGAGACGGTATATTATTTGACAATGATGATTTATATTTATTGAATGTTATTTGGTGATTAATTTGGTAATTTATTCACATTGCAGTCTCTATCTCATTTTTTCCCTATACATTTTGAAAAGATGCTGTGTTACAGATGGAAAAAAAAAGCATTAAAATATTTTACAATGCATTTTCTTTGACTCACTCGATATACATGATCTGATAATAAAAAATAAATCACTTAATTTGCATGTTTATACTGGATATGTAAGGGAAAAAAGTGCAAACAATTAAACTTATTTTCCAAAACATCGCATTATGCTAAAGTTTGAATCAGATGATAAAATGGATATAAATGCGAGAACTTTACGTTTCGTCTAGAAGAAAGTTAATATCGTGAATTAACGCATGGGTTATAAAATAGTGAAAGAGAAAGAGAGAGAGAGAGAGAGAGAGAGAATAAAATCACGGAAACAGTACTTCTCCCAATGTACGTTTAAATATTCGGGATCGTGTTCACGGGATTTGTTTTTCTTTAAACTTTCGTTTCCGCTGCGGAAAATATCCGACGATCGACCGATCCATTTTTCACAGATCAATAGAGGAAGAGCGAGAGAGGCGCCAGTCCCGCGATATCCAAGAAAAAGAAAACTCTGATACCTGGGGGAGGAGAGCCGCACGCAAACGCTCTATTTGCCCCGTTCCGTTCCGTTCGCATTAACGAACTTTGGAATCTGTTTGGCAGAGAAATTTTCCCAATTTTTCAGAGCCCGCCGCGAGAGCCGGAACGCGGCGCGTATCGGTGCACGCTCGTAAACAACTAATAGTCCTAACTGGATCTAACTGGTATAGTCATCGCCGGGAGAAGGGGGAGAAGGGGGGGAAAAAAAGAGAAGACACGAAACTCGCTCGCTCGCTTCGCTAATTGGCTCTCTCCGATCGTGCCACGACGGCGACGGCGACGGCGAACTTTTGCTCGACGTCCGCCCGGTAGAGGATGCGCCGTCCGGAGGTACGTTTTAAACGTGCGAGGGTAAGCAAGGGGAAAGGGTGGTTTAATCTTCGCGGGATGTACACCGCCCTGCTGCTTGTACACTCCCAGACTCGTGTGCGCGAGTGCGGAGGGACAATTCGAGGAAGTGTTAACGCTGCGGCTCGCAAGTGCAACTTGCGTTAACCGCGCTTAATTGCGCGCAATTACCCGAAATGGCGAAGTAACGACCGGTTGCCTGGCCTTTCCGTAGCCGCCGCGCTATGTCCGGCGTGGCATGCCACTCCCGCTTTTTCGCAAACTCGCCGAACGTGTCACCTTAGGTAACGTTCCCCTCTTCTCCGTCGTTTACGGGGGTAAGATTAGTCGAGCGAAATTGCTGCTAATTTTTGCGCGACTAATACGGGAAAAAAATATCTATACCGTATAGTAGTCGAGTAATATTTTATCCGACATATTTGTTTTGCGTCACACGCGAATTCCTAGAGATTCTCATAAGAGAGGAATGCGTGTTGTATTCTTTTTTATTCGAAGATATAGCGATTAATCGCATTGTCACAAAGTATTATCCTCTTTTTATTTATAAAAGCACTTTGTGTGTAATAATTATTAGAAAATCTGAAACATAGAATATGGAATTGATAAAATAATCCCTTGCGCAATGATCGTTCATTGTTTTTACTTGAGCGTTATTAATTCAGAAAAAAAGTTAATATTTTATGTTAAAAATCCTATAGTCATATAATTTTTGCAATATGGATAATTATAACGCAAAACACACGCACAATATTAATGTAACGCGTAATTATTCTTAAATTATTTTCGGGAGACAAATTTGATGAAAATAAGCGATTATTTTTTCAATCCTGCAATTTTTTTTAAGCTACAAGTTCCAATTGCAGCAACTACTTTCGGAAAATAAGAAGGATCTTGTCTCCGCTCAATTACAGCGCAGTCTCGCAATTAATGATCTCCCGTAATCGTTCTGGATTTGTCGCCTTCGTCCGAGAATGAAAAACCGCGCGACATTTCACGACGTAAGTGCACTTGTTATTTCGCCATTCCCAGTAATTGCGCGTAATTAAGCTGGGCAGTTAAGGGACGGTCAGGGCTGTATGCATGCATGTGGACACGATTAGCACTCTCGGCCTTCAAAAGGCCGACACTTTTGTGAAAATATTTTCATATTATATAGCTTTAGATTTAATTTCCGCTAAATTCTGCATCAACGCGTCGCACATTTTTCCGCTCTGTGGTTTTAACCCTTTGTGGATTTCCATCCTCGAAAAGAATGCTGAATATAAAAGACAAACCTCATTTTATATAATTTTTTAGTAAAAGCAGTGATTAAACCCCGTTTCGCAAATCCGCTTATCACATTATGCTTTTATAATCTGAAATCATAATCTTTAATATTATAATGATATATAACACAACACATAATTTTATAGTACAAATTACATGAAAAATACATTCTCCTTTGCAACAATTATTATGAAACTGAAATATAACAATATTAAGGGATATTTATTACTATAAAAATTGTAAATTATGCATTTATTTTATGCATTTGTTTATGCATCAAAATATTTGAATAATTATAACTCTACTTTGTAAAATATAATACGTATATAATATTATTAAATATAAAAATATGTTTTCTCTTATACGTCAGAATATTCCACAAATATAAAAAAATTATATCGTAACTTACTATAATATTTTCTCCGTGTATATTTCTCTCTCAATACATATTAAAGTTACAACGCAACAAAAAAACTCTTTTCTGCTTTCTGAATGAAATCGATAAGTTTGCACGTGAACATTCGAATAATTTTGAATGCAAATTTGATTCGATTCTAATCGTGTTTGACTCGTACGATCTCAAAAATTCTTGCCGCTGTAAAAAATATAAGCAAACGATGTATCGTATCGCGTATCGTGTTAGCGAAATTTAAAAATAAATAAACTGACGTAAAATAACAAAAAATGTCCACGTCGGCGAAAGAGTTGCAATAAGATTCGCTCGACGCTCTTTCATCTAGCATTGTACTCGGATTATACGTCGTGCACTCTTGCACTCTCGCACCTTGTTCGCCGCACGCTTACCGCGAGGGTCAAACGACGTTAACACTTCACCGAATTGTCCGGTCGACTGCCCCGCAATTCGCAGACTGATCTAAAATTGAGATCAAGGATCGAGGCGTCTCTATCGATTCGCGCTGCTTGTACCCGCTGATCGAAGCTCGCCTTTATTCCAATTGGCGCTCGTTTAAGCGCCCGGCCGAATGCATTTGCATTCGAACTTGTACGTTGCGACTTTCGAGATTATATTGTCGCCGCCAGTTTACGACGCTTTCCGTTCTTGATAGAAGAACTTGCGAGTCTTATTTGCGACTACGACAATAAATTAAATTCTCCCAGCGCGACCAATATTCTCTCTTCTACATTTGATTAGTTTAATTTTAACTATCCCTTCTATAATATTTCATGATTCGATTGATATATTTTTTTAAGATTATGATGAAGTCGAATAAACAATATTGAAAAAATTACCTCTATAAGTAAAAAATCTGATAAAATTAGGCAAACTAAAATTTTCAGAAGGGCTTGAACTAATTATAAGATTTTTTGTTAATAGACATTTATGAAAAAGTAATTATATTTCTTGGTCAAATCTTTTATGACATGCACGCGCGCGCAAATATTCGAATAGGGACTGCGATATCGCTGATGCTTGACCGAGAATCGAGTTCGTCTAAAGCTCGTGCGAGTTTTTCGTCGAAGACGACAAATCCAGAGCAATTAGGAGTGGCCGTTAGTTACGAGGCCGTTTTCGTTGAATGGAACACGAAAGAGCTGCTTTAAGCAGCAGTTCATTGAAATCTAGGTTAACACTAGCAAATTTATCCTGCCAGCTACTCGTTGTTAGATAATTCGCCGACGTTACTCTCATATTAAAAAAATGGACTCTTATCTCAACCTTGCGAACGAATCACGCTTCATGTGATTTTTTTAACGACGAGAATTTATAATTATCTCGCTACAAGCGAGAATTTATGAAAAATGCAAGAGAAACTAATACAAAATTATGTGAAATGTCTTTTATACCTTTTACGATTTCAATGGCCCTCTTACAGAAATCCAATTTAATTTTAAACGCGCAACGAAGATATTGCATTCGTTTCGAGAGATAATTAAAAGATCGACGTGATTGCGCGCGTGCAACACATGTAGTAATTAAATAAAATTGCATATTGTGTGTGGATTGCGTAATTATTTGCAATGATAATTTAATATCATGACAAACACAGAAAAGAAATCATTTTAAATAATAAAATGTTATCAATTAAAATGATAACTGATCAAATTTTACGAGAGCATTTCATATATCACAGCATAATAAACTACGAAATTATATAATTATATAAACGTTTACACAAAGTAAATCGCGCGAGTGAAAGTATCGTGACTATCGCTTCCGCACCTGCAGAAATTTCATTCATTATTACTCGCTTTATTACCTAGAAACAGTCAAATAATCAACGATATAATGATCTCCCAATATTACTTTTAAAACATGTTTTCCGATTCTTTATTTGAATTTTCCTAAAGTATCGGGACATCAATATTTCTCGCGGCTTTTCAATTTCTGACATTATACCGCGTGTATCTTTGCAACTGAGAGCTTGAAGTTAAAACTTTACTAAATCCTAATGGTATTCGTTATGCTCGCTTATATGACGCAATAAGACAGAGGAGACAGATATAACACGATATGCACGGATTAAACAAGTCTAACCCGGAGACGCGGCGATCTCGCAACGCGAGCTTAATTACACTTAATCAGCCGAAATGACGGAATAACGAGTTCATTCGGGGCTCATTCTGCGGTTAAATGCAGTCGTACGCGGTTTTTCATCCTCGAACAGCGACGCTATAACTCAATGTAATTGCCGGAGCCAGTATTTAAAGCATTTTCTTCCTGAGTGCTGTACGAAATAACCGTAAAAAAAATTTATCTGAGTGTACTAAAGACGATCTCACGAGTTGTTTCCACGAAAATAAAACCCACCTGATCAAATCGTAATAAACATTTTTTATGTTCCATTTTGTAATACAAAATAAAGAATCAAAATTTTTATTTTTAATCTTATCTCTAGACTTGATATCATATAATTTCGCCCGAAAGTGCAGTGCACTTATTTCCAGTCAATCTAACATTTTAAGTACAGAGTTTAAAGGCTTTTAAAAAGTGTTTTTGAAATACTATCCATGTATTTATCGAAAATTCATACATTTTGTGCGTTCATTGTTTATGTTTGAGCAGAAAATGTATAGAATTCTTTAGATTCAACTCACGTTAAAGCGGGAAAGTCCTAAGCTCAAAGGTGAACTTTTACGATCGCAGAATGTACGACGAAAGCATTTTACGCTTAAAGCATTCTTAAGAATCGTCGATTCTCGACGCGAAATCAAACGAGCTTAATAACGAGTGACGTGAATCAGTTGGTTTACCCGAAAAAAAAAAAAAAAGAAACCAGGAACCATCGCTCCTACGAACGACGGCCGTCGTCGTTGTCGGAAATCCGAGCAATTAGACGTGCCACGGTGCAAATGTCAGTTACGAAACCGTGCCCGTTGAATGGAAGGAGGAGAGTGGGGGGGAGGGAAATGTTTTAAAGCGAGCTTTATTGAAATCTGGGTTAACACTCGACTGGCTCGACTGTCGGTCGAGTTGTGCAGCTTCGCTTCTCGATCCACCGCGCTATCATCGGGTCCCGTTCGGGTCTCGAGGGAATAAAAGCCGGTAGAAGGGCTCGGGCAAATGCCCACGATTCCACGCGCCCACGCGAGAGTGGCGTAATTACCGATGTTGGCAATTAAGGAGCGCACTTTACGTTTCGCGCCTTCGTCGTCAATTAAGCGACTCGGCGGCGGGCCACGACCTCATTCGAGGAACACAAGGACACGTTGACGTTATCGATATATCTCGAGCACGATAATCTGTACCGACTTCTTTGCGAGTTCTTGAAGGTCGAGATTCCTCGACGACTCTCACGGGTTTTGCGACAAAATACGAGAGAAAAAGTCGCGAAAACTTTAATCACACTGTTGGAAAGTAACATAGAAATAATTGTATATAGAAAATTAAAGATCATATGTTTTTTAATAAACCCGTGATATATAATATTAATTTTAATGATTGTTATAATTAATGTCACATTAGATTGTGATAACAAGCAAAAATCAATTATTTTTTAAAATTTAATTCAAATGAGATTTAAAGTGAATATAAAATTGTTTGTTCTATTTATGCCAAAATCAATTTTGCATACTTCAAAATGTGTGTTAATAAGCTTCTAATAATAACATATATTCTACATACAAAAATCTTTTCATTAGTTGCATGTTAAAATATATTGTAATATAAATTCTTTTTATAAAATACTTGCTATTTCAAATATATTTTTGCATTTTAGTATGTATCATGTTTCTCATTTTAGTATGTATCATGTTTCTCTCATTTTATTGATCAAGCATAAAGAACGGAATTGCTTCCGTTTGTACATACGAGCGGTATCAAAAAGCAAATTGATTCTAGATAATACAAAATGCAAGTTCCATTAAGCGAATGATCCAATATAAAAGTGACGACAAACCGTCCAAAGCTCTTTTAGCCCTCATCGGTTGCCAAAGTTTTCAGGAAAATCCCAACAATACCGTCTCGGGTCACGAACCAGGCAGGCCCGCTTCATCAGCCCGGGGAAGTCGATTAATTCAATTAATTCAATCTGGTAATTGCTTCCCATCGATCTTGGCCTTGCGAAGTCGGTATTACCTGACGATATATACCTGTATATATCGACCGTCCGCTTTTTCTCTCGATTTTCTCGCCCATCCTTTCTTTTCCGTTCTTAGCCAGTGACAGTCGCTTAAAGCTTTACGGCATCAGCTTCGAGAAATGCGCGAGAGAAGGACTAAATCTTGTTCCCTTCCGTTCTCATTCTATACGTCACGTTCGTGGAGAGTTTAATCAAAATATAATACGATTTTTTTTTTAACCGGGATTATAATTCCAATCAAATTTAAACCGTGGTAACGTAATGATGGAATAATTGGAATATTTTGCAGAAAGTAAATTAAATCACTTATAAAAGTGTGATCAAATAAAAATTGATATTTTTGCACTTTTCAAAACAATTTTTTTTTAAATTAGTTTAATCGTTAAAAAATATGAACTGATGTTACGGATGTTTAGAAAGAATGTTGAAACGCGCTTTCTCTCTCTCTCTCTTTCTCTAAATCTTTCGAAAATAAATTCGGAAGCTTCCTTAATTCGAATTCCTTCTAGACCATAATTAAAAATTGAGAATTTTCCCAAAATAAATGACATAAAAAAAAAAGTTATAGTAATATAATAATACTGCAAACGTAATACTTTTGTCTTTATGTTTAGAAATTTATAATATGATCTAATATGGCGTACTAAATATTACATATATGTACTAAATGTTACATGTACCTATTAAATTTTCTTTTATCGAACGCACACGCGCAATTATCACATTTCGCAAAATTAGTCTTTTAGAATCTACTATGTCTGCATTAATTTGTAAATAGCGCGGAAGGCATTCACATCGAATTGTTACAGCACGGCAGGTGCAGCGAGCTTCTAATTGCTCATAACGGATCTTGTTTTGCATTGCCTACATTGTTATAGTCGAAACATCGAGATGAGGAAACTTTGGTGAAAACGTGAAGTCGATACGAGCGAACGATGCGTCCCTACGGTCGAATTTCCCGCTATACGAGCTAATTCTCGTCGAATATCATTTTGCGCACATCCGTGAGACTTGTCCCGGCAGTTGTCGCATGAAGGATTCGCAAAGTTGGCAAGCACCGGCAGCTAAAAATTGTTTTTTTTTTCTTTATCCTTGTTTTCCTTTTTTTTTTAAAGCTGAGCCATTCTTTGCAGGCATCGTTCTACACAGGCGCTGTTTCGCGAGATGCCACTTTCCACAGGCGAGCAGTTTATCAGATTTATTTTTTTTTTGTTTAACATTATAATAGCAAAGTTACCGCGAAAAAAGATTAAAATTGTCGGTGCAAGTTCATGGTGTTACGCATTAACCTGAATTATAAATTGACTTTAGTAATATATGTCACGCGCATATGCAACTTTGCTCATCAACGCGTGTGAGGTCAAAGTAAAGAGAACGCGCTGTATCGTTTAATTAGATTAATTTTTCCGATATCTGTTATAAAATACGAATTAAAATATTCTTATGTAATTTATATAGCCGGGGGAGGGGGGGGGGGGGAGAGTTGGGGGGAGTTGGAGAAAGATTTTTATTAGGAATTTCACATTTTGGTGCCTGATTTTTTCGAGTTGAGGCATCTCCGTAGTTATAAAGTTCGCGTTCTGAAACCGTCGAATGCAGGCGACGGCACGAGGAGTTCCTTAGATTATGCTAATAGGACTCTCTCTCGTCGTACTCGATAACTAACTGGATCAAAGTTTTCAATTAATAACTTGTCACCGGCGGCGATACCTTACTCCGAAACTTCGTGCATTACTTCGCGCGTCAAATCGGCCCTCGTTACAGTATTTTCGACAGGAAGGTTCCCCGTAGGTAGATCACGCTGCTAATTGGCAGCTCCTCCGATCTCGCCGTGGCAAGTTTGTGTTGACGTTAGTTATTACCCGCTTATATACTGATTATGTCGAATATTTGCAAAACTATCATATCTAGACAAATATGTGCAAAAATGATAATTTATTATCGTCACTAAGTACCTATATTATTTATGGTCACGTCAATTTACTTAATGGAGATATGAAGAGAATTTTTTATAACTATCCGCTTTGTTTTGAAAATATGTTAAATATAAAATGTTATTCGAGTAATTCCATATATTTAATATAAATAATTTATACGGCTGTTTATTACAGTAGATATATTTTTCGATCATTAAATATGTTTCTCTTTTGTTTGATTGTAATTTTAAAAAGCGTGTGCCGTTTTGCCTCAACAAATTTCAAAAATATTTCAAAAATGTTTCTTTATAGCCTAATTAAAAATCGAGTTTTATTACGTACTATGTAAGATACTTTCAGAAATTTAGAAAAACTTTTCTTGAAAAAATTGATTCGAGATATTAATCGATTTTGATTTGTATGAATTTTTATCGAGAGACAAGTCTGTATGCAGCTCTCGTCCTTTCGATTCTTCGACTTTTATTCAACAATTTAATCCAGTCGGTTGCTTACGAGCGTTATTTCGGGTACGCATTCCACGCGCGTAACCAATACTCTCAAGACATCGTGATTACGATATCGTTCGCTGAAAACCGCGTCGACGGGCGACTCGTGCATTCGATACACGTAATCGACGGTGGATGTAGATATGCGGCAAACACGAAACGCAATTCGTTTCAGGATGGAGATATGAAAAAGCGACCCGCAAAAATAAAAGAAGAGAAACAAGCCACGCGCGACACAATAGCGTCGTGTACCGCGAAATAATCCGCCGCTGCAAGCCGGTGGGAATAACGCGAAAAAATGTTACAACATCAAAATATCATTTCCCGCGACACACGGTGGCGTATGATTTCAACCCTCCCTCGAAAATGGACTCGAGGATATCTTCTTCGAAGTGTTTGTATAAGCATTGAGAATTCCCGCGAGATGTTGTGGAACTTAACAATGGCGGATGTTGGTGAAGTTTGGAGAATCATTTATATCTACTAATACTCGACTGTTGCACGATTGTAAATTTGAATTGTCTCGCAACTCGAGGTTGATAGCCCTCGATCACAGTAAAGCTATACAGATTTTGCGAAAAAAAATTCTTGATTCGTGAATATTTCGATTTATATATATATATTTTTTTTTCCTTATATATATATATGTGATTCCTTTCATCTAATCTTTCATCAGATACTAATAGTTGATTTTTTCTAAAATAATTTACAAATAATTTTAAAATTTACGAAAATTTTTAACTTTTATACCACTATATACCTATAATTTTTAAAATTAATTTAATAAATTTATTTTAATTAAATTAAATTAAATATTTTGTTTTGTTCAATAGAGTATCTGAAATCTATCTATGGATAAACAAAAAAATTATCAGTTTGAGAATGTGAATATTTCAATTCATCTTTCTTATCGATAATTAATTTTACTTCAGCTTCTTTTTAGATACAATTATTTTTTCTAAAATAATCTACAAATAATCTTAAAAATATTTCGACATTTTTTTAATTTTTCATGCAACTATATAATTTTTAATTATTTATGATTCACATTATTCATTTCATATAAAGTCAAATAGAATAATTAGGACCTATGGCAAACAACGTACATAATAAATTTTTAAAGATAAAATTAATAGTTTATGATGACTAACAAATATGTGTACAACAAATACTCATTATTTCGTATGTGCACAAGAGAGTTGTTAATATTTCATTATCAAAAGATCATTACACTGTTTCATTTATTCACCAGTTTCAATTATTACACTGAACGTTATTAATTACAATCATCTTTCCACTAGGTGCAGAGAATTTGATAAATTAAGCGTTGGAAAATTCGTCTAAATGCGTTAATGAGAACGTTTTGATTTCATCGTCAATGGAAAATAATATAAAAATGGAAGAAAAACTCTATCTCAGTAGAGCGAGCATATCGCGTGATTCCGCACGTAATTATTACACGCTTTTTACAGCGAGCTTTGATTTCTTTGTAATCTTTTACCTCGGGCACACGCACAAACGTGCGGCACGATATCAACAGCGATCATAATAAAAAATTCAACAAAAAGTATGAACTCGGTATGAAAATACACGTGCATCATGAAATAATGCAATCAAATATTTTGACTATTGAACAATGTGTGTGTTTTATTATATCTTATATACACAGCGCGTGAAACGTTGCATAACTGAAAAAGACTTCGTGTAAAAATCAATTGAAAATGTAAAACAAAAGTTTCGAAAAATTTAACTTTAAAGATTTGATAATTCATAATTATGCTCATTTAAACTTGATGATTGTTAACAAACTTTTGTTATATATACATTATCAAATTTATCTTGACAATATCTATTATGTATATATATACATATATAAAGTTATATACATATATATAACATCTTCTCTATTGAAGAGAGAGAAAATTGATTTAAATAATTACTTTACATATATAATTTCTTTAATGGTTTATTTTAAATTATATTACGAAATAAAATGTTATACTTTTTTATGTATTAATTTTAAGAAAAAAATGTATATTTTACATTTTTAATTTATTTTCAATTAATTTTTGCACGAGAAATCGCTTCTTTTTCGATTATACTACATTTCCTGAGAGATTCACTTTGTATTATATATTATACTTAAGTACTACATATGTATACCTATACTATAGCTAATTATTAAAATTTCGTTAATTGCAAACTTTCGTTTAATTGCACGGCATAAAATTGTACTATTTAAATCATATAATTTAATACGAGCGAAAGTAAGCTTTAGTTTTCGTTTATGATTTATGCCCAATGATAAAGATCAACGTAAAGATCAAGGGAAAGAGAGAGAGAGAGAGAGAGAGAGAGAGAGAGAGAGAGAGAGAGAATGAGAGAGAGGGAGAGAGAGTTTTAAGGCGATTCACGATAATTACTGAACGTGGAACGACGACGGGGTGGAGCAAGTAGCTGGATGAGACGCGACAATGTAATCCGTGAAAATCCGATTTTCCTCGGCAAGAAGAATGATTTACATAAACCTTTTACCGGAAACGGAGAAACGGTGTTACGGCGAGTTAAGGGGGCGCAAACGAGAAGCTCGCACCGTCGCCATGCGAGCGAAACTTGTACGTGAAAATATGAGGGGGTATCAGAGAAAGTCGTAATGTCGCGCCATCGTCGGGATGCGTTTTCGAAAAAATAAAAACGGCCGCGGCGGCCGCAAGTGCGAGGAGGGAAATTTCATTTTGAACCGACACTCGCGAGCGTAAACGAAATTAATACGAGACAAGTGCTTTTATTACTCGGACGCCGGTTTCGTCGAGCGGTCTATCTCTCTTTGCCTTCGTGCGATTAATTTCTCTTGTTCTTCTTGATTGCGTTGCCGCGACGAACGAGTAAATGTTACTTCATATTCGCTGGAAACGAAACAAGCTCTTTGGATTTACGGCGATACGCGTAATCGACGCGCGATTGATGCCCAAACAAAAATTTAATGTTGAAATTTACAATTGGTTAGAGTCATGAGCGACTTTAAAAAATTAATCTAAACCATATGCTCATCATATTTTCGTTGTGAAAAAATTAATTTCAAAATAAAAATTTCGGAGGCAATTTTTCTGCAATATCATTCTTCATTAATCAAATTTTATTTGATTTTAACTTTATAGGAAAAAGTTCCATAAAACAAAACTTTCGAAATTTAACATTTTTGATGCAGAGCCTAATTTAGTTTTATTGTTATTATCATAATTATATTATCATTGTTATTATTATATGCTTTGTACATTTAAGTTAATATATTCCATTCGTTTTGCAACGTTTCTAGGGTAAATCTGCATCACATTTATATATGTCGTAACCGGAATGCGTTTACTATGCTTTTTATGGCTCTCGCTCATCTGATTTTCCAGGGAATTTTTCTTCGTCCGGCGTACATCGTAGGTTACAACAAAGGATGCTATCCATCCGCCTATTAACCGACCCGTAAAAGCCGCATTTACATTTTTGCGAGAAATTGGAAGGGCAGGAAAAGAGAAAACGAGGAAAGACCTGGCGCCGGACGACCTGATGCAGGTGCATCCCCCGCAGCAAGAGTCGTAAAAGCTCAGCATCTTCATCGTGACACAGGCAAGCCGCGCACTTTATTTGCGTATACTTCGCGCACTTTTCGCACGGCGATAAAGAGAACGAACACGGAGTTTACGACGGAATCGTTATCTACTCTCTCTCTCCCCCCTCTCTCTATCTCTCTCTCCGCTCGGAAATGAGATGGCAAGGACGAAAAGCGAGGAAGATGTTTGATTTCTCCTCCTACGCGTGTATATCGACTGAGAAAAAGCGAGCTCTCTCTCTCTCTCTCTCTCTCTCTCTCTCTCTCTCTCTCTCTACTGAAGTCTCTCGTACACATATTTATGCAAAGATAAAGCTTTCGTCGAAAAGCACTCGTCGAAAGAATATCATCGTCGTCCAATCGTATTTGAACTCGAATATCTAAACGCACATGTTTTCTCGCGAATAAAAAATTACGCGATTAATAAAAAAAAAAAAAATTTATTGCACATAGTTTTCAATTTTATTTTTTTTTTCTTGACTATCTCACCTCCGGTTGTACTGCATATTATACCCGCATAGTGGACAACCCGTGTATCGTCGCTGTAAATCTCGCTCGGAGAGATGACTGTAAATTAACTCTTTTGGTGAATACTGGCGAGAGAATCACGCGAGTTCCATTCAAAACGACCGTGCTGTGTGCTCGCGGTTTGAAAATTTTTTCCATTTTTTACGTCGTTAGAAAGTGCATTATTCCGCGCGCCACTAGATGCGCGCGTGCGTTTGACGCATAGATAAACGCGGGTATCAGGGCGGTTCGGTGAAACGCCGTTAATCCTTTGTTTCTTTCTCTCTCTCTCTCTCTCTCTCTCTCTCTCTCTCTCTCTCTCTCTCTCTCTCTCTCTCTCTCTCTCTCTCTCTCTCTCTCTCTCTCTCTCTTTCTTTCTTTCTCTCTTTCAATTTTTTTTTTTTACTAACAAAACGCCCGTCCTGCCGGTCGATGAAGCGTCGGACGAAACACGACGGAGGCGGCGCGGATTATTTTTCCCGCTCGCCGAGGGTTCGAAAACTGCCGGGGCTAAAATCGAGTTATCGAAACGAAAATACATTCGTAACCGAGAAATCGCCGTTCGCCGGCAGTTCGTCGTCCCTCGACGCACATAACTCGCGTCGTCGCGGCGCGCGAACCGAATAGTAGTCGCTCGTAGAGCGACCGTCCACCCTCCGGTCGAAGGCTCGTAACTTTTTTTTAAAACCCCGCCACCGTCGTCGACGCGGTCCATTCGCCATACGGGGTACGCAGGATCCGAGGCGGTAAGGCGAGAGAATTTATTCGCCTCGACCTGCGCGCCCCTTGAACATCGCCGGCTTTATAAGTCGCTAAATGCGCGCAACTTGAAACGCGCAACTTGGAATTATTCCAGACATTCTCATATTTTTACCGGTATTATTTTTGCAAAGGGAAATAAAGCTCGTTGAATTCCTTCTGGCTTGTTGGGAAAAGAGATTCCGCATGATGGTGCATCTGCGAGTTTATAAAAGTTGAGGCATACTCTTTCGTAAAAGAATCGTATCCCCTTTAGCATATGGCTATTATGCGTATTATAATAATATATTCGATTATTAGAAGAGAGCGTTTATTTTATAAGAACGTTTCCGTGAAGCTGAAACTTTCGGAATCCGGTATTTTATACGCAACGACTTAATATTGCCAAGGGAGTAGAAACTATAAGACGACTTTAATAAACAAGTTATAGTAGTAGAGTATTTAGTAGTTAGTAGTAGAGTTTATAATGAATACGATTAATACGAGAATATAGAATGTACACAATGGATAAAACGATATAGATTTACGTAAAAACGTTAGAATCGAGCTCTAGACACATCTAGAAGTCTACATTTTGCACTGTTTTTACATGGTGGATACGGTCACGAAAGTGCAGCATTTTTGTCATTCACTTCTTCGTAAATGATAAAGTGAAATCTCCGATGAAATATAAGAAAGATACATGATAAAATTTCACAGTGCCTTGGAGAATTCCACGACTTCCCTGTGACATCCGAAGGAATGGACTTTCCGCGTTCCTGCGTCCGAACCTTCAACTATTTCATAAATCCAGTTTAAAATTGTTTCGTGCATTACGACTCCTCATCCTCTTCGATCAAAGTGATTTCTAAATATGTATCGTAAGATATGTTGATTCGATTGTGTCTTGTCTTCGCAAAAGTATTTTTTACGATAAATTCCTATAAATATTGATCCTGCGTTTCGTTTACTTGTCAAGAGAGTTTCTCGGATAGTATAGAGAATATCGCCTATTTCACGGATTATCGATTCGTTGAGCGTGACGAATATCTCGTAAAATAGATGCGTGTTGCACGTGCAATCGTGCATCTGCAACGCGCACGTTTGATACATATCCGGAACACTAGCCTGAATTAAATCTAATACAATCTCTTTTAAAGACACAGAAAATACGCTGTAAAAATCAAAATGACAAACTCAACAATTATTGGAAAATTAAAAAATGTATAAAAAACGAAGAAAAAATCAATAATTATACATGTCATATTGAATTTCTTGTTTATATTCTTTTATAGAGAGAATTAATCTCATCTATTTAAACACGCTCTTATCTAAGCAATCTCTCTCAAAGATATCCGACGACGCAGGTAAACGCAAAGTTCTGCGAAAATCGTTGAATTCTCCGATAGTTTCACACAAGAATAGTTTCCATTATTCCGCTAGCGTAAAATGGCGAATTGATATCGGCATCAAGTGCGTTAAACTTTCCTCAGCTGTTCTACGTTTATCGAAACATAGACATTGTTGAGCAAATTGCGCGCGCCATACCGGAGGAAGACAATCCGTGAATTCTTTTGTCTCGATAACAAAGGACATCGCGTATAATAAAAATTTCGCTCCTTTTTTTCTCGAATGTGTCGCAATGTTGGTTCGATTTCACAATTTGTCAAAACAATAGAGATGGGATAAAGCACGTTCTTTTAAATAATTTTAGATATTCTATTTTTTATCATGTAATAAACGAAAATATTCAGTGTCTTTCGTTTTTTCTTTTCTAATAAAAAAAGCACAGATATATCAATCTCTATAAATATAAAATATTCAAATTATGGAATCGCCATTGCTTGGAAAATGACAAGTGATATACATTCGCAATCCTTAAGAGAGGAAGGTATTAAGGTGCTTTCTTCCTAAAGCTCCGTCGTTAACAGCAGGTCGTCTTTTCTGAGATCGAAACGACAGATCTCTCGTGCAAGATAAGGCGAAGTCGGGGGGCAATTAATTTCTTTCACTGAGGTAAGGAGGATGGCCCTCGTTATGGTACACGATATCTCCTAATTAGTTTAAACGATCGTGCTCTCGGAAAAACGTACTTTCGCAAGGAAGTATCGAATCCGATTTCGAGACACGTCTAACGAGCATCATAACTTGGATCGCGCTAGCTGCCTGGAAGAGAGTCCCGAATGCAGATACGGCGACGAGTCAATTCTGTATAAATATACGATGCGCGTATCTAATTCATTCAATATCCTTATAAAATTACAAAAAAATTCCACTACTTTTATCGCGTTACATTTTAATGACAGATTCTTCGAAAAAAATAGGAATGTCTACTATTATCATTAAAATGTAAAAAAAAGTTTTTTCAAATAAAAATTATGTAATAATTTTGCGTGTTGACGGATTCTTTAACACAGATTCAAACTATAATAAATATTTTACTGTAATACTTGTTCATCATTCTATACTTTATATACAACATGTGGTCAAGAGTTAAATATGGAAATGCGCTAACTTTAAGTTTTACCCGTGTGTTTGATGTGGTCTGATGCATACACACACACACACACACACACACACACACACACACACACACACACACATACAACACACAGATACTACACTCGCCGGTGACGTTCTCAACTTCCAACCTAAATAAGCTCTTGAATTTTATTAATTTATTAAATCTCGTCATAAAAATATCAAATTTCAAATTTGGAGAAAAAGGAAGCAACGCACAGTTAAATTTCCGCGTAGTAATAACGAGAAATAGAATAGGATATGAAAAGGTTGAATAAAAAGAAACTTTTTCAGTAGACAATTGAAGCAGGGTAAACCTTTACGACTAGAACTAAAGTTCGCCGCACGCGCGTTCCGTTTGTGTGCACGAGTATTCTAAACTACATTATCGTTACAATCACGATTCCATCGGCCAGGCGCGTTTCTTACACAGTGAACCTCAACAGTTTTATTACATCTTCTCTGGTCCTAAGCCGGAAAGTTTATCCGGTTTATTTTCGGAATGTCTCTCGTTTTAACAGTCGGACGATCGTCGCAGGATGTTACGCTTGCGCTTCACTAACGTTGCCTTAAAACAACATAATTCGCGTTAGGGAAAATTACGTCGACGAATCTGCAGGTGACTTAATTACCCGACCTGGGCCGAATAAAATGCGGCCGCAGTTTCGAAAACGGCAACGGCAACGTCGCCGACGCTCTTGCTTTAGTCTATCTGGATAAGTGCAAACGCCCAGGATATCTTCTGAGTTTATCAAACGACCTAGAATAACAAACTTGCCCGGGTAATACAAGCTACCAGCGGTCGTGGCAATTATAACTTGCGCGATGCACTTCGCGCTGAATAATATCGCTCGAGGTAAGAAATAATAAACATTCGCCGTCGCGCGTTCAAAAAGTCGGATAATGAGCAACGAGGCGTATCAGAGGTATAAGATGCTGCGGGATGCAGCGCGATGCAATTTCCACGAACTTCGCATTTTGTTATCGCAACGCGCGGAAAAGCATTCGCTGCAGGAAAAGAAACTCGTCAGTTTTCACATAAACCGTCTAAACGAGAAACGAATCAGTAAATGTATTGCTCGAAATATACAAAAGCAGCAAGAGAAATAAATCTTTGAAAATAATATTAAGAAACACGCGACTGTAACGAAAAATATAAATATTTCAACTAATAAAAAAATAATATATTTCAAGTAATCGATTATTCGGATTATATTTCCACTGTATACTTTTAAAAAGAAATCATTTTAACAACGTAAATTATATTTTAATCGAGAAATAATAGGGAAAAGAATTTATCGCGCGATATGATTAAAAACTCTGTGATTGACTTTTTAATATCACGATTTCCATGAAAGTTCGCTATACTAAAGGGCAAAAAAAAAAAGGAAAGAAAAATTAAGAACGACCTAAACCGTCGCCACAGAGGCCAAGAGTTCATGGACCACGGGAAATTGCGTTAGATATGCGGAACAAGTTGCAATTGGAAAAGTTTCGTGGAATCGCAAATCTTCCAAAAACAGCGCGGCAGCCGGCGATGATGAGCGGAACGCGTGGTAACAAATTGTTAATTTGTGCAATTGCCGGACTCGTCAACGAGGAGACTTGTGTAGGAAATAAAAAAGAATGTGCTTGATAAATAATCTAAAGTGGCAAATTATATTCTAAGAGCCCTCTCTACGTCTACTAGCCCTTTCTGCCGCAGAAATTGAAAATATAATAATAAAAAGGAACTAATCTCTATTATTTGGACGAGATAGATACATTTTTCTCTTACGCAAAAATTTTCCATTGAAAGAACTGCCTTGAATTTTAAATAAGAATGTTCATTTAGTACGATTTTATAATAAGATTTATAATAATGTAGTGTACAGAAAAAAAAATACCACGATGCTTACTCGAAACTTTTGTGAATTTTTAATAGTTTGAAAATGTTAATTTCTTCACATTTTTCATAATAAAATTGAACATAGAAATTCTCATTGAAAGAGATATTTTTAATCCTGAATCAAAAAGACTTTCGTTTAAGAGTTAATCTAACCTGCGTGATGAGCACAGATGCACGTGTATGTGTGTGCTCACACGGCCGTTATGAGATACTTTTCCGTATAAAAGCCGTTTAATGCAAAGGAAAGAAGCGCGCTTTTGCCGCTGATTTTCCCTTGAGAGGATATGCGTGTATCTAAAAGACGTTCTTTGCGAAAATTTCACGGTGTCTGGCCCTTTCCTTGCTACGAAAAGTTACTTGCTGAGAAATTGATGGTACGGTTGCAGCGTGAAAATAAGAAGGTGTCGATCGTCTTCGAAAAATCTAGCGGAAATCCCGAAGGGACTGGCTTCAATCTCGACCGCAACCGCGATGCAGACTTTTTCAAACTAGCCGACTCCGCCGATATACAATTGCGTTAATCGTCTGAGAAATCGGGAAAGTGATCGCGCGAAAAGGACGTTGCAGTATACAATGGAAAATCGTGAAATTCGACGGTCGAAAAAGTTGGAGTATCTCGTGTACGATATATGAAGCGCGATAAAACATAGTCGCTCGATTCTGTTACAAAAATACAAAATAAACATTTGTGATAATCAGATTCTGTGTGCTCACAGTTTACAAGTTTTATAGTGTTTTTTTTACTCCGCTGTATTACAAACTGAAATGATACTCCGTTTCCGTTGAAAATGCAACTCAAAAATTCAAAGTATTCTTCCAATGTACAACCACCGATATATCCTTACATCCCCGTTATAATATCTCATTGCTGTGTTTTTTTTCTTTTTTCCTTACTATACAAATACTGATACAAATCGATAATTTTTTACAGTATGGAGAATGTACAGTCTATATAAATAACAGTGTATTATGACGACATTCAGGAAAAGAGAAGGGGAATTTTGAAATTGATGGGACCTACGTTTAAAGAAAACAAAGGCGAAAAGAAGATGCAAGACAAGGCACGTTCATATCGAGTCACGTCGAGCGTTGTCAACCGTTGCAAGCAATATACTTTACGGTTATGCCACGTCATACGTGCTGCGACACGGAGCATTATCAGCCTAAAGAATAATAATGTTGACACATGTCTATTTTGCAAAATAATAAGCAGACAATATATGTATAAGGACAAATATAATCATATTTACAAGTACAAATATACGATTTAAAGCACTAACATTCGAATTAGTCGATAATTTGTGAAACTGAAGTTTTCAATATGGCCTTCTCTTCGTCTTCTATCGAATTTTTAAAATGTTATTTCGTTTAGAATATTACGAGTTATCATATAATACGATTCGTACTATAAATATGACTCAAATAGAATAAAATTAGTATTGGAAATATTTCAATATCTGTTGGATTAATTTCCGCATCGTCACCGTTAACGGCGAAATTCTCATTTGCCTTTTATTTCAACTCCATAACAAGCTGAAGTATAAGCACGCGACGAGATGAATATGACAAAGAACAAAGCAGCGCCATTTGTAAATGATATATCGTGCGTTATCCCATGAATTTTACAGTCGCCGGACGCTCGCTGGACGTGTAAAAAAAATCACGGACAGGATGTCGGAACCATCGGCGTGCTTTGGGAATTGTTACGTCAGATCTAGGCCGGAAGTTGGTGAAATATTGCGCGAGGCTAAACGCTCTTTTAGCGCGTGGCGTTAACCCTCGGATAAAATATTAACTTGTCGGGGAAAAAAAACCGTGATATAAACGCTCTCGCGCGTAAACGAGAACGAAACGGTGGCATATAACGATTTGATCGACAAAAAAAAAAAAAAAAAAAAACGAGCGAGGAAATATATTTATTTATAACGACGTTATATTTCATCGTGTGCGCCAAGTTTCAACACGAGTACCTCGGTTTGTACCTCTTCACAGATCGCTATTCAATGCACGGCTTCGCCTACGTATCTTTTTCGTTCGATTCGTAGATAGATAGGATTCTTTGAATTTCTGAAACGAATCGAATCGTGCTCCAGTTACCCTCTAAAATATATATTGTGTTCCAGACCAATCTTGTATTATAAGCAACGGAAGATGAAAAATTTCTTTCGATTATAGAGCAAACAAAGAAAATGATAAAAAATTAAATTTTATTTTTTAAACATAAAAAATATTAAAAATCAAGAAATTGCTAAAAAAAACAGTGGCCAATTAAATATCTATTAAATCGGATTTAAAAAATTGATAAAAATAAATATAGATAAAAATGATACAAGATGAAGATATAAATAGAACATTCTTTACGATCAGAAACGATAAAAAATTCAGACATTGCAAAAATATTTTTTTAAACACCTTTCTCCGAATATATATTCGTTAAAGTCGGCTTAAAACGTTAATGAATTGATATAAATTTCTAATATCTCGAACTTCAAAAGATCGATAATTTCTTCCGATCTTGCATGACGCCAGAACTCGCAGAGTGTCTGATTCATACGTTCGCAGATCCTTTGATTTCTGTGTCCTTCATCCCGTATCTTTCCGAATCTATTCCTGAATTCACTTCGCAGACTGCGCCGGATTTATAGGGATACGATAGAACTTTCCGTGCCTGATCTCTCTCGCCGCAACGAGAAAGGCATTCGTGGAACGGGGATGTGATCGTTCCAGGAATATCGACGCGCGCCTCGTGAAAAAAATGATTTCGCGGATAAGAAGGAACCGCGACGACGCGTGTTCGTGCAACGAGTGTCAAAAAGAAGTGTCGTAAGAGAAATAACTTTCGGATTAGTATTCATGAGAAGGAACATTAAATATGACATCTCCAACGTCAACCGACGGCAGTTTTATAATCGTAAAATAACAGACGGGCACATAGAGAAAGAGAGAGAGGGAGAGGGACATAGAGCGAAAGAACGAGAGAGAAAAAGAGAAAAAGCGAGGAGGTAAGGAACGAGAAAGAAAACTGTTGCGCGCAAAGTTCAGTACAATTCTCTCTCCCTCTTACTCGTTACCTTCCTCTTCTTCAATTTTTTTTTCTTTTTCGTACTTTTCGTGCTCGAACTAGCTTTTCCTTCGAACTCCTGCACTGTAACCCGGTAGCGTTGATTCCACGACGATAACGACCGGGTACACACATTACATCCAATCAGCTCGATCGAACCACCGCGATAACTACTGCGTACACACGTTAGTTCCAATTTAATTCTACCAATGCGCGCATCAGCCCCGATATTGCGGCGCAATTATGCGTCGATCGACGAGTAAGAAGCGAAGCGCGCGGGCTGCCGCGATCTTCGTATAATTAACCGACGTAATTAGGTCGGCGATTAGCGGGACCGCGGAGATTTTCGATCGCGCGTTGCTGTTTGCAAGCTGTGACCGCCATTTTCCGACGAACGCGTAATGTGGCAGTCGATATGGCATTGCTGGCACCGCAAATCCTCTGATGGAAATCAACTTGGTTCATGAAACCGACCCATTTGTTTCGCGACAATTCGCTCGGTAAAACCGCGAGTATTTTCAATTCCCTTTGAACTTTGACTCCTAATGATATAGCGTCACGCGATCATGACTTCTAATACGTAATGCAATACATAGCATAGCAGGAAGAATTTAAAGACCACGAGAGCGAGAATTTAAAAGAGATATAAAGTGTATTTTAAGCGAAGTGAATTAAAGTCATATTTTTATCATACTTTTTTTTAAGTCACTTTCAACCCTAGATATTGAGTGAATACATCTCATGTTATATACATATATACTCCCATTTTATCACGTCATATATATATATATGTACATTTCCATTTTCAGAAATATACTCCATACATTCCTTTCATTTCTGATGTTTCCAATTTTTCGTTGAGAGGTTCATAAAATATAAACAGATGTGACATGCTTTTTTATGACAGACAATATACCGCGATACAATATAGATGAGTTTACAGAACGATTATTATTCCTTTTATCTGTAGATTCTGTGATTAAATTAAAGTCGTTAAAAAAATCATGTTACCAATAATTCTTAAAGTCTAACGGAGTGAAAACAAAGTGGTTTTTGCAACTTACGTTCCAAGATTGTTAATAGATAACAAAACTTTGTTCGTCAGTTAATCTCAAGCGTCTTTATCTCAGAAGAATTTTAATTAAAGGTTCACTCACACACATACTCTCTCATTCTCTTAACGAGATATTTAACATTTATATTAAAAAAATTGTCAGAAAATATGTATTCAGAACTTAATCTCAACAGTTAACCAATCTCATAAAGTGATTAAACTTATTTTTTGCTGCACTTGACAAGTGACACAATAATTTTCTAACCGTTAATTGCAGCAGAAAAAAATCGGCCCTTTTTATTATTAGCTTCCGTAATAACGTCTTTTCCTCTGTACACGTAGCGTAAAGAAAATTAATGTCGTTTCATGACAGCGGCAATCATCGATTTACACCGCAGCTGCTACACCTCGGAAGCATTTTTCGATTATTTACAATTAATTTGATTCACGTCATTCGCATCGCGCGATCACAAATGATACTGATTCCCTTCTTATCATGAGCCGGGCATTCTTAATTCATTTACGGCTTTTATTACTCGTTTTTTAAATAGTTTTCATCGTTAAGTTACGCGAATTTACGAATTAACCAGTTCTCGTCTTAATTAGTCGTTACGAACGTTCGTTTCGAGAAACGTTTCGGCCGAAGAGTGATAAACGATCGCACGTGATTCCACGGCAATCAGAAGACTCGACGGGCAACAGAAGCTGCGGGATCGAGTCAAAGTGATTTCACGAGAAGCTAAAAGGAAAATGCTGGCGGAAAGGTAGCGGGAAGGAGGACGGAAGAGGGGGGGAGAGATGGGGAACACTTACCGCGATCGGATCGGGGGAATCTTTTCAACCGGTTCGAGCCAACAGACCTAACCCGACTCTGGAGGATTTACGCGAGATCCGTCGATGAGAGGGTAAAAGACTGGCGAGGTGAGCATCGTGCGAACGGAGATGAAAAGAAACCGAAAGATGGAGGAAAGTGACATGCGCGAGAAAGAAAGATCAGGAGGAACAGGATGAAGAGGAAGGGTGAAGAGGAATGGTGAAGAGAAAGGAGAAAGAGAGGGAGGGAGAGAAAAGGCAGAAAAAAAGAAAAGAGAGATGAAGGAATAGGAGCAAGTATAGTAAGATAAGAAAGAATAAGGGTTCTCAGTTCGTGCTATTTTCTTGTCGTCGGTCCCAGGGAGAGAATAAAAGTTAAGAGAGAGAGAGAGGAGCGCGGAACCAATTTCCCAAAGGTACGACGATCCGAAAAGCAGTATTCGCGCGGATACACGCGTCGTCGCGTCGCATCGCGACTCCATTTTTAGTTTAGTTTTTCGATCTCTTGAACAACTTCTCGCATCGTGTCGATAAACGCACGGATTTTTATTTCACAAGTAGCATTATATTATGCATAGGAATATTATCATGAGATATAAGTCAGATAATGTGCTATTACGTATAACTTTCTAATAGAATCTTTAAAGGGAGTTTCCCAGAAAATAAACGAAAAAATTATTAATTATCTATTGCTTTTTCAATCATTTATGCAAATCAATCTATTGCTTTTTCAATCATTTATAAAAATCTGTTGAAATTTATTTTATCTTTCGTTTCTCTTTATATTACATTTCACGAAATAGCGCGGCCAAGGCAGTCCGCGCCTGGCGAATATTCGACAATAATTTCGGAAAATTTTCCAACGGGAATCATATGTTTTAGGGTTCCAAGGAGCGAAGTGATATTCCGATATTGCATAGGACTGCGCGCGTCCGTGCACTTTTCAAAATCGGAACCGATAGAATCTTGAGAATCGCTGCGATTTCCCACGATCTGCCGCGATGCAAACGATAAAAATAGTATTAAAAAAAAAGAAGGATAAAAGGAAAAAAAAGATGAAATCGACGGAGGTATCCGACGGATGCAGAAAGCGATCTCTAGATAAGGAAATTGGAGAGACGGAGACGACACGGTCTGACAGCGCAGGGTAGCTAGATAGGTAAAAGCCGGTACTGAGTTAATAAGACTCCGCGCGACGCCTATTGAGAAGGATGAGTTCTAATTAGATAATTCAATAACACAAAACGAATCGATAGGATGCGGCGAGAGCCCGGAAAAAAGGGGTAAAAAAAAGAAACGCTTCGAGACATTGCACCAGTAGCTCTCAATCAACAGAAATTTGTCACGTCTTGGTAAACAATTATTGGAAATAGTCCGGAAAATTTCAAGTTTCATTGTACTTATTAAAAGCTATCGGTTTTCTTTCTGGTTTTTCTTTTCGTCTTCTTCACGTTTCCCGTTTGTGATGTCAATTTTGTTGTAACAATCGAAAAGTGGGAAAGATATACATATAAGGGATTTCAAAATTAAGATGGTGCATCATAATATCGCGCAAATTTTTGTTTCCAAGAAATAATGCAATAATTTAAAATTATTATTTCTTATAGTAAATTTGTAGCCACACAATTATTATCTTATTAACCGTTAACAAAGTTTCTCAAAAGTGAGTTTCTGTTTCTTTTTTCCAGTCACCATCTCCTTTAACATTTTAAGTAATAATAAAAAATCTGTTTTGCGATAACAAATTATCAGAAAATGAAGAAATAAAATACAACTGAAGCTTACCGACACGTTGAAAGTAAATACGGTATAATAAGAAAGCCCACAAGTACACAAGATCTTGAAATTTTTATTTCTAAATAAAAATAATGATATTTTTATAAATTTTCCACTTCGCGATTGTACCAATACATAACGTTACTTCCATTTTAGAAAAGGATTCTTTATCGAATGATCGCGGTACGCAATCACGTACTAGTCACAATGGAAGTCATCATTTATAAGCGCGGCTCGCGGAAAACTCATTCTGCCAGGAAACCGCAGGCTTTCGAACGAACAAATAATGCGATCCATTCCCTAACTTACAGAGCACTTTGCCCGATCATCGTCGCGCGAATTCTCAAAAGTTGGATCAGATTCGATGCGATCGCTGCTAAGTGTCCACCTCCTCTCCCATCTCTGAAATCACTCGTCTCTAGGTCCCATGGAAATTTCCCGATTACCGTGGAGAAATTCGCGCGACAGTCTTTCCGTCTTTCTTCCCCTCTTTCCTTTTACCGCGCGCGTCGAAAGCCTCTTCCTTCGCAGTTTCATCGTCTCTCGGTTTTATCGACAGACTTCGTGTAAGTCCACCGAGCGATCGCTTTGACGCGAAGCCTTAATGCAGACTTGACGAGGCGGACTTCGTCGAGAAAAAAAATATGTTCCTAAAGAACCATGGGAGAGGTTTCTCCCTTCCGTAAAACGAAGGCGTGCACTCTCGGAAAACATTGAAATTCAATGAGAGAGCGCGTATTAACCGTAGAAAGCAGAATAAGCATCTTTTGTTAAGGGATCGAAAAAATTAACTTCATACATAAAAATTCAGTTTTATAAACAAACTGCGCGCACGGATGAATAATAGAATTTTAATAGAAAACTAAAAACATGTTATGGAAATGTAATTTTAATTTTCCTTGAGTTTTATGTTATATTTGCTTTGCATAAAAATATTTATTGGATTATAAAAATATTAAAGTCTCTCTTTCGCATAAAATTTCAACTGCAGAAGATATATCGAAAAATATTAAAATACACACATTAAACCAAACAAAATGACATGTAATGAGAATATTAAATACGCATCAAAAAGATTTACCATTTAAATCGAATTATATTATACAATTTAAACAGTTCAATCTGTTACGGAATATTGTTACAAAAGTGAGAGGTTTCGAGCTAATTTTCAGAATAATTCTTGCAAAAGAAACATTAATTAAATTAATTTTCAACACAGCGGATAACGTGAACAATGTTCTCATTATTTATAAGAATTACTTGTTTGCGCAATAGAAATTAATTAGCTTCGTAATGCAGATGAATATGCACGTGCTCATATCCTGATTCACAATTTCCATCGGCAAAAATGAAACTGACCCGGTTCGACCGACTTCCGAAACTGTGTGTTGCTGTAATGGCGCGACTCGTCGCACTGTGATTAAAACCGGAAGAGAGATTTAATTCGCTCGAAATTCACCGCAAAATCTCTCTTCCACTTCACCGACGACTCGCGCACCTATCTACGGCAGAACCGCAAAAACGTCGACGATCGTAGTGTACGAAACTTCGTAATGAACGTGAGCCAGATGTTCCTCGAACGAGTCGGAATTATCCCCGGACTTTTCTGAATGATTATCGGCAGAAGGACAGAAACAGAGAGAACGAGAAAACTCAATCAGAATTTTTGTAAGATTTTACACCGTGTAACAAGATTCTCCCCGAATATAGAGAGAAAATCAGATGTAGATAAATTAATAACAAGAATATCATATGATTTCATTGAAAAATTCATACGCGAGAATTAGATCAAAAAATAAGGATAGAACTCTCGCATTATATAATTTTATTTATTTTTTCAATTTTATTTATCTTTTTATATTTATAGCTTCTGAAAATCATATAAACCCCGATGAAAATTTTCGCACCGAAAAATTGTACGATTTCTTCACAAGATCATAACGTTAGGTAAATCATCAATTATGTATATGTATATCCGCTCAGCGGTTTATATTTCTAATTTCCGTCTAATTTCTTCGTACAAGGTACGATTATAATGCATAATAAACAAGTGCATCGAGTGACTTAACTTAGGTGCACTTCTGCTTGAAAATGTTAAACGCCAAGGTTAAAACTTTTGTGGTAACGAAAACGTCAAGGCAAGCAGACGAGAAACTATGATTTACGAAAAAGAATATTTTTATTCTAGAAACAGATGTACGAATCGCACGCGCACATTCTCGCTCCTCATAGACCACTTTGTTAGACTCCGTACCTCTGTAAAGCAGGCTTTTAAACATTGAAATACTGCATTTGCAAACGCTCGCCACATAGTTACATAGCACAGCGTGGAATTTTTAAATGAAACACCGCACATTTTATGCCGAAAGCGATGTCGTTTACTGAAGTTTATAAATAGACTGACCTTTCAACCCGATATTCTGTGACTCGCTAATAATTATTTAATTAAATAATTGTTTATCTTAATTCTCTATTTAATAATTGTTTTTAATTCAAAAATATATAACTAAAAATTCTATATTTGTAAAGTAATATTTACCATCGCTATTTAATATTAAATTTATAATTAGTTTATAACTAACTATATAATTAATACGGAATTCGAAGCTTTAAAAAATATGGGAAGAATCATAATTGTTTAAAGAATCGACGATAAATCTTATTTTTCACGCACTCTATTGGTTGATTTTTGTTCCTTACTTGGCTGATAAACTTCAGGTAAATTACTCTGATATGTAAAGCAATTGCCGCGATGGCAACACAATAGACGGTAATTTATCTCTAAGCACATTTACTCTCGTGTTGTTCATAATTATATCGCCAGCCGTTCGTTATATGACGCGCACACAATACGCGAGAAAACTTTAACTACTTAACACTCACGTTCATAGAACGTTTATTTTTGCTTGGAGAAATTAGCAAACTTGCAAACAAGAACAATAAGTAAAGAATAATAAACATTTTGTAATAAAATCACGAGAATTATTTATATAACTAAATGACGAAATATATCTTTCAAAATAATTAGATTTGCTTAGTTTTGATATATTTCTCTTATTCTCAAATACTAAAAATATAAAAATATAATTCTAAATAAATATTCGTTAAATGTTTTGAAATAATTGTATTTAGAAGAGATCTAGAAACGGAAATATCATAATAAAATCTAACGCGGATAAATTCACGCGCATAATGTTGTTTACAATTTAATTAATTCTACAAAATGTACAATTTTAGTCTCTCTCATATAATATAGAGAAATATATATATATGTATATATATAATATATAAAATTATATATTATTTATACATTTTATAAATTAACGTTTACAAAGTTGTCCTGTTGACTGAAACTGCGCATATAATTAAATGTGCAGCATTTTACTTTAACAACATTTTACTCGCATAAATTATAAAATTCTGTTTTAATAAATTCTTGAATAATGCATTAAGGAAATACGCTCCGCAGTATTCATGAAATAAATTATTCCCGAACATTCTGAGGCATACAATGTTAGAAAATATTCCAGAACTTGTTCCGGAGAGAGTCGCGATCTAGTTTTTCCTGTTTCCGGTGCTTATCGTAATACCCGTAACGTCATTAGTCATTTGTTGTTTCGTGTAAAAAGCGCGCGACTCTTCGCGAAATGCCCGAGGGAACACTCGATATTTTCGTTTTAATGGCCACCCCCCTCCCTCGACTTCGACGGTTATTTTTGAATTATTTTGCATGCACTCGGTCGCCGTCCTGCGAATATCCCCGGGATCATGTGAATAATGGTCGGTGATGTGCAGCTACGTTACAAAGAATTCTTGCGAGAACAAGCGTTTTTCTCTGAGAAGCGACGTGTAATGGAGGAAATGCAAATTTAATGGATGACTTTCAATCGGTATAAATCGCGCAAGATCTCTCGTAAACATAGAGTTTCATTTCCTCGGACATTCGTAGAGTACATAAAGAATCCTAAACGCAAAGTCAGAGACTGGTCATATTTGTCCTCGATCTAATTAGTAAACTTTGTAACTCCGAAATATAAAACCGAGAAGTAAACCAATGTGTGACAAAAGTATAATAATATAAATCCCTAACAAAATGTTCGATTATTATATTAAGGAAAGTGAAAAAAATGCCCGCATTTTTTTTTACATCTCAAGAAAATAGCTAAAAAAAAATCTAGTAATTTAAAAAAAAATCGAACCTATTTTTTATAATTGTAATGCCCTCAGCAATTTACTCCTCGGAATGTTGGTGGCTATTATTTATTACGTCGCTATTAATTGAATCAGATTGATCACCCTTATGTTAACATTTAATATATAACAATTCCATTTTTTAAATCTGCATTTTATAAGATGTAAAAATAAATTCTGTGCATTTTTCCCAACATGAAAAATGCGTCGATATACGTCAATTATTCCTACGTATGTTAATTATTATCATGTAAATAATTATTTAACATGTTATAATATAAAAATTGTAAAAATATACGTATTAAAAATCAATCTCACTTTTGACAAATATTTGACAAAAAAATATTTTCTATTATTAATAATTATTTAATTAATATATAATTTAGTATATTTAATTGATATATATATTTAATTAATATATAATTAATATATTATTATATAATATATTATTTTATTATATTACTAATAAATATTTTTCTATATTTATAAAGGGAATTTATTCTACCCAATCGTGTCAAAACTCACCGCATATATTAAATATAAGATTTAATTAATTACTATAATTATAGACTCACCGGTCGTTGTTTTACTGTTTCGTCGGCGTCGTCCGATCCATTCATCTTTTTGTCCGAAGCGTTGATTATCGGTGATCGATGATCCGTCGTATATATAACTGAATCAGTCAATTAAATCACTGTTAATTACTATCACTCACGATAATAGTCATATTTTTATTTTCTTTCCCGACGTTCACTTTACACGCTTTCGATCGGATATCAAGTACATATTCACAAATACACGTATAATCGCCCGATACTTTTATTCGACACTCCCGATAACATGTGCGCGACGATTTATTTAGCACGTTGAATCGCGGCATTTATAAAAACACTGTGCAATTGCGATGTACTTTCGCCCGATACTTTTTCTCGGCACTCCCGGATTTCGCGTATTTACACGATTGTCCGTCGATGATTAGCAGACGCGTAGACTTGTGAGGGGGATTCGTCGAAAAGAAATATTTGACGAAATCTTTGCAAAGGTTCTCTCTTTCCAGTAATGAAAAAGCGATAGTACTAAAGGCGCGTACATGCTACTCGTCAAGATGTTCAAGGAAAAAAACTCGACACAATGCGCGTCGTGCGTTTCACACGCATCGCGATTCACGCGACGATTAAATATCAATCACTATCATTCGCGAGAGATATAATCACAACGATTATCGCTCGATATACTTCGGATTGCTCGACGCTCCCGAAATTCAACCGCTCGCGACGATCGCCATATTGCAAATAATGCGACGCATTACCGGGGTTCACATACCAATCGTCAAGGCCTTTGTCGCAGTCCGACAAAGCGTCTAATTAATCATACGATCGCGTCCGCATCTATAGTCCACAGAAATAAATATGTGATTCTCATATGATTAAAGCGTAATCGAAGTTAAAGTCCGATGTTCCATTACGATAAATTATTAACTCGTTATATTCGCGGCGGTTAACGTTGTGCAACTGAAGAACGCGAAAACGCGGGAAAACTTTACTGGCAGAAGGGGGGAGGGAGAGAGGGGTTCACACGTCGCTCGGCAGGGATACGAGTCACTCACAGGTCTGCCAACTGCTTTTCAAGTTTCTTGTATTCGGTGACGCGACGCGCGCGACGACATATTCACCGATCGCAGTTTTAACAAAATCCTCCGTTGATCGAAAAATAATATCGCGTATTTTGATTTGGCTATACGTGCGCGCGTGATTAGTTTTCTACGAGCGAGTACGAACATCTCAGGCGAGCACGCGAAGATAGACTGATCTAACACGGCATTCGGCGACCGGCGACTCGCGACTGTTATACGACGCGAGCTCGCGCCCCCCTCCACAATTTTTCGAACCGTCTTATGTTTTTTTCCAACGGTACGCTTCGCTCGTCTTTCGACCGATGTTTATATTTTGTTTATCTCCTTGCCTCGAGTGAATTCCTGGAATAAACGCAACGCTTTTACGCACTCTTTTCTGCCACGAACGAAAGCGAATTTAGTGGAATAAAATATCGCATGTCGCGTAAAGTTTTCTCTTCCGCTAATACGACTTGTAACAATATCATATGTAATTAATAATTAATCATGGATCGACGGAGCATAGCAAATCGTATCGCGAACGTTAATGACATCGAAAGTGAAATATTGCGCTATTTTTTTGAGATGATCCGGAAATTACCGACGCGTTTTCCATATTCTTTCCGCGTTGAAAGTGAATACGCAAATGTATACGCAAAAGTAAATACATTTCGAAAGTGTGATATTGAAAAAGTTGGTTATAAATTTTATAAATGATATCGGAAGTGGAATATTGCATTATTTTTTCGATTAGTTTTCTACGAACCAGTAAACCGTCTTAGGCGTGCGCGCGATAATAGACTGATCTAACACGGCATTTGTCGACTGTGTTACGACGCGACGCGAGCTCGCGCCCCCCTCCACAATTTTTGGAATCGTCCTATGTTTTTTTCCAACGGTACGCTTCGCTCGTCTTTCGACCGATGTTTATATTTTGTTTATCTCCTTGCCTCGAGTGAATTCCTGGAATAAACGCAACGCTTTTACGCACTCTTTTCTGCCACGAACGAAAGCGAATTTAGTGGAATAAAATATCGCATGTCGCGTAAAGTTTTCTCTTCCGCTAATACGACTTGTAACAATATCATATGTAATTAATAATTAATCATGGATCGACGGAGCATAGCAAATCGTATCGCAAACGTTAATGACATCGAAAGTGAAATATTGCGCTATTTTTTTGAGATGATCCGGAAATTGCCGACGCGTTTTCCATATTCTTTCCGCGTTGAAAGTGAATACGCAAACGTATACGCAAAAGTAAATACATTTCGAAAGTGTGATATTGAAAAAGTTGGTTATAAATTTTATAAATGATATCGGAAGTGGAATATTGCATTATTTTTTCGATTAGTTTTCTACGAACCAGTAAACCGTCTTAGGCGTGCGCGCGATAATAGACTGATCTAACACGGCATTTGTCGACTGTGTTACGACGCGACGCGAGCTCGCGCCCCCCTCCACAATTTTTGGAATCGTCCTATGTTTTTTTCCAGCGATACGCTTCGCTCGTTCCTCGACCGATGTTTATATTTTGCTTATCTCCTTGCCTCGAGTGAATTCCTGGAATAAACGCAACGCTTTTACGCACTCTTTTCTGCCACGAACAAAAGCGAATTTAATGGAATAAAATATCGCATGTCGCGTAAAGTTTTCTCTTCCGCTAATACGATTTGTAACAATATTATATGTAATTAATAATTAATCATGGATCGACGGAGCATAGCAAATCGTATCGCGAACGTTAATGACATCGAAAGTGAAATATTGCGCTATTTTTTTGAGATGATCCGGAAATTACCGACGCGTTTTCCATATTCTTTCCGCGTTGAAAGTGAATACGCAAATGTATACGCAAAAGTAAATACATTTCGAAAGTGTGATATTGAAAAAGTTGGTTATAAATTTTATAAATGATATCGGAAGTGGAATATTGCATTATTTTTTCGATTAGTTTTCTACGAACCAGTAAACCGTCTTAGGCGTGCGCGCGATAATAGACTGATCTAACACGGCATTTGTCGACTGTGTTACGGCGCGACGCGAGCTCGCGCCCCCCTCCACAATTTTTGGAATCGTCCTATGTTTTTTTCCAGCGATACGCTTTGCTCGTTCTTCGACCGATGTTTATATTTTGTTTATCTCCTTGCCTCGAGTGAATTCCTGGAATAAACGCAACGCTTTTACGCACTCTTTTCTGCCACGAACGAAAGCGAATTTAGTGGAATAAAATATCGCATGTCGCGTAAAGTTTTCTCTTCCGCTAATACGATTTGTAACAATATCACATGTAATTAATAATTAATCATCGATCGACGGAGCATAGCAAATCGTATCGCGAACGTTAATGACATCGAAAGTGAAATATTGCGCTATTTTTTCGCGATGATCCGGAAATTACCGACGCGTTTTCCATATTCTTTCCGCGTTGAAAGTGAATACGCAAATGGATACGCGAAAGTAACGCTTCGAAAGTGTAATATTAAAAGTTGCAGTTGTAAATTTTATAAATTTGCGCGATCGTAATCGAGTTCGTTTTTGCGATTTATTCGTGTGTGTGCGAGAGTGAATCTTCGTGGGATTTTGAAGCAAATAGGAATTGGTATCGAATAGCGAATATGCATGCGGCAGGTGCGTGACAGTTGGTGAGTAAATTATTCCATAATTTTTTTTCTCAACATTTCGAGCGTTACGAACGTAACGAAACACCCGCGAGATAATCTCGAGTCTTTCAAAGAGATTGAAAAGACTCAAAATTGTATCTCGTCCTTTGCAAAGTTTGCACATTTAAGTTTTATTTTGCTCTTTACGTTCGACAATCTATAATTCAGTCACAACAAACATTCGGCACGCGTTCCGTTATCTTTTTAACTTGCTTCTCTTATCAGTCGATTACCTTTTCTATCCCTCAGAGCCATAATTCTCTCGCGCAAATACGCCAACCGAGAGTTTTTACAGGCAGGTCTTTTCCATCGACGAGATATAGTCGGTGAGATTTATGATCGGCCCATATGATGCCGACGCTATTGTAAACGTTAATAGCCGAATCTTGTCATGCGTTATTCGTTGTTGTCAAAACGGCTGTCAAAATGCAATTTATAAAGTTAAATGCTATCGCTGTTGTTACACCTTCAGGGCATGACGTGCACTAAATATTTCTCTAATTCTTAATTTACAGTAAATATAAACAGAAAAGTAAAATTATATTATAAAGATGGATATCAATAAAATGTCATGGAAAAAATTCTAAATAAAACTATGCAGCTTTTAAAAAAAAAAGGATCAGAAAAATTATCAACGATTAACGTTTTTTAGAGGAATAAAAAAAATAATGACGTGAAAAAAGAAACATTTACCTATATTCAATTGAAGTATTAGTTATATCCAACTGAAAATGTGCATCTAATCATTAAATGTTTCTCTGTATTATAGTTGAATTCAGAAAATGGTTTATTGTGACAACCGCGCTTGTTACAACTCAATTTTAATTACTTTTCTCCCGCTTTTCTTTGACATGCGTAATTTTCTAGCGATGATCCCACTTTACAGCGACGAAGTAATAAAAAATTATTCCACACAATTGTTTAATTAGAACAATTTGTCCTGGCTTCCGCTGTCGGGACAATCTAATTCACAAGTTGTGGACAACCGGAATTACACTCCAATAATAATCTCCGACAAACAGATAAAATAGTAATTTCGTAATTTTATTGCATATAATTTTTCTTTTCTCTCGTCGAGATAATTCGGTTCGAAAATTGCTCTACATCGCGACACGATTATTCGAAACTACGCAAAAAAAAGAAAGAAAAAAAAGAAAAGGAAGAAGGAATCGCGTCCAATTACTCAAACAGCACCGATTGTCGGTCGGTGAGGCAACTCGAGCGAAAAGCTCGAGGACACACAAGGGCTCTATCTCTCTTTCTCCTTCCCTTTCCTCCTCCCCCCCCCCCGCCCATTTCTCTCTCTCTCTCTCTCTCTCTCTCTCTCTCTCTGTTACCTAGCTATGGATGACAGTTTCCTCCGGAGACCTCGCCCCAATATATCAGCGTCGTCCTTTAACCTCGAATAATTGTACGACCGCCGCATTCCCTTCCTCGCCTCCTCGTAGTCGCTTTCGAAATACCGGCAGGTATCTTGAGACGTAAAATAATTCATTTGCGCGACACGCTCGGGTAGATGGTTCTGATACCACCGGCATGCAGTCGGAAAACACATTCAAAACGTTGCCGAAGCGCGCAAGTCTGTTTACCCACGGAATAATCTTGGAAATTCTGCTGACTTGATACCGCCGACGCTTACAAATTGCAGTGATACAATGGAAAACCGCGATAATTATTTATCTAGTGACGTGTGTAACAATAACGATCTTGGATGACACCGGCCTTTCTTGATATTACAATTGCAAAAAAACATCGTGAATAATCATTTTTAACGCCATTTATATATAATTACACACGTATCTTGTTTTTTATGCATGTTTCACGTAGTATATTAGGTCCTAAAATACTGAAAAATACAATTTTTCTTTTATAAATAACTGTTTTGTATTTTTATACGATAAGTTTCATTGGCATTACTATAATGCAAGATGTAGAACATAAGCAGTGGTATTTCTGCAAATGAAATTACAGAGAAAAGGGATCTCAAAACTGTGGAGTTACGGAGAAAAGAAATTTCATTCAGACATTGTAAAACGTCAACGTTTTTTTTAAATTAAAACCTGCTCACCGTTAAGTGGTTCACAGGGAGCAACTCGAAATATCTTTTATAAAAAGCAATTCACACACATGCGCAGACTCACGAAATGTAAATTTTGTCAAGCACCTCTCAGTGGTATACTTTAGATTAATGTTAATGCCAACAGTGAAATGGAAAAATGGAAACTTTAGCCACACGTATAATTCCAGTTTTATAAAATTTACAAAAGAAAGATTAGAAATAAATTAGAATATAAATATTGTTGAAATTGTCTCGATTTTAGAAAACTATAAGAAAATTATATAGATTTTACTTGATTAAAATAATTATTTTTATTATTTTTTTATAAATGATTATTATTTATTATATTAGATTCCATATAATAAAAATTATTTTGAAATTATTATCAAGAATTTTATTTCTCAAGGATTAACTAAACAGTTTAGTGAAATAGAAGCAATTATGTCATTTTATATAAAATATTTTCTTGTGACCGATACTTGTCGAGATTTCGCTGTTCTGGGAAATCTTTTCGCTATTTTGTGTGTAAAGAGACTCACATATTATTTTATCTCCATCAACAAATGCTGACATTGAATTATGATACTTAAAAGTGACCGATAATCCAGAAGCGTCGAGACGAATGCCAAAGGGCGCTATTAAGCAGCGGCGAGATGAAAAGTTTTCGCGAGATGAAAAGGCACGTTGAATCGACGTGTCCGCCCTTCCGAAACTCGATTCAAAGTTGCTTTAACATGGTTTATAGGCAAGGTCTACCGCCAAAGCACTGCTGTTTCACGAATAATGAATAAAGTATTAATATTGTCGGGCTTTTCTACGATATAATCCGCATTCGAATATAGCATATTGTTCGAAACCCATTTAACGATCGAACTGTGATTTAGCAAGGATACAAACTCAAATACAATCGAATTAATCCACGGAGAGATATTGCCGCAAATTACACACGTTTAATATGCTCCAAATTATCACCTTTATATTATTAAATATCTAAACTGATTAATTTTTTAATTTAATTTTGCCAGATTCATTATTGAATTTATTTGAAAATATATTTGACGATTACAATAAAATTAAAACCGTGCGCAAAAAAAGACAGAGAAAGAGAGATTTACATATTATTCTATAATTTCGCCAAATTCTTCGTGAAGTGTCTTCTCGATGAAGTTTTCTTTCGGATAGCATTGCGTGACACTTTCTTGGCAATCGCAGCTTTGGCAATCATCTCTATGTTCAACCATACTCTATTTTCTTCTACTTAGCTATAAAACCACGCAACAATTTTGTTCTTCGTCATAAATGATTCTTTCATATTTTTACTTTCATGTAATTTGAGATCGGATGTATACTACATTTGTCACAGATCTCACAGGGAAGGAGTAGCATTCTTATTTTTATACTGCAGTACCATAAGCTTATTTTCTCTTTAGGATTTAATAAACGCGATGACTCGTGGCCAGAGAAAGACGGCGCAAAAAAAGACAACGAACTTTGTTATCTGTCATCCAGTTTCTTCTACTAGTTCTGTCTTACCACTCCCCCTGCATTTCGGCCGTCGCCGATTTTTCGGCGACTCCTTTTTATGTGTTTTTCCGCAACGGCGTCTCGTCAACGTCGCGAACTTCCGACGCGGCGGCGAGCGAGCCTCCACCCTTCTCTTTCTCTTCTCCGCTTCGACCCTTTTGTCGCGAACTTTCGAGAGTCACCCGAAGGGAAGCAGCGCTCCCTTCGCGCTACGAGAGAGAGATTCAAGTGTCAAATATTTTGGAAGTGTAAACAGGTGGAAAGTCCATCCGTTTCTCCCGTATCGGAAGGGGATCTGTCATTTTCTCTCCGTTTTTCCGCGAGTCGAAAGTTTCCGCGGTCTTAATCGCGAAACGCCTTGACCCAGCAGCATGAAAGAGACGAGAGCTAAGTTGACACTCGGCAACGAGTAAAATTTCTCTTTGCACTATCTGAGCGACAAATCCGTGTCGTCCGTGGATTTTCCCGGAATATCACGAAATTCTCGACTTTAAATGTACTGACAGATTGTTCGATAATTGCCGAGACAGTTATCACTATATTTTATCATACGAGAATGTTAAATGATACATAACAATATAATCGCCATCTACTTTAATAGCGTATCAATTTCAGTCACGAGTTAAAAATATAATTTGTTTATTAATCAATAAAAATTTCAATAACAATCTATTATCAATTTGTATCACGTTTTAAATTATTAAAGTACGTAATTTGGCGATGCGATCAAAATTGCACATGTAAAATTTTATAAAAACAATTGTCTATTTATATTTTCTTGACCAAGGATAAGTAGAATAATTTAATTTTTTTTCATAGCGTTGTAAGAGATTCATATTCGATTGATCATAGAACGAGAGTACTAATCTAGGATAAAGAATGCACAGACAAAGGAAAGAATTTGAAATCACGCTGGCTGTATTGACGTAATTACTGTCGAGGTTCATGTTTCGCAAGCCATAAGTGAATTATGTAAATTAAGTGCGCCGCAGCACGCTTCTCGTGCTATGAAAATGGCCGCGTGAAATAAGCGATTATTCAGGAATTACCCCGATAATTTATGGCAGCGCAATGAACATACATGTTGAATATACGGATGGACGTTTAATAGCTCTATAGAAATGCCTCTTGTCCACTTTCTACTCGATATTTTAAATAAATTTGTCTCTTTCACGAAAGAAATATACGATTTGGAAAAAAACATTCACATCTCTTTCATTATCATCACGTTATTTT
The DNA here is from genome assembly GCA_963971435.1 of Lasius platythorax. NCBI lineage: Eukaryota > Metazoa > Arthropoda > Insecta > Hymenoptera > Formicidae > Lasius > Lasius platythorax. The sequence continues at coordinate 17,828,202 of OZ020539.1, forward strand.
GTAAATTTTTATTTGACCGTAAATTACAATGTTAAATCGTATCAAAAACGTATTAAGTATGTTAATATAGTATTTTATATTTATTAAATCGTTTTGTATAAAAATTATATACAAAAAGTCTCCATTTCAAGCCTCGACATCATCGATAAGCACTCGCACTTTTGTATCCTATAAAGAGAATGAAATGTTATACAATCGTATTTGTAGAATTTCGAATCTATATCGCTTCAATATATAGCCCCTATGAACTGGTCGAACCCAAAATGCTATTAAATTCATCGTGAATAAAACTATCGTTACCATAACGATAGTTAACTGCGCGACACAACGATGTCATAAGATAGCGATGCTTCCGAGGAGCATCCGGTTTATCGGAGCTTTCCCGCGAATTTTGCGCGTCGATGATTGAAATCTCTCTCTGAATGCGTCACACGGTAGCATCGTGATAGAAAGCAACTTATGTACCCGTGTGTGGTAATCAACACCGCGTCGAAGTATATATCCGTTAAACAGTTCCGCAGCTGGTTTCGGATGGATATACCGTGGTACGTCTCCACCGCGAGATGTGCACTTTACAGCTAATAAATCGACCGCGCAATGTGCATGTCGTAAAAGTTAATTTCCATTTTCGTTCTCCCGTTTGATTTAACGTCCTTAAGCGCGTCGACCGTTGACGCGATCTTTCACACTCGATGGTAAGGTCGAACGTAGAGGTAACACGAGAGATCTCAATTTATTCGTACGGTGGAATTTATCAATGCACGAGTTGCATATCCTTTTTGATGATTATTCTGCATTCGTTCAGAGTTCATAGATTTTTCTCTACTTTTCAAATTATACAATTCAAGAAAGAATTTTTTTTTTAACACAAGAAAGAAGATGATCATTTTCCGTGACTTTTTCTTACGCTGAATAGGAGTCCTCCAAATTACTCTGTTACGTTACAATTTTGGAAAATTTGTGGTTGAAGTTGCAGAAAAAGCTGTTTTAATGTATTTTACCAAGTTATAGCTACCGTATGTAATGTGTTGGAGAAATTTAATTGCAATCGCGAAATTAAATATGTTGTAGAACTTTCAATCCTTAAAAGGAAATTGTGTTGATTATAGTTAATACAATATTCATGATTTAATATGAGGTATATTGCGGGAAAATGATGAATTAAACCATTCAGGATTAATTAAATATTTTTCACACTTAATGGTTTTCCAGATTGCTAAATATAAATCTGACGTCAAAATTGATAAATTTAAAATGACGAAATTAATAAACAAAAATCTGAGTGTTTTAAAATTTGACATTTGCTACATTGATTTCGTCATTTTAAATTTGTCAATTTTGACATTGGGGGGATTCGTATTCAGCAACTTGGAATCCTTAAGTTTGAATAAACATATTGAAAAATATTTGATAGATCCTCAATGGTCTAATTTACAACTTTCCCGTAATAGATTCCATATTTAATCATGTATATTTTGTTAACCATAGTTAACAAGTTTCTTTTGAGAAGATTAATAAACAATATAATATTGATTACAAAATAAAATTGACAACAAAATTTCTCCAACATCGTCACATATGGTAGTAATAATATGACAAAAAATACATAATTCTTTTTTGCAATCGCAAATTTGTCAAAATTGTGATCTAATAAAGCAGTTTGAAGTCTGGAATCTCTGGTATTCAGGAGAAACATCTGCGGAAAATAATTATTCTTTTTTTTTCTTTTTTTAACTGTATAATCATAACTCACTCTCTCTTTCTCACTGTAAAACTAAATCTTAATTATAAATGTCTGACAAATTATCCTCTAAAAGTAAATCTATCGTGAATCACATCCGATATGTTATCGATGTAAGCGGTGTAAGCGAGATTCTAGGAAAATAGGGAATCCGTAATATACTTATTCGACAGATTTCTTCAAAATATTCCGTTTCTGTTTTGCATAAAAATTTAATGAAGACGTCTGTGTTGTTTGTATATATTTACTTTTGAAATGGAAGATTTCATCCGAAAGTAGCGCGGCTAAAACGCATCCAGATTCGATTAAGATATAAGAAAACGCGATACGGCTATTAACGCGCCATTCTGCATTATGCGACGCCGTGGTTGCGACGCGGAATAATTTGGGACAAGGAAATATTTATCGGCTAACAAGTTTACCTGGAATAAATCCAGGAGAGAAAGAGCGCCGGAGGGGAGAAGAAGCCGCGTGATGCGGAAAGGGCGAGGAGGATTAAGTTCTCCCGGTGCCTAAGTTCACGAGCGAGTCGCCATAAAGAAAGAAAACGAGAGGGGGAGAGAAAGGAGAGAGGGAATGAAGCAGAAGGCGTTCGTGCAAGACGACGAAAAAAAAAAAGAGCAGCCCGAGAGAGGTAAACGGTGCAAATTAAGCGCGGCGCGGCGCGGGAATGCAGTTTTCCTTTCCTTTCCCGGCGTCGGCATTAACGCCGCGAAGCTTAACGATCGCTCGCCGACCGAAAGAAAATGCCGAAAACTTCCTCTCTCCGCTTCTTTCGGGACCGTTTCTCGCCGGTTTTTTACGGCCGACAGCTGTCGTAGATCGATCTCGCGGCTCGGTCGCGATCACGCTTGTCCTGACACGCCATTTAAACGCGACGCGATGCCTCACATTGTTAAAGCGACCAAAAAAAAATGGAGAAAAATATCCTTTATCGCGCGATAAATATTTCCTACTGCAAGCAATTTTGGTCCGTCTTGGCGACGCACGCCGACGCGATCGGTTATTGAACGCAACGATTCGTAATCCTGATAATTAATGACAAGACAAAAATCGATGATAATATTTTAACCGTTTTTATATGTAATAAAATTACCAGATATTAATCATATTGAAAAGTGTCTCGGAACATTTCTTGATAATTAGATAATTATTGTTTATTCATATACACACACACACATATAGTATATATACATATATATATACACACATATATTGTATATATAAAAGAAAGAAGAAATTCACTTTGCTTTTTCTACTACAGGAATTGTCCAAAACCAGATGATATATGTAATACAAATATATTTTATCAAAAGTAAAACACGTTTGAGAGCGCATATTTCGGGAAATAGAAATATCGCGGGACATAAAATGAATTTTTATCGACGTTTACTTGAAATTGAGTTTCAAAATCTGCATGTCTAACCAAATAACTAAAAGTCGGACTCTCTTTCTCTTTCTCTCTCTCTTTCTCTCTCTTCTCTCTCTCTCTCTCTCTCTCTCTCTCTCTCTCTCTCTCTCTCTCTCTCTCTCTCTCTCTCTCTCTCTCTCTCTCTCTCTCTCGCCCCCCTCTCTCTCTCTCTCTCTTTCTCTGTAAAGCGAACGATACCTGAAGCGACATTGATGCCTCGCGGTGAATTAAATACTCTGTCGTGGCATGTATTACGAGATTACGCAAGATGCGAGACATCAATTTAATTGATTGCCACATAAATTCGTCAAAACGCGCGCTCGCGCCAAAATGTAACCAGCGCCGTCTCTCTCTTCTCTCTCTCTCTCGCTTAAAATGTTCTCCGTTACATATCGAAAATATTTCGACGTCGATTTATTCGCTGTCAACCTGCCAGCACGATTGTCCCATCGTAATACCTAAAAGTATCGTTCCGTTTCCAACATTCTCGAAAACGATACTGATGGAAAATTTGCGAGGCTATTTCGCGAGCAAACTTCATTACAAAGTGCGCAAACAATTTGCTCGTTTAAAGCGCCGAGCTACGTATATTATAACTGATGGCAGATAATAATTAATGCCGTTCGTTATTAAATGCCATCGTATGTTTACGCGGTATTTGTACTTTGCGTGTCTGAATAAGAAAAGTGATCGTCATAATCCTGCTGGAACAACGCGTAATAATCTCGTATAGCAGGATACAATTAAATTTAAGCACGCTACTATAATGTTTTTTTTATATTTATACAAAAAATAACGGTTTTGTTTATCGGTACCAAATTATTTGTTAATATTGTTCCCGCGAGTTTTTTAATCGAAAGATGAAAAATATGAATTTTTGGTGCGTCGGTAAAAAATTGGGCAATATAGCATAATTGCGATTTTGCGCAAATTTCACATTGCTCGTCTTCAGAGAGTTATGCCAAAAGCATTTTATTTACATCGACAACATTTGTTACAATCTCAAATTATATTTTCATGGAAAAATATCGTTGCACTAAATTTCCATTTTAATACGTAGTACCAAGAAGATGTATGTATAATGCATAAAAGTTGCAATGTTTCGCCATGTGTTATAGTCTTAAAAATACATGGCACGAACGAAACTCGAGTAGTTGAGCCGAGCTTTTACCTGCCTCAAGTTAGTAGAAACCTAAAGTTAGTAGAATTCTTAAGTTAGCAAAATGAAGATCGCGTCGTTATACAACGTGTCTTTAAAAAGCAAGACCGTCATTAAAAATGCATAGACTAGAATGTACATTATAGTTGCAACGAAAAATTCTCATCTTTTTTTACTTGTAACACGATTTTTGCATTAACAATTAACACCATAACACAAATATTTGCCACAAATTACATTCGTAATAAAAAAATTAATTATATTTAATTTTGTTATTTAAATTTTATTCTTTTTTAATATTTCCTGCTATCAGATATAAAGTTCCAGTTTATCCATACACAAGCTTAGAATTAGAATCTACCATCTCTCTTTTTAAATAAAATATTTCAGTAAGCTCAATATACAACAAAAATTCATTCTCGATTATAAATAATTAATAATTAATAAATCAACAATAATTAATGAATTAATAATTAATAAATCACAAAAATGCATATACAAAACAGATTTGTCGTTTAGTCAACATTATAGAACCGCTGAATCCTTAAACCATTCGATCCGCTTAACATCACGCGCATTGGTTTAGTACTCTCGAGAGATACGTGCCCCGGAATACATAACAAATTCACGTCCATTTCTCGCCCTTCGCACAAAGCTTGACCATAAAAATACTCTCAAAGGGCCCCGACAGCCGTTTCGTCGCGCTTGTCACACAGACCGCGTTCTCTCTCTCTCTCTCTATCTCTCTCTCTCGCTCTCGCTCTCGCTCTCTTGTCGACGTATATATTCGCGAGCATTTGTCGACATATTATGCCCGCGCATGCCGACGTATATCGCGCCCATATTGACGCATATTCGCGCATACCGACGGACGCATGCCGCGAAATATTTCCCTTCACGAAGTCATCGATCGCGTATACAACAGCCACACAACTGTGTGCGCGCGTGCGTGTTGTATGCGTGTGTGTGCGTATTGCGAGAGCATGGGCGCTGATCGCGCTGATCTGTAATAGACATCTAATTGCAGTAATGCACTAATCAGGCCGTGCTGCCTCGGATATCGCATTCCATGCCATAATTCCACGCGTCGTTTAACTTCCGAAAACGCGCGCAGACGATATCCGCGGATGCCACTCTTAGAGCGTTATATTTGTAGCTTCGCACGCGCGTATCGAAATTTTCGTCCCACCGGCGATCTCGCATCGGCGCGGATCTCGTGACTTCCGTTCGTCCGGATTTTAACCCATTTCCTATCAACGATGCGATAACGCAACATCTAGGCTAGTAAAATGTTATTTTGCAAATTACATAAATAAAGGAGCTTATATAATTTAATTTTTTTAGAGCTAATATAATTTAATTTCCTTTGTCACCGTCTAACCATTTCAATACTGCAGCTTTGAAAAAAATAACAAGCATTCTTGAAGAATATCTTTTCAGTTGGTACTTCAAAAAATTTTAAATATTAGGGATTATCTGAAAAACCGAAAATTTCAGACCAAAAGATTTACGTAATTAAATGTATTATATTCTGATTTCTTCTATGAATGTGCTTTTTTGTACTACTATCATATACTCTCTTTTAGAGATTTAATTAATTTTTTAATTCATTAATATATTTTTATATAAAATTAAATACATACATTTTTTATATTAGATATTTACCTTGGTTAAAAATTATAATTATATTTGATTTTAATACTTCTTGTCATAGATGATATATACATATGTATAATGAAGAACAAAGCATCAAATGACAGTATCTACAATACTTTAAAATAATCGAACGTGAGATCGAGAGAAATAGAATCGTCGGAATCCCATAAAATTTAACAAGGACGGTTCACGGTCCTTTCTCGCGCTGCGCAAATATAGCTCTCAAGAGTGAGAACCGAAAAACACAATAAGTGCTCGCAAATGCAATTACCGGCGATTTAGTTGCGGTCTCTCGCTGTAAAAGTGTCGTAAGATTTTATCCCGTAATCGTCGCGTCCATCCTTCCCGCGTGAGCTTCCATTAGTCGAGAGAAGAACGGGAGAGTGGAGACACAAACATGTCATAGGCGCGCGGGAAGACTAAGAGAAGCGGACGCGAAGAGGGAAGATAGAAACGTAGAAATAAAAAAAAACAAAAGCAGAGATGTACAGAAGTGACAGAGATACAGCGAAGATACGAAAAGCGCGGAATGCGCGCGCCGCGAAAAACGAAGAGAGACAGGAAGGAAGATGAACCCTACAATGGTAGAGAGTCATTTCTCAAACTGCAGCAACCCTGCATCCGTCCTTCTTTCATTCCTTTTCCCTTCCCCCATGCTTCGGAGCCATAAGACCTTTCACCCACTTACCAGCACTTCGAGCTAATTGATTTCAAGTGTAACGAATTGTTTCGGCCGCGCCGAGCGAACGTCGGCATGATATAAATGGGTTACGCGGTACGTCAGTAGCACGAAAATGCCCGAAAGCGATGGAATAAGGGCCACGATGTTTGTGTGGAATCAAGATGCGCGGTTTCCAAGTTGCGTTATCGTCCCTTTTTTGCATTTGGTTTGCGCAACAACATTTTTCGTATAAAATTATTAAAGGAAAATTGCAGGGAAATTAATTTCTTTAATAACAAATCTCGTTACGTGCTTTCGTTACAGAAAAAAAGTATAATTTTTAATAACGTCGTGATTAAGAAAGATTATTCTGGTCTCGGCAAGCTCTCCGGTTTGTCATAAAAAGTAATTTTTCCAAGCAACAGAAAATGATTACTATTATAAATCAAATTATAATTATCAAATATATCAAGTGCTGTATATAACTATATATATATATAAATATATATATACAATATATATATATATATATATATCACTTATTATATTCAAGCAGTTCTTATTATTAGTTTATGGAACGATCGAGAGCTTGCGTGTACAACTGCAATGTAGTAGTGGAAAAGAACGTACGCGCAGTCGGTTTAATGGAGCGAATTCCTAATGAAACCCAACGGGCGGTAACGCTTGTTCTCGTAATTAAAATAAAAAATTGCGCTTCGTAACGCGGCGGATAACGCGCTTGCGCGATATCTCTTCCCGGAATATTTATTATTATCACTCTGCGCCATTGTTACGGCAGCGCAATAGGATTCCCGCTTAGCATCTCCGCTCCGAGCGCGTGATTAAAGAGCAGCACGTAGAAGAATCTTGACAATTTGAGACGCGACTGTCGCCGACGCGGTCTTAATTTCAGGAAAATTATGAATGCAGAGCAGAATTTTCCCTCCCCTTTTTCTCTCCCCGCTCGCCCCCTCCCACCTTTGTTTTGCTTACTTGCTTGCGCGCGCGAATATTTACCGGCGCATTTCCGCGAGAATATTCGAGCGAGATAAATCCGATCTTCGGCTGCCAGAATGCTTTAAATGAGAGGACTATCGACCGAACTGTATGAAAAATATTTCTCATGCAAATCGTTATTTGAATCGAATCATTTTAGTAATAAAGTTATTGTGTAGATATTCACGTCGTAAAGCACAGCGCTTCTTCGAATAATCTCCAAATTCTCACCTCCCTCGCTTTCCTTCTCTTTCTCATTCCGACAATGTCTATTCCCCATATTTTCAGTATAAATATTTTGTTGGCCATTTCTCGCTTCCTTCACAAACCCGCAGTTCCCGTATTTAAAAGGCTGACGAGATTTGACTCCCGGAGCGAGAATATACATAAAAAAAGATAGGAAAATATCGATCTCCATCTCTCGCAGTAGAAAAAACATAAAAATCGTAGCGGTGCTCGGAAAATTTTTTACGACTTTATTGCAAAATGTTGCGAGCCGTAACGGCAACGGACGATCCGCTTTTGAAAAGTCATTCTTTATTTTTCTTTTTTCCGCCGTGTCGCGTAAAAGTTAAAGTGCGTTTTTGGTGCGTTCCGATAATAATAGTTTTTCAATTTTTGGATTAATCTTAATATTTACAATAAAAGTGTTATATATTTCTTTATATTCAACGCGACAACTTGAGTGAACTTAAAGCTCAACAAAAATTATTGACATATTGTGTAACGGTTGGTAGCGAGTTGCTGCTGCAGTTACACAAGAGCAATACCAATATTCCAGTTTTCGTCCAATTGAGAATGCTCTTATCACCGTCATGTATACGCAAATTGTTCAGATAGCAGGACTGATTTTTTCCCCCCTGAAAATAAACACAAAGGAGCGAAATTCGTTTGTCGCATCGAAAGGCTGAAAAAAAATTCGTTTAAAGTATTCGTTTTATACACAAAACTTTTATTGTGCATTTGATACTTTTATGACATCGCGCGTTACTACAAATACCAACATTCACGCATGGTAATTTAATGTCCTATCATCCGTTTTCATTTTCAGAAAAGAGTATTATAATTTCGATTTTTTACTCCCAAAAACACACATGTATGCACAATATATCTATGTAATTTACTGCATCTTGTTATGTTTTTTATGTCAGTTTAATTATATTTATAAAAATAATACGTAAATTTTTTTATATACAAAGTGTCTCCCACATATGAGAGATAATTATATAATTATATTTTCTAACATGTACATTTTTGAACATGAGAGAGAGAAGTGGGGGGAGAGAGAGAGAGAGAGAGAGAGAGAGAGAGAGAGAGAGAGAGAGAGAGAGAGAGAGAGAGAGAGAGAGAGAACGCCTGTATTATTCCTCCTGTGTATTATTATTCAATTTAATATTTTAACTCTTTTAATCGTTTTAATAGTTTCAATTATGAAATTTACTTCCACAGTATTTTTTCAAATCTGTGTAATTGCAATAAATAATTTATAAACTGAATATATGAAAAAAAATGCGTCGCGGTCATTTACGCGCAATCTCGTCATCCACGCGTGTCTTACGTATTACATAGAAACGAATTTCTCGCGACATTTTCACATCGAGTTCTTTTTACTGGTATACGCGGGTTCATTAGCATATAGCAATGCGATTAGACATCCATTATAGGATTCGATGCGGTTCTGCGGCCGATGTTACAACACTATATCACCGCTTACAACGGCCCCGATATCGACGTTACAGGCGCCAATGCATCTCGTCGACCATCCATGTCCAATCCAGAATGCGATTTATAATGGCAACAGAGGGTTTTTCAAGTTACGAACGATTAAGCGTTACACAATGATAAACTAAAATGTGAAATTAATGGAGAGAACGAGAATCGCGACGACCAGTCGCACACTTGAAGTTATCTCCTTCCAAAAACAAAAAATCGAAAAATAATTTTCTCTCTTTCTCTCTCTAATTTTACTTAATTATTAAAATTATGCAAATCAATAACCTGCAGTTTCAATTCTACGTGTGGAAGTTTCGTATTGTTAAGTTATTAATAGCACGTATACAGTTTTATGAACATAAAGATACAAACCTTCATCGATTAATTATTTATTATTGCTCATCCTACGATAAAATTTCTCTCTTTTCTTCAACTTCTTAAATAAATATTGACAAATATTGGCAAATCAGTACATACTATATACATACCACGTACATGGTACGTACTCATATTGGATCGCTGCATATGAAACATTGTATTCCGAAAGTTTCAGTTTTATAGTAGGTACGCTCTTATAAAGTAGACGTTTCTTGACATTCAAATATTACGTTTAAACTGACATGATTCTTTTACAAAGTATGTTTTAGTTTTTGCGAGACGTGTGCAACTTTTCAAATTACAAAAAATTAAAGTAAATTTGGGAAAACGAGAAATTTCTAGGATATTTTATAATTTTTAAAATCAAATGTAACGTTATATGGAAATAATTTATAGTAATTTATAAATTCCGTTCAAATTATCAAGGAATAGCATTTGTGTACGAAACGCTATGAAATAACTTTACTATCCCGTAGTTATTTCAAGTTAATCTATCGATGTATATAATCGACAATTTCTGCACGAGCATTGAAGGTTGATCTTAAATATTTACTCCCTCCCCCTCTCTCGTCCCTCTTTTTGTTTCACTTTCTTCTGGCAATGCAATCATTGATGTGGTAGCAAGACAGATGAGGCCATGATAAAGTCGCTCAACTGGTTCCATTCGTCAATAATTCTGTCTCTCCTTCCCGTCCTCTCTCCCCCCTCTCTCTCGCCCTTTTTCTCTCTCTCTCACTCTTTCTCTCTCATCTCATCGTGTGTCTCGTTCTTGCATCACGGGTCTCTCTATATGTGCCAACTCAGATCATCATAACAATGGTCGGAACTGCATGGCAAACTATGCTCCGCGAAATTCTCGGAATTCTTGATTGTTACGGGAATAAAGTACGGCCGCTAACGAACGAAAAATCATGTTTTAAAAATAAAATTTACGGTACGCGAAATGATATTTGCTTAATTTGACTCTAGAACGTCGTTTTCTCTATATCGAACATTTTTTGATTGGAAATGCTTTGTCCACATTGTGCATATAATAAAGCTATAAAATGATATCACGATATGCTCCGCGCTATATATATAACTACATTAAAAAGATATAAGATGCATTGTTTGCCGATTAATTCTAGTTAATATTTGATTTTATCATAAAATAAAAAAATATCAAATTATTTATTACAAGATATTATTATGTGTAGGTGCATATGCGTGTGTATATGTGTGTATATGTGTATGTGTATGTGCACATCGTTTATTATTATACAAGAGACTACTTTCAAAGAACAGTAATCTCATAAGTAATTTCTCTCTGTTACAATACCTTTGACATCCTATCTTTTTATTTTTTCTCATAATTTTTTATAATTATAATATATAATTATTAAAGCAACTAATATATCGAGATAACGTATTGAGATAATTTTTAATATTATGAATAACAATTAAATTGCAATTTAACGCGCGTCTACACTATTTTTATATGATTTACTATACAATTTGTAGCAATCTTGACCAACTTGGACACAACAAGATATTAATTTTTCTGTCATAAAATGCCTTTAACGTTTCATATTCCAAGCTAGTAGATAATGACACGTTCTGAGGATCGATAAAGCGATGCTGTCGGCCAGCGCTATCTCGACTCTTCCTTTTTATTCTTCGACGTCTGACAATTCCAATTGTTTCTAAATCGATGTCACCTTCCTACAGTAGAAACAATTATATCACGTCATAAAACAGTCGGAGAATAATTTATCGTTCGTCCTTCCTCGTTTAAATCATCTTACCGTATCGAAGATATCAAAAATGAAAAAGTAATCAACTTCAGTTATGGAACAATCAATGTTAACATCATAAATAAGTCTTGTTCATTTTATGCTTGACAATAATATTAATTTATATATTATAAAAGACAAACACAACACTGAATTCAATTCTCAATATAATTGAATCGTAAACAATGCTGTGAAAGAAAATGTACAAACGTGCTCGTCAAAATGTGCAAAATGAATAAGCTGATGCACTTTGAGTGTTCTTTCGTAATCTGACCTTTGTTGTATTCGTTGATGGACTTCTCGTTTCGAATGACCGACAAACTAACAGAAATTAATTCACTCCCGCAATTAACACCGATGCGTTTTGCCGATGGAGAAACTCTCGCATGAAAATCGACGCTCCGCGTACGAAATTAGTTGGCTTTGCGCGCGACGCTTTGCCCAATTTAGTGCTTTCATCATCACGGCAACTTTGTCGCCAATTTTCGAGTTACTCGAATCCGTATGTAATTTTTATACTGCATTAAATTGTTAAATTACGAGTATTAAATTATGTTAAGAGAATACGTTCTTTTTAAGATGTAAGAGTCGCAAAGAGATTTTTGTAAAATCTTTTAGTTCGAAAGAAAATGTAAATTATTCTGTCTCTTCCTATGATATTATGCCAATACTTTTATGGCTGATCCATTATTCCGTTTTTATGTAATGATTATTTGAATCAAACAACTTTAGTGTCTTTTTATGAATCTTTAAGAATGTTCAATTCATGATTTTGTATCTTTTATAAATATACTGTACGGAAAATACATAAAGAATGTTCTAGAGTTTTATCATCCGATTATTTTCTTTCATCTGCGATCTCTCATCTGTAAACAAGCGTTGTAAAAATATAATCTAAAAAATAATTTTTTTGGATTGATCGTATTAATCGTGTTATTGTATATTTTTCTTTTCTCTAGCTGAACAATATGTTTGTACGAATTCAGCATTTCGTTACTTGGATGTAGTTCGTTATAAAGGATAATCCTGACCAAACACTTAACAAAACTTTACACGAATGTAATCCCGGCTTTGCGGCTTACAGAGGCAACTCATTTTCATTACACCGATTTCGTTTCTCTATACTCTATAGGATCCCAGTATAAGATCGATTTCTTGCCGCGGCTTACTAAAACGTTCCAAAGACTTTTCGCTTAAATTATACAAGAATAAACACAAAACATCAGGTTTCAAATAACATCTAACTTTTTCAAAATTACTATTCGCAATCGATTTTCCGATACATTCTGTATATTGTGTCAAATATTTTGTATTAAAAATTTTTCATTTTAAAATTAAAATTTAAAAATGACAACGTATCGCATATATTCGCATATAATACGCGTATTTTCGGTTTTCTCGACGCGTCCGCTCGCAAGGGACACCGATGACTGTCAAGGGGACGACCAAGGAGACAGCTCCGTTCGCGAAGCGAGAGAGGAAGCTCGAGCGACGCCGAAGCGTATAGTTTTAACACCAACGCTAGCGTCGGTTGACTCGGTTGCCGTCGAGAGGCGCTCGAAGGATAAAGTTTCGCCCGAGGCCTCCCTTTGGAAATCTTCAGGCCGAAGTTTTCGACTTACTCGCACGCGCATACCGTTACGAGCACGCCGAGATGCATCGCGCTGCTGCATGCACGACGGGCGGTGTCTCGCAAGCGCAGCCAGCAACGGCGGCGGCGGCGGCTGGCGGTGCACACAGTAAACTATCGCGAAAGTGTATTTAACTCGTTGACGAAACTTGCCGTATACCGGGAACGTCGAATTCCAATTTTCCCGGCCCGCTGCCACGACAGCACGTTTACCGCCGAAAAATATCCCCGCGCGTTCATCGTTCTCCTCTCGCAGGAAAATTACTTCCGCCTATTGTATTGAAATTAAATGCGAATTTATCGCGCGTCGCGAATGTGACGCGCTTGACAACGAAAACGATGTGTCGTTTACGAAATATCTTTCGTTTCGAAGAGTTATCCATCGATAAAAAATTCCAGAATTTACAATTAGTCCAGTGGCCGTGATCACGTGGTTTAATTAAAGATAAGACGCGCCATTTTCTTTTATTTTACCTTTTGTTTATCATCATTTGTCGACCAAATGACATTTTCAACAATTTTGTTTAATTATGATCGGATGTTTTAATTACACGTTGCAGCTCATATTATTTTATATTTTGTTCCAATTTTATCGTATTTTTCTCTCTTTTAATTGAGAATTTTTCATATTTGGTCGATAAAATTATATTTTCAATCATTTAGAGATTAATTATAATTATATGTATATGCGCATAATTCAATCAAAGTAGTATTCGATGATATGATATTTCTTAATTTATCTTTTATTTTTGCCTAAAATTTTATTTTTCAACAAGGTTCTCTGTTCTCTGTTATATCTGATCAATTAAATCATAATTTGTAATGTTCGTAAAATTATTGTGCAAAAAAAAATTATTAATAAACTTTTCCTTCGTCAAAGATTATATTTAAAAAAAGAAATTGTATCGAGCGTTATCGCAACAGTATTACATGTACATTGACATAATATTATGCGGTTGCCCTTCATTCATTAAATGCTTCAATCGTTAGCAACCGATGAAAAGACGTCGTTCCGTTTAAAAGATCGTCTAGCGCGTTTAAGAGTTAATCTCCCCGCAATGGCCCGCGGGAAATCTTGAACGGGAAATGGAAAATACGGTTCATACGTGCCGGCACGACGAGTAAAGAATCTAGGTAGACTTCGGAGACGAGGACGCGACGAGGAAGATTGAAGGGCGGCCCGGAGATAAGCTCAGATATACGAAAAAGTACCGTGACAAAAGTTGGAAATGTCGAAATCAACGTCGGGAATCGCTGAGGCTAACGACCACCATAATTAGAGAGCCGCAGAATCTGCCGCCCAAGTTCCGAATTGCATTGGTCGGCTGACTTTTCAATTTCGCGGAAGAAAGATCTGCGTTGCTCGGCTCGAAAGTTCGTGCTCACTCAAATTAAATCCGGGATACTGTTGCGCGTTCGATTCCGGTAATGGCGGTCGCTCGATCGCCATTACATTTTTTACATCGATCAAGAAAGATTGTTCTCGATAACATGCGCGATTTATTCGCCCGCGAAAAACAATTCTCTCGTATGATTGTTGCATTCGTTTAATAATGTCAGATTGAAAGATCGCTGTTGAAATAGACGAGTGATATTACAATACTAGAACTTAATTTAATATTAAATCATTAGAAGGCTATCTTTTTCACTTTCTAATTTTCTCCTAATGGAAAAAGACCGAAAATCACTCGATATTTTGTAATTTCTGATAATTTAGAATTATAACTTTTCGAATATAATAACAGGTCAAAATTTCTTAATCAGACTGTCCATTCTGATCCATTCCGATGTTGATGCAATCTTTCTAGTCTTATAAACAACTAATATATTGATTGAAACCTTGTGCGAGAGACAAACAAGTTCACGATTATAAATTAATTCTACACCATTTAGTATTTAGTGAATAATGTATGTGTGTTGTCGGGCGTTTAAACATCATATTCAGTGAAAACAGTATAATGAATTTATCGCTGTAACTTTGTACTGCAAGAACCAGTTACATATCTGATGTTTCTGCAACGCAACCGTAAATATATATTACATAGTAGAATTAAAATTACAAAATGGAACCGCAAAGTATTTTTATTAATTTCTTTAACAAAATGAAATAACATAGTAAATTCTTATAATACAAGCTATAATACGAGCTATCAAAACGTCACTCTGAAATAGATTTCGCAACATGAATAACCCAGTATTTCGCGTATATGGAAACAATATGAGCGACATATGTACATCAAAGGAACTTTGATAATGGCATTCAGGAGATGGATAAATAAAAAAGAGAAAGGTAAAAAGTAGGAAAACCTATAATACGCTTTTAATACCGAATGACATTTAAATGGCTTTCATCGCCAAATCCGGATGTGAGGCCATTTATTTGTTTGATAAATTTTCTTTTTTTAGTCGCTATGACTGCAACGGATTGTTGCCGATAACAGCAAAAAACTGTCATTTACAATAAAATTTAATCTACAAGTAATATCTCGACTCGCCGAACAGCACGCATATCGTGTACATGCAGATATAAGCACTTTATAAACAGCCGCGTAGCGTTAAACTATAAATATTCTCGCATATCCGCATTTTGAAAGCATTAAATGAAAATTCATTGTCAATATTTGATAGTAAAATGAAGAAATGCGTTAAAAATATATATAGAATTTGAGCACTTTTTGGTTTACGCGCGCGCGTGACTGAATCCTTTTATCTCCCTTCTCTTCCTTTCTCTTTATTTCACTTATCGAACATTTAAACATTTATAATTTTAGAATATCACTAAACGCGCCAGTTATTCCAATTTACATGTTTCGATTCAGTTAACGAATGAAGAGCCGCGTTTTTTTTAAAGAATTAAAAGAATTAAATGGGTACAATACACAAACGTGAGCGCGGCATCATTAACTGCACCAGTAGCGCGAGGATATATTGTAGAACATAGTGTCGTCAAAATTTTATTTTTGCATACGTTGTGTCCAGCGCACAGCAATACGGATATGTAATAATTATTTGCGCAGCGAAGTTATACCGCTGCAAACCGCACAAAGGGCCGGCAACAAGCATACACAGAGCGCATTCAAATTTCAGCCAACGAATCGATCTACCGTTTTGTGCTTCGTCGCCAGTTAGTGAAGTTATAATATATCCGTGAACCAGAGGTAACTCGCTCTCTCTCTCTCTCCCTCTCTATTTCTATCTATCTATCTATCTATCTATCTATCTATCTATCTATTTATTTATCTATCTATAAACGGCGCGTGTGAAATGTCTCAGAAATTGTGCTGTCTTCATCGAGCTCTTTTAGAAAAATAGTATTTTTATCAATAGTATTTTTATCAATAGTATTTTTATCAATAGTATTTTTATCAATAGTAAAATAATTAAAACAGTAAAATAGGTACCACGGATATGCCGAATCAATGACTACGCTTACACACGTCACCCTTAATCGGGTTTAATAACATCGGTAGTTCTAAGGCTGGCCAATCACAGTCATTCCATTTTTCAGAGGAATAGCTGTGATTGGCCAGTTTTATAACTACCGATTTAATTAAATCCAATTAAGGATGTGTAAACGTAGTCATAGACTTTAAACAACGAGAGAATAGATTTAATAGATTTTTGACTTTAAATATATTCGAGCGATGTGTGGTGTGTATAGTTAAAAACACTAAAAATTCTGCAATTATTTTAGCCCCTATTTATTTAGCCACGAGAAATTATATTACCGAATGTTATAGTTTATATATTTCAAGTAGAGACTTTGTCAGAGAGAGAGAGAGCGGAAACGTTTTTAAATCCTCAAATTGAATATATCTAAATCTAATAAAGATATAACAAAAATATTGTGTAAACATTCGTTTACCCAAATTTAAAAAATATAATAATATACAAAGATTAAAGATATTAATTTTTATTTTCTTATATCAATGTTTCTCACGATTGTAAATTTTGCTGTAATCAGTTCTCCTTTAAAAGGGCCATTTTCTAACATAACTTTGAAACCGCCATTTTATCCCCAAAGTCGTTATCTCATCCAGGATCGCGATCAAGCGCGACATTTATGAACCCGGAGACTCACGAGGATATTAATCTTCGTAGAAAATGGCGCAATCAAAGGGTGAGGGCGGAATAAAATTCTTGGGGTTCGCCGATTCGCGTCCCTATCTGCGAGGGTAACGTACCGCGAAAGGCCTTTCAGATTATTACACCTTAGCGCGCGCTTAGGTCGAAGGGTGAAACCAGCAGGATCGCGGTTTGCAACAAGGGGTCAGCTCGCTCGTATGCACAGAAAGAGAGAGAGAGAGAGAGAGAGAGAGAGAGAGAGAGAGAGAGAGAGAGAGAAAGGGGAAGAGAGAGAAGCTTGGCGACTCCCTTCTCTCTAAGATATACTCGTGCACTATCGTGCCTCTACTCTATGTGTACCACATCCTGCACCGGATATGCTCTCGCATGGTTACGCGAACGCGACTCACACGTACGTGCATGGTACATCCTCTCGCGCGCTTGTTAATGCGCTAGACACGATGCGCTACAGCTCCTAATTTACTAGTAAAACTTGATTTTCGGCTGAAACGATACTACACCCCTTAGATAAGTAATGGCAGCAAATTCTCGGATACGCGAGTCTCCCAGGCCTGCAACCTCGTCGCAGAGATAAAAGCGATTGTTAAGTATATATTATACGAATAGCTTTACACCAGAGAAACGCGGTGGTTCTTTCTTTCCTTATTTTCCAACTCAAATATACGATACAATAAAAATATATATATATATATGTAAGTATATGTATGTCAAGGAGAATTTCAGAATTCTCGATATTCATATATTAAAAGTACCTATTATAAATAAGCTTCTGCTTGTTTACGAAACGAGACATAATTTCCGTAATAACGTACACACAATAACCTACGATATCGTCGAATAAAAGTGTTCAATATATTTGCTTCCCTCGTATATTATACAACGCAATGAAAATAATAATGTATATAAAAAGATGATAAGTTTTTCTTTCTACAATTCTTTCCTCGCCTTGTTTCGCAATTCATTGATCTCGTAAGAACGGAAGGAAGCTAAAGTTCGAAAATGTACGATTCTATCCCGGCGGCTGTCTAGGAGTATTACCTTCGGTTAATCCGGCAAACGAAACGGCTGGTCAAGGTAGTACATTAAGAATCCTTATGCTCGATTTCACGCGTAACGAATGAAGTTGGGGCGGATAAAGCCGGCGAGGGAGCGAGAACAGAATTTATTCGCGAAAGAATTTATTTGTTGTTAGTGGCACCAAACATTAATCACAGACTTTGGCAATCGGGTTAAAGCAGAAATAATAAATAAAGATATCGACCTGAAAAGCATATACCAGCTATAAAATTACCAAAGTATGAACAATGAAATAGAGCAAAACAATGGACATTCTGTTGTGATGCGACTTAATTGGAATAAAATTACATATTATTTTTAGCAAACTTACGTGTGTATTGTTGCAACAGAAATGTAACAATTATTACACGCATTGAAAAGATTCGATTTAATTATAGGATTTCTCAACCGCATTCCAAACATGTAAAATCTATCGAAATTATTGTATCTATACGAATATCTTTTCTGGAGAAAATATTAAAATTATAATTCTAAGAAGGAGTACAAGCAATATAATATACACTAGCTTGTCCATTATAATATGAAATATACGAAAATAGAACTCGCTACTTTAAGAAATTGTAAAGGAACGAAGTCACCGAGCGGATACTCGCAGCAACCTCGCCTCGCCAGATCGCGAGTTGTAAGCGGGCTGTATGTCAGACCGACTTGTAATAAGTTGTAACCCCACATTCTCGACACGAAAAATCGCTTTCCTCCAGCCGAATCAAGTCGCGGCGGCTCTCCCGACACAAGAGAGAGAGAGAGAGGCAGAGAGAGGAAGAAAGGGAAACGCGACATTTTTACCGCCCCAATATATAAAATGGCTCACGATCAATTGCACCCAGCGATATTGAGACAGAGAGAGAGAGAAAAAGAGAAAAAGAGAGAGAGAGAGAGAGAGAGAGAGAGAGAGAGAGAGAGAGAGAGAGAGAGAGAGAGAGAGAGAGAGAGAGAGAGAGAGAGAGAGAGAGAGAGAGAGAGAGAGAGAGAGAGAGAGAGAGAGAGAGAGAGAGAGAGAGAGAGAGAGAGAGAGAGAGAGAGAGAGAGAGAGAGAGAGAGAGAGAGAGAGAGAGAGAGACAGAAATATAGAGCAAGGGCGGAATGCGGTATATACGGGTGGTACAAGGCGAACGAGGAAGAGCGATGCTCATCGAACCTTAAAATACGCCCTTATCATATTGCCCCATTCTGTGTTAATGCCTCACCGCCCCTCCGACCGCCGTCCTTCCCTCGTCTTCCTCCTCGTTCCTCCTCGTTTTCGACTTACGACCCAACCATCCGCGAGCTTTTCACAAAGCGCGATTCTACATGCAGAAACGAGACAAAAGAATGCAATTCCAGTACCGGCGGTCGCAGCATCCCGCGATTTTCCTCTTTTCGCGAAACGTACGGTGCCAAGAGCCGAGTGCTGTTCCTGAAATATTTCCAGTGTGCCCCGGGGGGGGGGGTGGAGGGTTGTGGCGTAGGTTGCTGGTGGTGGTGGTGGTCGCGCGCACGCTGGAGCTCCGGGGACGGGCAGAAAGAGAAAGGAGTGACGCGGGGAGAAGGGGGAGGGGAAGAGCGGGGAACGGAAGCCCCGGAGAACTCTAACAAATTGTCATTTGCAGTGCAATACTCGTTCCGTCCGCACAATAATCCAGCGCGATGCTGGCATCGCGGGCGCGTCGGAAGAAAATCCTTATACAGAGCGGAAAATGCCGGGGCCTCGACCAAATTAGACGCCCATGAAGATTCGGTTTCAGCGAGATCCGGAAATATGCTTTTACGGGGGATAGAGACGGGGAGGGGGAGGGGGGGGAGGAGAGCGGTGCATCTTAGGATTGCATTTTGTAAGAAAAATTTTTTTCTAATTTATTAATATGCGTTGTTGTCTCTTTTTCGCTTAAATTTTGTATAATCCTGTCCGATCTTTTAGTCAATAGAAATTAAATTAGTTTAACTTCTCACAGTTTCAACTATCTTTCGACATTGGAATATTGTTTTCTCTAACGCGCCCTCGTACATTTAATTAGTTAATTTAAATCTTCTCCTCATCGAACCGAACAATAAACCCTATCTATCCTCGTCCCTTCCGCCTCGCAACCGCTCTTTCGATTCTGTGAAACGTTCGCAGGAAGGAAGCCGGGCTTGAAATCTTTTTGAGACCAAATGATTACGCCCGAAAGGAATCCAATAAATGCACTCCATTGTTGCGGGAATCACAGCTAATTGCAAGGTTGGGCTTAAGGCGAAGTAATATTTTTGGGAGCAAAGAATTCTCTCGTGAAATATCGTGACGCGTCTCCGTCGGAATTTTTCTTCGGTTTATAACGATAATTAGATTTATCCTTCTTGTATATAAAATCCGTACTTTATATACAAAGTACGTAAAATCGATGAGATAATTCGTGAACTTGATAATATGATATCAAAATGCATAATTACGCCGCGTCGTATCAAAGAAAATATTAAATAATAGAAACCATTGAAAGTTACGATTGCAAAATAATTTTTTTTTTAAAAGGCAATAGTTTTCGAACAAAGCTCGAACAAAATGCGAATACAAAACGAGAATAAAAAATATCCTATTCTCTGCGCGAGAACATAATACCAACAAACAGATAAAATAAATAAAATAATTTCATTATAAATCATTCATTGAAAAATATTTTAATAGATAACTTTAACGAAATAAGCTTGTTTATTTTTTGTTTACAATTTGTTTTTTATTTCAAAATAAGATGCTCGTTTCGTTAAAGTTATCTAGAGATATGTATTTTCAGCGGACAATTTTAACGAAACGATATTGTGTTTTTCTCTCAACAATATTTTTTTTTATTATTATTATCAAAAAAGAATTGTATCGTTGATTATTATTCTGTAAATAATTGGAAGAAACAATTATTTTTTATCTTATTTTCATGATACTCTTTTTGTTATAGCAATAAAATTCTACCCGATAAGACGATCGGGAAATTCAATTATAAAGCCTAAATGATAACATGTCGGACATATTGGATCGTATCTGACCCGTTTCTGCCATTTGCGAACTATGGCAAGTATGTCCGGCGTCCGAGGGTTAATGTAGAGGTCGAACTCGAAGAAAGGGACCATAAATTGCACTAAACGACATTGTCTGGATTCCGAAATACTCGGGTTCGAAATTATTCGTTACGGTTTTGCTATGTGATCGGAAAGATATTTATGATCAATAAATAAAGGCGCAAAATACGCAAAGAATGTCACGCTTAAAAATGTGCTAATCACATTAATCTTTATTCGTTATAATAATATTAATCCGTACACACATTTCCGCACTAAATTTTCGCCATGGAAAAATCAACTCCATATTCAAGCCATTAGTATCTGTCATTAGCAGTTAATGAGGCAGGAGGTTTTAATTGTCAATCATTAACAATTTCACCTCGTATCATTTTGCGGCATGATGCGTCGGGCTTTGACGTTGGCATTTGTGCCATTAATGAAAATCAATTTCGCGCGTAACGTCGCGAACATTACTGCGAACATAAAATATAATACCCCCGCGGTAATACTGGATAAATCCCAATTCCATTTCTCTGACTCGCGTGCTTATCCGTTTCGCATCGCATTCCGAAACTAATCTCCCTCTAATAAAGAAGCGGAGGTAACTTCGAATTTTATCCCCGGAAATGCGCGGAAAAGCCGTTCGCAATCCGATGCGATGTGTCGCTTCGCGCTTCGTATTAAAAAAAAAAGAAAGAAAGAGAAAAAAGATAAAATAGGAAAGAAATTCCGTATCGTAATTTTTAATCACGTTCGATTAGCCACATTTTCTTTGTGCTATGTTCGTTATATAGGCGACGATGCTTAAAATCTTTACGAGCTCGAATTATTGCACCAAGAGGAATCCAATAAAGGCACGCCATTGTTGCTGCAAGCTCTTGCTAATTGCAAGAGAAAGAGAGAGAGAGAGAGAGAGAGAGAGAGAGAGAGAGAGAGAGAGAGGAGAGAGAGCGCTGGTCTCTTTAAGATCGATCGGATTTCTGGAGACCGCGAAACGGATGCCATAGTGGCTGCCACAAGGAGATACGAAGGATCAAAGGAAGTAGAACGCGGATGCGCGCACCTGCAATCACTTGACGAGACTTTCTTTCATGCGACGCGACGCCACTTTGAGGCTCTTTTAGATGGACGCGGCTGAGTAATGTTTAACGATATTTCTATAATATGATGTTTGTCCAAAAAAAGTAATCTTCAAACGAGCATATATTCATTACAACCATAAAATGGACATTCGATTCGTTCGCTATATTCTTTTAATTAACATACTAATATAAGAGTGCCATTATACTATTAATTAAAGACTGACTTTTACAAAGAGCCTGCGACATGTATACACAGATGTGGAATTTTTAGTCCGAATGGAATGTTTGTGGAACGGTGTGTGTGTGAATGCTGTTTCCTTATATTCATAGTATAAAAGTTCAATATTGAACGAAAAGTATGGCATGATATAATACTTAGCATTTTTAATATATATACTATATGGAATTTAAACGTCTTTTAAAATATTGGAATCTTGTTACTCTCTCTATAAAACTTGAAGAATTTTATAATCTCATATAATTATTTGATTATATGATTACGTAATTTATGATTATATGATTAATGAAATCGCATTATCTGTATTTCTCTGAAAGATAGATGAGCCGAGAGTTTATAACGTTCCTTTATAAAATGTTAAGTAATCTCGCGCACGCGGGCTCGGATATATATACGCTTACGTGGAAAATTTACATTTCTAAAAAGCTGCGAGACGTCGAATGAAGATTCCATTACACGAGAGAGACGTCGTTGGATGTGTATCGCGCGACGCGAAATAATTTCCTCTCCCGCAATAGCCTGAAGTGCCAGGCGCGCCGTCGAAAAAAAAAAAAAGAAAAAATAACTTTTTCGATCGCGGATCGGCATATCACCGCGAGAGGAATTCGATAATGCCGCAGCCGGCATTGTTATTACAAATGCCAGCTAATTGTAATTGAGAGTCGCGTACACGCGAGCCGCGAATTGAAATCTTTATGATCGATCGCGACGACGGCGGTGATATGCGCGAAACGATGCTTGTTTCACAGTAAAACTGCAATGCGAAATAATTAATCGGCGCCGTGCATTCGCGGTAATTAAAAATATTTTATTTGCATTCCGAACGTTACTTTCGGTTTTATTTTGCGTAACGACAAGGCGCGGCGCCAAAATTCCTCGCTCGCGTGTGAATTTTATCTCCGAATTTCCTTTCCTTTCCGAATAAAAGCCGACACTTTTCAAAGATTTTCGTAGCATTTCCAAAATTTTGAAATGCTTTCGACCGTTTTCAAATTGAAATTGTTATGTCTGAATTATTCAGTCCCTTACAGTTGCGCTTGCATTGTGAATTCTCGCCATTGTTTCGTGAAACATTAGAAATAATATCTCATTTGTTTTACTCTCTCTCTCTCTCTTTCTCCTAAAAAAAAACAAATTAAAAATATTCAAATGCACGCTCTACTAATTTTTATGTAAAAGTAATATAAAAATGTACATGTACGCGTCGCACGTGCACAGATATCGTGTAAAGCTGCATCGTATTATTATCATTTCATTTCATTAGACAATCGTTGCATGGGAAACTCATTAACCTGCTCAATGATTACTCATTGATGCGTCAGTTGGACAAATCGGAGGATTTATAGTCGCACGCGAGATTTATCGCGAGATATTACGAAGATCGAAATACCATAATTAGTCGCTACGCGACACCATTAATAAACTATATAATGCGATGAAATTAATTTATGCAGTGTGCTTTAGGATTACTATAACACTGGGATTACTATCGCATCTGAGTTTAAATTTTCTATTACATCCGGCATTCCGAACAATAATAAGTCAACTTCGATGTCAGTTCAAAAATCGACGTTTCTAAATGTTATATCGCTCTGCTTCGCGAGTAAAATACCGAAATATCTCAACCACTCTTTTGCACCTGCAATCTTTAGTATGTGATGTAAGTATGGTACACACGAATCTCCTATTTTACGATAAATTAAGCATCAGACGATTCGAAGCACTGTAGCGTACCTCAGTCGAATCGATCGGAGAAATGGTCTTTCTATCGGTCATCACTTGGCAAACTGTCAAGGGAAATGCGTGTGTATGGAGTTTACGAGATATATAAAAACCACGCCTCGTATATATATATAAACTGCAACCGTAATCGGTCGTTTTGCTTTTGTGACATACAATCTGCGATATTAAACGCTACGCTGGTGCTCGTTTGCGTCGCGACTTACCTCGCATCTCCTTTTTTTTTATCGATATTATCTTTTTTTACGAGCCTGATGCACGCGTTCCAAGCGTCGTAAATCTCTCCATCAACAATTTCGCATTTTCCTTACAACTATATATATATTCAAGAATTTAAATATTAATTATAAAAATAAAAAAGTATAAAAACTTAAAATATAAAAAATTAAAAACTATACGTCAAGCAATGATTTTTTCCGTTATTTCAACAAAATTGGCTTTAGAATCAGTCACAGAATCCATAGAATCCATGGGAAAATAACACGCTTTTACATCCCCGAAACATTCTGCACAAATTCATAAAACTATCGCGAAAATACAGTTTATACGGATTGACTTGCAATAAAAAACGCAGATACAAACAACACCCTTGGTCAGGGATAACACACGCCTGGAACAGATAATCCACACTAATTCCTCTTTCTCCTTGAAATTTAACGCCGCACCGGGCACTTACGCTCGCTACACCTAGCGAACAGCAAAAAAGCTCGTTCTGTCGCGAAAGCTTTCGCGCGTAAACAAACGTTAGCCGCGTCGCGCCAATGTTCCTCTCTTTCCCTATCCCAACTTTTCCACTCTTCTCTTTTCACCGACGTGTTGGCACCCCATGCACTTCGATTTTCCCGCGACTTCTCATCGTTCCCGGCGGCCTCATCGCACGAACCAACGAACCGCGTAGTATCGCGACTTTACTTATGCTATGTCGTGCAGATAAGATCGCTCGTGGATGAGCGATATCCGCGTATAATCGTCCTCTTTTATATGTCGTGTACCTTGCTATTCGATATCTGGTATTCCCTTCTCTCGTACGAAAACCGGTCTCGATTTCGATTCTGATGTGCATTGCATGTGTCATGAAGCAGTTCGAAATAAGAGAGACGTCTTTTTTTTCCATATTTTATGGAGTATCTGATTCTCTGCGATCGAATATCACTGAAACCGTGCGATATATGAAAAGGTGCTTCAAACAAAATTTTTAAAATAACATTAAAAGTAACTCGCGTAACCATATACACGCGAAGCGGTTTTAATGTCGTAAAACTTTTATCCGAAACATCTCGGTAAGCTTCGAAATACTGTTTCATCCACTAAATCTGCAAACAAGTAGTATAAAACAACATGTCTCTTACTTTAGCTTATGTTATAGTATATTCGAAGCTCATAAAAATCCAAGAGAAACAATTCTGACCGTTTATCGCATTTTTATATGAAAAGAATTCCAATCGTACGAATTGTATTTCAAACAGTTTATAAAATGTCTTAATTAATCATTAATAAATTTAAAATAACTCTTTATGTGTAAAGCTTACGGCGGCAATTCATGTCAAAGTACTTATTTTTCGCGGTGCAAGAAAAAAATTCGCGCATATTAATGGAAAATACGATACGCACACAGTGTATAATGCCAAAACGCGCGGTTGCCAAACAAGTAAAGTCGCATTCAAACAACGGAGTTTTTTCCACATAAAACGCGACACGTATTTACTTCCGCAAGAACTGACCTACTAATGTAAGAATTAATTAAATCTGCTACGCCGGCGAGATCTCATTTCATGTCTGTAATTCTCTGGGGACATTGCTCGCGTATAATTTATCTCATATGACTATTTGGCAACGCAATGGAAGCACGATAATATATAAAACGTAGAATTCCAGAACTTTATAATCTCGCTCCTTGTTACTAAAATATTGTAACACTGAAAAGTATAGGTATTATCTCGAATGTCGTTATTGCTATCTTTGAATATATTTCATTTTAAATTAAAAATGAGCTTTTAAAATTTCATAAAGTTTATTTTACGGATTCTAAAAAAATAAAATGTTATACATATATTCAAATTTATTTGCGCTTGCGATATTTTTATCACGTATAGCTATTTTAAAAAATTAAAGTTTTTGGATCCGGCGAGTATTTGTATATATAGTACTGCATATTTGAGATTCTAAATATTCGAAAACATTCGTTCACTTCGGGGTTCGATATTAAAATTTCGAAAAATTTTTTAAATTTCGAAATACATTGACACTCGGAATTTCTAAAAATTTTAGAGTTTCGTCTAACGTTTCATCTTTCATCTATTGAATCTGTGCTGTCGACAAAGCTTTTTGCTTTTAAATTCGAAATAATCCGCTCATACTATCGGGCCGCCCTTCCGGTTCATGAAATATGTATTAAAAGTGACGCCGGTATACAAATTAACTCGGCTACCTCAATTTAAAAAGAGAAACGTGGGAACGACGTATCTCATTTGGTTGACGGTGTCGTCGCATTCCCCACGGAAACGCCTCGCTCGAAAACTTTTCCGAAGAATCCGACGTAGCGACGTCTAATGCATCTTGACGCGCGTTTCACGAGGAAAATGCGGAAAAACTGCTCAAGCACTGAATGTCGACAAATTCAACCTTTAGGCGGCAATAGTGCCGCTATGCTTTGTGATAAAAAAACCAGATTGACAAATGACAATGACTTTATCTCGCGATTACAGACAAATGCCATAGTCTTTTTTAGAATAACTTTTTTTATGTGAGTATTAGGATTATGTGGTATTATGTGGGAATATTAGGACTTAAAATAAAATAAAAAGTATATTGAGTTTTATGACATGTAAATCTCTCCCTGAAATATTTAAGCTTGAACGCATACGAGATATCTACTTCAATTTTTATACAATAAATCAATCAAATTATAACCAAAAAATTGAGACGTTTTTGTATTTTAATCTTATAAAGTTTGATGAAGTAATATTAAAATTTCTGAGAACTATTAAAGTTATATATAGATATAGAACAATTATTGAAATTTAAGTAAATCTTTAAAATAAAGATATATATATAGTGTAAAATTATAAATAAAACTCGCAAAGACACGCTATATCACGCACAATGTCACAATTAAATACAATCGATATTTTAAAATAAGTCTCAAAGTATTAACTAAAATAGTTAGATCAATATCGCGTACTTTTATTTTTGAAACGTTCATGGCAAAGTGTCAACGACGAAATGTTCTTTTTAATAAAAAACAATAGCTTCTCTTTAAACAGCGCACCGACTCTTTTGCCCCATAATTAAATGATTACCATTAGAAACAATGCCGCTTTGCTGCCGACGTACTCGGCATTCAAGTAATTTGCGAGCCGAAACGCTCCAAACATGAAGTAATACGCGTGCATGGCAGACGAAGAAACTTTGATGAAATGCGAAAAGACTTCCTGCAGTTTTAGAAACGTATGAATAAATCATTTTAGTCGCGACGAGCATCAAAGCTATAGCGTGATAGTACGCGATTCTCCTTTTCGCTCCCTTATGCAAATCGGAATTAGAAATCGATAGAAAAAAAACTAGAGAGATCAAAATTTTCTAATTGCAATACTCCATTGAATATAGATATGTCAATTATAAATTTATGTATGTCAAATGTCAATATTTAATTTCCAATATTTACAAAAGTGCGTCAAAGATTGTGTTTTCCATCCATGGACCAAAAGATTCTTACGTTGCAAACGCTACCTTTCATATCGGAAAACGAAAGCAGTAAGATGAAATAAGCTTCGAAAGCCAATAATCAACAATTGCTCGTTCATCCGCGAAATCGCGGGACGCTATTAAGGCTTCCCGCGTTTTTCGTTTCATTGGCCCCGCAAACTCGATTCTGACTCTTGGCGCGGTGTCGAGATTTTCACGATAGAGTCGAGCCACATTTACCGACTAGCCCTCGATTCTCGCGTGCAATGGTTCCTCGCAATTTTAATTAATCTACAATTATCGAAATGTTCGAAGTCACGTGGCACGCTCGTTTAATTAATCGCCGGAGCTTTGCAAATCCTCGCTTTCACGACCTACGTTTCTCTTCCTTTACGCTTCGACTAGCCGTAATTACTTCCATTTCGCGCTCAACGTTAAATAAAACACACTCGACGTCATTTAGTCACGCGCGGTCCCAAGTGTGAGTAAAACTACTCGGCTATACACTCTGCTTTCGCCCGAATTATTTTCTTGTTGTCGCTGCTTTTGTTGTTGTTGCGAGGACCACACTACGGAGATTTCTCTCTTTGATAGAGATTCCCGATCGTACGGTAAATATTTAAACGCGAAACGAATCTGACTGCGCCCAAGTTGTCTGCTGACGTTGCGATCACGTTGAGCTTTAAACGCGAGGTCGTCTGACAATGAGAAATTAACTTGCGGCGATTTTAATCGGATCAACTGTTAGAACAGCATCGATCTGTAAAATCCGTGATTGCTACAGAATCTATTAATTATAATCGGAGTTTATACCGAATCGAAATAAAATCGTATGTTTCGTATCGCGTGTGTAGCCTATTGACATTATAAATGTCTAAAGTCTCTTTCTCATATAGCGAAATGTTTAAAAAATTCCGACTATGTTTATAAGAATTTGGGGAGAAGATATTTTTGTGCGACAATAAAATTTTCTTATAAATATAAAGGAGCACGATCGCATCAATTTATCTATAGTAACTCCAATTTCAACGAGATGATTTATCGGCAGGAAATATCCGGGGCTATATGTCTCGAGGAGTGACGATGTAATTTCACCGGAGAAAGGGGAGAGAGAACGAAGGCGCGCACTCGTGAGAGCGAGAGTCCAGTGCGCATTTTCTTTTTTCGCATGCAGCGCGTTGTCCTGGCCTTGATGGTCCACGAAATAACGGCGACACGACGATCTCGTTAGAGCCGCGGTGTGTGTAAAATGGGTTAAAAACCCCTCATTTTCACGCCCGAGGGACGAAATTACGCGGTCCGGCATACGCGGTGGCTTTTGTCACCGGGTGATTCAATTGCCACGTTACCAACAAAAGTATACGTCGCTTTGTCCGCGTGTACACAAAGCGACGTTGCTCGACGAAAATTGGAATAATGTCCGACTCGCAAAGAGCTCGGGCGCGTGCCTGGTACTCATCCATGTAAAGAAACTCGGAATTATTACGAAATATGCATGCGCATATTTCTTAATAATCCTCCCCTCTCCCTTCCATCCCTCCTCCTTCCCTCTCTACCCATAAATACGTTTCATTTCAAGCCACGGGGTCGCACGGATGTAAAACCTATTAGGGGACGGAAAAAAGACGATATAAAGAAAAGCGTTTGCCGGGCACGTTATATAATCTCATTAACTTTTTTTAGATAGTTTTTTTTTTCTGTAATATGAATCTCTTGTGTTTTTGAAGCTTTGAAAAAATATGCGAGCGTGAAACTCGAGATGAATTGACTTGGTTGCGCGAAATGACTTCGGCATATCTAATTGAATATATATCTTCACGTTTATATCTTATTTATCAAGTTTAATTTCGAAAGTATTTAAAAAAAAATGTATGCGATGTCATTTAAAACGATTCTTCTTATAAAATACTGACGCATATTCAAATTTGGCAACTAGTTTAATAGTATTAAGAGAGTAGTTATACAAGTGTCGCGGAAACAATAGACGGAATTAAGTTTCGTAATACTGTTTTCGAACTGCGCGCAACAATCAATGAAGTAATAATTCTCCATCACAGAGCTAACTGTTAACAAGACTGATAAATTTATTCAACGCGCGCGATTCGACACATCGCGAGATTCAATTATGTTAAAGCGATCGCATATTCAGCAATCGATATTGTAGGTGTATTTAGACCACGGCGACTCCGCCTGTCTTCGACATTCTGACACGATGTAAGTTATGTAAGCGTGTACCTGCGATTTACCTTTCATGTAACTATATCTTTGATCATGCCCGATTTACGTATATCTAATTACGTATATTTTCTTCGACACTCTAACATTATGTCATACCTCTATTTTCTATTTGATTGCAGTCGTGTTTGATAAATGACATAACACTCCATAAATCCACAAAAATGTACCACACAACTAATAAAAACACTCGAAACACATAGACGACAGTTCTCCGTTATTTAACTCACCGGAAACGTGTGGCATAGCCATACCACAAATTCAATATCGCGTCGGGTAGCGTCGATATGACGTAACGACCGGTGGTATTTATATTACCGATACATATTGGAAAAAAGTATTCCGTTCATTCGCGATTTTCCTCCCGTTTTTCAAACCGTATGCCGAATTTCTATCAAAAATACAGCGCCGCGCATACTCATATTAATTCTTTTCCAACCCCATCGATAGTATTAACAGAAAGTTCTACCTGTCCCGAGATTAAGATTGATTGATCAATCAATCAAGATCAAAAAGTTGTCTGACAGATCTCGATTATTGATCTCGAAAATGTTGGCATAATCAAAACAATTGTTCGAAACAAACTATATAGTAGATAATAGATAGTTTAACATGGCCTTGTTTAGCATTATCTAGTAATTCTCGCATTTAGCATTCTCTAGTAATTCTCTGCCAATACCACAATATCGAATACAATTAAATGTATTTAGCTTTGTTGTTGCTGTTGTTAACTATTTGTATTTGTATTTTCATCTACTCAATATGCATTAATATAAACAGATTCTCTCTCTGTATAACGCTATTTAAGTTAACATTCCGCTTTTTAGGAACGTACTAATTGAGATGTTACTGTGTATTTTCTTATTTGGCTATTTACTGACAGTGCGACACATCGAATACAAATTTCTTTGAATATTTAATCACATTTTATCTTATACGTATTTTTGACGTTTTTTTCTAATGATAATATCTCGCTTTTCGCTTAGCAGAGAAAAATGAATTAAATTTGTTTTCAACATTAACAAACACATTAAATTCTCTTCGTTCCACCCAACTCAATTATCACGCATAGATTACTTAAACTAGCACTCACCGATTT
Organism: Lasius platythorax; assembly: GCA_963971435.1. NCBI lineage: Eukaryota > Metazoa > Arthropoda > Insecta > Hymenoptera > Formicidae > Lasius > Lasius platythorax. The sequence goes on from OZ020539.1 coordinate 17,859,566, forward strand.
CCTGATTGGTTATCCTGGCATGGCAGCTGCTGAAAGCGTAGAGCACAAGCGTGAGGAGCGACGCGAGGGATCCAAGAGGGATGGCCATCTCATCTCGAGGCATCTCGACACCCCGACGTCGTGTCACGTCACGTCACGTTGTGTCGCGTCAACTCGTGTCAGCGACACACTCCGCCCCGCCTCCTTTTTACAGCACTCGTCGTCTTCTGCAACCCTCGCCGTTGACGAAACGCGCGAACCAGGACCCGGGCACTCTTGAAAGCACTTTCCGCACGACTCAAACTCTCATCGTCGAACTTGCTCTCCGCGAACTCCTCATCCGCGCCCACAGGTTTATCCTCGTCAAACCTTCGAACACACAACCGACATGACACGTTGAAATCATCGATAAATCACGATCGGCCGCGTTCCAAAAATTTTCTCTTTTTTTCATTTCTTACTTCGGAAATCATATTCCACGCTCCTTCTTGTCGGAAAAATTGAAATGCTGATCATGTGTGTGAGGTGTTTTTAACAAATCAAACTTTTCGCATTTCAAATAAGAATAATACGAAAATGGTCACAATAGAATTTATTAGCGAAAAAATATTGTAGATTCAATAGTTTCTAAGTGACAAAATTAAATTGAAATTATCATATAGCGCATTTATAATATATGATATTGGCGAATATACATATATGTATAATAAAAGATGTATAAGATATATTATAAGATATAATAATATATAATATTCGACAGAGCGAGAGAGAGAGAGAGAGAGAGAGAGAGAGAGAGAGAGAGAGAGAGAGAGAGAGAGAGAGAGAATGTCAAAATCTGTGTTTAAACATACATACACACACGTTTCCTGCTTCTATATCTACATTAAACAGAGACTTGTAAGTTAAAGAGGGACAGCGAATCGCCAACTTGTGACTAGATAATCCAAGACTGTCGAGCTTTAAGCGTATATCACAAACAGAGATTAGATTGACCTGGAAATTATTTTGCGATACAGCGTAGGGCGAATAAAATTTTCTAAAGAAAAAAATTACTTTTTAAACATAAATTTGGATTTTTTGCGAAAGAACAATTTCGCAGAATATGAACTTTCCTGATTTCTCGCAAAATATATAAATGCTGCTTTTCAACGTTAGACTAAAGTAATCTCCGTTTGCGAAACAATTATTGCATTAACTGTTGGGTGAGCAGTTAACGCTAGACTGGATGCTTAAGTTTATCAGCTGTGAAACATCGTTTATTTCCTAATCCAGAATTTGCACTCGCGCACCAACGTAGCGCGCGATAGGGTCGCGATTCCGGAAAATTGCGACCCTTGCAAATGTAACGTGCGAGCTCGCATTCGCGCAATCTCTCTCTCTCTCTCTCACGGCTCTCTCTCGAGTTCTATTCTGCTGATTTTCCTTTCTCACCTGCAGCGGTGACACGCATGCAGTTGCAATGGCCGTCGCCGCTGCCGCTAAAACTCTCTCGATAGCTGATGCCGTACATTCGGCGTAATCACGCCTCTGTTTCCCATCTCCACGCTCTCCCTTTTCCCGCCTTAAAAAAAAAATCTGCGCATCCGCTGTCTCCCCTCTTCCCTCGTTATCGCGAAATTTTTAGCACTCGATTCCCCCAAAAGTCGGAGGAGATAGAAGAGAGAGGGAGCGAGGCAAAATATTTTCATCCAACGATGCAATCCAACGATTGCTTCCGCCGCGGATATAATTCGACCGACAAAAAAAACCGGGAGAAAGAGGAGAAAAAAGATAGATATCGTTATAGCGCGTTCATCGACTGTGACATAATAGTAGCGTGTGTTTCTTGCCCGAGTTTTTGACGCGCGCGACAGACCTCGCCGATTGTGACACAATGCACACCGGCGCTTAATATCGCGATATTGTCGTTTAATCGAGTTACGTGGCCCAGTTATTATTTTATTTACCGATCGCGCAACAAGTTTATTTCCGGATACTTTTCGTCGGGCGTTACACTTTCGTTATATCGCGGCTCGCGCGCGTTTATATCGTGAGATATATCGCGTCGTACGATTCTATTATATTAACTTCGATACCAAAGAGAAAGAGAGCGAGAGAGAAAGAAAGAAAGAGAGGATGCTCTTTTCAATCGACACATTGCGCCTTAGAAAAAGTATCAAAGCAATGTACAGCCGCAACGTACACATGTACCTTTCGTTACCTATATAAGTTTCTCTCAAGAAGGAAAATAACACGATTCTTGAGGATTAATAAAAGACTTTTCACACAGCAAAAGAATTAATTAAAGATTTTTCTTTCGCATATATTATTTCCAGTTACGATAATGTTGAAAAGAGGATTATAAGAAAGCATTCTAATGCATTAAAATGCATGAGAAATCGAGTAAAATGCATCGTTGAGACTTACATTTTTCGTAAGTCTCAACGATGTTCAAGACTTAAAGAGATTCTATCTTAAAAAGTAGCAAAAGCTTTCCGGTACTAATTAAAGTAAATTATCAAAGGGCGCATTTGGCAACGTTTGCAACTATAATATCTATAGCATACATGTATAATGCAGTTACTTGGAAAATTATGAGTACACTTAAAAAATGTAAAGCCATAATATAAAACTATTTCAAAATTTTTGCATTTTGCAAATACGTCCGTCACAATTATATACTGCACTTTCACGATTGTAGCTATGTCATGTTGAATTAGCGGTGCAACTAAAAACTATAAAAAAAAACTACAACGGAATAAGAAAGTAATTTCGAAAGTATCACCCGTTCTCTAACAGATAATACCGAAATATTCTTACATTTTGCGAAATCAGTTTGAAAAATATGCGAGATACGAATTATAATCCAGTTGCATTTTCCAAATGCAGCGTTATCAAATTGTGTCATCTGTTTAAAACAAAGTTCCGCTGCTAAAAGTAACGTTTTATTATGACTACATGCAATATCATTTAAAACGCCACGACACAATTAACAGAAAAAAAAACTGCAAATAATCAAATTGAGCGGCTTAATTTGATACTGACAGATAATTGTGCCTTTAATTACTTTTCGCGGGCGAGACTCGGAGAAATAAATAATTAATTTTCCCCGCCATACCCCCTTGTAGTCCGCCCGAGAATCTAACGAAGCAAAAAATAGCATTAATTTTCACGATGAACGAACGAACAAACGAAGCGCGTATCGAAGAATGTACATTGCCCGAGAAATTGCATTGTAAAATTGTAAAATCGCAAGCGGGCCGCATCGGGCCGTTTAATTCGAGACTAATTAACGGTTCAATCATGTCCCGCGCGCGGATATCGCGAGGGACCCAGTAAATTACGACTCATTATTCCACATCGTATGAAAGTGTCTATGTAAAAGAAGTGTCCGGACAGTTTCGGGAGTTAAACCGCTAACCGAAAATTTGTGCACTGATACCGCAATATCCGAACAATTCCCATCGATATAGGGGAAAAGGTGATATGATGAAATTCCATTTTGCTTTCGAAATTCTATAGAATTTCAATATCGCGTAAATATATGTAATGATATATTAATTTACGTGTAATTTAATATCCTATGATGTAATGCAGTACAAATAAAAGCTTTTATGAAAATTTTCTTTTAAAGAAAGATTGTAAAAAATATCTCAAGAATAATTCATTGAATTTCCTCATAAGAAGAAAGAAAGAATATTGCAAATGTATGTATTTTAAAAATAATAATTAATGTATCCATATATAAACTCAAATATTAGGACATATATATATTATAATATCATAATTATTGCATTAAAAACATGCAGATTAAAATATGCCAATTAATCGACATTCTAAAATGTGCACTTTTCAAGATTATTGAAAAATACTTCTTATACTTTTTCTCCTACATGAGACGACAATTCACTTTATTTTAATATTTCTATCTTATAGAAACACAATAATGAAATTATAACAATCTCTCATTAAAAAAAAATTCAGGACACTTTCACATGAACAGAAAAACTAGTTCAGAAAAAGCATCTCATAAAATGTTTGAGATTACACTTTCTCCGTTTCCGTTCATGGATCTTATATACTTATATAATGTAATATACCTTATTCGAAAGATTACATCCACAATATTCTTAATAAAATCTCAAACCTATGTGCTTGTATCACGAACGTCCTGAAAGGCTCCAACTATTCATAACATCTTTTTCGTTCAGCATTGCGTCGGATTATTAAATGCAGAAGTTTAGCGGTTCTCTCTCGATCGTATTTGTCTGACGCGATGACGCGACAAATTCTCGGAAAAATCGCGCACATATCGAATTTTGTCGAATTAATGCCCTGTACAATTCATCGATATCGCGGCGCGTATTAGATGCACAATGCAAAATGCCGGGGATTCTTAGGACAGAATCGCGGTTAGAATCCCTTGATGATACAGCATAATGTTAGGAATGTAATCGGCCATCAGATTTCCATGTAAATGCATCGACGCATCTACCGGTAGAACTATTCGGTGGTCATCCGCCCGGAGAATCGAGGATCCAGCCATTTTCTGCGTGATCTCTAGACGCTTATAAACGTACCGGACTGACAATAGACGTGAACTTAATGACCGTGAGAATTTCATTTCGCTGCGTATGCGATATGCATATTCGCGTACGCGACGTCGTCATTGCAGAATATATTTGTCTATTCTCTGCTTCGCATATATCAGGACAATACTTCTCATTTATCTGTTAATATTCTATTTGAATTGATTTTGTCGAGAGATTTATAATGTGTGATTTAATAACCCGATGCAATATTGAACGCTGAAGAGATGCTGGGAATAGTTGGAACCTTTCGGGACGTTCGCGTGACACGAGATGCGACGTGTGCAAATACAAGTCGGCAAGTTGAATCAATAAAACAATAAAAAGCAAAAAAACGGTGATGCAAAAATGCATCTGACAGTAGAAAGTATGAGTTAAAGCATATTCATTTAAAAAAAACTATGTATGAAGCAAAAAAATACACATTTCATACGAAATAATCTTCGGCTTTTATTACGAAAAACGATAATTCTGTATATTTGTAAACATCATTGCTGTTAGAATAGATATAAACTGAGAGTTGCGACTATATAAAGAATTATAATATGAAATACGCGATTTATAGTTTTTGTCATTTATATCCTCTTTCGTGTTTTCTAAAACATTGTATTAATCGAGGCAAGCTTCAAGCATAAGGAAATGCTTCAATGTCTCTCATTCGTATTTTCCAAAACCTAACGAAAGCCTTTGACAAATAAGAGAAAAAATGTTCGCTCCACTTTTATTCATGTGATCCAATATATATGTAAAGTGAATTTATATTTAATTAAACTAAATTTAATGTATTCCATTTAACCAAACCAATCATTAATACAAAGAGAGCACTTAATACTTTAACGAAAAATGGTCTTTTTAATAAAATATCGATTATGTTAATGAAAATATTGTCAATCTTATATGGAAATTAGCATTGCTACAAGTTTAGCCATGCAATGAATATATAATTAAAGACAAAATATAAATCCATCGTATTAATTTATTAAATTATCATACACATTCACAGCGCGTATTAAAATAAAATCTATAAAAAGTAACTATTAATGATGGCATATAATCACACAAATGATACAATAAATCAATAAAAAGTAACGACTTCCCACACACTGTACACACGCAGTGCAACTATTCAAAATATCAAGCAACATTTTATGCAGCAAAGTTATATTTGCTTTTTAATTTTTCGAGGAAAAAATATGTATGAACAGCTTCTTTTTGAACGCGCACGCGTTTGACTCGAGTTGTATCGCGCTTAAAGAGTATATCTCGCGAATGTAAAAAGTGTCATATATCCACAATATTCTCAGTAAAACATCTCGAGCTCGTATTACCGAAGTGCTTATTGTTAGCGGCTTATCTGTCGTTGCATCTCTGTCTAACGCGACGACGCGGAGCGCCGCGTTTCCTCGAACAAATGCCGCGAGCGAGTTCGTCGAAATCACGACGCGAGCAGTTCAACACTGCACCCATTCTGAGAGATATATAACTTTTATAAAATATATCAAGACACCGTGTGTGTGATTGGGATATATCGGGAAATAAATTAGATTCGAAAACGATGCGATAAAAAGAAGAACGACGATTTCACATTTTTAGGCCCTCGTGTATCACTAACAGGTATAATTCCCGACGTGACGTGCCGTCCTCCTTAACATCGGGATTCTTTCATCCATCCGATCACAAAGGCACAAATTGTTTTCGTGACTGGCAACGCGCGGCTTTTTCGAGAAAATTGCCAGTCACAACGTGCGAGTGACAAGCGCCCAATTTCAAAGTCCCGTGTAATACGTCTGTGTAACTGTTCCCCGTGGCATTATCGCGCGTCCACGATTGATCGTTATGTCGCATGTGAAATCCCCGCCGCTCCCCGACAAAAAGGAAGGATCTATTTCGAGGAAAGGTCCGCCGCGATCGCGCGTCGCGTTTCTGTGAGAGAAAACTACATGGAAATTTTACAAAGATTAAAATTCTTACAGTGCCGCCGCGGAGTCGCTCCAGCGGATGCTTGCATGCGACGCTCTCTCCGCTTCTGTGATGGACGATGCATATTTACTCTCCAAATCGCGTGATGATTTATGATGCATGGGGATGCGAGAGGCGTCAAAAAATAACGTGTGCGATATGATTAAAATTAATTTGTGATCTTATCGCGCGCGGAAAGTCTCGAGGGTAACACGCGATATTACGCGATATTACTGTTTCACGATATTATATTATATTACGCGTAATGACGTGAATATAGTAATACGCAATTTTATTGATACTCATAAATATTTTAGTGGTGGAAATTCGCTATACGTTCGCTATACGTTCGGGAAAGCAGAAGATACGACTCGATATTTCCGTATACGCCGTGTAACAAAATATTTCCAATATTCCGTATTCACGTATTCAGTGCAACACGATCGCTTTTTAAGAACTTTTGATAAATAATTTTTGCCAAATAATATCTTATTTCGACAAAATGTCGCGCGGAATTAATCCAACTGCCTCTGATAATGTTATTTTATTCGTACGTACAAAATCGCGCAATTCTGATATCATTGATCAATCGCGAATAAATATTCGTCGAATATACGCTATTGTTTCCTTACATTCATTCACATTAAATATCGAAATATATTTTTGGCAAGTTTTTTCGTCCATTCGCGATTCCCCCATTCTCTAAACGTATGCATATGTAAACTACCGCCGCCATGATGCTCGCTGCTGGCGATACAATTAAAAATTTTTAAATTAATTTATGGCGAAACTGTAACAAAAATTGAGGGGAAAGGTTGCAACGAATAATGTTAATGAGTACAACAAAGTCGAACGTAGCACTCAGCGAAAAAGATGCTGCGTGATATTTTAATTTAATACATCGTAATTAAAAATCGCAAACCGTGCATCTCTCATTCCCAAAATATATATGGGAGTAAAATAAGCGCGGAGAATGATGCATGTTGAATGTAAAATGGAGAAATTCAATGATGAGATATTAAGAATTACATATATAAATATATATATTTATATATATGATGTTCCGTATGTATGAGAGAAAAAAATATACAGCAATAATAAATTATAATAAACATATAACAGAAATATTTCAATAATTTTAACATTTGCTATATCAACTGTCACTTATTTATCTGATAATTAACCATATTATATTAATTATTTTGCAAAATATTTCCCATTATGTTTATCGCAAATTATTAATCTCTTGCAAATATTCTCTCATCTATCATTCTCTTGGCATCTGTGCGCGTTTTGGTAATGACGACGAAAAATGAGAAAAGGAGAGAGAGTACACACGAGCCTTACCGTCAAAGAATCCTTGGAGAACACACGATCACAGGGCACGACATTTCCTTAGAATGCGATCGTTCGTGAATACAGTCCGTTTCACGTTCGAAGGTTCGGTTGCCATTACCGAGGACGATTACTTCTTCACAGGATCATCACCGATATTAATCCTTTCCGACCACGTACACACACGAACACGCACACACACGCGTAAGAGAAACGAAGAGTCGAGGAAAACGTAAAAAAAAAGCACACTCCTGCAACTTGTTGCAAATTTGGAGCGCACGACTCAGGGTCACTATACGACACCTATGGATCATTCGAAACGACAGTGTTTTCGCGCCGCTCGCGACGTAGTATCGTGTCAGTCCTCTCTTGTCGTGTCCGAAAAAAAAATTTTTCGCGATGTATCTGCACCGACGTCGCGAGATTCCACGATATCGCGACGTGGAAATGTTTCCAATTCGAGTTTTCGACGCGAGTGTCGCGACACTCCCGAGTTTCGTCGCACTTTATCGCCCCGTTTGAATAACGTGCGCGGATAATTGCGGGGCGCGCGCGATCGAGTTACGCGCGACTGACCGGTAGTCGAGGGTGACTTTTTGCTCGACCGATCGCGATAGAGACACAGACGCGACGAACACACGATCAGCACTGAGCGATGCGCGATGCGCCGCCGAGTGGGGAACCGGGCGCGCGCCGGTCGCTCGCCCGAGCGCGGCCGAAGATTGCCGAGGCGAGCCGAGGCGTTCGCGAAGTGTGGCCAGCGCGCGCGAACGGCGGCGCATTTTTTTGATTAACGCGTCGACAACCGAGTGCGTAGTCCCCGTGTGATCTGCGAGGGAGAGAAAAAGGAGGTAAATTTATACAACAATATGATATGATGAAATATACTTGGAGCGAGGAAGCCGGGAAGTAAGAGATCGCGTAGCGAGAAAGCCGGGAAGTAAGAGATCGCGTAGCGAGAGACTGGGAGCATCTTCTTTCTCCGAGTAAACGTAAGCCGGGGGCATAGCATCTCTCGCGGCCATGTCATCGATGTGTATATATGTGTATATGTTCATATGTATGCGCGCGCGGTTAATGTCGCGTAAGTTATTCGATATTTGCCGGGTAATGTCGCGTAACTCGTTCGCGCGATATTGCGAGGGTAATATGTATTTTTAACGTCTTTTACAGCGACGGCCTTCTCTCGCGGTTAACTTGACAACACACTCGCTCGACCACTTACGAATTATCGACCTTCGATCGCACCGACTTTGTTCTCCTAATGGCGGCCATGACGCGCCAATTTTACATTATTTTTGCTTTACTTTCCGCGACCGGTAGACATTTCTTTCGGCGATAGATAAGTGCATAACAAATTTTGTAAGTTGTAACATAGATAATATTGATAGTGCAAATTGTATTGGGGACAAAAATATTAATATTTTCGAAAGCTTTTGCATTACATGATAAATGTGTATTAACATTTTCATGAATATGTTAATCCATAAATCGACGAACGAGCGTATATATTGCGCCGAAAAATTCTACCAGTATGAATCTTGCTTGCGATATATGATAATTTTAATGTAATGCAAATTTTTTTTTTAAATTAGTATAACGTAAAAGATAACGCTAATAACAAAATATACCGTAACACATTAATGTTAATACTAACTATATAATAATAATATGTAGCGATGATTGGCCTCACAATAATATTTTAAAACATACAAAAAGATTTTTTGCACTTAAAATTAGGTTATAATATATTAATAATTAAAGAAATATTATGATATATTTTATATAAATACAGTTATATTTTTTATATCTGATTTTTTATATTTTATTTTTTCCTTTTTCAGTGAATTCAGTCAGTTCTACTTGGAATGGTTTCTAATTGTCAGCAACAAGCAAATCGACATATACGGTGAGCTCTAATTGACAAATCAACGTGTATGGTGAGTCATTAAAAATTATTATTAATAAGTAATATACGAAAATTGTGAGATGTTCAACGAAATTTCTGTGTGAACTGTTGACACATTATGATCTCTTCAAAATTGTATCTTTTTTTATGTAAACATAATCAAAACATAAAGTTGTAGCTATTAGTTTTTTCTCGTGCTGCAAAAATATTACAAAAACATAGGAACGTTTTTTTAAAAAGATTTCAAAATTAACTTTCTATGTAAAGATATTTTTAAAAAGCAGATACACACACACACACTACACACACCACACAACATATACAATATATATAATTATATATAGATAAAATATTTATCCATGTCATGTTGACTGTTACATATCATGTTGAACTTAAATATACTAAGCTTGATGCGTAAAAAAATGAGAAATTTGCATTCTACATAAATGAGACACGCCTGAATGTATTACGCGGCTAAAAATGTTTGTTTTAATGTCATATTTTTTTTAAATATCCCGTCCATGTCTCTTTCAAAATTATTTACAAGATTAAAGGGGATTCCTACATATACAGTAAATATTTACTCAAGCAAATTCATTGAAAATATATTATCTCTTTTCGTTATTATGTAATGTTTAATATTTTACTTATACAATAATTATGCGTAATGATTAGTAGACATCGCGCAATATCTCGTTTAACACGCGTAAGGCAATTTTCTCTCTGTAGAATATTTCAAGATAGACGGGGAAAGAGGATTAGAGGACGAATTGCCCGTATTTGTCAATTAAACGAGAGACCATTTTCGCGTGAAAGACAGGAATTAATCTTGACACAACGAAACTGCGCGTATCTACCATCCATAGTTTATTAAATGTGTGACATTCCCTTCTTTCCGCCGAAAAATACGGGCGTTCTCTCTCAATATGATTCCGATTACGTAAAACACGGAAAATCCCAGCACGCCTGAAAGTAATTGGGGCATTTGCCTTAGGGATTTTTGGATCGAACGCATTATGCGCTGTGTTCCATGCATTTTTTTGCGAATTACGAGAGCATCGTGTGTGTGTGTTATGCAGCGTCGTTTTATTTCCGGGACGTGGCGCTCGCTGTTTGCGGTCTTGTCGAGTATCCGCGTTGAGTATGTTTAGAGAGCATGTACTTCTTCTCTCCCGCGAGTTGTCGATATATACACAAACATGGGGGTGAAGGAGAAGCGAGAAGGGAGAGGAGGTATGTATTCTCGGCATTCCCTCTTGGTACACTCGCGCCAAGGTACGCATGCATTTTTATAAGCCGGCACAAGCGAATATACTGGTTACGCTTCTTGATCCGCATCTCAACATTACGTTATACGCGCAACAAAAAGAAATCGTACAATAGTAGTATAATAATTATTTATCTTTCATATAACCGAAAAAGAGGTATATCCTGTGAAAGAAATATGATAAGAATCCTTAAGCAATATGATAAGAAAAGTCTCGAAAATTACGAATCGTTACGGAATAAATAAAGTTAGTAGGTATCAAACATCGATAAAGCGAAGACAAAGATCTAAAGAAAAATCTATCGTAATACAGATAAAATGTTTATCCGGAATACAAATAAAAAGAAACAGTCCGATCTTTATATTAAATCATTCTCAATTTTAAGAGCAAAGAAATATTCGAAAAAATGCATTGTCAATACCGCAAAAACAGAATCGCAAAAGTAACATGAAAATATAAACCGCAAAAATCAAATTGCCGAATATAACATATAATGCAATAACAGAAAGGCTTTAAACGGATTATGACATTTTTTCATTTATCGAATCGTATAAATAATTTTCTTTATAAATCTTTGCTAAAGTACATTAGAAACTCGAGTCAAATACATACGTTCTCATATCGTGCATGTATTTGAAACGCGACAAAGCAGAAATGCGATAGCTTAAACGCAAAAAATTATACCAGCTTTTCTAAGTTCACCTAGTAGACTCACGTGATTTGCTTGTCCCGGTTAATGAGAATACATGTTCTCATCACAAGAGGACTTGAACGTTATAATATCATATTGAAAAGATAATGACGATATGTCTAATGATGATAGGCGTTTCTAAGCGTAATAATAAAGACGAGAATAGTCGTCGAAAATAAATTATATATTCGTTGCATTAAAAGAGAAGCATCTCTTTTCGTTATTCTAGTATTTCTGAATCTATTATTTCTTCCGCAATAAAACTTATAGTTTTCAAGAAAGAAAATATTTTGAAAAACTATTGTTTCGATTCATGACATCTTCGAATTTTATCATTGGGATTATACAATAGATATGTGATTCCATGATCGCTAAAAAATCTTCTATATACTATATCTCCTATATTTTTTTATATAATGTTCCCTTGGTTTGATACAAGTGCATTTTAAATGAATGAATGAATGAATGATTTGTTAGTGCAATTTCTGACACAGAACGTTATATACTTTAATAACACACACACACACATCTTTTTATTAAAACATATTAAGTATGTTTAAAGCATCTGTTTTTTTATCCTCTATTCGAAAAGTTCTTATAGGTTACTTTTTTGTATCAATTTTTTGCTTGACACCCTGCCGCACCGCCGCGCCTTTTTTACGTCATCACTACCTGTTCGAAAACCTGTTTGTCCGAATGCGCAAGCACGATTCATCTATATATAGTGTGTTTATCAATTTCCTTAATTTTTCCAACTTTGTGCTCATACTTTAATTTTTCTCCCGGATTCACACGTATGTACATGTACACTTCCAGTGTATGTGTTTCTCTCTTTGTCGACTCTTTCTTTAATCTGCGAACTTTAATAATGTATAAGCATATATACAGCTCGGGAAACGATAAACTGATCAAATGTTTTTATCTTACGTCGCTAGATGGACGAATACTGTCAGAATTGGAAAGTTACTTGTAACGCCATTACAGTTAAGTACTTATTTTCGGTAACTGGAACGGTAACGACGTTAAATTTCATCTGTATCGGAAAAAAATAACTTTGTTACATTTTTCGCTAACGAGTAACAAATTCAATAGTTATTTTTATCATTATTTTTCGAACCTATGCAACATGATTTCCACGCAAACAAACACACATAAATAGCAATAAACTCTTTTAAAATATAATAGACAAACTCGATAAAATTGAGCAACTGATTTAATTTTTAAATTCTTTTTTATAAATTTAATTTTTAAATTTAATTATGAATTATTGAACTTAATTTGGTAATATTGATATGTATCGATATATGTATAATTTTTCAATATATAAATCAATATTTCGCGTTATATCAACAAAAATAAAATTTATATAACTTCTGTTAATATATTTCTAGATAGCGCACATATATACGTGTTATTTTTTATGAATTATTTCTAGTGATAAAAAAAATGATATACGCACGGCTTATTTTTAAAATCCAGTTTTGTAGTATTAAGGATTTTGAGAAAAAATATATGCAAACACTCTGTTGCAGCATATTTATTTATCAAGTTATTGAAACTGAATCTCTCATTATCTTTAAAATAAGCGGCTTATATTTATATATAAAGTATATATATATGAGTATATACTATAATATTAATATATATATACAGATATACATTAATTACAGTATTATATCCATTACTGCCACGTAATATATGTATATATTTATTTGGCCTGTGATTTTCTTCATAATGTAAATGCAATTAGAAAAATATTATAACAATGAAAAGCTAAATAAATTTATTAATAGAGCTCAACATATGCAAGATATTTAAAGATAACTAAATTCTCTTCGGAAAATAATATTTGAAAAAGACAAGTATAATTGTAAAAAATTATATTGATAATGTACTGTTTTGATATTGATACGAAATTATAGATTATAGATTATAGATTTACATCTGCAAATAATCCGAATATAAAAATAATCATTTAAATATAAAATATTGTGTAGATGATGTAAAATCTTATTTTGTTATTTTCATCCTTAATTTTACGAATTATTTTTATTCTTAATGTTTCGAACTATTTATAATTGTCTTTCTTTTGATCATAAATATATATCTCTCTCTCTTCTCTCTCAGTCACTGACATTAATCACACGAGGCAAGTTATCCACTTATATATTAAGCAGTGGCCCTATCGGGAGACCAATTATTCAAATATGATCGAATAAATACATAAGCAAACGAGGGACAGCTGAGCTGATCCAGAGCGACGCTATGCCGTTTGTATACATGTGAAAGGCACCGACGAACGAGTGGTCGTTATTCGTCGAGATCTTCTTGTCGTCGGCAATGCGAGCGTACCTTTTTCGTGCTGGATGCGCAATGACGTGTGGGGGGGTAAAAGGGGGGGGGGGAGGATTCGTTTCAGAAGCGCAAGAAATTACGAGTGCATCACCGCGGAGACCACCTAGAGTCCGCGTTTTCTGTCATCATTCCACACATCCGCTGATAACCGCGACGAATGTTCGCAATGACGTTTTTCTTAATTATTTCGATATTTCAAACGACTGCCTCGGGGCAACACGCCGAATAAAATGTGTGATTGGAAAACGTTTTAAATTATTTTTAGCAGGCATTAAATCGCGTCAACCGTTTAAGCCTGCAAGGAAATTGTGGAATTTTTTCACGATACATAACGTACTTTCTATGATACGCGTCTTATTTTTTTTTTTTTAATCTCAGAGATTGTAAGTTTCTCTTCAGCTAAATCAACGTGAGGCAAATCTGTTTAATGTCTTGTATTCAATGAATATTTCTATTCGTTCTGAATATAATATGAAACAGCAAGAGAGTTGAAAAGAAAAAGTTGAGGAGGAAAAAAATTGTGAAATAGATTACTATTAGTAAAAATTACAATACATTAGACAATACCTTATTACGTTTAATATATACGTTTAATATGCACTCTGATTTTGAACCATGCCATTAAATTTTCAATTCAGAGATTGTTTGACGAAAGTTAATATTTAGCGATAGTCGATTTTTGTATAATGAAAAATCGACATATCGATCGTTACAATTTTTCAATTTTAAACGATTTAAAATTAGAAAGCTTTCCGCAAATTATCTCTTAAGAATACAAATAGATACGTTATATATTCTTTATTTAATTTTAAATACATTTATAGATACATTAACAAAATGTTAACTTAAAACTTAGATAATTATTAAATATAATGGCAAAAATTATTGAAACGCGATGTTTGATTTAGAGTTAAATTAAATTAGAATTTGACATATCGAATTAAACTGCTGCTGAAAAAATCATAAAGAAGAAGGAAAAAATCATAAAATCAAACTTTTACATTTCTTGCATTTACCAACATAGCTATTGAATCTAGTAAAGTCACCAGAGATCGTCGCGGATTAAATACTTTCACCGTAACATATATAATGCGATATGATAACAATGTGACACGGTTGTAATTCCATAATTTCTTATCGCTGAATATTAAATGAAGAATCGAAAAAGGGGGAGGAGTCTTGGTTAAGTAAGATATCGATCAGGCATGCACACATCCCCGCAAGCATTCTCATATCCCATTCCCTGGCCTGCAGCCGCTATTCCTTTTGTCGGGTTTCTCGGAATACATTTTGACAACATGCAGAGACTTAACCGCGGCATCCCGCGGCCTCGTCTGAGTTTACGAGAATGCATGTCATTGGCTCTATTGTGCCGCTTATAGACCCCAGCAGGAGTAGATACGAAAGAGAGACCCTCTTCGCTCTTAAGAAAATTCTTCATGCATGATCTCCCATTATTGTTCATTTTGAGCAGCCAGGTACTTTTTATTTCTACCTCGTAGAAACGCTCAAGAGGCATCATCCGGCGAGATTATCGTGCAAGAAATGTTTTGTTATGTCATTAGGAATTAACGCATTAAAAAGGACCGCGCCCGTTATTGTTTGAATTCAACACGTTCTCATCTCATCTACATTTTCTCTCGTTTTTACAGCAGTCTGGGGGTTTATCATGTTTAATGAATAAGAATAGAAAAATTTATATGTGAAATAATTAACATTATTACGCATTTTTTATGAATTATTTACTATTAATTATGATTATTCTTATAATATTATAATCACCGCTTTTACTCGTTATAACAAACTGAAATTTTTGATTAAATAAGATGTGACAGGATAAATGTAAGAGTAATTTCTTTATTATTTCAAAATTTACTTAAAAAAAAATATTTTTCCGTCATTACGGTATCCTGTACTATCCTGTAACTACTTTGATATGAACGGGTTAAGCATACGTAATGAGGTTAATGGCCTCCGACAGGCACCTTGCGGCAAGAAGAACCGCAGTACGACGTCTCGAGACTTAAACGTGTCGCTTTAAATAGTCGATCAACCACTTAATGTCTCTCGATTATGCCAATTTGAGGGAAGTAGTGCGCGTCACGCCACTTGGATTTCCAGCAAAACCATTATCTCAGAACCTGAACACGTACTAAAACACGTATTTTATATTATAAGTATTATATATTTTTAAATGTTATAAATTTAATAAATAGCGGACAATGTATATCGTACAATATCGTATTTTTTTATTAAAATACGGCTTTTAATTACGATTTATTTGTCAGATAATTTCACAACAAATGCAATATTTTATAAAAAATAAGCAATAAAATATATGATACTTCAAAATATTTAATGCTAGAACATTCAAATCTTAATTTATTTGCACAAGAGTGGGGAGGGGGGTAAAAATGTCTTCTTTTTACATTATAATTTTTTTATTTTCTAAAAATGTCGAGATACCAATAGTTTCTAAAAGTTATGAAAGTCAAATGCTTTTGCAAAAGTAAAAATAAATTATAGGATCTTCTTTTTCAATTAATTTTGTTGATTTTATTTTTTATTAGAATTTTAATTTATAATATAGAACCACCAAGATATTTAAAATTAAAAATTTCAAAGTTGAAAATTCAGAGAAACATGTAATTAAGTTTTTGCTAGGGAAAAATCAGCTTTTAACTAATTGTGCAAAACTAGTGCAAAACTCGCCGACTTGTCTTCAGAATTACTCTGTATATCATTATCTTGGAATAACTCGGCAGTGAAAGAGTTATCGATTATCGCGAGCGCCGATATTCGCATGGACGAGCAGATGGAATTAATCGCTGATAATCTATAGACGTATTACTATTCAATCTTGAAAAGAAATCGGTTGAAATAGCCTACAACAAGAAAAGCTCACGGCCGGTTTATCGCGAATTCATTATCGAGTTCGTTTGAATTTGTCGCGACTAGGTGCTTTGTTTCATTCTGCTGCCTCTCGGGGCTCGTTGAATGAAATCTCGAAGTTTCAATACACGGATCTTTTCGCGCGTGACGTACGCGAACGAGGATTCGTCCGAAATTAAATACTTTTCGATATCTCTTTTGATGTAATTCGTTTTAATTTTAGCTCGCCTCCGTGCTACGGTCTTCGGCAAAAAACAAAGTGCAGAGACACGATGGAAATTTCCCGAAAGAGAACACGTTCGAACAAACACGTTCTACCTGACTACGTTGTTTATTTTTAATTCACACACGCGGGCTATGCGTTCGTACTTTGTCTGGAAATCAAGCTGAGTTACCGAAATATACTTCGCAAATTGCGTTTTGTCGAATAAATATTTTTATCGACTTTTCCTTCGACGGTATTATTCTACCAAATATTGTATAATCTCGATTGTGCTCGATTATAGATATTGAAACAGTTAAATATTGCTATTCAAAATGTTTTTATCACGATATTTTAATATCTGTTTTCTAAAAAGATTTCAAAAAATTGAAATTTCATTCGCTCTGATAACACAATACTAGATAAAGAAAATTTCAATTTGCTCCTTGCGTAAGGAATTTAAATGTAATCTCAGAAAGTTAAAAAATTTAATCTCGAATAACTTGTTATTGCGCTATGCAGCCCAGAAAGAATTTTCGATTCTTTTTTTTTATAGATTTGATCTTAATGCAACTGTTTACAGTTGACACACTTAACGTTTCTCGTTATCGAATCGCATTTGATCGACTATGAATCAATACAGTGCATAAATGATTTATTAATGGGGCAATAAATTATGTTAACAAATGTGGATTTACATAATACTGATGCATGATATGTAAACAATGGTTTGGGTATTGTTTGCATTACAATGAATGAAACATACATCAATTCCATGTGTAAAACGCAGAGAGTTTATAAATTCAAAGAATTACAAAGAGGATTTTGTGAATCCATGGAATATAAGGTCTCTACTTGTACTCGGATCGAGACGGTTTCGGCAAACGAGCTTCCGCCAAATGACATTTCTCTACCGTAATGTGTTGGAATTTCGATCACGCCACGACGAGCAGGTTAAAATGAATAGAAAGCGCAGGATCAGGCATGCATGACGTCGCACGTGGCGTTGCATGGCTAGGTTACGTAAATATATTAGCTTATTCGCGCAACGACGATGATAGATACATCGACAGAAATCCTCTCGCGTCTTTCGCGAAATCTATGTAATGCCCTCATATACGAAACTGCTAAATAATATAAAATTACGATGGATAGATAAAAACTTTACGATTCGGCCAGTGCATTATAAACGATTCGAGGCAGATCGTCGTTCTCGAATGCGCGCAAGAAAAGAAAAAAATCTAATCGCGACAAAAGTCGAGTCTCGATCCCGTCTCGGCGATAATAAACGCGACGACGACGTCGTTACGGAGTCGTACGTGCCTCGTACGAGAACGGACGATAAAACCGCGCCCGAAACGAGCGAGATTTAAACACAATCGGTCGGACGACGGCGGTCGCACGGATCGCGAGATTAGCTCGGGAGCGAGTATAGCTATTATCCGCGTCGAGAGACATAAACGTTGAAGAACGTACTCGAGACTCTCGAGAGTACGTCCCTTTAATGTGGATGCTGCGCGGAAGCGTCCGAAGAGAGGAGCTCGTCGGCGGTCAACACGGCGCGACGACGCGCATTTCGTAAATATTTGGATGGTCGGGGACGATATCGTTGCAGACGGCGGACCCTGCGACGACGAGAAAGAGAGAGAGAGAGAGAGAGAGAGATAGAGAGAGAAAGAAGTCGGACCGCGGAGAGATATACCCGTGAGAGAAAAGCGGCCAAGCGGAAGGTGCTAATCCGCGCGGCTTTTCGGGAAAAATTAAACGAGCGCCCCGGCTGGGAACGATGCAGAAGTCCGGGCGAGATGTAATATAGCTGGTAGAAAAAGGCGAGAGACTGCGAGAGAATATAAAAAGATTTGCGGGCGTAGAAGGAAATTTTGTAGCGGAGAAATCGTGAATATATATCCACGAAAATATATAGAAACTTTATGAACACGTCGCGTAATACACTGAAACTGTAATACCGGATACCCATCGGCTATACTCGGATAAAGAGATATTTTTAATTGAAACGGTGCATTGTTTTAACGCACAAATATTTTTCGTGCATGCATCGCATACATATATCGGACATTTTACGATTTTTCAAATTTAAAAATATACTATAGCATATTTCAATGTTTTCTTTTTCTTTTTTCTTTTTTTTTTTTCTTTAATGAAATTATGATAAGTAATTTATGTGTATATGTAGTGTGTGTAATAATGTTTAATACATACACTTAATATATTTTAGATAATTTCGTAAATTTTGCAGCCTGCGGAGCATTTTACTATAAAATGTTGATACGAGATAGTAGGGTAAAATATTCAGTAAAGTACCATTTAAATATACTGATGGGACTTAATAGGCTCGCATGGGACATTTAATCAATGACCCTCGTTATGTTGCGCCCGATAATGATACGCGAATGTGTGAAGAGCGGAATTTACAAAAGCGATCGACGAGCGGTCGGAATTTCACTTTATCGCGGTTGCTCCGCTTACAAATCGGGAATACACTGTAAAAATTCATTTTAACCGACGCCAGACTTCGACACGAGCCAAACAATGCGCTTTAGTTGCGCCAAAAAAAGAAGAAAAAAAATGCGGGGAACAAAGCAAAAATCGCTGGAGCACGCATCAATTTCGATACATCGATCTGCTGACGGGCAGATTCATTGTTTCGATATTTTCCATCGCATATTTTAATTGACACTCGAGAAGCGCGTCGCGAGAACCATCCACACATCGAAACAACATCGCGTTCAGCATTGTGCGAGGCTCAACGCCAATCGCCGAGAAGCAATCTAACCGTAGCGCGTCTCTGTGAGAAAAGTATTAATTTGTTTGCTCTCTCGCTCTCTCTCTCCCTCTGATAGATCGATGAAAAGTCAAGCACTTTCGCGGTAAAAGGGCACCGATGACGAAAATCCGTAAATTTCTTTCAAAGCAAACGAACGCATTTGAGAAACCCAACTAATAAAGCCTTTTCGATATGAAGATTTTTTTATGGTCATATCTGGCGAAATTTCCTACAATATCTTAACTACTTACAACATTTCGCATAAATATTTTAAATAAAATTTAATTTAATTTTAATAAATTTTTTAATTTAATCAATTTATAGCTATATCTATATATTTGCGAGAGTTTCAATTATACGCATGATATGTTTTATAATTTTATTTATTAGAGCACAAATTATCAGAAACTATCTTTCATTTCTTTACGCGAATCCATAATTCAAGAATATATCTCGAAAAGTTTGGCACTATTAGTAACGTGCGCGCTATGTACTTGAAAAATCTCGTTCTGTAATCGCGCAATTGGAACTTTCTGCCCGCTGTAACGTCATACATCGGATACTACGATGTCGTGCTCCGCGATGTCGATGGGCGGGATATGTCTCCGGGTTATTTTGTCGGTTCCCGCGAAATTTCGAGCGCATTAAATCGAAGCACGTTTCTTATCACGCGGCCACGCTCGACCTACACCGCTATAACGCATCTGCCGAGCAAGCTAGTTTCTCAAGAAAACAGATTTGCGACACTATTTTCGAACTCCATTCGAGCTCCTCTCGCGCGAATCCACATGGCGATTTTTTCCAATCACAATATCGGATTTTAGAAACCGCAAACGTCAAAAATATCTATCATAATGTATGCATGACGGCTGAGATAAATGAAGCTATTGATATCAGTGAGATTGAAACTTATGGACTGGAGATTCTTCATACATATATGTATAAACGACTCGTATTTTAAAAGATGCAAACTGCTCATACATAGAATTACAGCAAGTCGTTTATAATTATTTGATACCTTATTGCATTTTATTTTAAAATAATCGCATTTGCAAACTTTAATTGGGTTTATCTTAATCTGTAATGCAGGCCTTGTTTTCTTGATAACACAACTATATATATATATATATATATGTGTGTGTGTGTATGTATGCCATTTATTCCGATAACTCTCATATTTCTTAATTATATGACTCCAATATATCTTTTTCTGCTTCTCACTATCAGACATATGTAGAGTCATATTTCAAAGTAACATATGTATATTGTTTGTTCAATTATAATTTTATATATTTAAAGCGTTGCACCCTGAATATTTTGCATTGTAATACTGATGTGACACGAAATTACTCCGATTTTAATTTACAATGGCGCGCAAAGCTTTGAGCGTTAAAGAGCATTAACCCTGGAGTGCTGCTCTGGATTAATTTTCACACGTGCCGTCATCAACAGAGTTTGTTGTAGCGTTCCGTAATCGAATAAAATTACGCTTTCTATGGAAATAAATAAATGATATAAATTAAATTCAAAAGAGTTTACCTATTGTAAGCGTTAAAAATAAGTAAGGAATTAGCGAAATGGGAAAAAAAGCACGTATCTTAATATATATTAATTTGCTATCGTAATATAAAAAATTAAGTCATATTTCTTAATTATATAAATCATGCAAACGATACACTATAAAGAAAGAACTGTCGAAAGATTAATTAAAATGCTGGTACTGAAAGGGGATATTGTGTGCGTTGCTTTTTTACACGAACAGCGTGAGGAATCCAGAAAGATCGAGCATCGGCGGATCCAATGTAAGGCGGATCCTTTTCGTGAGCGGCGTGCTGTTTGCCGCGTGATAATGAAGCTGGCGGTTCATTAGTCGAAAAAAAAGCTCCGGTAGCTAACGTTATTGGACAATCCGGCTACCGTTGGCCGCTTTATCTCGCTTTTATTCGACCTTTTATCCGCTCTCTTTCTCTCTCTCTCTCTCTCTCTTTCTCTCTCTCTCTCTCTTTCTCTCTCTCTCTCTCATTCACGTCGACCCTTCCCTTTCCACCCTTCGTTCGTGGCAAATCCCTCTCCGGTTGCGTAGCTCTGCGGAATCGCAGTCTCAGTCACTGTTCCACTCCAGGGATTAAGTGTATATCAGATGATACGAGATTCCGTAGAATTGAATGTGCCACCAGCGGCAGTACCGACAAGATATATATATGTGTATATATATATATATATATATATATATATATATATATATATATATATATGAAATAGAATATATATGTATGTGTGTGTGTGTATGTATCCATACATACACCGAGGGGGGATTATTCTGTTATTTTATCGGGTACCCGGGATCGAACATGCCCGCAGGCTTGACCGAGGTGCCCCGTTTCGTGCGTTGTTGGTCCAACGAAAAGATGGGCGTGCATATTTATCGCACAGTGAAGGGTTTGTTTGGGCAACGATTCTGATTCGCATTTTTTGTCAAAAAGTAGTCACGCGATTTGCTAGACGCGAATTATTATGCTGTTTATAATCGTTATGATTGAAGAGAAGAGAAAGAGCATAGGAGAGTGTATATTTATACAAGAAATTGAAAATGATATCGTGCGATATGAAGACATTAGCAAAAGAAAAAAAAATTTTACATTTAATCAAATTTTATATAGAAAGGAATATTTGATTAATTTAATTTAAAGGAAGGCATATACATATTTCATCAAATTTTAATATTTCTGCTAATAATTCGGAAGAAATTTTAATACAAAAAAAAAAATTAAGTTTGTGTCAAGATAAATTTTGTGTTTTTGTTGAAAACAGATTCTTATACATTCTCAAATAATTAAAATAATTATAACAGTATGTATGCACATGTAATGTTGAAATCACGTTAAAGAAATTAGTAAGTTTATAAAAAAAAGCTGCTATCATAACAGTATACTTGTGATAAATCGCTAATTCGCAACAAGTAGTTAACGGCCTTATAACGTTCGCAGTAATATAAAACCCTTCTCACTCGGAGATTACAACGCGACGCGATAACATACGATAATTTCCATCGTATAACGACCACAATATTTTTTTCCCTTATACCAGAGTTATATGGAGCGTAATTCAGAATCTTTTAGAAAAAAGGAACACCCGAATGGTGGACGAACGTGTTAATTTAACAAGCCCTACACGAAAAAACGGACCCAACCTCACTGAATTAGTCGCCGTTGGCGCATCGTGAATTCTATATAATTTTGCAGCGTGCGATACGCATTTAACCTTGAAAGTGAAAGGCTGAAGCGGAGTCCAGGAATCTAAACCCTGTAAGCTTGTAGAATATGAGATCCAGATTTCAGAGTAATATATAGGATCCAGATTTCAGAGTAATATACAGGAAAATAATATAAAATAATATAAAGTAACTAAAATTGTGAAATATCATGAATATGACACGATTAATCTCTTTGCTTTAGATACGTTTTCTTACACTTTCCATTTTTTTTTAAATTAAATAAACGCTGTTTATTTAGACGGTGCAAAGCAGAGACAGGAAAAGATAGGAAACAAAGTGTAAAAAAATGCAACTGAATTAGACATACGTTATGATCCTGAAATTGTAAGATATAAAATCATGAAATATTACAATTGGTGCACATGCTATTATACAACTTAAAAATTTTAATGGGCAGTTTTGAAAGTTTAATTCCAATATTTCATAGATCAAGCTAGCATAAACTTCTAATTATAATGGATAATGGTAGAATATAATTAAAGTTTAGAAAATGTAAGAATGTCCAGAATAAGGCAAAATATATATACGGCGGAATATGCTGATTACAAAGGATTATTAGAAAGAACGGGAAAAGGAGAGAAATAGATAGAAAGAGAGATATACAATCTCGTGGCGATCAGTGTAACTAAACCAGTCGTATTTGTCCAAACAAAATTCTCCTCACAATATCAAACCGCGCGAGGTATTCTGGGCAAGTGAGAGATACACTCACGAAGCGCCCAGAAGCGGCGCGAAACAGCTCGTGGAAAGGTCGAAGTGGAAGCGATAGATGGAAGAAGGAGGAGAATTTCGTTCGGAAACGCTCGCGCGGAGATGGGAAGGAGACGTAGAGGAGCCAAAAGAGAAGCGACAGAGTGAGATGGTGGAAGACCCTCCAATAACAGTCGCCCTCGTATTTCCAACCATTCAGAGCCGAAGGGAACCCACATCGCCAAAGCGGAATCTCAATCTCGAAGCGGAGACCCGCTGTACGATATTTGCACCGACGATTTTCACGAAACTGTTTAACGACAAAGAGAGAGAGAGAGTGAGAGGGAGAGAGGCGTTCGTGTGACGCGTTACACGTCTAAAGTGACGTAGATCTTAACCGGATTTATTTCGATCTACGGGGATCTTTGTTGATCTCTCAACTCGCTATTGGCGCTCAAGTTTCCCTCAATGAAATCGTCAACCGCGTGCCGGTGTTTCTTCGCTCAAACGATGGAGAAACGACTTAGCTGCGATATATCATATAAAAAGATATACGGAGAAGATGTAATTCCGTGAACGTTTTCTTCGTTTAAGACCATTAACTTTTCAACGAGATTGAAAATTACATTTTACAGTCTGGATTCTTAAATGTAAAATTTCGTTATTGCTCTTTCTAGACGCGTAACAATCATAATAAGAAAAATTATGATCGCTGAACTATATTTTACGCGCAATAAATTAGCAAATCTAGATTCGCGCGATCAAAATTTTATATTTCACGATGATATCCGTAATATTGCGCGAGGCGCAAAGAATCGATCAGATAAAATATTAGATTATCTTTTACAGTATGATTCTCTCGCAAAAAGCGCAGTAGCAATCGACGAGATCAGATAACAATTCTCATCCATGTTCGTCTACGTCCGCGCGATCTTCCATCTTCTTATATATTATATTTAAAAGACGGCGTGTCGCCCTATCATCCCCATCGAGCATTACGAGCAATACTCTCGGGATTCCTTAATTAAACGGATTGACAGTTACATTACTAAGAGCCGCGTTATCGAGAGATCTATCTACTGTACGGTGGAAGGATCGACCGCCAGCATCCGATGGACAGAACAACCGAATGCATCCTGTTTTTTTTTCTCTTTTTTTTTTCGCTTTCGTGAATCGCCTGTCCGGAAAGTAACCGACGGCTGTCTCTTCCTACGAGTCCTCTCGTAATTCCGTAGTTTGGTCGGTGCCTTTGAGGAGCCATCTTTAAATCTCCTTCGTATGAAGAATGTATAACAAGGGAAGAAATACCGTGTGCTTTCACTATTTTCGACGATGTCCGTCAGGATTTCTCCGAGTTCCGGAAAGCGAATGTCTTGCAACTTTAACCGCTCGATCGTATTCTCGGGATACGTATTAACGGACGTCGAAGCGTCTAAGAAAAAACGACAAATCGAAATCAGTAAATAATAATATGATTAGTAGATCAATAAATGTTGTATTAAATAAGAAGATCGCAACTAATCCTCGAAAAAATCCGAAAGATTTCTAAATAATTTTTTAAACTTTCGATGCTATATCTAATAGCAGCAAAATCTTGAACAAAAGTTCTAGAGTGAACAGATTTTAGACAATAACACGGAACGATGCCAAATTTCTTAAAAGAAATAGCGCTTATAATGTATTATTATCTAAATTACTGTTCTTCCGGTTGAAACTCTGACTAAAGCAGGTTCTCGAGACGAAAGGATCGCTTCTCTCTCTCTCTCTCTCTCTCTCTCTCTCTCTCTCTCTCTCTCTCTCTCTCTCTCTCTCTCTCTCTCTCTCTCTCTCTCTCTCTCTCTCTCTCTCTCTCTCTCTCTCTCTCTCTCTCTCTCTCTCTCTCTCTCTCTCTCTCTCTCTCTCTCTCTCTCTCTCTCTCTCTCTTTTTTTCCGTAGGAAGAATTATATTCCAGAATGCTTACTTTCGCTTATCGTGGAGAGCATGCTCGAGCTCGGGTTCTATATGCAGAGTGCTTGTTTAATAATCAAGAGACTTCGTCGCACGGGATGCGTCGCGGTGCCGGTATGCCAGGGTAGCTTAATCAAAATTCTATCGCATCGAGCGCGCACTCCTGGAGAGCGTCGGGGATCGTTGCTCCTTTTTTTGCCCCCGCCACTTTATGATTCGTCGTCCGGGATATATCTGTCGACAGGTAAACGAGCGTACCTGCGACGATCATTCGGCCTTTATTGTTTCCTTTCGTGGCGCAACGAAAGTGTCGAGCACGTTTTCCGTCTGACAGGTGGAATTTAATACCGTAGCAAGTATGAGTGGTATACTTACCTACATAGTGGCATATGTCTCCTGCATTTCAACAAGACATTTTATTAGTAAATTATATAACACTGAACGCAATTGCTGTAAGAGATTTAAGTTCAAGAACTAAAAAATTTTATAATTAAATTTCTGTGACGTATGAAAGATGAGTTTTAATAAGAAAAAGTTTTAAAAAGAATGGATAAATAATTGAAAAATAAAATGAAATGGACATTTGTTATGCAGAATATTTGGATATATTAAAATTATAAATATATGTATATATTGGATATTATAATACACATATGCATTTTAAAATATGGATTTTCGAGATTTAAAACAGCAGAATTTGTTCAACATTTACATAAAGTAATATTTATATTTTTGTTGATATTTTTGAATTTTGTTATTTATTACTCATTTTATTTTATTAACGGATTAAATTCTGCATCTCAAATGTTTATCTCATTTTATTTTTCAATTATTTAAGACAAGAATTGTATAATTTGTCACAATTGATATTTTTGCAGTAATTACAAAAATTTAATATTTTACAATGTAGAATTTTATAATCAATTCTCAATATTTAATATTTTTGAAATTCAGTTTTAAAATTTTCTGTTTTTAATATTTTTGAAATTCAGTTTTTTTTTTAAATTTTGTGAAATAATATTTATATAATAAAATATAAAAAAAATATATATATATAAATTTATTTATAAAAAATAAATTTTATTTCTCTATATAAATAAGTAGGTATTTATTAAATTTTAAAATTTATAGAATTTAAATATTTATAAAGTTCTGTGTAATGCAAATTTGAAAAATTTTAAATTTTTGGCAAATATAAAAAGATAAATTAATTATTATTATATCATAATATTATTTCACAAAATTTTTTATAAAAACTGCATTTCAAAAATATTAAAATAGAAAATTTTAAAACTGAATTTCAAAAATATTAAACTGAAAATTTATTATAAAATTTTACATTGTAAAATATTAAATTTCTGTAATTACTGCAAACATGTCAAGTGTGACAAATTATACAATTCTTGTTTTATAAAAATAAAACGAACAATAAATATATATATATATGTATATGCATATATATAGGACAGAGAGAGAGAGAGAGAGAGAGAGAAAGAATTTAATAAGTCTTATAAATAAGGGTGACATGCGTTAGGTATGTCATAATATAGTATATAACAGAATTTTAAAAATCTTTACCCGCACGCAGCGCGATTTGGGAGAATCCATTCATTATCTTTAAATGGAATTAATTAAGGATCGCAAAATACAAAAGTCGTTGACGATAAATAAATGACCCCCTCGAAATATGTGTATTATTTGTTTTCTTTGCGGGATTCCACAATAAAATCCGCAGAAGTCGTAGGATGTGCATAATTAATGGCATTCTTCGTGGCAGGCAATGCGCTCGCGCGAAAGCACTTCGTTAACCGGGCGGGAGTATATGGCGTTAATAAATTTTCCTTAGCTGGTACAGTGGAGTATTCATGGAGGGACAGGTGGTAATATGCTAATTAGAATTCTCTTAAACCTGTTTACGCGGCTATCTTATGAAATTGATAAGATAACAAAACCTGAACGGCTCGACCCCGTCTACGAGCAAACATTTCTCTCATGTGCTCCACGAATTGGAAGCCCTCATTCAATTTATACGATGCATAGATACACACTTGTCGCTACCACCACGTACGATAACATCATAACGAATAACCGTCATATATCTCGCAGAGAACGCATCGCAGCAATTCTCTATATTAGGTTGTTGCATCGCAACAAGCTGCAAGATCACTAACTTTAAAGTGAAAAATTATAATGATTTAACATATCTATATATATCAAAATTAACATCATATGTAATAATAAAAGAGTTTATCTCGGCAAAGCACGTAAAAAAAATAAAAATACAGAATATGTTCGACACAAACAAGTCTATAAAATTAGATTGAAATAAAGTACAGATAATTACAGCGTTTTAATACTTAACTGTTTCAAAACTAAAGTGTTAATATTTCTTCAGTTTAATTTTAACAAGCTCTGAATAAAAAAGGAAAAATGATAAAAGAGTAGGAAAGGAAAAGAAAAGGGAAAGGAAGGAATCTCAGAAAGAACAAAATTCTAAGAATTTAAAAAAAATTTTATTCTAGATTATAAAATATAAAACTATGAAGAAGAAATGTATGGTTCTCTCTCTTTCTCTCTCTCTCTCTCTCTCTCTCTCTCTCTCTCTCTCTCTCTCTCTCTCTCTCTCTCTCTCTCTCTCTCTCTCTCTCTCTCTCTCTCTCTCTCTCAGAATAAAACTTGGTAACATTATGGTGATAAGGAGATAAAGAGATCTAAGTTACGATATACGATCGCGTTACGACTAAAAACTCAAATCAATTCTACCACAGCTAATTGATGTCGTAGGCATAAAATGGATGGCTATGGTGATCGTGAAACTTGCGTCAAGTGGCGCCGGATACCAGCCACCGAATGTTTCAGTTATAACTTGTCATAGTTCTTGAACTAAAATCGATAGAGCGTAAATTTCGTCGGCTTTGCGTTAAACTTGTTACGAAGGATAATGGCCGGCAGCTTTCCGATCCCACAGACTCGAATCAGGGACAGTTTGATCGAGTATTCAGTTGATGAGTTTACGATACATTTCCACATGCTATGAAAAACGTGGGAACGTAGGAAAAAAGATAGTAATGTGTAAAAATATTAATATGACATTAACCGTACATATAGATTTCTTTCTTCATCTTTTAATAAGAGAATTATCCGAGTCAAGAATATGTAATTTATAATTTCTAAGATATCGCAATTAAAATTCCAAAATTTTTTAAACAAATATTTAAATTTTTAAATTTTAAATTAATATAAATTGGAAAAATCCGAATTATATATAAAAATTGTAATATTAA
Source organism: Lasius platythorax (assembly GCA_963971435.1). NCBI lineage: Eukaryota > Metazoa > Arthropoda > Insecta > Hymenoptera > Formicidae > Lasius > Lasius platythorax. The sequence continues at coordinate 17,888,705 of OZ020539.1, forward strand.
TGTTTTAAAATTTATATGAGAGAAAAAATTGCTGAAAAAAAATTTTTAAATTATTTAAAAATTTATACATAAAATTGATATATAGTAACGTCGCTTTTAAACAATACTTAATTATTGAAACATGTAATACATGAAATCGTTTAAAATTTCAGAATGTTACCGAACTGAAAATTTAAACTTCTCGTAATTTTTTTTAAATAATAAAATTTATTTTTTTTTTAATATTTGTAATTTATATCATACTATCGCGTGCAACATATCGCCGCGAATAATGGCAATAAACTTTACATATGCGCAGGCTGCTACACAATTCGATACGTTTGTGCTGTACGCGTTCATTCAAATAGCGGAATATTAGAGAGAGATGTGCCACGGCACCGGATGCTTTCAACTCTCTCATAGCTCTCTTTCTCTCTCTTTTTCTTTCCTCCCTCTCTCTCTCTCTCTCTCTCTTTCTTTCCCCCTCTCGCTCTCTCTCTCGCATTCTTTTCTTCTCTCCTTTCCAGCCAGCGCGTTCGTCACAAATAACAGGTCGTCCGGTATATATTTTATAACTACACGCGTGTCGATGCCGGCGCGTCTCTCGTTATACGCTCCTCTCGAACCCGTAATCATCACCTACCATCTATTCCTACCGGCGAATGCAGGTATTGGTGCTACATTGCTCTGCACACACCGCTTGAGGGCGAATTCTCTACCCTCGATGGTAGAAGGGACCATCCCCTCGTCAACCACGGAACCTCCCGACAATAAATACAGCACCACAAACCTTCTCACCGCTATGAAGTTGTTCTCTATCTCTCTTTCTTGCACGCACGCCCTCTCTCTCTCTCTCTCTCTCTCTCTCTCTCTCACACTCTCACACTCTCACTCTCACTCTATCTTGCTCTTCCTCGTTAACCATGAAACAGCTCGACCATTCAAAAAGATCCACGACCATGTACGATCGGATGATTGTTCGGTGGTTAGCATTAATTGTCGCTGAGACACTGTCGACGTATGTCTCCGAAAGAAATCGTCAGATTCTTGAGAATCTTTTATCTTCGGAATATTTTAACTTCTGTCGCGTTGTACTTTGCTACTTAATGTGACGGCGGAAATACACTTTGATTTTCGTGAGACAATTAATCAAAAGATTAACTAGTAGATGTCATGAGAATTAGAGAGCCCTGAATAAACATAAATAAATAGAAATTTTGATATTTTTTAAGAGATTAGTGTGCGTGCGTATTTTTAACATTGTTACAAAATATCTATAACAAATTAGTGTTTTGGAAAGATTTGTAAAAAAACATTAATATATGTTAGCAGTCTTATATAATTTCTTTGAACTTTCTAAATTTAAGATTCTCGGATCTTTTGTTAAAAACAGTGTTTTGTATTTTATGAGTTCGCATCTCTTGTGAGTTGTAAATTTGTAACTACTGCGATTTATATTAAGTTTTGACATAGTTATGAATATGTAAAATAATAGCAACAATTACTTTACTTCGTATAATATTTTTTCTATATTTATGTCTAATATTTTGTCTAATATTTTTTCTATGGGATTTCAGTTGACTGATAATTTAAACGATTGATCATAAAAGAGTGCATTATTTGTCTTACATAAAGATTGAGTAATTTTTATGAAAATAGAAAAGGATTTTTTTTTAATGCGACAGAAGTTGAAAGATTCCGAAGATGAAAGATTCTCAAGAATCGGACGATTTCTTTCGTCGACAGTGTCCCAGCGACAATTAACGATAACCACTGAACAATAACTCAATTAAATAACTAGTTAAATAACTTTAAATTTAATCTTAACTTTTGTGACTCTTTAACAATAGAGGATTTTAGAAAATAAAACTCGCGATGACATAGTAAAAACAAAATATTATTATTTTTTATATCATTTTTGTTCAATTCCACAAATTTTTTTATAAGTCAATCTGATTATAATTTTTCGAAACTAACACAATATATCCACAAATATCGTGGACGCGTAATCGAGGGGTGGAAAGGCGTGTATCCGATCATGCCGTATTTTACCTGCGGGCAGAAATTTGCATCTCCCGCAGAAGCATTTAATCAGCTGGTGCCCGGAATGGAATTTGATGGCGCTTTAAAAGAACGCTTGAGGGGAAACAGGTCGAACAGGCAGAAAGAGAGAACCCGCGGGGTTGTAAGCTCGTACGCGAGATATTCGATGCCTAGTAGCTGCCGCGGTGCCACTCGGATAGCTTTGTTGAATTTCACGCCATTTGAGTAAATGGGGGAACAGATCAAACAGTGCGCGCGGATATTTTGTAGCGCGTCGCTGTTGCAACATACAGTCTATGTATGCAGTTTCGATCGCGCGCGCGCGCGCGCTCGTTTTCTCTCTCGCGAACGCGGTCTCTTCCTCTTTCTATCTTTTTTTCGATTAATCGGACTCTCCGGAGAACGGCGTTGACCGTCATAATTACGGCTTTCCCGCCTCTTCGGTCCCCCACCTTCCGGCACGATTTCAGCCAATCTGCAATCAACGCGCGGACAAATGATAGTGTCGTCGTAATTTCGCGATCGAACAACGCCACCGCCGCCGTCGCTTTGTCAAGCGGACACGCGATTTTCTCACCCGATGGAACGTAAAGTGGCGACTCGGTCATTTTTTACCGCTGCTTTAAGAGCGAGAAAGGAAGGTCTGATAGAAAACCTGATAAGAAGAAATGTGTTCTGTCTCGGAAAGAAACGGGGTAATGTCCGGCGTGAAATAGTAGCGAGTTACCGCTGAATAATATTAATAGAAAATCAGTGGATCGTTTCTGCTGTTTATTGCGGAACAATAAATTGGCGATAGTTAGAGAGCTTTCCATTAAAAGTGTCTTCAAAATATATTTCTTAATATTCTTAAATCTTTTTTATTTGTTTTATATATGTACCATAAAACAACACATAACAATGGATTTTTCGCTAAGGAATATTTCAGGAGATTACAGTGTTTCCTCTCTCTCAATAGAACTTTAAACAATTTTATTTAATATGTATTTTTTTAAAAATTGTTTAAACGATAAAAGAAGATAATTACGAAAAATTATTGCTGTAACGCATCTATAACGTCAATCTGTCACGCGAATCGGAGCGTCACACATATGTTACGCGCGTTTGCGAAAGTATTAATTATGTAATTAATAAATACTAACGTGCGATTATATGAGAATAATTGTCATAAATTAGTTATATTATTAAACGCAGTTTCAAATATGCGAAAGTGAAAAATTAAAAACATTACACATTCCCGTATCGAGGATGAGACTCGAAACTACTGAATACAAATGGAAATAACACACGTCTTCATCATCCGCGCCATTGAATAACCATAAAATCTCATCAATCCGGTGTATCGTCCCTAATTAGCATATTTTTATTCACGCGTGTCTATCTCATTATTACGCTCATTCGGCGTTCTTATTATGTTTAGGGTGCCGTTTGACTCCGCCGCGCGCATTCATGCATCATCGCACGAATAACCGGTCCGCGAGAAGGTTCCCGGGGTGGTATATCGGCGGTATCTTTTAACTAATGAGCCGTCAGGTTCATTATCGGGAATGAAATGCCAATGCGGGAAACGGTGAATATTAATCCAGACGCTAAATAGGCAGCTTTCGAATCTAATGGCGCGCGCTTTACATAAATCTGAAAATTTATCTCTATGCCTCAATTTGTTCGGTCCGACCGGCGGTAACAAACGTCAAAAAAATAAATAGGATCAACCAATGTAATGGCTCGCCATAACTGCCGAACGATTTCTTTATTGTCATTAAAAATCCGATTAGGTTTATCCCCTCCCCCCACCCTCTCTCTCCTCTTTCTTTTTTTCTCTCTCTCTCTTTTGTTGATTCAAAATTTCTCTATTAAAAGCCGGTACGTTGATGCTCGTAATAGATTATTACTCGCGGATATCGATTACCGCGTTACTAACAGCGGTGAGCATCGATTATCGATTATCCTCTGTAGCTGCCAAGCCGATGGAGCTCGTCGACACTTTTCGAATCCATATTGGTTCGTGACAGCTCGTGGTTTCCGGTTACGATCAGCAAACAATGCCAAATGAATCAATCTACAATGCTAAATCAACCGGCTATCTATGCCAATAACTGTCTTTTTTTGCGATTGTTATATTGAAGTTGATAGTTATAAATTGCCATCAGCGTATTAGAAAAGTATTGGAAAGGATTGATTGTTTTTTTTTATCGATTTACACCGCTCGTATTTAAAAAAATACTTAAACAAACAAATTTCATATTGTCATTCACTTTATTTGTTATTTATAATTACATTGTGTGTGAGCGATAAATCCATATTAATACATATTAAATACTGGGAATATTTGCGCTTTGTTTAAGTTCTATGATTTTATTGCACACACACAAATGTGCTCTTATCGACTTTATTCGCAATTACTTTCAACAGAGAATCAATATTAACCTATATTGAATATGAGAAATTTCTCGTTTTGTTTACATTATATAACTTTATTAATATAAATCCTTGCCGGTTTTATTATTTTTTGCACTTTAAATAAAGAATCAATTTTAATCTGTATCGGATATATAAAGAAAAAAATTTATTTTGTAACAAAAATATATAATCTCGTTCAACTCATGCTGCATGTTCTTTAATAATCTCGTATTTTGTATTGTATGCTAATATTACATGTAACATGTAAAGCAACATCTCATATCGTTGCGTTTTACAAGCGAGGCTTAACCAAGTGTGAACAGCGCAATGCATATAAATTAAATTTCTAACTCCAAAGTTTTCAGCGTGATATCACGAGAGAGATTTTCCGCGCGCGGTTTATGCGGCTGGGCAATTCGAAGCTTAGTATCCACGGATCCACGGCATCAATCCGCCTATTAGAATGGGCGGAGATTTTCGTGTTAATACATCATCAACTTCGCGTATTACGCTACGATTACGTGGCTGAAAATCCCAATTTACTGTGAGGAGTTCCCATTATCGTAACGTCATCGGAATATAATTTTACAGTACACAGAGTATTTTACTTCTATGGCATTATTTTTTTAAGAACAAGTTCTTGGACCAATTTAAAGCCATCTTTAAAGCCTCATCGAACGTGTCGCGGTATCCACAATTTTCGAGTAATTGAAGCTACAGAAAGAAATTGCCGATGAGTAAAGCTTTAAAAAATAGACAGAACTATTTTACTGAAATCAATTTTAATGAATTTGTCAATGTAATTTATACGATGTTTAATATTAGAGAATTGTTATAAGTAATGATTTTACTTTGATATTCTTACTAAAAAAATATTGTCTCTAAATTGGTCAAAAAATCGATTCTTGAAAAATAATACATTGAAAGTAAGATACCTTGTTATCAGTTCTCTCCGACAGTTTATATTCTCACTCCAATAATCAAGCAGTTTAATTATTTTTACTATACTTTCTCTTTTTGTAACGTTTATTTCTCTTTTAAGTAATTTAACCGAATAACCCTCCAATCTTTAAAGTACTAATGTGCGGTAGACCGATATTAAACCGGTTCTTTATATTCTGACAAGGATTGGCCACTATGTTAGATGACCGCTTAATACTTTAATCTGCATTTTTATGCTAATAGAACATCTGGAAAAACACAGAAGTGTAGATATCTTTCCTAATTTATTATGTAGAATCTGACGCAATCAATTGAAGCTGTGAAATGCAGAACGACATAGATTTATTTTTTAATTATTCTGTAGATTATCACTATATTTATTTCATTCATTATCTGAGACAGCCAAAGCATACGTATCTAATCAATTATTCATGTTATCTATATGTAAGCAAGAATTAACTTGACAATTTTAATAGATAGCTATATAAGAAGAAACTTCTTAAAATTAGTAATAGATTAGTACTGTTTTAAATTTTTAGACTTTAATTGAAATCGATCCTCAAGTCGAATAAATTCAAAAATCAAATTCTCGAAAAAAAAAAACTATGCAAGTTGTAAAGATTAAATATATTAGATATTAGATAATTGTCTTTTATTTATTTTCCTGTTTTGATTCAGAAATTTTTTGAGAAAATTTTTATTCTTTAGGGATAAATAATTAGGAAATAAATTGAGAAACTAATTTTTTTTCTCTGGATTCCAAAAGTTAAAACAAATACTAAATTATATTAATAATTTGTGACCTTTCATATCTTAGAGTACTATTACTTCCGCTTATTTATTGCAATTAAATGTATATATATATATATATATATATATATATATATATATATTTATTAATACACATATTTTATTTAATTTTTCCGCAGATATAAAGTGACGAAATTATGTTTGCACCAAATGAATAAATGAAGTGATATCTCGCGCGTGTGAAATGGCGGAAATTTATGAAACAAATGATTTGGTCACGATTCATCGGAGCGGGCAAATTAGATCGTACCAATAGCGGATATTGCGCTGCAAAATGATTCGATGAAACTCATCGATTGACATTACATTTCCAGCCGCACTATGACCTACTGTACTACGCTTCGAGGCAGTATTAAATGCCCATCCGTCCTTCACTGTCGAATATTGCTACACAGTATGTCTCAAAGGGAACGCGGAATTATATGCATCTTCATTATTAAACAAATAAACATTAGATTATTCATTTCTATATATGGATATTTACAAGATTTGGACAATTTTTCACATAACGCATTACGATTTTAAAGTAGGACGTTATATATATATATATATATATATATATATATATATATATAGAGAGAGAGAGAGAGAGAGAGAGAGAGAAACATATCGTGCGTAGTATAAATTTTAGAAAAAATCACATTAACGTGAGAAAACTGGATATTAATATGCAAACTTTTTTAACATTCAAGATAGAATATTAAAACCATGTTCTTAATTTTTAATTTTTTTAATTTTCTTAAATCGAAATGAGATTATGAAAACGGCTGAAAAGCGTGAAAATTACTAAAATTTCTCGATTACGTATATTTTGCTCTTTGTCGGAAATTACTTAAAAATCATTAACAGAAAATTGACACATGTCATACGAAATAATTCATCGTTTGCTCAAACACGCAACACACGAGTGCAGAATAATGAGTATGTAATGAACAGCGCTGTGAAAAGTACATCCCATTTATCGATTCACGTTAAAATTAATATGTCAACATTTGGTTTAGATCGAAAGCGCGCGATTAATCTCGCGGGAGACGCGGTACGTCGCTTAATTCGCAAAAGTTCCGACGCGGCACACAATGGAAACACCTGATACCTCGGCATGTGCTCCGAGGTGCATTCAACGCTCACGACTCGCAGTTGCCCTCTGTTTCCATGCTATCTGTAACGCGAGTGCCAAGCAAGTTCGGAAACGCGCGCGTAACACAAAGTGACCTGTGCGCGGTGAAATCGCGACACGCCGCCGACTACCCGTCGAGCGATAAGATGGAATAGCGAATGTAGTTGATAAGGTAAGGGTTGTCAGAAAGGGAGAGAGAGAGAGAGAGATCTCGCGCGCGCGCGCATCGCGAACATCAGCGCGAATATCGGAATCGCATTTACGTTGTTGCATCTAGCAAAAAGAGGTCTATTCAACATCGTTGAGAAATCGTTATCCGCCGTATATAGAAAGGAAGATTATCCATTCTTCGACGTTAAAACCGCGATTATAGAAAATATTCGTGAGAATAAATCCCGATCGATGAGCGCTCCGCTTATCGTCGATCCTTATCGCGGCGATTCGCAGTAATAATAACCGTTTTGCGAATCCGCGAGCGAACGTCTCGCGTTCCACTCCGCTCCAGGCTTCAGGACCGTAAATGAGCCACTTTACACAATCTCTCTCTTTCTCTCTCTTCCCCCCCTCCCCCCTCTCTTTCTCTGTTTCTCTCTCTTCCGCCTTTTGTCCAGTAACAGCAAGTCCAGCCTTGCGCATTTGCGGCGGGAGCGAATTTAAGTTGCTTCGGCCCGGCATCATAAAACCAAATTTAACATTAATAAAGTTTCGCGCACTTTGTATCTACGCGCGCTTCTCCGCCTGCGGCTAATTCTTTGCAAAAGTGGCGGAACGAGTTTACCTTCTTGCTTGAGCGGCCTCTTTATCCGTGAGAAGCCTTTTAAGTTTGCAATTAAAAGTGTTGCGGCTATGGGAAAAAGCGTTAAACGGGAGCCACCTACCATTTTATCCCCGACAGCTTAACGCTTCGGATTTCAGATTCCGGCTGTTAACGCGTTAATGTGTGTATATTTTCGTATATTTTAGCGCCGCGCGCGGAATCTCTCTATTCTTACTCATAAATTTTATGTAGTAAAACCTCGCATTTAAGCGAAAATCTTCTGACGCGCGAGAGTATGTTTTCTTTATTATTAGTCTCAAGATATTTTGCATCGCAACGTAGGTATCAATAAAATGTTTACATTTATCTGTATATAAATATAAATGTAGATATAAAATTAATTTTTTTCCGAATATCAAATCTTTTACGAGAGAGTGTCCCTTGTAAACTTCTTCTCGATTATATAATAAAAGAGTAATTACGCATCTTTATTATATAAGACGTACGCGCCCCGTTAACGATCTCTTTTTAACAGCTCCGGACTAAACGATTTATATCGTTAAAAGCTTTCGCTAATAATCTCGACAATATAATTAACAGAGGTGCGTGTAAAATTATTACGTTCGACACATTATCTACTATTGCACGTCGCGTACGTGTACGTTGACACGTCTCACTTTTGGTAAATGTTATTAATTATATCGCGGTAACTATTTTCGAGTATTTCCGCGCGGTAACTATTTTCCTCGTGCAATCGCATAACACGCACCGACAAGGTATAGCGGGATTACTTTAGCAGTAAAAGTGATTAGAACTCGTAATGCAATCGCGCCGTACATATTACTTGCTGTATGCCCGCTACTAGAAGGGTCCAATTACGTGTCGAGTTTATGAGGACCAACTTCCAACGTCCCGCGCACGGCAGGATTCAATCTACGATGGGACAGCTAGTGTCGAACTAGTCGACCATAATTAAAACCGAGATATAAAACTTACGATTGCATAATAAATTTTACTCCCGAGCTTATCATAAAATTATTCTGTTCATTGATTAGGTACGTATTTGTTGTTTTAATCGAATTATTTATACGAATCTATATACGCGTTTTTATTGTAAAAATATATATTTTCAATTTTAAGTTTTGACAATATTCGTGAATTTACTTGTAATTAAACTAGCAAGTAAAAATATAAAATTAAAATTTTTTAAAATTTAAATTTGGGAAATTTTGACTTTAGATGTACATGGATTTATTTATTCAGAAACAACTCTCGGTGATTTTTAATTTAACAATGCTTCGTTAAAAGAGCGTTTCTCGAAAAAAAAAATGTTTCTGTTCTCGAAGAACCAATTTTTATATTCATAACGCGTGCGCGTTGATTACATATATTGTAAATCGCTACAAACATTCGCAAAGCAGAGTATTAACAATACTTGGAAAGCTATGATTATGCGATTCCTGTGTAAATGCGATGGAACATTTCCGAATATCGCGCGGGTAATAAAACGCGTCGCATGCGAATGTCGATGGACGCGTAACCCGCGAGAATAAATTATTACTCTGCATAAATCCTTTCGCGAGTTACGATCTCTAGGGCATATAAAAACGCGACGCGTTAAGGGCATTAGGGCGTATATGCAGTAAAACAGCTCGCAGTAAGCCTTCGTGCATCGATATTTCATTGCTTTTTGTCACGTTACAATGCGCCGTCGCCGTTCAAAGGCGTCGCATCGTCCATTTGGCAGGATGCACATTTTACGAGCAATGATCGCCGGGGCCAGGTATCGGAAACACTTTCAGAGACTGTTTATTAGTAAATATCGGACTTCTGTACGCAGCCTGTTATTACGGGAACGGGGAGTCTGACGAGCGTGACCCGATAAAACGGTGGTTGGTTTATCGACCCGATCATCACTTGTGGTGGCGAGAAAAAAAGTCACCGAGGAATTGCACGGATTAAAATTACACGCGCGCGCGCGCGAGGGAGAGAGAGAGAGAGAGAGAGAGAGACAGAGAGGAGAGCGCACTTTTATTTCGTACAATTTCCTTCGCGCATAGCGGAATATCGACTCTCGGGTGAAATAACGTCCATAGCATCTCTTTTTTTATTTATTTTTCTATTTTTTCTTCTACACGTGCAATCGTCCACCACGTAAAGTTGACCGCGCAAAATGGGTAGCGTAACGTATCTCTTCAACGCTATTTAAATAAATTTTACATGCCCACGAATTTCTCAGACACACATCAGTTTTTACTATATATATAATAGATATCTATTAACATAGATATACATATATATAATATATCTCTTCATTGTACCTTTTTCAAAAAATGATTCTTTCCATGAAATATCTATACATAATTCATGATGATAAAATTTAATAATAATCTAGAAATAATGAGCCGTTATCTGCTAACTAAAATATGAAATGATAAAATTATGAAGTAATTATTAAAAATTTTCCTGAATTTAATTTAGTATTTATTTTTCCAATGTTCGTCCAGTTTCTTTCTGGACGCACGTCTTGTATAATCATAAATATATTATAGCACTAATCACGATTAAATCTCGGAATGATTATATTTGAGGAATGATTATATCTCGAAATGATATATCAGAGGAATAGTCACGATTAAATCTCGAAATGATTATATCCGCTTTATCTGGATGGAAGTAGCAAGGGAGATTTCATAGTCATGTCGATAAAACTGAAATCTTCTGCTTCCCATTCTGCTCCATGTGGCTTTTATTTCCTCTAAACGCCACTGCGAACGCCACGGCAGAATTTACAATGAGATAACCATTTACATTCCTTTAACAGTTATTCCAAGTGCCAAAGTTTACGATAATTGAAATTGAAACAAAAGAATTATTAACTCTTTGTTTGCGCGCGCAAACAGAGTGTGCGATAACAGTGACTCTTATAAATCGGAATCGGTATTGATGATATGAAGACATTTTGAAAGCTTTTATACTTTACTAGTATTTATATTAAAGAGATATTATATGTTGAATAAAATTTAAAAAATTTTTACTCTTAATACATTCGGATACGATTTTTACTTTCTCTAACGTTCCTAATTTTCTTTAACTCATTTCTGTTTGATCTCTGTTTGAATCAGGAATAATTAATATTTGTAAAACTCATATAAATTGGGGTATAAATTACTAAATTGAAAGTTATCAAATTAATTCGGTTAAATTTCATGTAACAGACGCCTTGTGAGTTCAAATAGTGTTAAAATAGCGAATAATTTATAACAATGTATTCTGGACCATCGCGATTAACAACGAAGCGTACAGCACAAAACTGTTTATTTATTATTTATCATTGACAGAAGTACGAGTAAAAACCAACATTTTCGAATCAAAAGCACAAGACATTATTCGATAGTCATTAATAATTCACGAATTAAAGATAAAATCGCATCAACATTCGTATTATCAGCGAATTAACTCTAGCATAATTTGTTACTCCATTAGCTGTTTTAAAAACAGGTTGAACGAGTGAACTCTTGAATGCTATGCGTGAACGAGCGGGAGCGAGCAATTAATAATTAGGCTATCCACGTGCTTGTATTCTCTACCGTCTCTGCGCATTTCCGTGCCCGAAGCAGGATTTATATCGCGAGTTAGCCATTCTCTTTGTCATAAAATAAAAATGAATTTCATGATATGACGTGAATACAACTCGGTTGCTTATAATGACGGCTACGTAATTTCTTCCGACGTCAGAGAAATTGTGAATTTAATAATAGACTTTTAAACCCGAGCTTCTATTAAAAGCTTTTTATTAAAAGAAAGACACAAATTTTTCATGAATTTTTTTCAAGATAGGCAAATTAGAGAATGTAGGAATTTTTTGGGGAAATAAATTAACTTTTGAAATTTAGATTGTTGTTTATCATAGACAAAGGTGTGAAAGAAATAATTTTTTGTTTAAATTGCTTTAAATAAAATAGCATTGTCTTATTTTTTACTTATCGATCGTTTTCTTCCTAAATGTTTTATTTATTTTACTTAGTTTCCTTTTTAAACGAATCAATTAATAGCTCTTTTTTTACAGAATTACACAACTTTCCGCATTTATTATTCCATTTAACAAGTATAGAGAATATTATGTCATAATTCAGGGTTTAAACACGGAAAACAATATTACTTAATAACGCTATAATAAATTGAATGGCGAAATTGCGCTTTTAATAACAATTAAATTTTATTACGTTATTTTATTACATTTAATAATTTAGCAAATTTCGGCCAATGGCCTCCATCAAAGGGTTAATGCAACGCTACTGCGAGCGCCACACGGCGTCCAGAACTTTATTACCCAAAGGACAGAGAAACGTACGAGCCGGCGCAGATTGTTCGATCGAGATAAACCGTGCGCATGTGATTTCGTAGATAATTACTTAATTAAAATACCCCCTGGGTATCTTTCGCCGACAGCCTCGAATTGCTGCGAGATCGTACCTCCGTATCGATTCCTCGGGCATTTTTCTCTTCTACTCGGCACCCGATAAATTGCAACGCGTATTATGTCTTGATTGGGACAAGATCGTTTGCGGAATAAAGTCTTGTTTGGAGAAATAAATGGCGAACGGCGTTGCATCGATAAGGCGTAAAACGAGCGTCTGTTAAGCAACGCTGGAGGCTATTTCTGAACATTGCCTAGAACACGATGACTTGTTCAATGCATTAATTAAATATTACTTCGAGCATGATTATAGCTTTAATATTAATTTAATTTGATAATTTTAAAAAAATTACATTTTGTGTGTGTGTGTGTGTGTGTGTATATATATATAGGTATATGTATATATAATAAAATGTAATTATATATATATGTAATATATATATATAGACTTTGTAAACAATTCTAATTTTTTAATTATTTTCATTACATTTTTACGCAAGTAAAGATAAATTTGATTCTCTGAATTGAAGTTCTATAGATATATTTTATATAACTTTTGTGTTCTTATTTGCTCCTTATTTGGAAAAAAACTTACAATAAACTGAAAAGCTAAATTTGAATTAGAATAAGGGAGAGCGATATATAAAGGTAAAAATACAACGAGAGCTATTATTATTATTGTCATTCACTCTAATTGGATGTATTGTACGGCGGTAATGTCTAGCAAGCCATCGAGACATAAAATTAACTATATGGTGGTGTAGTTGTGTGAGGTATTCTGCTTGTGTTCGCTATTTTAAATGGCGAAGGCGGTGCGGTTAAATCCCGCTGGAGAATGAAAAGCGCTCGTTTACATTGCACCAAAGTTTTGCGGCGCGCAGACGTCATATTTTCTGGGGCAACCGTTCTCTATTTGGAATGGTAAAGGCGTCCCAGAAAGCCAAGAAGCGAGCAAAAATCCGCTCGTCAATGGCAGACAATGGTTGTAGCTGTACACGACGGAAAAATCTCTCACTGTCAGGAAAAGGTTTGACCGAGGCAATGGTAGTACGTCGCCCGGGATAAAAACTCTTTCGTGTTTCTTGTAAATTACAATGTAGCGCGTCTCGAAGGGTTAAGACCTTCCTCGACAGCCGAAGAAAACACATATTCAGCAATATAAAAGGCGCACAAAACAAACTGAATATAACGTACATCGGATAACGTATTAACATGTTAATTGCAAGGAGAAGAAATTTTTTATAAAACCGTTTTATAAAATATATTAAAGATGAAATAAAACTTTGGCTTCAATAAATAACATTATTCTGACAAATCTAGAATTGTTAATAACAAATTTGAATTGTAGTTAAATGCTGATTAATTTATATTTTTATTTTATAATTCGGAAACGCGATTGTGACTTTTGAACATACGTTTCAAACTTTTATGTTTTAATTTTGATGAATAGTACACGCGCGCGTGCAAAGTGTATACGAATTTTTGAATATTCTGTATACATAATGAAAAACATGCAGACAGATACGTAATTGTCATAATAGTTTTTAGGCTTTTATTTCAACATAGTTTCTTGTATATCATTTCATGCAATATATCGTTATTACCCCAGTTGTGCACGCTCGCTTGTTGTTTTAAAAATGTAATAATGGTGGTTGTAACAACACTCTAAAAAGTTTCCACATTTTAAATATTACATTATTTTAATAAAAAGAGATATAACACGATACTCTCTGGATGTATAGACGCGTACGTTATATAAATGCGGGTTGCAGCTGACAATTTTTTTGCTTTTACATCCCTTTTACCTCATTTTTTGCATCAGTCGGTGGCGGCAATGGAGTCCACCGACTTTTTGACCATTAGATTATATTATCAGGTGTTTAAAAATTCATAGAATATGCAAATATTATAATACATTTTCCATATAAAACATTTTTTTCCATTATACAGTCTTTAATTATGAAAAATTTATCGCAGATTAATTAATTGGGCCATCCCATATTGAAAATAAAGACATTCGAGTCAGCAAGCAAAGTACGAATTAATTCACGATTCTGCGAAATTATTTTTTTTCTTGATCTATTCTTTTTAAATTTTTTTTTATAAGTGCTTTAATCAATTTCTTAGCGATGAAAAACATCTTAATGAAAATCTCATTTGAAGATTTATATAATATTTAAATTATAAATTTACGAGGTACAAAACGGACTGTAGAATAAAACATACGAAGTCTATTTAAATTTTCCTCGGAAGAATAAAGCTTCACTACTTACTGTAAAATATGCAGATTTTTGAAAATTAGTATATATATATATTCACGCGCATGCGTTCATATGTCATACGAGTACATTTATAACGTGCAAGCATGTATCTAATTTTACCAGGAAAGCCTTGGGTAATTAAAGCACGCGCCTTAAACGTGATTTAAATGGAAATTGTCAAACTGCTAGAATAAGACGAGAGATTAAAGAATTGACCTTGCCTTCGTCTCAACGTACTTCGGCATCAAGTGTATCTATTCCCGCGCGTACAATTCATATTTTCCTCTATCTTATAATTCTCTTCTTTCTATAAAAATTTGAACACGCATTGTATTTATATATTTTGTGTAATAATTTTAGTAATATTTAATACAGTAGATACTAGAACACCCTTTAACTTTTGTTGTTGAGATGTGTCACGCGATATCATCTATGATAAATATTATATTGTAAAAATATATAAATATATAAATATATAATTGCTGGCTGCGCGAATGTTCAAGCAATGAATAGAATATTTAGTGTCGTTTTCGTTGCAGAATTTTTTAATAGAAATACTGATTTTTTTATTTAAGTTAGCTAAACATGTGAATGAATTTCTCGACTAAAGCAATAAAATATTCGCTTTTTGCCTCGCAAATAAAAATTTTATGATGTTTTTGGCGAAACTGCCACACATTTGAAGATAATTTATCTATTTCGCAGAATTGTTCAGAGCTGAAATAACAAATAGAATAGCGAATAACTTTTACATCGAACCATATATTTTTCAATCTTTTTGCTTTTAAGGTATAATCATGTTTTCTCATACTTTGTTATGCATAAACATATCTCATATCACGAATACATGAAATACATATTTTCAATTCTATATTCCGAGCAACGTAATCTGAACGATTGAAATGGTCGCGGGTCATACGCATAGTAACGTTTGTGTACACCGTAATGTTAATCTCCGATTAAACGGCGTTGTTAACACCGAGGGCGTTGTAAAATCCGCTTGGAAAAGCGTTTTCAACAGCCGCGAAACCCTCCGGACGTAATATCGATTCGAGCTATGTTATGCGCCGTCGAGAACGCAACGAAACGTTCGGCTCGCTGGACTCGAATACCGATATGCCATCCGAGAAGTATAATCTCATCCGCGAATATAGCGGCATTTCATTTTCGTTTCAATTAATCCGGCAGCCGTAGATCTCTGACATCTCATTCTTAATCCCATTCGGTTTATATACGCGAACGTCATATATGCGCGAAATCTATCTTGCTATTCGGTAGTCGTAATAACGCGGCGTCATTTATTTGACCTCTTTTCAACGAAGATTCTTTATTGCATTCCTTCGTAATGTAATTGATACCGCAAATGCAACGGCATGACTCCACCTTTTTAAAGAGTATATAACTTATGAACTTGATATCACTGTGTTTCTCTCGTGTTTTATTTAGGATAAGACTCATAGACGCATATACTATAAATCATATTTTGATAGAATTAATAGCATCAAATTTATGTCTAAAAGCTATTAAATGTAAAGCTATATTATGTATATTATATATAGTTTGACTTTATTATTGCATTTAAATTTTAAAAAGTGCTGCCTCTTGTTTTCACGGCTTCAGTTCACTTTGATTTTTTCACAAATACATTTTTTCTGTTATTTGCAACATGACGGATAGATTTAAAATTTATATAGAACTATTTTTCTCCGCGCAGGCAATAAATAATTTACTTTACCTTTGAATTCTCTGTTTAAAACGCGCGTGTGCAATCATATTGTGCCACGGAACTCGTTGGTGGCGACGCATTAAAACCTAGGAAACGATTTATGGGCGATTTATTGGTGATAAATAAAAGTTCAACTAATTACACTTGTATCCCCGATAACCTGCTGTTGTAGACTTGTTTATATTCATCGATTCAGTCGGTTGCCATCGCAGCTGTGGTTCATAAAATAACAGTGATATATCTCAGATACGAAATGAAGAATAACAGTTGGGCAAAAATTCACCGCGCATAGATTTAATTTGCATGATTAATTATATATAAATTAGATGTGATTTCGATTCATTAACAAAATTAAATAATTTACACAATTGAAATACACGCAGCGTACGTAAAATTATGAAAGTTTGAAATTATTAGAAACTATTGCGTTCTATATTTTAGATAAATAATAGAGCCTATTATTTATAATAATAATATTAATAGAGAGTCGGAAAATGAATGAAAAAGATATACTTATTTTTACTCGTATTATTATAAATTTCTTATTGAAACAATTAATAGGCATTTCTGCCAATATAATCAAGTAATTTCTCATTAAATTATTAATATAATTCATTTGTAGTGACGCAAATCGCGTCGTGTTATTATCCTTCGAGACGCGACTGCAAATGTCAAACATCCATAAATATCAAGAGAAAACGCGATTATTCCCTACAAACAATTTTAGCTATTGTCAATCCGTGCGATTACTTACTTTCAATTAACGATACATAAGCGTATCGAAGTGACTGTTTATTCAAGCAAATATATCTCGTGACTTATTCATTCAAAGAAGAAATCGAAGCGATAGGGAAATGCGAATTTTAATTCATTGTATCTTGATTTTCACGTAACAGGTAACGCGCACAATAATTTTTTTAACGATGCTTATTGACTCGAATATATCTCGCATCGCGCTTTAAATCTTTCTCACCGATAATTTGTCATTACAATTTACATCATAATTTGTCATTACAATTTTCGGATAAAGAAAGCGGAATAACACATGGAATCGTCGAATGGAATAATTTAAGTAACAGAATATAATTATATACATATAAATACTTGATATAAAGTAATATTTCGGAACAACAATAAAGCAGCGTTGGCATACAGTCTTGGGTTTATTTACGTTGCGTACGCGTGCTGTAGCATTCGGTGAAACTCGAGTCGGCAGGTCATGGCATGATCTGCTCTATGTGCCATTCTTCGAAATACGATCATTCTCTACACAGAACAATTAGCGACTATCACCTTACACAATTAATTATAACTCCACGATCAAAAATTCGTACTAATATAATATATTTTGTAACTAAAGCAGTATTTTATAGCAGCCACGGGCGAATTGACTGGCGTTCGGTGCTGGTTTTTTAGAGCATACGTATATTAGGTATATATAATCGATTTTTCACCGACTAAACCTTCCCATTGATTACACCTTGACAGGAAGGCTTAGTACCGGGAAAGTTTATCCTAAAGGGGAAGCTAAGTACCCAAACGGTTCTTTAGTAGTCTTTTAAGGCTTATAAGATCCGCTTTATCGATATTCCCTTTCGCGCTTATGATTGTCGCCAACAATCGCACTTCCGATACCGAATGGAATGCCGGGATATCTCATTGAGATGTTGCTGCGCAACGCTCAATGAGGGCACGCATTGCTGCGACAAGCGGCTCGACTCGAATCGATTAGAGTTCGGAATCGATTGCCCGCTAAGGTAGGTTGGACCGTCGTCGCTTGGATCGTCCCGTCTCTTGTTCCGTATACCATATGGTGTCTTCATGTGTGTTGCCTACCCAACACCAGGACCTCCTTTTTCCCTACACCTTGAAGACGCATATACGTTTCGCCTTGACGAGTTGACTGGAATAACTTAGCACGATTTTTGCGCGCGACGAGAGATTGACCCCTCATTTCCTAGATTGTTTAGATTATTAGCATCGGAATCGGGCTCTTCTCTCTCGTCGCATCTACCAGCCGCTATGATATAGCACCCTGGTGCCTTGGTGTCTTATAACGAATCGTAGCTAAGCAAGTTCGAGTCGCTCTGAGATACGAATGCGTTCGGAGACAAGTATCGGGGCGAACATTCGCGTCGATTCCATCGATCGATCCCTTCTTGTTTCGCTTTGAGCTTAACTCTTGCTCAAAGTTATTGTTACTATCCTGACGTATCGACTCGAAGTGCAATCATTCGCAAAACGGAATATCGATTCGCTTATTCTCGAGATCGCATAATGTTGCATGTTATAAAATAAATCATTAATTTTGAAAGACGAACGATTCGTCGCCTTAATTAGTTCGGAAGTGTCGTGCGTTCGTTTTTATCGTGCCGACGAACGATTCGCGCGCAATTATCATTAACATATTTTCGCGAGTGAGCACAGTACACGAGTGTAAATTTGAAAAAGAGATCTCAACCTGACAGAAGGAGGAAAAGACTTAGGGGAGGCATCAGGCGACAGTAGAGCAATCTTGAGATAATTTATTATTGATATATTATTTTTATTAATTGCACGCGCACGTCTATTCCCGTTTATTTTGATGATTTAAACAAGAATTGGTGGAAAAGACTTTTATATGTAATATCTTATAAAAGCTTGTACCTAAGAATAGGTTCTTTTTGGGGAAATTATATAATTAAATTATTCCATTAAATAAAATCTGAATATAAAATTTAATAGGATTATAAACATTTGAAATATTTAGTATTTTTGCTATAATTGGAATCTTATATTTGTATGTTACAGATTAAAAGTTCAACGTAGTCAACTCCGTTGTTGCGCGGTGAGTTATAAACTTTTATTTTATTTTGAGATAATGGGTCTGTGAAAATTGTATAAATCCAGAAAAGAGTTTTTATCTAAATTATTGTTGATGATTAAAGCTTTCTAAAAAAAGGTAGAAAATGCCAAGTGTATTTAAGTATCTGTCTTAATTTTATATTTCTTTTTAACTTGTATTTATTGCATATAAGTTTAAATATTTTTTTATATGCTTGGCGTGTATTTTCTTACCTTTCTTTAATAAGAATAATTTATATGTATATCGTTGTGGTCATCATATAGGTTTGAGACCTGCAGGCTATCGTTTATCGATCGTTAAATCTTCGAGAGTTAGGTCATTTTTTTTGCATTTATGCAAATGTTTGCATTTTTTAAGAATCAAATCATTTCTATTGTTCTTATGTCTACAGATTTTTTCGAAAAGATAATTCTCTTGAAATAGAAGTATATGTAAAAATTTACTACTTTTTAAAATTAATTGTTTAAAAAGAAAAGTTAAAATCCAAGTGACCATTAGGTATGAGAATTGCTTTTAAATGAAAATATTAGTTATAATAAAATTATTGGAAAATATAAATACCAAGTATTTATATTTAATATTGAACAGAAAATTATTTTAAAAAATGTATTTAATAATTATAGCAGTAAGATTAAACTGTAGAATTAATAATTTTTTGCAACAATACTTTTGTCGTTTCATCACAAATTATTTATACATGCGTCTATTTTTACCAAAAAAAAGGGCATCGCCAATGCTAAGCCACCTGCAAAAGTCGGCCACTTCATCCCGCTTTGAATATTATACGCGTTTTATCTATACATGTTCATATGTATTTTATACTATATATATCCCAAGTCAAAACGCGCGCGTTCAATCCATAGTCAAAAAGAGCCTGGAAAATGTCGCACTTTATTCCACGCATATATACTCGAAAAAGGCCGCGGCTATCAGGCGAAAGGGAATACCGAGACCCGGGGGTTTCGTGCGCGGATGTCGTCTGGATTCGTATTGGATTCGAGATACGCGGCGGGAATACGCCGATTCGGCGTGGGATGCGAACACGCGATTCATCACGGCGCAATGAACGCGGTCCGCAGCACTTAAGGGCTTAACGAAGATAATTCCGGGCTCTCGCGTGGAGAATCGCGCGCGCGCGCACATACAACACTTACCGTACGAGATGTAATCCCGAATCAATGCACAACGCCGAGCACAATAGAGCCAGCGTCGCGGCGGCGGCGGCGGCGGCCGTCCGTCTCTCGATATGCCGCTGGTCATTTAACATAGCCTTGTTATTGGTCAGCCTGTCGGATTATAATGAGGCCGGCATGTTGGGATTAAATGTATTGCTACGCGGTGTGCAAATGTGCGTTGCGTCGCCACCGCCGGCAAAGATGGAACAATTAGGCTTCATGCACGTAAGGGAGAGAATAAGAGGAAGATCTAGAGATAGATCGAGATTAGTAGCAAGCCGGATAAGTTTCAATAGGAACGTTAAATTATAAGCGATGAATATAATAGAACTCTCTCAATTATTTTTCTTTCGATATATTAAATAAAATTTGAAACCCCAAATATAGTTTCCATTTTCTCGAAAATGTGAATTTAAAACTGCTTTTGGAAATAAGCTCTTTGAGGTTGATTATTACCGTGTATGCGGCTTAACTAAGTGCGTATAGTCAGCGATGAATCCTGTAATTTCATAAAACACTTGGCGAAAATCTCGAAATTTGCCGAAACTTTTGTAATTTAAAAAATGCACTTAAAATTTGTCACAAAACTTTATTAATTATTTAAAATTACAAGCGCCTTTAAATTTTTTTTTATTTAAAATTTTTCGTGTAGCACTCTTTAAAAAGAGCCTCAAAATCAGAGGACATTTAAGCACTGTTATTTGCTACTGCATGGAATGACCGGCAGCGAAATGCAGGCTTGTGAATAACATGGGAAAAATAGAGAAAGAAAGAAAGAGAGAGAGAGAGAATAGAACAACATGGTTAAACAATTCACTGACAATGGTCCGCGTAATAATTCACTGACAATGGTTGCTCGTATCAGATTTCTAATACAAATTATTGTTGCAAAGAGTTAATCGTAACGCTTATACACTACCTGCTCAATGGCAGTTGTATTATCTGCGGTTGATTTATCTTAAATGTGAAAACTTAATCTATTAAAGATCATAATTATAATATAAAAATAGAAATATAAATAATTTTAAGTTAAACAATAAACGAAATTATTATTATTTTCTAAAGACTTTAATTCAACACATCATTAAATAGTTAATCATCTAAAATTGACTTTGTCATATTTTCCTGATTGACATTTAATGAGTATTATTATTGAATTAATGCACAAAATTATTATTGACATTAAAAGTCAATAGAATTGCACCAATTTAGAGATATTTATGCATTACGTAAATATGCGTGTCATTTAATTTTATTGCGCCAATTATAATATTCTCAATGCGTAATATTGCAAAATCTTTTGCACATAAATGAAATGTTTTCAATTTATTGTTTTACACTGAAACATATTCAATGCAAATCCGATTTATTTATTAGATTAAATTGTAAATATTATATTTCGTAAAAGCGACATTATAATATAAATCGGAATAACATTATAACATAAATAAATAATTTTCTTAGAATATATTTACGTGAGAAGATTTATTATTTCATAACGAGGGTTGAAAAGTTGCATTATCAAACGCGCTTCGCAAAAAGATAAATACTTATAAATGATACCGCGCATAATGTTAATAGGTATACATATAATCTTGCAATTCATAATTTCAGTCGAACAAATTGACCATGTGAAATCTTTAATCCGGTTCAAAGAATTTATGCGTTTTTTAACGAGAGCGAAAAGATGGCATTTGCGATCCTACGGACATTAAACTCACGCGCACGTGACGCGCGAATATAACGGCTGTAACACTCGTTATCGCGAATCCTGCGGTAACTTGCTCAAATAAAGGATCGTATCCGATGCACCGATGTCCATTGGACCTTTTGTTTGTTCGTATGTTACGGTTATGCTCAATCATTTCTTTGTTCTTTCGCGGTCTAACGCTTTCAGCCAACATTGTCGGCGAATACAATTGCTCCCGCGAATAGATATCGATGCAATTTGGACGACTTATGTTCGAAATCGCATGTATTCGCGGCCTAAAATTTGACAATGTGATCCATTGAGTATCCACTGTAATGATTCGCAAGCGTAATGTAAAACACAAATATCTATTTTCTATTAATCGATTTGAAACATAGGAAGGTTAATGATGACGATATAACTCAATCTCATTACTCGAATTTATTTGTCTATTAAAATTCTACGGATTTCACATCCAATTTAACACCGTTTCACCGAGATAATAATCGATTCTATAGACTATACATTTCTATTTGTCTATCGTTATTTAGATACTAATTAGGTGGTATGTATAATTAGAACTATGGAGCACGTGTAGCACGACGTCACGACGATTGCGCATAATAGATATTCGAAAGATATCCCGACAAATCGTTGTCACAATCTCGCTTTTAAATTAGACGAGACGCGAGATTCGAACGATAAGTTCACAAGATTTAATCTTTCCTTCGTCTTCTTGAAAAAGCGATCAACGATATACTCGTTAAATGTCTGGCTGCTAATGAATGAATATGACCATGAAAAGAACGAGCAAATAAACGTAAGACGGTAATGTAAATTTTGAAAACACGCAAAACTTTGTTTAATACAATGAATCTTTAGCACAATATTTCGTGATATTAAACAACGGATATTTTAAAGACAATTAAACGATCCGGCTTAAGACTATTTTGTTTAATCGTGTTATCGCGATATTTTATCACTTAGATATCTTTGGTTTCGTTGAAAGAAATTAAATACTCTTTTTTAATTTAACTCATTAATAATAATCATCGCGTAATAAACGTCGTAGACTCGGTTCGGAATTGTTTGGGTTCGCCTCGTTCCAGTCAGGGATTAAGAGCAGGAATTTCGAACTTGTTGTTCCTTGTACTTCATCGTAATTCGATTCCGACACGGCATTAAACAAAGCGCTTAATTACATCACATCCCTCATAGCACACCCGCGCAGTTGGACGTCAACCGCGTCGGGGAGGCTCAAGAAGGCGCGCGCATCGTTAGTTTCGTCCATGAAATATTCATTCGCGCTACCGACAAATATCGAGGGCGACTTTTCATTCTGCGGAAGGGCCGTAATTTTCGACCGGCCGATGAGTTATGTCCGGCGGTCTAATGAGCCACGCATAATGGAATAACTGATCCACCATGTTTTTTTTCTCTCCCGACCTTCCGGTCTTTTTTTTTTGTTTTTGTTTTTGTTTTGTTTTTTTGGTACACAGCCCTCGGCCACGAATTACTCCGTTGCTAACTAATGAACAAATCCTTCTGGGCGCTCTCTGCTCTCTCCGCGTGTCCTTCATCACACATTACGCGCATGACAGCTCGCAAAATTCTATTCCCCTTGGTTACTTACTCGAATGTCTCTTGAGATTAACTGATGTAATCTTGCTAAAATAAGCGCGTCGAGGGATTGGAATATTTTTTTAAGCTTGTAGGAAGTTAAAATTTAATAAAATATATTTATTAAATTATATCTGTATTGAGATATACAGTAAGGCTTGTTTGATTCGTTTGCTTGGCGTATTACATTAATTAGCATATAAATGTTACATAACTTTTTTTACAAATGTATAAAAGATGTGAAACATAACCGTTTCTCTCTCATGCTGCTTGAATCGGGTGAGGTGAGATATCTTTGAAGCGGACATAAGCGAATTGAAAAGTTATCCGAATCGATAAACCGTGATTTATTATTTTTTTCTTCTTTTTACTGAAACGCGCAACTCTTTCTCGATATGAATCACGCAACTCGCCGACGATCCGACAAGTACAGGGTGTGCTGTAAATTCAACAACTGGAGCAAAATAAAAACATACCCGGGTATAATTCGAGTATCGCCGGGCGTACACATCGGGCGTCTCACATAACGGGCATCTGCGGTGGAGACGAGAGGCGAGAGCATTCGAAACCGCAGAGCGCGATGAGGCCGAGATGAGATGGTAATGGAACGATTTCCACGGCATCGTCATCGACTCGCAAGGCCCCGAGAAAAATCGACTAATTCGAGCGGTCGAGGAGCGCGAGGTTTACGGCGTACCTTGTTCCGGCACCGAATAAAAGAACTGTGAGCGATGCAGGGAAAAAAGTCAGAGCAGCATCGAGCGAGCGAACAAGAGAGAGAAAAAGACAGAGAGAGAGAGAGAGAGAGAGAGAGAGAAACCGACTGACTCTGATCTCGCCTCTGGCAGTACTCAGCTTCCTATCTCCGTCCTTCTTATTTCTCAGGCGGCTTCTTTTCCCCTCTTTCTCTCCCGTTAACGATCTGAAATCAAGACCGGCTATTAAAGATTCTTCTCTTTTTTTCGATTATTATAACGCGACACGCCAGTATACGTCGTATAAACTAAATGCTATTATTTCCTGCTTCCTTCTTTCGCCTCATAGCCAGTTTTTTGCTCCGGCGAGGGAAAAGCAATCTTCGTAGATTATGCACGAGGGAAGGCGCGAGCGTCTCTGAAGGACGTCGTGGAAGGATTAGACTTGTTGGATGCGAGTACTCAACACGTCTATCCAATTATCCTTCTAGACTTATGGGATGAAATAAACAGATTAACACAGATACAGTACGTTTATGTTTACAGTTCGAGAGACTCGATAGTCTCAAGCGTCATATAATTAAAACCGGTCTAAGGAAAAGTGTTGATATTCTCTTTTTTTTTAGAGCAAAGAAAGCGGACAACTTTTTTACCAACTCCAATTCATGTAATATTAAAGTCGCATCTCTTTCAAACGTATTTTATATCTTGAATGCTGAAAAATATTCCAGAAAAGTTGCGGAGGATACAACATATATAATGTACACAGGTTACACACACTCTGAGCTTTAAACCGTACATATGTTTACTCGAAAGCACGTTTTTAAATGATAATTTACAGCGTTATAAAGTTATAATTTTGTAATATGGCAGGAAACATTTTAATAGATAATACACATATAACGTTGATGAAGAAAATTTTGTTTCTTGAAAATTTTGAAAATTGTAACTTTACGCTGGCTGACTCAATTCACCAACCATGTTTTTACATAGTTTACACAAGAGAATTCATGTAGATGACACAGCAACATCGATTTTTATTTACGCCACTAATCCGGCTTGTAAAGCAGCGCTTAATGGATAACAACATTCTTAAACATTGACATTACAAACATTAACTTTATCATTAATTAAAATATCGTAAATTTAAAAAATTAAATGACGTTATATATTTACTTTATTTATTTATTATTCTGATGATTACTGCCAGGATTTCAAATAGAGATATTTTTAAAAACACGTATAAGAAATTTTAAAAAATGTCTTAATGTCTCTTTGGATTTGTCATCGCGAGAAAAGAGCATCGTTCGTAAAGAAACGATAATAAATCGATAAATTGTTTGCGCAATATGAGAGGCGCAAGAGATAAAGCAATAAGGAATTAAAGAAAAAGTAAAAAAGGAATAAAAAGTTCAAGCGACTTACAAAAGACTATTACTGATCCCACTCAGAACTTAAAGTCTCGTCATGGTTAAATCCGATTATTCGTACTTCCTCCTTTTGAAGTACGACCCTAAAGAGCCGGGTTACGGCCCCAGCTGATCCATAGGATTTTCGTAACGCTTCGCGAAAAGTCAACTATCTGGCGAATGAAATCTGCGATGTCTAGGATATCGTTTATTGAGAAACATTGACTTCTTTAATTAGATACATAGTAATTATTTCTCTCTTCTTCTCTTTATCTTTATAATAATTACTCAAATGGATTTAATATCAAATATTTGTAAGCTACGAAAGAGAATACAATGCGCAATGCTACAATATAAATTAAATTTTACTAGGTATAAAAAATTATTTTACTTTACAACGCGCGAGGATTGTCGCTTTGTTCGTCGCTTAGAAAATTCTATAACAATAATTGCTAATAATAATATTTATATGAAAACGATGACAATAATAATATGATAACAACAGTAACAATTATTAATAATTATATTTTTTTACAATGACAAAAATAATATTTTACGTACAAATTACTCGCGACGCTCAGGATATTTCATTCTTTTTTTTTTTTGTTTGTCATGCTCCACGATCATTATACGAATCTACTCGCCGCGGCCAAATCCAATTATTTGTTCCAGCCGATGGAGCCTTTTTTAAGGATCGCCGATCGAGACGCGATCGGACGATCTTGCTCTGTAGCTCGTTTCTCTTTCTCTCCCTCATTCCACCCTTCCCTCTTCCTTCCTCCCTCACGTCCTTTCTCTCCGCGCGACGACAAACGACTTCGTGCCCGAAGCCAAACTCGATTACTCCTTGCTAGGTTGGTTCCTTGAGGTATCCGTCCCGAGAGACTCATTACGAGGCGACTTCGAGTTCTGAATAACTCGAGCGAGAAATTTTACTGTCTTCGCGCTTTCGTCAACGAGGTATCGAGAGCGATAATCCATCACGAGCCTAAATCGTATTAATTAAGCGCGGCGCTGAGTCTCTCCGTAGCGCATCGTAACCATATGTCGTCTTTAATCGCTCGAGGCGTCCTTCATTTGTAATTCAACGTTTCGCTGGATTATTCGCGTTACTTTAGCTCGTAATGAGCCGCGGTACAGTTTTAATGCGCAATTCGAATTTATAATTTAATTTGTAATTTAATTCGCGCCTTAGTTTGTCTTCATTGGAGTTAGCCTGGTGTTTCCTGAAGCGCCAGCGTCGAACGCAATGGCACGCCGCTAATCGTATAATGCATTTTTAACGCACGCGATCGAACTGTATAATTTTGCTTCTAATTTCATTCGTGAACTCGTGATCGTCCCACTTTACTCTTGTTACCTTTAGTTTCTTTCGAATTTAATATAATATATGCATTTACACTGAAATTACATGTATTATTTTTACGCTAATGTCGTTCAGTATATTAATGTTTTAGCGCTGAGAATGTGTGATATATGCATGTAAGAATGCTGATCGTATCCATTATTATGCAGCAAAATACTCTCTCCTTTCAATCTTTCTTTCAGGGAACTTAACTTTCACAGTTTGAACGAGAGAGCTTATCTATATATGCGTATTGTCATTTAAAATTTTTCTTTAGTCAGAGAAATTTTAAAGCGCGATGAAAGGGAGAGAGAGAGAGAGAGAGAGAGGAAACTTTATTTCCAATCAATGCACCATGCGATTTATGCATAGGAGGCTTTCACGATTATTTCGCTTGAATGAGGCGTTCTATATAACTAATCGACGACTAGTGAAATGCAGTCAAAACAAAATCATTGGCGAATTCAACGGGAAATAAAATGAAAAGCAGCGTGCACCCCCGAGAATTGAATCCGGGATATTCCATGATGTCTCGCCGAAAGGCCATAATTCTGTCTATCGATCTTTGATAAAAAGCGTCCAGCGCAGGTGGAAGGGGCACGAGAGGGGTGCAGCGAGAGAGGAGGGGAGGGGGGGAAGGAAGGGGAAGAGATAGGACATAGATATTAGCCGGATGTCATGGAATTGTTGGGAATCACGCGCGCCCGCGCTCTGTAAAATATCGCTGCAAATTGGAACTGGCACACAATGAGGTATGGTTTAACAATGCATTTGATTTGAATCGAAACGTCATGAAAATAATCACATCGCAGCGAGACCACTCGAATTAATAGCCAGTATCTCTCCGGCGCGTCCCTCTCTCTCTCTCTCTCTCTATTTCTCTCTCTCTTTCCGAGTCCTTGTTATCACCGTCGTATCCGACGACGACGACGACGACGACGACGACGACGACAAATTTATCGGAAGTACTCGCGCGGAATACGTAGAGGCATCGAGGTGGCCCACGCATGCCTCGGCTGCTTTGTTCCGCGAAGGCAAACACTGAGAAGATGAAGTGTTCATCACCGGGACGATTTATTTTACGCGCCGCCGCGGAAAATGACTGACGCGCGCGGATCCGCGGATTCCGATCTTTCCATTCTTCCGGATTTCGCGCGAATCATCGGAACGGAATGTATTCGGGCATTTCCAGTAAGTGTATGTGTGTGTGTGTGTGTGTGTCTCATGTTTTTTTCCATTCAGTTCATATCTACGCGAGTTGAGCTTGCATAGCCGGAAATTATTGTAAAATTTTTATCCTCCGATTCAACTGAACACCGAAAAAGCGAATAAATTGCAATATGAATATTTTTGCAATATTATACATTTTTACAATATTGATATTAATATTAATATCATAATATTATGACGCTGTGAGATATCATAATGACATTCAATATGTCATCTGTTCAAATTAATTATTAAAAATTGAAATATTTATTTTATTTATTTTTCTGGATTTTTTGAGGAAATAAAAGTTTTACAATCTTCAACTCATTTATAATGACTCAAACAAGTCATTATAAAAGTGCTAAATATAAAGATATAACATGCTTATAAAAAATGGGATTATATATGTTTTTCTTCTCGATAAAAATATATACTAAAATATTATATATAATTATATTTCAATTTTAATAAATTTATATTATTTATATTATTCATTATATGTATAGAGTAAAATCTGTATCCACTTGCTTAACTAAAAAATGCAAGAACTAAATAACACAATAGGTATTTATTATTCCAAATAATTAATGTAGGAGAACATATTAAATATGATGTAAATATAATAACATTAATTTTTAATTACATCTCATATATTTTTACCGTTTAATTGGATATATTATAAAAATACGTAATAATAATTTTAAATTCATACATTAAGCGAGAGCTAAACTAAAAGATAATCATTATTTCCGGAGTAAATGCGATCGGATTTTTATGCGAATTTGAAATTACGCGATAAATTACTCTTTTCAGGAAAGTTGATGTTAAATTATGTAAGAGTTCTAAATTATTATATAATATTTTTAGGAACATATTCCTCACATAAAATGCAAACAGACATATATATATATCATTATGCAACCGCGTATAGAGTGTCTCAATTTCACTATCTTTCCTTTTAATGATAAGTTCTTTGATAAATTTGTAGTACTTCCTAGTAGCAAAAAATGAAGTTGATGGAAGGCCGTCATTAATCTTAACTTTTTAATTTTCCATGTTAAATATCTTAGCAATTAAACTTCAAATTAAATTTCTTGGCAATTAACACGTAAACGAGTTTTTGTCGTTCATTTACGTTCTTGAAGCTTATGATCATTTTATTTTTAATGTTGAATGTGTCCTTAATAGGCCATCCATCAAATTGTCGCTAAGAAAAATTCGGTTGTTCGCCAAGGAGTCTGTTATTAGAAGAAAGTATAAAAGATATTAGATCTAAATCTTATATAATAATGAAGACATTAGTAATAATACTAATAGTATATCATGATCATATAAAACGTCAATTATGACGAAGTTCAAGTATTAACGACAACGATACTCTTATATTGCCATTACTAAAATATTTACAGACATTGTTGCTCTAAAAATTATAGCGTTAATAAACGCAATAAAATCTCTGTAGTACACATCAAATACGTTTTTTCGGTTTCGGAAAAATTAAGTTCTTGTCGATAATTCCGTTATTGCTGGATAGCATTGATATTTACGGCAAAAGTTTTCTCTTAGACTTTCCTGTACAGGTCCGATAAAGTTTTTTTTTTATTAAGTGCAGTGTTGTATCGCGCGACAAGAGGAATCGTGGCGTTTATTAAATAATAGCGGCCAATTCGGCGACAAAGAATACTCGGTCGATCTGCACACATTAACACGCTTCAGATTGAAGGTCCTAAGAAGATTAGGAGTTCAAGGATTAAAAGGATTAAGAGCTTGATGTCGGACGTTATTTTGAAGCGGCAACGCGCTATATCCTCAGTTAAATGCAATTTAAGAACGTTGAAACGTTGCCCTTTTATGCAGATCGGAATAATATTTTAATATCCCGGCTACATAACTTTTTTGCCCTTCTCTGGACGCATTAAACCTCTAAGTAATTAATGGCAGACAAATGAATGCTAAAAATTAATATTATCTGAAACTATTGGGTAATATTTCTATCACATAGATTCATGTATGTACAGATGTATGTATGTACACTTAAATATTGTATTTTAAATAAGCGTTTGTAGATTGAAGCGTTATGATACTCATAATTTATAACCCAAGAGATAATATTTAAAAATAATATTTTATAATTCGACAATTGAATGATTGCGTTTTATAATTCGTTAGTCAATAAAAACGCACACACACACTCTAGCAATATATTTTGATTTATATTACTTTATAAAAGTAATAAGTAATAAAACTTTATAAAAGTAAATATATATTTTGTTACATTATATATGTAAATATCGCGAATGATTATTCCTATTACATATTAATTTTAGTGTGCATGACAATAAAATTGGACTCGTTTACATTTAATATACTGCATACATATGCGTACATATAAGAATTTTACAAAGTTTTTATTTAGAAGGGAACTGAGAAAGTCTATTACATTAAGAACATATTTGTCGTCTAAATATATACATGCCTTAACAGATAATACTTGCGATAAGCAAGTTAATACAAGCTATTAAAAAAATTTCAAAATTTGTGAAATTATTTTTATATTTTTCTGTATAAAATTTACCTTTTACAACCTAAGTTCATATTACTCTCAATATTTTTGTTACGAATTCTATGATATTATTTTCGCAAGAAACTCGGTTACAACCAAATTAGTTTTTACGTATAGCAAAAACGTGCGACATACCACTTTCGACGGCAGTTTCTGTGCTATCTAACAAGAAAATTAATCCCGACACTCCCGCAATCTCCGGCGCGCGTACGCCGAATTATCTGGGATCGGGGATGAGGCTCGTGAATTATTTAAAAAGTCGATAACATCGAGAGAGGCGCGGGCAGGTTTCGCATTCGGGACGAGACTCGCGTGTTTTTCTCCTGGCGTACGAAACGTTTCATGTCGCTCCAAAAACACGAGCGAGCGCACGCCCGCGTATCGTAAAAAAGGGAGAAAGAGAAAATGACAAAATTCTTTTTTTTTAGCGACCCATACTATTTCATTAGACCGCCACCAACCCTTTCTTTCTCCCTTCCCCTCCCCCCCTCCCCCCCCCCTCTCTCTCTCTCTCTCTCTCTCTCTCTCTCTCTCTCTCTCTCAACCGCCTGGTTTTTATTGGCAACGGGCCATGAATATAAAATTACGTCGATGGGGTACATTTAGCTCTTTGCCAGGCTCCGCTAATTTACCTCATGACGAAGTTCCACTCCCGCCAAGCACTCTCGATGCGCGGGTGTTCATTCCGTTTGTCTCGCCGCACCCTTTAAATGGCCTCTTACTAAATTTTAGACATTCCATCGGAGAATAAATTTCGGAGTTACAAAGCGCGAGATGTAAATGCCTATAGATAGATAACATTTACGTGACTATTCGAGCGAAGCTATTAAAAATTTTAATTATTTATGAACTACATAATAGCAATGTCTTTCTCGTTCTTCGTATGAACGGATATATATAAAAGAAACACGAAATCTATGAGTAATTATCTATTATTATATAATGAAATATGCATGTCACTTTAGTAATTTTAGCACTCAAATTTCCTTTATTATCTTCGCGATGAATGAGAAATATATCTTTGAATATATTAAAGTGATATAATATATTCTTGCATACAACAAATGGAGTATTGCAAATAGATATGGAATGTGACGCAGAGAAATGCATCCCCAAAATGTGTAACAAAAACATGTTTAGTCCCAGCATTCAATTTTACGTACATTCTTTTCTCCTGACATCGACAGCTGTATCTATCTGGATTATTATTCTGCCACGGTGTTTATGCAGGTCGTCACGCTTTATCTCTCACCGCCCCGTTTGTTTTTTTCCAAGTTCTGACTTTCCTGTAACAGTTGCATCCAGTCATCAGGTCTCACCGGCGTGATTATTATCATACCGTTCTCTTTGTTAGAACGCCGAGGCCGGCGCAATTCAAATAAATCAAGAAACTCGTTGCTCCTCAATCGCATCGCCAACTTTAGTTACTTGTTTTTCGTTATCAGGCTCTTTGATTACGTACCAACTCGATATGAATTATTTTCAGATACTTTTTTTTTTTTTTTAAGTCAATTACTTATTCTTCCGACTACAAGTTCGCGTGCAGGGCTTTCTTGAAGGATTAATATTGAAAATTAACGAATAATAAAGTATGGAATTACTAGTTGCATCTTATTTGCATTTCTATTATGTCTGTCACTTTTGGCGGAAAGTTTGGATTCTAAAAAAGTTGACGATGCGAGATTAATTATCTTGAAGAACGCACGCGCGATATTAAAAGCGCTTCCGTGTCTTAAATATTCCCTCTTCTCGCGCGAACGACGCCAACGAGAGAAAAGTTCATTACGCATTCGTGAATATATCTCTCATTGTGCCGAAACAATGGCCGAGGACGGTAACAAAGGATGAGCGCGAGAGAAAAAGTCGGAAAGAGGAAGTCCGAACGCGTTGAAATATAATAATCCCGGGTCGGTTAGGATAACGCAACTTTGTAACAATTTACCTCTCCCATGGTCCTCCCTGATTAACAAAATAATGTCCACGATGGAGAGTTTAAAGGTCGCGATATAGAGTTGTGTCCGGTTATCGGGCAATCTCGTAAACATCGCCCCCAAGGAGCCACTGCCATAATAGAAATAAATGCGAACTATATCGTTGGGAAAATATTTGCGCACCAGTCGCGGTACTGCGTTCCAATGTAACCAATTTCAACATGAATTTGATTATGAGAATGCCTTTCTCTCTCTCTCTCTCGCTCTCGCACGCGTACCATTCGCCAGTAATTATTTCGTTTTGCACGCTCCGCAAGTGATTAAGCCACACTTTCTCCCGCTGCGTTGAATTGGATTGTTCCGTAGTAATGGATCATTTTAGTTTGACAGGAGAATTAATCACGATTAATTCTTTAATGTTGGAAGTAATCAAAATATTTCGCGGCCATTGAAAATGTCTACATTTAACGAGAAGTCTAATTAATAAAAGTAAATCCCGCTTGGATTATATGCTAATGTACAGATAATATCAAAAGTATATTTATGAACAGATTCCGTGTAATGATATCATTATTCACGAACATTATATACACACGCGACTAATTTTTTAAATAACTTTCTAATGGAATTGGTTCTTTTTAATTTTCTAATGGAATGCGATTAATTTTTCAAACATTTTTCCAATGGAGAATAATTCTGCGTATATTTCAAATATGAGATTTTAATATCTATTTTATATTTCTGTATTTAAATTATTCAGAAAATAAAATCCAGGCGAATTGTGTATTGAATAAAGTAATAGATAAATAAAATGGTTGTGCAACGATTCAGTGCATTAAGGCGCGAAGGATGTAAAATGTATTAAATTTTTCTAAATCACATTTTTTTTTACATAATAATGTATAAATAAACGATAAGTTCAGTCGATAAGTTTACGTAACTCGATCGACGTCTTCGATCAAATGAGGAATTTTTAAGAAACGTTTCGCACAGCTTCCTCAACTTTTCCGCGTAATCTCCATAATCCGAAATCCAGACAGTACTGATTCGCTCATCTACGCACACGCGTACATGCAGGTGCACGCGTGTACATACGCCGTACGCTCGGTTTCCTTACGAAGCTCCCAGCACACATCCGCTCGACGTATTCTCAGTCACGGTCCTGATTAGCCTAATAGAAAACACAAACACGGCCTTAATGTATACCATCGATATATCATCCGCACATCCGCACGTCTCTGAAATCTCGGCGCTTGCGGTGGGAAAAAAGAAAGAGAAAGAACGAAAACTGGGTTAATGCGAAATAATACGAATCTTTTTATGCGCGTTTTCGCATTTTTTTTATGTATATTGCCGAAAAATGGGGAGACCTTTTCCGAAGGAAGAAAAATATTGGCATAAAGGATTTTTTTCTCTCCCTTTCGGAAGGCCAGGTATTTTTCCTTCGTACAGAAACATAAACAGCGTCGCTCATAAACCGAGATTACTGAGTGAAATGCTGTAGAATAATAATGACGCAATTTTCTGAGTAACTTGGATTTTTTTTTTATTCACTTTCTCAATTAATTTTGCACGAAATACGCCGTGCCGTGATTTTTGCAGAGCGAAAGGGGAGATTAAGAGGGCAAAAACTGAAAAATGGCATATAGAGGCTGATTCACTTTGCGCGCATACGAGCTATAGAGTGGCATTCTCCGTCGAAAATTGAAGCAAGTTTTCTCTCTATCAAAATTTAATTGCGTGCCATTTTTTTCCAGAATTTTCAAAAATTTAGCGTTACGATATATTACTAAACCGCAAATCTTTTTAAGTTACTGTGAAAATAAGTATTTTACATTAACTAATATAAGATTTCGTTTTCTATCTCTAAATCTTTACATTTGTAAAGATCTAATATAATTCTGTAATGATTTAAAAGTAATTTTATTCGTGGCCGAAAAAATATTTCTATTATAAAATATTATTTCCATAATAATTTGTCTTAATCCTTTGTATTTTTCCTAGTTATCGCATAACCCTGTAAGTTTGCAGATATTTATCGATTTTATAATAGTAAACAATGGGAAAAATCTCTGAAGCGCACAGAAATTTATGAGCATTTTAAAAAATTATAAAGAGAGGTGGAAAAAGTTTATTTGTGCATTACGTGATGAGTAGAGTAATTTCTATTTAAAAAGATACATATTTCAATAAAATGCGTACGAAATTATACATTTTAAGAATTACGTGGACATTTCTCTACATACATTAAAAGCAAAAGAATTAATTTAACAATTATAATTATGTTACACTATCCGCGCGAATATAGTTTCGATTTATCTTAGCTATCGGTTAAGATGAATATATATGCGGAAGACTATTATTGCTTCCAGATATAGATTCGATTTCTAATACAAAGGAGGTTACGACGCAAGTTGCATCGCAGCCGGATAGCTTTCGGTTATCTGCATTTCCCGCAATCTCTTGATCAGACAATGGCGTAACTAAAACTCTGAGATTTAGGCAAGGTTTATTAACGGATCCTATTTATTACTTTCATTATCATATTAAATCCAAGTTCTCGTACGTAATTCCATATGTATTTCTGTATTCCTAGACAACATATTTTTGGAAAATTTTACGTCTGATATCTCGCACACGTAACGAACATTATTCGTCAATGTTTAAAGATTAGCGATAATACTATGGTTATTTTTTGTTACATTTTTTTATTTACAATATTTTCATATAATTAATTTTTAAAAAAATAAAATATAGAAGGATATTATTATATAAGTCGACTTTTTGAGGCAACTACGTGATTTTCATTTCTGAGTCGTCCCTTAATAAACTCATTCATGATTCTGCGTGCTTTGCATAGTCTAGCTATGACTAAAGTAACTACTCTTTTGCAATCGGAACATATGTATATACTTGCGAGGCGATCGCGCGCGATTACTTATATGCGCGGCAACGTGGAACATGTCTTTCTGTCTCTCTCTTTTTCTTTCTTTCTCTTTCACGAAACTCCGAAAATGTAACCGCGAAAATTTACAGCGGCTCGCCCGGAAAATCCCTGCGATTGCGGCGCGCCTTAAATTTCGCGGACAAGGTAGCCGGGATATTCCAGTCCTTGGATAGAATTCGACGACGTGTTTTCCAGCACTCTTCGGAAATTGCACAGCGTAAGTATTTTACATCGGGCGTCGTTTGCGATGTAACCGGAGCCAATTCGATCGCCGCGGCGCCGACTTTCGCAATTTATGCCGAATTTATTATATTTCCGAACGTGTTCGTCCGTTCGCGAAGAGAGGCGTCCGTCTGATCGATCCACGTGGATCTTCCCGCATCTTCGCGCATCTCGAATATCGATACATCTCGCGATAAATCGTCTAACGTGTAGATGTACCTGTGCACTTGTCGCGCGGAAAAGCCGGCGCTGAAAACTCCGACCGGGAAACTGCGCGCGCGCGTGTCTCGTCGCGCCGGCGGACATTCGTAAATTTCATAAGAGTTTTATGAGGGCGAAAATTTCGCGTGCAAAGTACGGCTGTGCAGTAAACCGCGTTTCTGCGTTGCAGCCAAGCTTTATCTGTAGGCGGCCGCGCGTCGCGAAAACTCGCGAAAAGCTCTCGGGTTGACTTTAATGAGTACAAAGGATGACGGTTTTGCTGGCCCAACAAAACGCAGCGTTTTTGTCAGACCTTTTTTACATGAAACCATAGGAATAAGAATTTAGCGATATTACGAGCTATCCGTGCCTCTTTATACTGTCTGTTTTTTATTTTGTTTTAATCAGCTCGTCGCGTTAAAGAAGAACTGACGTAAAACTTGCAAAACGAGATGGAACTTTCAACATTAAATCGATTATTGCACAAATATTTATATAACAATAATATCTATGGATATATGTATGTTTCTACGTTTTATTACTTGATATTTTTTAAGAAAAAATTGACTAAACAGAAAAAAAAAATTCTTAAGAGCTCTTAAGATGCTGTGATGAACACATTATGTACGTTGACAAAATTGAAAGTTTGGTAGATAAATGTGTGTCACGTGACCCTAATACATTTTCTTATCATATTTTCGTACCACCTTCGCGTTCTCTTCAGCTTTTCAATCATCATATTAAACCTCTAGGCGCCAATCTTCTCAATTGCGAACATTGTTTTTGATGCCACTGTTACGTACCATTATTGAAATATATTCCGTTGTCTTAAATATTTTCTCAAAGAAAGAATGATCTAATATACCATTAAAAGTTACACGAATACGTCTAATAATTGTTCGGTTATTGTCTCAATAACTTTAGAAACAAGAATATTTTAAGGATACTTCTTTCTCTCGTCGATTTGTATATTTTAAGAAGTGTTGAGAAGTAAGGGAGGATATTAAGCCCGGCATGAAATGAAAAACGCGTCGCTCCAGAAACAGCGGTTTTCTTTATCTCTAATACGAATGTTGTCGCGACCTTTGAGAGCTTATGTCAGACAGGAAGAACTCGACGCATCTCTCTCCGCTTGTCTCCTTGCGCTCTTAGACTAATAAAGACGCGTACACAAGTCGCGCAGGAAATGAAACTACCGGCAAGAGTGGCGGAGATAGCTCGTCTACAGGATTTCTCATTGTTTTTAGGAGACTCGCGGGAGAGGTTGAGGGTGACATTATTATGACGTGTACGCGATGAGCGGCAGCTTCTTTATTAAAATTTAATAAATAATGCCGCCGCCACGCCGAGGAGGAACGAGGGCTATTAGGATAAGTTTTTAAGCCACTTGTCCCCGCGACCGATAAATCATCCCTTGCGCTATTTATGCTAAGAAGCCGGCGTGCCGGTAGAATGGTAAATGATGAAGATGGATCAAGATTGCTATTGTGCGTGTCGCACGCTCCGTTTCTTTGTCGCGCGTCGCGCTGTAAACAGGATTTTATTGGGAAGTCGCGCCAGGTTTATTCTTACTTCTTGCTTTAATGCTCCGAAGAGCTGCGTGAGAGACAAATGGTTGCAGGCATAGACGTGTCGTAAAGTATATTGTGACATGGGATAAGTTAGGAGACGTTGAGTATCATTTCTCAAGCCAATTCTATAATCTTGTATCCAATAAAATTACATGAGTTGACATTAATAATGGTGGTAGAAAGTAATATTTTTCGAATTTGGAAACTCATTCTCGAGATTATGTAAACACGACTATATCCGTGTTTTTTTTATTACTTTATGTACTTCACTTTATTACTTTGTAATTCTCAAAAATATATAACTCTTTTCTTTTCACCTCAAGAGCAAAAATGTAATGACAAAATTTATTGTTTTAATATATTTTATTTAAGATTTATCCTTGCAATGAATATACGTTTTTCTTTCTTGTATTTTATTTTTACGCCAAAAATACTGATATTGTAGCATGCTTTAAAATCTTAAGTATATAGGAAAAATAATTTGATTAAAAGTTAGAAAGAGCTTTGATATAATAACATGAAAATACGCCCGCACGTCTTTCTTGCGTTTTACGCAAACATACTTGTTAAAGAATTTTATTTTGCATTTATCAAAAAAGCGATAATTTACTTAGCTTCGTATATATTTTTATTTATATCTTTTCTATTTATTTATTTTACTGTTTTTCTATTTTATATATAGTAATTGAGTAAAGTAATTAATTCTTGTGAAGTAGTTATATATTAAATGGTTAATTAAAAATATAGCACGCGCGTACATGTAATGACGAATAAATTTTATACGAAATCTAAAGTAATAAAAATAATAAAACGTATATGATGGATAATTAATAAAAGTAACAAGAATAACAGAAATTTTGATGAAAAAAACTAAAATGCTCTACATATTCAAATTAACGTTTTACATTTACCGACAATACCATCCATCTATATTGAAAAAAAGAATAAATTACAAACAGATATAGGTCGTTAGGTACGCAAACAATATTTTTGTCGTTCCAGAGGATTATTAAAAAAACACTCGTTTAAAATGCTTAAAACGCTTTATTACAAATTTTAATTGTACTGCTTCTGTTTGTTGTCCTTTTAATTTAACTGCCGACGTGTCGACGTTACTTTGTCTGGGGAAGAATTAATCCGAATCGGCCAAACCCTCCGCCTTTTTCTCGAGGGCGCCGCAATGCAAATGGAAAATACGGCTAAGGTCGTGCCGCATTATAATTCAATCTCTACGGCTTCCCGCCTCGCGGCAATAAATATTCGCGTTCAGCGAAAACTCGTGTTAACGCGGATAAGTAAATCAGCGTCGCGAGGCGTGCACACGTGGTCCTGGACCCGTCATCGCCGTCGTTGCCCCTCGTTGTCGAATTGTAAATTGCGAATTGCAATTGTCGAATTGTTGCTCGATATTTCGCGCCTCTTTCCCATTACATTCCCCCGAGGAAGGAACCGCGCTCGTACCGTTTATCCGCCAATAGTTAATTCATATCGAACGATTGATTGCCATTAATGTGGCCGTATCTATCTCGCAATCCTGATTGTTGGCATCATTGTTCGTTTAATTGTCAAATACACGATTCATTCTATAATAATAAATGTCAATTTATTTCATACGCGCGCACGCTGTCAGATAATTTTTCGTTACCGTTCATTAATTGTCAAAACGATTTATTTATTATACTCAGCTAATCTTTATTGATTGTTTCACCGCGCGCCGGAAACGTTTGCAACATGCGAAACGCGCATATGCATATTTAAAATTGACAGATCATATGCAACGCATTCTGTGAATATCTATGTAACAACGATTGTGAGAGATACCGACATTCACGATCGTATGAAATCGAAAATATTTCCAGTACAATACAATGCAATTTAGCATTGCAATTTACAAAAAATATTGTATAATATAAAATAAAAATATAATATAAAAAAATAAAATATATAATATGTAGAAGATTGATAATAAATTGAAAAACAAATTGCTTAAACAAATTTGCTTTTGTGGCAACGCGCACAACAGATTGGAGAAATGAAAGAGAAGACGTTGAAAAATTCAACTATCGCAAGTCAAATTATTCCGATGCTGATTGGGAAAACTAAATAGAATAAAAAGTTGATGTAATTTTGTTCGAAATAATACGCGTGCGTGCACGGTAAAAATTAATCTGTTCATTTATCTAGAAATAAATTTCTATAGAAATCTATAGAAAAATTTTCCATGGAAAAATTTTGTGATTCGAACAAGCGTAAAATTTCCTCTATTAGCGTAAAAGCCCGAGCTACGACTGCAGCAGCTTTATTACCTATATCGAATCTGGATACATTAATTACCGTTCGCTTTCAGCTCGGATTACTTTTTGCTCTCAGTTTGGTCTCAGAAAAGCGGATGTAACACCGGCTACTATGAAGTCATTCATGCCAAGTGGAATGTAAACGACACGCGAAAAGAAAAAGGCGCATTCCTCAAGTGCAGACTGCATTCAGCCGGTTGAATGAAATTAATGCGTTTCCGTGGCCAGTCGGCGACGTCTCCCCGACCATCTTTCGGGAGAAATACCATTCCGCAGAAGTGATATAAATCAATGCTATGGTATACAACGATATATCGATGTAACGTGTCTCTCAGAATGCATTGATTATCATGCGAAAGAACTTTTTATTAAAATTCCAACATTAAAAAAAAAATACATTAACTTTTTTGGAACAATATTAAATGCAAAAAATAAATTAACCTTTTTCGAACAAAACGCATTCTTTGCGTAATTTAAAAATATCTTTCTCTTTTAATATCTCTTATAAAATTAACTCAAGTCTGTGTGCGACGCGAATGAAACAGAAATGTATCTTCCGTTAAACAAAAACAATAAAAATTATAATAAAAGATTTAATATTTCCCCGAAGAATGCAAAAAACACGCCTGCTATACTAGTTTATTCAGATACCACCTGTACTTTTCGCATCGCGCAACTTTCGGAAACCGCCGTGCGACTTTGCTGAAAATTTCAATCGCGAAATTTATTTTCTCGAGGAAAGTTATCCAGCATATATGCAACATCGATAGATTACGCCCGTATGCGCAAGGAACATACAATGGAGTCTGTGCGCCAAATCTTTTCGATCGTTCACACGGAATTTCTACTCGACGATCGCGGTGATCCTGGATTATGGAGCGAACGCGGACAATCGCGAGCGAAAACTTCGGCAATTCTCCGGCTAGAATTTTTGGCACGCGCGACACAAATGTACGGGGTGTATCAGTCAACACTTGGATATAGCGCAACTTGGCAATATAATGTATCTCCAATCATGACTAAAATACTATTGTTTCGTAAGTGGGAAAATATATATGTATACTATGATTTAAAAAATAAATTATATAATATAATATAAGAATAAAATAATATAATAATAATTAAAATGCGTTGTGCAAATAAAATAACTTGCAAATTTATTTCATATAACTTCAAATATTTTATATAACAGCTATAATTATAATAATATGATAATACATTTTCAATTATTTTTATGCTTATTAGTTTCAGTGAAATATTCGCGGATATTTTTAAATTACATGTAGGACCATACGATAGGGAAACAACATATTAGAAAGAAAAGTCAAGAAATATAAATATGAGAAAAATTTTTTATGTCGATGATCAGGATTTAAGACTAAACACTAATAATTAAAAATTTATTATAATAATAATTTGAGATAACTAATAAAAATACAACATACTATATAAAATTTATATGCAATGTTAATATTAATTATATAATATTCTAAAGATGAAAGCTGAAAAATTGCAATGCACAGTAATTGTAATCTTAACATTTAATGAAACGTTTTAAAACGTGTTATAACGAAGCAAGAAGGACGATCTTCATGCAAAGACACGCTCGCAAAATAATGGCTAACAGAAGATTCGCTCTTCGCATTAAATGAGACACCCTATATCTGTGTGTGTCGCGCCAAACGGAGAGCCGAAAAGTAGCGCGAGAAAATCGAAGGGAATGATACGTAAGGAAACGGAAGGGGCTCCGTCGGAAGTGGATGAATTGGCTCAAAGGCGATATGGCCTGAAAGCCTCAAAGAAGAGGATCCGGCACTCAGGGCGACATAGATTATTCATGTAATTCTGCACTCACTTTGCCTCGCGATCGATCAGTCACGGAACGATGCTCATCTGAATAATGAAATTCGAGGATTCCTTGCGCCGATGACGCGACGGGACCCGCTGAGATTTTCGAGTTCTCGAAACGCGAACGGATCCGCTCCCGAATCTACGAACCGAAATCTCGGGGATCTGAAATTTAAAGATCTCGAGAAAGGCTCTCCCAATTGTAAATTAATTTCGACGAAAGCATCAGATTGAAAGTACGAATGAAAGAATGCATCTGCAAATATTTTTCACTGTGATTACTTTTATTATTCATTATCGCCAGAACGTTGAATTCTTTATATTGCCAAGTTACTCTCTTTTTACTATTAATCTTATCTCTCTCTCTCTCTCTCTACAAAATTATTAAACAGGATGATACTCCACATGTATGTTCTCTTGGTAATTTTGAAAATCTTGCGAGACTAAAATTTAGTACAATCTTTTGTATACAGATTGTAAGTAGAATTATTAAAGTTATTTAATGCACACACATATTACTAAAATACAATACAAACTTTAGATCGCTTTAATATTGTGTGTATTGGTAAATGAAATTGGTAAATTAATTAAAAGCATTTTACATTAACAATTAATGTAAAATTAAACCAGTTATAGATTGTTTTCACTAAAATAGAGTTAAATCAAGTAATAATTTTCTGTTCATATATATTGCTTCTTAATTATCTTTTCAATTTATAGCCGCTAGATGAGGCGTGTTTTCACTTGAGATTGATATACAACGGGGGGGGAGAATCGGGGAGAGGGATGGAAAGGGGGAGTCTACTCTAATACCGCGAGATCCTCACTTTTCTCGAAGCGCGATGGCGAAAGTTTGACCTTCTTACCAATTTTAGCAATCTTGTGCAGTGAGAAATGATACAGCGACGTCGAGAGACGCACAAATACACGGTACCGCTGTTTCGCCGATGGGACAGCTCCATCCGTATATATATATATATTCCGTGTCTGTACCCACCCTCGTTGTCCTCTGCAGTCTAAATTAAGTTTACCGTACTTTGATGTTGTACCTTAACAAGGTTCCGGGGCGCCGCTTTTGTTGCTAGTGTCTGCACGATCGCATTCCTCGGCAGCTTGCGCCCCCCCGCCCCCCCCGCCCCCTCCTCACCCCCCCGTTTGAAAAACTTTTCCTTGAACCGTTTCAGCTGACAAAGGGAATTCTGTAGGGCGTTGAACGAGAAAAATCGACGTATGCGGCGATTGATCGGCCGATAATCAGTCGTGTCCCGATGTGATTCTCGTCGTAGCGGCGAATGCCGGTGTGATAAATTGTTTTCGCTCGAGGCGAAAATTAAAGGTACCTATGTACGAGATCAGCGAAAATTAACAATCGAATATGTTTCGCGAGTTTTGCGAGTTTCGCAATATATACCGCGGATTATAACTTTTAATCTCTTTCTAGTTTTATTTAAAAACGCGGTACGATTTTTCGAGTTTATGTCGATGCCGTAAGCGTCAAATGCAAAACAGGAGCTTTAATGAATCATCCATCCAACCTATCGAAAAACCTGTTGTTTCAGCGTGCTAATTCAGGCATCGTAAATGAACTTAATATGCTATAAACCGAAAACAAAACGATCAATCAATATCGGCTGTACTTTCCGCTATTTTTACAATTACTTCTAAAATTAGATTCTTTACATTACTCTTAATAATGTGTTCATTTTACATCACGCTTAAATGTGTTGTATAAAAGCGGGTTATGTGGAAAACATAGTTTACAATTCTGTATTTTTGTATCGTATCTCTACTAGATTACAATATATAGCGCAATAAACATTGGTTTTTCTTTTTTTTTTATTTGCAAGTATTTTACAAAACCAGCCTAATGAATTACAAGTAAGAATGTTGACGTTCAACGATATATTCGAATTGTTCATTGTCATAGGATTAAGGAACTCAGGATGCAAATGTAAGACTTAATGGATTGTAACCAGCGCGCGATACATACATATACATACATAGATCGAACATCCTATTCGCGGGTGACTCTATGTCACAACAATAGAGAGAGAAGGATACTCAAGCTTCTCTCCAAGAACGAAATATCTGATTTGCATACGTATACATATGTTAGTTGTAAGACGCACTTTTAATTAACAATAGTTAAGTATGAGTTTGTAACGCGGTTGTAATCTCGTGTCTTATACTATAACATATTTACTAATGTGAAACGTAAGAAACGATTTTAAATTATAATAATACAATTGAAATCGTATAATAGAAACTGAATTTAAATCACTCAGAGAGGGAGGACGATCGCCGGTCAAAAAAGGAAAAGGGGGAAGCTGAAGAGAGAGACGCGCATCGGAAGATGGAGCGGTTGAAAAGTCTCGTTTCTAACGCGCGAAACACTTGAGCGTTCCACTTTGATCCCGCGTTTCCCTTCGGCATGTTAAGTCCACAGTTATTTCTCGTTTCACGGTGTAATAACCATTTGCCCGGTTCGTTGGCAACGCGCGCGAGGGATGTTTCGCCAGGGCCAAGATAGGAGCAAGGTTTTTACAAGCCGTTCGAGCCCCGCGATGAAATTCCTCCGGCCTGTCTGCGCGCGCTTTTGTGGTCTTCGAAGAGCCGTAAAAAGCCATCCCGAGCACCGAAATGCGATTTCTATTTGCGCCTGCAGCAAACTGCTGCAATGCTACCGCGAAACAGCGCGAGCGAGCTAACCGTGCGCGAGATATGCCGGGATAGAGATATTTCTATGCAGGAGACGGAGTAGTGCATTGCGATGACAAGGCGACACCGATTACGGCGGAACTTTGCATAAACGATGTCGGCGCGCAAACGCTACGGATCTCGAAAAAGCGTGCAACGGAGGTATAAGAGGAGAACAAGACTTCTACCCAAGTTTTTAAGCCAGGCAAATGTCTCTTTAGTAATAGCACGATTCGCTGCCTG
Source organism: Lasius platythorax (assembly GCA_963971435.1). Classification (NCBI taxonomy): domain Eukaryota; kingdom Metazoa; phylum Arthropoda; class Insecta; order Hymenoptera; family Formicidae; genus Lasius; species Lasius platythorax. The sequence goes on from OZ020539.1 coordinate 17,933,665, forward strand.
CGTATAACGTTTTAATGGCAAACAAATCTTGATAATTGACATTTGAATTAAATTATATTTTTGAGATGCAATTTTTTTTACTAGATTTTAACAAATTTGAATTATTGAAGAAATTTAAATAAGGACCATGTTTGGACGGCAATTCTTATTTTTCTAAATGAGAATATATTATAAAGTCGTTCATTCGGCTATTCCTTTATATAACACAGAGTAAAATAGTATACAATTGATCTAGAAACGATTCGATATTGCAAGAATATTACAAGAATATATTAAATCAATTTCAATTTTGCTGGAAATTTGACGGATAATATATCGGTCGATGATTATCGCGCAATTTTCAGGCGAAGCAGTTAAAAAAAAATTTACAAAGTCTCTATTTGCATTTATTATTCTATGTGTGTGACAGCGCTATGCCATACGAACTTGGTGCATTATCATGCGATGTGTCGCGTCGTGATACGCGACTCGTTAGGCGCCTTTCTTCGCGAGCTGCAAAACGCGTAAATGACAAGAGAGCGACGGGCATTAATCTCTCGTCCTTCCCCGGCTGATGAAGTGGCAATTTCCTCCTGATAGTAGGAGGAAATAGGGTCTGCAGACCAGTTGATCAAACCCTGAACAGTAGCCTCCTACGCTGCGCCCTACTACCGATTCGGTTACCCAATGGCTATACTGCATCCACCAATCGATGCTGCACTGTATGCACCTCGGCTACCCCCCGGGCCCTTCTTGCTCGAGAACCAGGAGCGTATTGCACGGACCGAGCTCTGAAACGATCTCCGCGGTAACAATAATTAACGTCGCTCTCAAGTACGCGACTGTAACTCGTAACCCGTTGAATAATATCATTCTACAAAAATATATTTTTTTTTCTGGAATTTCCAAATTTACGCGTGCATACAAAATTCGTTGACGCTGACTTCCTGAGCCTGAAAAAGTTACGATTTTGCTAAAATCGAAAGTATAAATAATTACAATATACACCATAAATAAATAGTAGGTAGATACTTGAATAAGTGTAAAAATATGTATAATATTTATAAGAGGAAAGAGAGAGAGAGCGTTTACTAACAACGTGCATAATTTTATTGCACATTATTCCTCTTTTTTTATTACATATATAATGTATTTACAGCGTATTTTACAGAGCTATTTCTACATCTAATATAAATTGCGAAACGCAGCTCTACTTTCCCGTATTACTCGTTTACAATTTCATGAAGAAGAAAATATAAAATTGTACGTATCAACATAATATAAATTACTATGTACAAAAAGAGAGATATGTATATATCGAATCTCTTTTTTAAAGAATTATTCTGTTCAATCGGTTGATATATGAAGATTACAAAACGGGTATCGCTCGCAACCAAATTTAATTCTATCGTAGAACATTACGTCGGAATTGTCGGTCGATCATCAATTCTTGCGAATTTACTAAGAATCGCGAGGAATGTATCGACGATCGGTGGCGTTTGCAGGCGGCGCTTTTTTCCCAGGTTAATGAGCGTCGCGACAAAGCGGTCGCTCGGGTGTGCGGAAATTTGGCTCCGGAATTGCATCCAAAAAGTTGCAGCCAATGCTGGACCGCACCGTTGGAGTTCGCTGCGGCCATAGCCAGAGACTACTGCTACTGGGAGGGAGGTTCATATAGAGCGCGCGGGATAGTAAATTACACTGTACACAGGAGCCGTGTGTACGTTCCGGTGCGCGCATTGAGTAACATTTCCCCGGGAGTGCATTTACAACGGATATTACATCGAACTGGCAGAAAAACGGGCGCGTGTGCGAGCGCGACTCGAGATTAAAAGCTATCGCTCGTCAGCGCCGATGAACTCGTTTTTTCGCCGACCCTCTGTCTCTCACCCTCTTTCTCTCTCTCTCTCTCTTCTCTCTCTTTTTCTCCACTCGGTATCTCTCTCCCCTTTTCGCCGACAAACGCATAGCTCCAAGATATACTGCATGGAATATTGCCTATGTACTGCGCCATGCGGCGATTATGTACATACCTGCCTACCCACCTCGAAGGAATGATCCGCCTGTCGATTCCGATTCCTGTTTGGCCGGTGATTCATCGACCCATCGATCGGGCGTACAGTGTGCTTTATTAATTTCTCCGTTACTACCATTTTGCCTGATGCAATTTACGTTGATGTTTGGGGGAAGAGGGGGAGGGTGCGGGAATCTTACATTTACGATCGATGTTCTGCAGAAATGCCGGTTCCTCTCGTGTCCGACAGGCAGTGGTATTCCATTTTCTTCTCATAGGTCACAGTATTATAATTTATCACAAACGATGGACGCGTTATCAGATAGATGCAAGTTGTACGAAATATCTAATATCGAAGGTATACACTGTATAACGTATGCACTGAGATTTTTTCGCTTTGAAAAATTGCGCGTATATTTTATCTTACATTTCGTACAAAAGAATTGACATTATCTATTTGGAGAGTGCCATTACTGTCGCATTTAATTTTATTTATAAAATCGTTAAAGCAAAATAACTCACTCAATAACGCGAGCTTCGAATAATCCCGATTCGGATGACCCAATTGCGAAACTAAGGACTTAATTAGTTTGGAAATAGTAAAAATCGCGTTAATTGTTACTTTTATATTTTTTTGAAATATCGATGTCGAAATATGTCGACTTTTAAATATTTGCGCTTACTGAAATATATTAATTTATAAATATATCGCGTCTCCACACGCGAGGAAAATTATTAATGTCTGAATTTCCATGAGATTTATCACGATTTATTAATTTATTACTTAATACCTTATAATAAATAAAATCCTCTCAAAAATATATGTTATATTACAGTTATATTACGGTTTCATCATCTTATAATACTTTCTCTCTCTCTCTCTAAAAGCATATCGTAAAAAATTTATTCTTCAGAGATACATCAGATTCTTGTACCGAAAATTTTTAGCGAAGCTTTGCGCGCGCGTGCACGACACTTTTTTTATCAAGATTGACATACGAGATGAGAACAAAGTCTGATCGAATTTCATATCGACTCATCGCGTACCGTAGGCGTCAAAAAATACGTAACACAGAGCAGTGATTGACAGCTAGAATATATTTGATACGCGTCATACATCTTAAATATAACATTAAATAATATATATATTTTTTTAATTTTAAATAAATAATATCGTTAACAGTTTTTATTTATAAACATCTATAAAAGATATAACGAATTTTCTTTCATGCCCTATAATTCAATAATATGAATGCATTAAGCCTGATGTGCAGAATCCCTGATAAGCTGCGTCATTTTTTTTTTTTTTTTTTTTACGAGTGTAACTCCCCGCGTCTGCACTTGCCGCGAAAAAACCGGGGCTCTAATACCGCCGTGACAAAAAGTCTCAACGTCGGATATGTCGCGTTGGGCGGGGGAGGTAGAAATAAAAAGATCGCAATTAACGAGCGCGTCAGCGGCCGCGTAACCGACACCGCCGCCGCGGCCACGTCGCGAGATAGAAATTTATTGCCGGTGCGGTTCTCTCCCTCTCCATTGAAAACAAGGCGAGCCGGCACTCCAAGTCGCCGTCGTGCCGCGCCGGTTACAACGGGACGGCTTCGACGCGTTGCAAATGCCCTTTCTCGTTACATAACTGCGAAGACGTTACAAGCTCGAAATTCCCTGACACTCGTACCGAGGCGTGTAATTTACGATATTTCCCGTTTATATAGCGATTCGTCTCTTTCTCTGTCGACACCTCTCATCGCCGTTACGTCGCTTACATTTACGCGAATGTAGAATTATCTCATCGACAAATTAAAATTTGGTTATTTATTTCACACACACACACACACACACACACACACATATATATATATAAATTTAATAAAGATATTTGAGAGATTAAAAATTTGAAAACTGTTTAAGAAAATGTCGCGCTAAATAAAATTGTTATCAAAGAAAGAAACATGTAATAATGTATCACGAATGTCTAAGTTCCTTTGAGACATCCTGTATATATCGAATACATAAATGCAATCGTGTGCAACTGAGTATTCACCTCGAACGATTCGTCGGCGTTTAGATGTCTGGAAGACTGACCACATGAGTATATTTACTACTTAGACATTTACCTTTGTCTGACCAGATACGCGCCGCAACCACGCGAAAGATTGATTCCCCGCTTCATTACACTATACTTGTGTTTCCTTGATTCGGAGTACTTAAATACTCACGAGATCGATCGTACAGGGATCTATTGGGATATCTGCATATAAATTAACTCTCTAAAATATAAACTTTATTTACATTTATAAAATAAATTTTATAAATAGAGAACGTAGAGGAGCGTGCAGTGAGAACGTAATAGTGAAAGTATTACAAACGAATAAACAGTAATCAAATAACTATTATAAAAAATATAAATATTTTCATCTTTTTAAAGCTGTCGAATATATTAATTTTATTTCTATTTTGCGGAAAAAAAGGTAAATCACAGCGAAGAGAATACGAGTAAATCAGTTATTACAATCCATCATTTCGCTAATAGGATTCCCCGGCATCCTCGCGTTTCATTTTTCCATTGTCGATGATTATCGCACGATAATGCAGACTATATTTAATGCAAATGTCTTTTCATGACTACAAATTGTTTTACGAGCGAGTAAACAAGGTATCAGCTTTATTTCGTGATCACGCGTAACACGCGAGCCGCCTCGTAATTCGTAAGAGTGATGAAAGCGCTCGTTGATGAAACCGATAGTATGATTAATAATTTAGCCTGCCATCGAGATCGCAGTATGCTAATACACGAAAGATTTATCGACTGTCGCGTGAATAAATTAAATTCGGATGATCCGACCGTTGCATCGCGGTCTCCTCTGCCATCTCGTTTGCATGACACGGCCATCTATGGAAATCAATATAATAAATGTGATATTTTATGAATGCTCCACTATCATATATGTACATTGTTGAATCCATGAAAATGTTGTTTATATATTCCGCACAATTTGCTGTAATAACCCAATGAAAAACATTATTAATAATGGTATATACAGTAAGTAGTGAGATTTTTCTTTGCTATCTATAGACGCATGAATAGCTTTCAAGTTATAAGTCATTAGAATTGAAAATGTTCCAAAACTGTTAACACAATTTGTTTAAAAATTCAAACATTTTATCTAAATATAATATTAGTTTAAATTATTATATATATATATATAAAACCAAAATATTTAACATTAAATTTTCAAAAATTATGGAAAACCACGATATTCCATTTTTTTGAAGAAAAATTAACTTAAAATCAATCAAAGTATTTCACTGAATTTAGGTATATTTACAAATGTTTTGTATAAATTTTATTTATTTATATTACAAATTGAATATTTGTATTCACTCGGATATAAGTGAAAAATATAGTTCGCATTTATTTAATTTCTAAATATTTATGTGTTTTTCTCTCGGGATTGCTTGTCTAATAAACATCTTAATAATGACGCAATTGGTAAAGCACTTTTGAACAAAAGTTTTTTCTATCCAATTTCTATTCCAATCGTTTTAATTATTTAATTAAAATAGAAGTCAAGAGCTTCGATTTTGTCTAGTGATATATAGTCGTGTTCTTTTATTGCGCATAGTATGTATGGTATTACCGGACGTTCCACAAAACATTTTCGTTTTCCTTAATAATCAATCATTGTTACATCGCGCATTCGGTATCATTAATATCCGGAAGTGAGCTGAGTCGAGTCGGACAGGCGACAGTACCGCAACCGGATGGTTGTTTTGCGTGCGAACTTATTGTTACTTGAATACTTCTGACAGACCAACGCGGCAGCGTAACATTTCTAGAACGACCTGTGCCTGGTTGTTGTAAAGTTCGCTTCCTCGATGGTAGCTTGGTACCCTTCATTAAAAGTAAATGCCGCGAGCAAAAGAAATGCGCGCGAGATGCGGTCGTTAATTACATACAATATTCATTTACGACGAAACTGAATGTATCGATATCGAGAGGAGAAGATAAATAGATAGATAGATAGATAGTTTATTTAGCTCTAGTATGAACTTCTTTGAGTATATAAAGAATAAACGGTTGTGCAAGATAAATATGGAAACAAAAATATAAGAAAGAGAAGAGAATAATCGAGAAAGGGAAATTATAATACATAAGACGCTACAGCACATACAAACGCAGATAATATAAAGATACATTATAAATAAAATAAAATTAAGAAATATAAGAGATAATTAATTATGATATAATATGTTGTTAATAGAAACTTAAAATATGAAAAGAGAGCAGGTGTAAATTATCTCGCTCAGGAATGAACATAAAATGAAGTTAAATTTGATAAGAATAAACTTAATAAATGTATGAAAAAAAAGGATTAAGCATCTGAACCACCTTTCGCGATTAAGGAAGTGTTGCGCTGCAGTTTTTGCTGAAAAGAGGTCAGAGATTATGATATTTTTTTTGAATAGGAAGTTCCACAGATAGGATAACAGAGAAAGGCAAAAATATCTAGGTATAACAGCAATTATTTAAACGATTGGTTTTTAATTGAACTCTCTCTAATAATATCGGTCAGTGGGACTGTACAAAAATATGTTTTTTTTTTATTTTGATTATTTTTATATTGAAAAATATCCTCTTTATATTATTTTTTTTTACTCGTTACATACGTTTCTGGAATGTTTAGGATAAAAATAAAAATTTTCGAACTGCTTTTCCCCGTTAGCAATAAATTAATGTGACGTTCCATTAAACCTAGACTAAAAATTAAATAAACGATTATTCATATTTTACACACTGAACGCACTGGACAGTTATTGTTAATTCGTTAAGTTTTCACGCAAATTTTGACACACAATTTTGCAATTAATGATTTCATCAATACCCGATATCATATCAGTGTCACAACTGTTTTCATTTTCTCTTGTCGATGTATATCCGTTATATATCGTCGCTAAATCAAATACCTCTAAATAGTTAAATCAGTGGCTCCCAATGTTTTCGCAAGAGGGAAATAATTATATGAACAAAGTTGGAGATTTTATACACACAGGCTTTGAGAAAATAATTAAATTAGCATCCAAACACATCGCTCTCGTGTTATATTATTAATCATTTCAGTTATCATATTATTAATATTTTACTGAATAAACACTTTCAATAAAGCTACAGCATTTAGCTCTGTAATATCAATTTCAATCCTCTGCAAAACAATTAGTATCTCGTTGCAGAATTATTATAATTTTATTAAGCCACTTTTAATCTCACGAACTAACAAATGACGATGTTTCACGTGTATCAGAAAATTGAGAGTTACTGAGAGGCGGATGAAGAAGCGGCAGAACGATAGCGGTCAGCGCTGAACAAGGTTTGCTCTTGTTAAGGTTAACACAAAGGCCTCGCTAAACCTCGATGTAGTATGTTTGACCGGGTTCATCAATGACGGCTTTCGCTAGCGATTAGGCAAATGGTACAGTCAGAGAGTTCGACGATTACTCTTTACTGATGTTTCCATATTGACTTAGCCACCTTTTGTACATGTAAAATAGAGGTAGTGTTAAAACGCAGCTAGCTGAGTACAGCTAAAATAAATCATCTAAATTACAATATTTACGCTGACTCTGTGTGGAACGAAATTGTTGCATCTTTTTTTTAGATACTGAAATAGCGCAATTATACACACGCACACACACACATACACACATACACACAATACACATATTCTCGATCCATTTATTGTGGAAGAACAATTGTAAATTTATTCCAAGCTTGCTTCATTTTAGATTGGAAAATTACGAAACTTTTGTGCAATTTATCGCGTAAATTTATCATTAAATTCCTTTATATTATGTATATTATATAGTTGTAGAAAAAAATACTTATTTTAAATCTTCATTTTTTAAACATCAAAATTTTAATAGATCCAATCATTTTTAATTGTTCTCTATTGTACTTTTCAATTTTGTTATCGATTTATGTTATTAATATCAATTTTGTATATACAAAAATTATACTATACTCTTTGGAATAGCAATATAACACATTTGCAAATATAATGGCTCTCAAAATTATACATTATAATAATATGAATTTAGTTTTATTCTATTAATTGATGCATTTCTATTTCATAAACAGCACATAAACATGCGTTATAGTTTCTTGCATAACCGGCATGAAAGAATTAATGCAGCAGGACTGTGGGGCTGTGCTGACTAATACTAGAACCAATGAAGGAAGCAGTTATAAAGAATCTCTAAGCTCTCAAGTATATAAAGTTTAAATCTTCTCAAGGCGAAATCCAGCAAATCCGCCGGCATAAGTAGGATTTATGTTAGACAGGAGAAACGATGTCTGACACCGTACCAAAAGTAGAACAATCTAAACACACAGCCTAACAACGGAGCGAAAGAATCTTTATTGTTTTACAAAATTTGCATATCTATTATTAAGGAGAAAGACTTATCGAAAGTAAAAAAAGAAAAATTTATTACAAATTTATTAACAAATAAAGCGCTGTTATCTAATCTTTATTGGTGTTTCCGGAGATACAGCATGCGTGTCGAATAGCGCGCAATCAAAGTTACATTTCACAATCGATTTCTTGAAATACGAAACGCACACAATCTCCAAACGCTGAAGTTTGCACAGATTTTAGAGTTGCCGATAGCCGCATTTCTGATTCGGATTTCGCCTTCCTAACTATCCATTATATCCAAACTTTCGATCGATTTCTCGGCTTATCGCTCGGCCCGCCACTTTATCGCCGCCACTTCATCTCGAACGGTGTAATGTTTTTGCTTGCTAACGGGGGATGGTATGACGACCCCGGGAACCGTGAAACACAAACGCATGACCATCGCCGAAAACTCGATGACTGCGATCCCCATTTCCTGCGCGCGCGCGCGCGCGCGCGAGTTCACGTGAAAACAAACTTCCCTGGTGATTTAATTACAAGGAATTACGAAGCACAACTTTGCCGTAAATACGTTAGTCGACGGAGTGCTTCATTCATGTTTTCAGTGGCGCAGATGCGTCGCCGTGGCCGGCGACACACGTCGACCGACACGGAAATTCAACGCGCGATCGGCGCGAAATTTATTCAACCGCTAAATAACTGTGATTAATTCTGATCACGTAAGCCAAACCAGCGAGGCTCCGGATTTACGTCGCGATCATAGTCGCTCTTATATCGTCAGCCTAATCGCCATTCTCCCCGGGATCATTATTTAATCTGTCTTTATCCGTGATCGCGTAATTAGTTTTCTGTTTTATACGATTAATTCTCCCTTATATATATAACCTAGATCAATGTAGGTATATAGAAATCTCAGATTATGATAAACAATACTAAATTAATAACAATCCATCTTTATTACTCTTACATAATCGTGCTTTTCAATCAAAAAGCAATTCTTGATATTGGATAAATGTATACATATTTACTTTTAATCTTTAAAATTACTTAACTCGATGTTAATTTTATGCAATCATCAATTTTCCATCGCATTTAACAGCAATTTCTATAACAATCAACAATATTAATCATGAATATTCATATATTTATTATATTATATATAAATAATGAGAGAACGGGTAAATATGAATTGTTATTCATGAACCAAAGATCCTGAAATTAAAATCAGTATTTTTGGCTTGTCGCAATCTTTGATTAAAAATTAATTTATCAGTATAAATAAATAAATTTATATCTACTCTTTAATCATAATCATCATCCTCATTATTCTCACTGTATACTCACTGTTATACTGTTTCTGCTCGCCGTTATGCATTAGTAAACAACAAAAACGCGATAAACGAATTATTGCTGACAGAACAAAGAGAGAAAGTAAAAGAAAGTAAAGATGGTGTCACGCTCGCTCTAATCGTATCCCGCAACTTTGGCCCCCGAGACGATTCTTTGCCGCGCGAGCGAGACAAAAGGGCGAGGCTGGGACGCAATAAAAAAAAAAGAAGAAAAAGAAAAAGGTGAAACAGATTTATTTTTCTTCCTCCCTCCGCCCTCGCCCATAGATCTTTCCCTTTTATCCAGCGCGTAGCATGCGCGGCTTTCCCGCAGCGCGGTATTTATAACTTCGACTCATTTTCCCTCATTGCGCGGAACAGCGGGATCCGGATAAATAATTGTTTTTGCCGAAAGTTTTATTGCGTTTCCACGTGCACGCGCGCGCGCGCGCCAGTATATGCGGTACGTGTAAAGGATTTTATGGCGAACGGATTTATGGCTAAGAAGTTCCTATACGCGGGGTTCCGCGCACACATCCGCTGCTCTGTTGCTCAATTGTTTCCACTCTGCCGAAGTAATTGCGCGACAAATCCGCAATCGGGATTCTTTCGCAAAAAGCAGTCGCAATCGGCAGCGACCACGCGACATTGGTCGAGCCCCATTTTTCCTAAACACCGCTGGACCATAGTAAGAATAGATTGCTCGTACCATCTCTCTACCGTGAGTGGAAAATATCTGTTCAAGTAAAAAAGATATTTTTTAAAGAGAAAGAGAAAGCTAAGGAAAGAAAGACATTCCTATGCCTATGAGTAGCTCTGCTTATCCCTTCTATTTACAATTAGATATATAGTATATATATGTATATATAATCTGCTAAATATCGCTATCTCTTTTGTTGCGTTTCTATGTGTGGGTCCTTACGAGCAATCTATTCTTATTATAAGTATTTATGCACTGGACCGAAAGTCGATAGAATATAAGACACCATAAGTGGTCGTATTTCGAAAGCGAAATTCTTAATTACATATGTACATATGTAGTTGATTTATATATGTAGCAAAGTTCTTATTACATGTGCACATATGCAGCTGATATGTGAAAATTGGTGAAACTAAAATTGTATGTGAACAGCTTGAAATATAAATTTGTTATTTAACGTTAACGTTATGTAAAAACTTACTTTCCGGCTTGACGTTCAATACATCTAAATTTGCATATACGCAAGCAGATTAATTTTCAAATATTTTCCCACTGTTTCCGGATTTAATTCGAATGAGATTGTTTTTTAGCTTTCCAATCGGGAAAAAATGTGAGGATTGTAATTCAAATTATTTTAATTAAATATATTGAATTTTATAGTAATCTAACTCTTTTTGATTCGTTAATGTACCGGCATTTCGCAAGAAAATGATATCTACACATTACAAAAAGAACGGTTTCAAACGTATTTTTTAAAATGACGTTATCCTCATTTTCATGAATTTTATATTTTTAATGTATTTAAAAAAGATGTACATGAATGCGTTATTACGCGAAATATTCTAGAAAAAAATTAAATGTTATATTTTATATATTCAGAGATTTGTGCATAATTTTAATCTTCTAAATACTTCACAGTCTTTCTATTATTGTGTGTATGTGTGTGTGTATATCATTTACTAGTTTTGTATTATGCAATATAATCTCAATACGTCAACGTACAAATATTTGAAACAGGATGGTTAATTTAGTATCATACGAACTGGATTTGTTGTCACAATATGTCGATGCTTTAAACCATATAATAATTATTTATCATTCCATTAGACGCCGATACACATCAGAGGGAAGGTACAATTCGTTTAAATTAGTTAAAAACGCGGCGCTAATAACAATTATCGAACGCGACGTATTTTCCGCTCTGTAGCGGCATAAAGGAATAAGAAACGAGAATGCGAAATATGGGAAATTGAATGCTGCAGCGGATAAAACCTTTTGCATTCGGAATACCTCCATTCGACGGGCGCCAATTGTTATTCACGTACGTAATATCCAAAAACTACAATCGAATGCGATTTAAACGATCTTCGCTCCGTTGATTCCGAAAATTCGTGAATCAAAGTACGCGCCCTCGAAAATATCATACGTAAAGCGAGTTCCCTGTATTGCACTAACAAAAGCGCTGCGAAAACGCTGCGGTACAATGACGAGAATCGCGAGGTTGATGTAATACAATGAAAAATGTTAGAAATAAAATGCTCTAAAAACTCTCGATTAAGTTATAATAAATTTATATGTAAAACACATATCACGTCGACTGCGTCATTTTTTTCGAAAAATAAATTTCACATTTTCTGAAATACACGCAAAATACTACTACAGATTGCCGCGTTTGCATTAATCTGGGAATTCTTTTTACAACTTGCGACTTCGCGCGATTTTCCCTCTATTTTTTTTCTGAGCAAAAATTACAACTTTCAACTTTAAAAATTTCAACTTTCAAGAGCTTTATAATTAACCCTCAAATTACAATCCTGTTAAAGTAAAGTTCGCTCAAAGGTAAATGAAGAATAAAGTTCTGTTATTATGAAACTTAATCCATTAAAACCGCTATATTTTCAATCAGTTAGAACTCAGAGACTGTTAATGCCTCGACATTTATTTAAAAAGAAACTGATATGTATGCTTTTATATTTTATGCTTAAAATGTTCCATATGAGAATATACATATATTTTTTCCTGAGATACACACATCGTGCATACGAATTTAAATTTTAAATTAATGTCACTTTTATACCGAATGGTCTTGTATATGCTAAAAAGCAGAATATTCGTATACAAGCAAATAGAAGTGAGTATTTTTGTTCTTCTAAAAATTGGACGAATTTTCGCAACGCCTCGGTCAGCTAATTCACCCGCGTATGTATTGATGAGAAAAGCAATCACTAACAGACTCGAATATTAGGATAAGCTATTCGAGATACCGATGCACTTAATATAATACCTCCGGTATCCAGTATAAACCGCGCATCCGATTCGGTCGGGTTAAATACATTCCGAGCGTATAATTCGCGTCCTGTTTTCCTCTCTGTGCAACTTAGGATCGTCGTTAAAACCGACAACATTCTCAGCGGCGAAAATGAAATCGCCTCCGTTAGAGAGAGAGAGAGGATAATTAATGACAAGCGCGGCGAGGGAGAGACGAGGGTGCGCGCGAAAAAATCTGCTTACGTCATTCGCACTTGTGCGCGCGTGTTACTGTTAAGGATTATAAATTGTCCCTCCGTTCTTTTCAAAGGACCTCTCGCCGCCAGTCCGTCGCGTAACAACAGCCCTCGTACAAGCGGCTCCTCCGCCCTTGTTGTCGACGGTCGCGCACTCCCGACCAGATCGCAGTAATGAACGCGTTCTGCAGTTTGCACTCGACGCCATTATTGCATTGCTCGAGCTAAATAAATTATTCCGCTCCGGGCTTTGTGCGGGGGGGGGGTGCAAGGGGGTGCGAGGGGGTGCGAGGAGGTGTCGCGAGCGAACGAGGGTATCGTCCGATACACGTAGAGGAGGACCGAATCGCACGTCGATCCGATTGCAACCGGTTGGATCGCCGGCTGTGAAAATTGCTAATGTATTGCGCGCGCGGGATAACGCGCGCATTCTCGGAATGATTGTCCGCGCGGCTCTATTATTCTCCGAGAGAGGTTTAATTGAGGGATACCAACAAGTGAAATAAACGCTACAAGCGAAAATTATATCGACCTGTAACGGATAATATAGCGGATTTTGCGTCGCATATACAGAGACAGTTGCACCTTAAAATATGAAATCTAAAATATATCAACGGAAATATAATTAACTGTGTATATATGACGTATATATATGTACGTGCATGTGTGGCAATGTGTACAATGGCAGTATCGCGCACGCTGCATAATTCAGCAAGATATTGGGCACTATTATCACAATAAACCTCTGTTTTCCTCAATACATGATGTAATTAGCGCTAATTAAAGTACACATACTTTGGACAGTTATTGGATCTTTAGAGTTAAAAGCCGGAAAATTATGGAAATTGTAAGCAAACATACACCCAACACTTTTTTATTTCGACGAGCGGATTATATTCATTAACGCTACTGCATGCGTTCACGGTAGATTAGTTCAGGTATTACAACACAATCGGCTTATTAATTATTATTGCGCCTAATACATATTTTAATAGATTTTATTATTGACATCGGGACTACATTAACTCCCGCCCGTACACTTGTGCGCGTCTGTATTTAATTATTTAAAAGGGCGTCCAGTCCCGTACATGTATCGGCAAAATTTATTGCGCGAGACAAATGTTTAACGTTAGCGCGATATCGCATCGGCAAAAAAAAAAAAAAATAACGACGGAGCGTGTTAGTCTACGTCGACGACGGATTAACGTTAGCGCGTTTCTGGCTTCCCCGTGGATCGTCTGGCAAAATGCAAAAATTATAAAAGCAGACAGGAGGGTACACGATCCATCGATCGCGTCCAGAGGTGTCATTACTCAGAGTGGATAGTGTGTCCGTTGGTCGCGCGATATACACGATCGGTGGATAAAAGAAACCGTGATGGAATGGCTGCTGCTGTTGCTGCTGCAGCGGGAAGGGAAGGGAACAGACAGCGGAGGGTAGTAAGTGGGCTAGTAAGTTTCACGATAACAGTTATAAATGACCCTCTCTCGAAGCGCGGCGCCGCAGGACTCCCAGCTACACGCCAGACACTGGCCCCTGTCTTAACACACGCGGGGGGGGAACCCTCTCACCGATATAGTCGTAAAAGGCACTAAACAAACATACGCTAAGTGCCCCGGCCTGATGTATACGTGTACGTGTGTGTGCGCGGAGATGGGTATGTGTTTACGTATTCTTGATCGATAATCGGCGCCCGTCGATCGCACGTCCCAGGACATCGTTCCTGGTCATCGTCCCGACTTCAGGGAACGTCACTTTCTTGCGACATCGTCTCGTGTAAGATCTCGTATGGTTCGCGAATTTTCTCCGAGTAAATATTTTACTATACGCCGTGTTCCACACAAGCCCTTCCGCGTCTTCTTTTTTTTCTCCCTTCTTTTCCTTAATTTTAATTTTAACGACGAACTCTCCGATCAACTCGAAGTCGACTTTAGCAGAAATATCGAGGGAAGTCGATCATTTTCGTATCGCTACTTTCTATTTTTTAACATTATATAACTTTGCTTCTAAGACTGAACTTCAGATTCTAATTCACTGGAAGTTAATGAAAAGTATAGTTTTGTTATCTATTTGTTTCTTTCAAACTTTGTTTCGCGACAGATTTTTCTCTTTCAGTCGTTTGTAACTCTAAAATTATTGACGCCTCGATATTTTCGCTAAGAGAAAATTTTAAGGAATCTGGTATTAAAATCTAGTCGTATTGTGTACATTATTAATTATTATTAAATGAGATAAGTATTATTAAGGTTTTATCTAACAATACAAAAGATTTTTTTAACGAGGAAATAATGATTGCTATTTTTGGCGAGGATATACGTTTCCGGTGTATAATTCATAATTATATTGCATAAATGATACACGTTATCGTATAGAAACTCTTGTAAGTCGAAAAAGAATATTTCATCCTTCTCGCAACACTTTTGCACAAAGAAACAAAATAAATTTCACTAGATAAGCATTCTCATAAAGAAGCGTTACATACTGCTGAAACCAACATTGGTTAAACATACTTGTTGGACAAACGCTATGGTTTGTCAATAAATTATATTCAAAGCCTGAGATATAATACAGAGACAAATTGAGTGTATTACGCGCGTATGCGTGTGTGTGTGTGTTTGTGAAAGTTGTGAGAAAGGGTCTTCCTCGTCCCCGTTTTAGCAATAGCGTAAGTAGATGAGCAAGTACCTAAGGCACTCAGAACTTAAGTACATTCGATCTGCCCCAACATACGTCTCTCCTTCTCTTTCTCTTTCTTCTCCTCAAAAGCACACACGTGCAGTATAAATTTATTACAAAAGCAAGCTATGACGATCTTAATAAGTTAACGAATATTATAATTACATATAATTATATATTATAATTACATATTATAATACATTATAATTACATATAATTACACATTATAATTACATATAATGTGTATGTCTCGGAGTAAAGTTTGGTCAATTTTACATCCCCCCTTGAGCTTCTTGCGTCTGTGGTGTCAAATGAATCGGTCAATTTCGGGTGCGCAGAAGTGGCTTTTAGACGCCACGACATCCGAGGACACCGCATCGTCCAGGATAGATGTTGCGCCATAATTGCACCGTCCTTCGGAGGAAATACGGCGCGTTATCCGGCGGTATTATGAACACAAATCTGCGTCGTCGTCTCTCCCTCCGGAATGTTGAGCGAAAGTCGCATCTCAAGTCTCTCGATTGTCCTCTTCGGGAACGATCTCCCCGGACGGCGGTTCCTCCAAATTGGGGATCTCGCTCTCTCGCGTGACAGATAGCTTTTAAGAAATTTATCCAGCCGCACATTAAACGGCGCGGATCTTGATAAATCCAAATGGAATTTTGGTGTTACCGCGTACTCGCTTGGCGCGCGACTTTCGACGCGGATTTGGCGGTGTTACTCGATGCCAAAAATCGATTTATTGGCACTAATCCGCGCGCGAATGCCATGACATATTTCCATATTAGAATTTAGTGCAGACCGTACGAGCGGACGAACAAGGATACGAAAGTGGGATACAATCGTGTGGCATCACTTACCCCTACGCGTCGGTATTTCATCGTTAAGCTGGATTCATTTGAAGATATATGTGAAATTTATTTTGCTCGCAATCTCAGTGACAGTTAAATATACATATTTGATGTTCCATTCCTAATAAATTTTCTTTTACCTACACACATTTTATGATCAACCTAGAATTGATTTTTCTTTAGTAAAATTATCAAACGTTAAAATTTTGTAAAAAATGATGATTAAATATTATATGCACACATACACACACAAAACGCACAAATTTATTCAAATGAAATTCGCTTGAAATTTAATAGGGAAAGAAATTAATATTTGTTTACGATTTAAAGCTTTTGACTTTTAATTTTATAACTTGAAATTGTAATGTTAATATATTTTTATTTTTTTCTTAATTAACTATTATTCTATTATTACGATTAATTTATTGTAGAGATAACTAGTGATATTTTCAAGTATTTCAATTTATAATTACATATGTTTAAATATTTTTTGAAACAATATTAATAAAATTTTCTAGAAAAATA
Organism: Lasius platythorax; assembly: GCA_963971435.1. Classification (NCBI taxonomy): domain Eukaryota; kingdom Metazoa; phylum Arthropoda; class Insecta; order Hymenoptera; family Formicidae; genus Lasius; species Lasius platythorax. Next base: position 17,950,658 of record OZ020539.1, read on the forward strand.
TTTTAACTTCGTTCCACGAATCAAATACATGAAATTGTACAAAATGAGTTTTTAAAAATTAAGATGCCACTTGAATAAATTTGATATATTATGATAGAATAAGTAATAAAAAAAAAATAAAATCTATTAGATATACTTGTAGATAAAAACTTGGAAAGAAAGTTTGAAGAGTGAGAGAAATATTCCTGAGAAGTAATTCTTATAGAAGTTTTTTTTATAAATTTAATTAAATAAGAATTATTTGAACCATGATACACTTAAAACCTGTTATAATAAATATTTTAACATTTATATATGTAAATAATTAACTAATAACACTGGAATAAATAATTAATAACACTGAAATAGCTAATAACACTAGAATAATAAAACATATGAAATACACAAATGGGTATTATACATATAGAGTTCTGTGTAATGTAACTTCGTCGTGGTCAGTTTTCGATGAGCAGGCGATAAATACAACAATTCCAATGTTTATTCACGGAAATGAAGAGGCGACGATTGGCGTAAAGTACTTTTCCGCATAGCATCGGAAATTAAACTCACCGAGATTATGCGGCGAGTTGAATTTCAATCCTTAGCTTTTAAAAGCTCTCGCTCTCTCATCTCGTGTGACAGCCTGAATGCATTTCGGAGTCGCGCTCCTTGATTTCCGCGCTGCTGCCTTCGCTCTGCGAAACGCGCAGATGCAGGCCGAGCCCCGTCCCGGCGCGCAAGTGGAACAAGTCGCGCCCTGAACAGACAGCGGGAGTATCATGGCGGCAAGATTCGGATATCGATCCTGGACCGCAGTGGGATGCTGGCCGCCCGACGTTTCGCCGACCGCACGCCACCGTTCGGCATCTTAAGCGCTTTTGTTATCGCTCGCCGCTTTTTTTTTTTCGCTACGCCACTTAGCTGTAAGATCTACTGCCAAGGTACATGTGTCAGAAGAGCTCCGGGAGCTTCCACGGGGTGTATTCGTGAGTGTCCTACTTTCATACGCGTTTGTAAACAGTACGGAAGATGCGGACGTCAGTGCTCACAGTTTTGCTCAATGTCTTCAGCATCGTTTACGGTAAGTTCGATTGATTATCAGATAGAACCGATTCATTGGGAGAATGTCGTATCGATAACACATTCGTCCTATTATAAAAGCGAATAAATCTCAAATCCCTAAAACTCGTAAGGTTGCGTTAATCATGCGTCCTTCTATCACATTGTGTGTCGAAAGTACCATAAAATTTTACTACTGAAAAAATCTTAGCATTGTAAGGAGAAATATTTTAAATATTTTGTTTTGTTAAATTATTGAAAAATATTTTTAGTGTACACACAGAATTCTAATTGAGTTCTAGTTGCAGTCAATTTAAGAAGGATATAGCTTCAATAATAAATTCTTATTTCTCAAAAACACAAAAATACTTTCGATAGAATTAATTTAACTGTATATAATGCATCTACATTATCACTTTTGTTTTCTTATCATTGTATATGTGTAATGCTTAAATTTCTATACCGTTTCAATAATTATTAATATTCCAATAAATATTCTTTTACACAGGGGGCAAAGTTTACGAAGCGAATCCCGATACGAAGAGACTTTACGACGATTTACTGTCCAATTACAATAGATTGATACGTCCTGTTAGTAATAATACGAATACTTTAACAGTTTGGCTGGGATTAAAGTTGTCGCAATTAATAGAAATGGTATATAGACTGCTCTATCTCATTAAAACAATATTTTGAGACTCAACATTATTTTATTCTTGATTTGTTCAAATTATATTTAAGAATCTAGCGGAAAATTAATGATTAATACTTATTACAGAATCTAAAGAATCAAGTTATGACAACGAATGTCTGGGTAGAGCAGGTAATATCTGTCGGTTTTATATTATTTTTTTCCACTTATACAGTAGTATTCTCGACCGTTTATAGGCAGACTTACAAACTCTGTTTGCACTTTGCAGAAATGGTTTGACTATAAATTACAATGGAATCCAGAAGAGTATGGTGGTATAGAAATGTTATATGTGCCTTCCGAAAACATATGGCTTCCGGACATTGTGCTATACAACAAGTAAATTGCAACGGAATTTTCATGAAATACAATTGAGAGATCCACGTGACATTTTCTCCAAATAAGAAAGAAATTTATATTTGCGATTGTCCGCGGAGGGAGTCGAGAAATTTATTTAAATAAATTAGAAAGAAGGAGGCGTTATGTAGAGACGCGAACTTTCAATCTTGTAATCTTCTCTTGTTTGTTGTACAGCGCAGATGGAAATTACGAAGTAACGTTAATGACGAAGGCCACTCTGAAATTTACCGGCGAAGTATACTGGAAACCGCCGGCTATTTACAAGTCATCCTGTGAGATTAACGTGGAGTATTTCCCGTTTGATGAGCAATCGTGCATTATGAAGTTTGGCTCATGGACTTACAACGGTGCTCAGGTTATAACAATGTATATTTATGTAATAATATAAGATAAATAATATAAGATATCCTAAAATAACTTTGATTGAATGATGTTAATCAAGGATTCTTCATTTAAAATCAACGTTTCCTCAACGAGGAAGTCGATGTTTCAAATTAGAAATTTTTTTTGCGAATTAAACCTTACCACAAAGTAGACAAACAAAATCATACTGTTCGGTTGCTTTTAAATAAATTTTTCTTCACCAAAATTAAAATTAAACTCCTTGCACTAATAAAATATAAAGAATATAAAGAAGCTTAATTGTCTGAAGCTTAATTGAAAATGACACGTATATAAGTTACAATAATTATAGTGATCAAATGTATAATGTGGAAAATTAGAATATTCCGATAAATATAAGATTACAAATTAACTTAAAGATTTGTAAAGTTAAGAGAACATCTCTTGTATAGCTTTTCGTTCAAATAATTTTTAACTTAATTAATTATTTTATACTTTTTTATCTCCATTTAAATTGTATAAATTCATTATTCATAACCGCTGATTTCATCTTTATGTACAATATTTATCGTGATAAATCTTAATCGCTTTGCAAGTCTCTAGATTATACTGCGTTGCCTTCAATAAAGTATTTCAAAAGCGTGCTTTGTAAAGCCTCTTGCCCACAGGTAGATCTGAAGCATATGAAGCAAGAACTTGGTAGCAATATAGTTGAGATCGGCATAGATCTCAGCGATTTTTATCTATCAGTGGAATGGGATATTCTTGAAGTACCAGCAGCACGCAACGAAGAATATTATCCGTGTTGCACAGAACCTTACTCGGGTAAATATATATGCAAAGAATTAATAACATTTTAAGTATATACAGAGTAAACAATTTTTCGCTCATTCTAATTATTTCCATATTATTAGTGGAGCTATATTTAGATTTTCATCCCAATCTTATCTTGGATAATTTGCCTCCAAATAATTGTTATTATCATTTATAATTACAGATATCACATTTAATATTACGATGAGAAGAAAAACTCTATTTTATACTGTCAACCTTATTATCCCGTGCGTTGGCATCACGTTTTTAACGGTGCTGGTTTTTTATCTGCCCAGCGATTCCGGTGAGAAGGTAAGTGTATCTTTCGATAAGAATTATTAAAGTCTCTGCCGAGGAATCGCGAAAGTTTCTTATAATGAATTGTAATCTCTGTTAACGCATTTCGACAACGAACGTACGAAAATGTCACGTCGACAAAATAGCTACGAATTTGGTAGTAAATATTTTTTTTTACAGGAAATGCTTAATTCTATTTTATTCGTCATAATTGCTTCGTATATTTGTCGCGCAGGTATCATTGTGTTCTTCCATTCTCCTCTCACTGACGGTGTTCTTCTTGCTATTAGCCGAGATTATTCCCCCAACATCGTTGGCCATACCTTTACTCGGAAAATATCTATTGTTCACCATGATTTTAGTTACTCTATCCATTTGGATCACAGTCTGCGTCTTAAATGTACATTTCCGGTAAGTTGCGTGTGTGCATGTGCATAATAAAGCCGTAATATATGAAAATAAAAATAATTGCGCGTTAAAATTACATTATAATTATGAATGCCTTTAATTTAATGAATTAAATAAGCAGATCGCCTTCCACGCATAATATGTCGCCGTGGGTGAGACAAGTGTTTCTGAATTGGATGCCAAGAGCATTAATGATGCGTCGCACACCATATTCTACGCCAGAATACGATGACGCTTACATGGATAGCGCATACACTAATGAAATAGATTTCAGGTAATATCGACTTCTCATTAATTGAACTTAGAGATGTTTAAGTCTTTAATAGCCTGAAAATATATTTATATTATTTTAAAAAATCTTTTATATACATGTGTCGTCTTTTATTAAGAGAAGGTGTTGATATTAAATTTGACAAGAAAAAATGTGTACGTATCTTGGTCTAATTTTTATATCATTTTTAATAATAAAATGTGTTGCCATAAGACAACATTATAAGGACGTATTGAAAAATTTTATTGGATAGTTATAAAAAGAATATTGCCATTAAAAATAAGAATTTTGCAGCATTAGATTAATTCAAGTTAAAGTGAAATTGCTTCACTTATAGCGTATTCGATTTGTTGACTCTACCCGACTCTGAGTCGAGTCGGGTTAGATCGAAAGTATACTATACTATACTTTTTTTTACTACCTATCTATACTTTCGATCTGACCCGACTCGACTCAGAGTCGGGTAGAGTCAACAAATCGAATACGCTATTAAGCGTTGATTTTAAGCGCAACATCGCATGCTTCGCTCGTCTTTAATTCTTTAATTTTCGACAGTGTAAGCGATTATCCTCTGGAATTAAAAGGAAGCCCGGATGCATTCGAAAGTGTCACTTCTACATACAAGAGTATCAGAGATGATGATGCACGACACGTGCCGCACGCGTCAGGTAATATTTTTTTGTGTTTTGACGATTCATATCTTTTAGTTCTTAAGCGTTTTTTTCCTAACATTAATGCACCGTCATTGGATAATTTTTCTAGAATAAAGAGAAATCAAATTTCTACGAAAACTTAGTCATACGTTTATTACACGCAATTTTATACATTATTATAAGATACTCGTGAAAACAAAATGGTAGGACATCGATTACATGATTGTCTCAACATATTACACATTTAAACAATATAATCTGCACTATTAAAGATATAATGATATAAATAAATGATATAAATCTTAAGCATATCGTGGAGCAAAGAGAAGGAAATTAAAGTCTTACAAAAAATAGATATTGATCAAACATAACATTTCAGTTACTGACAGCGAAAATACGATGCCGAAACATTTATCCCCAGATGTCATATCAGCTCTCAAGGGCGTGCGTTTCATTGCTCAACACATAAAAGATGCGGACAAAGATAATGAGGTAAAGAATTCGCCTTTTAACGCTCTCACATCACACATTTTCGCATCGTTATAATTCTCTTGTTTCGTTCTAGCTCGGCTATTCTCTAAACATTTCTTACATATATAATAGAGTATAACTATATTTCTTAAAATGTCTATCAATATATCTATATATGTATCGATATATCTATATCTATACAATATGTCTTATATACAATATCGACAGGATTAGCTTTAATAATAAGTCTTGTCGCATTTAAAAAGGATCTATCCGTTCTCACAGGTCATAGAAGATTGGAAATTCGTAGCTATGGTTCTGGACAGATTCTTTCTTTGGATATTCACTATTGCGTGCATCGGTGGCACGCTGGGAATAATAGGTCAAGCGCCAAGTCTGTATGACACTCGATCACCTGTGGACCAACGACTCTCCGGTATAACATTGCGCAATTACATGCATCCACCGAATATAACTTTAAATGAGGAATAATTAATTATCGTGACGCGTGTAAAGTGACTCGGATGTAAAAACACACACACACAAAACAGTAACACATTACATTCCTCTAAAATATACTTGGCACAACACATATATACACAGACACACATTTTCACTCTCTACATCTATATATATCTGCCAGCAAAATTTATCCCTTTTCTTTTTTTTTTTAACGAAAATAATTTCTCCCCTTTCCTCAAAAAAGCGAAATATTAAATAATCGCCGCAATAAAAACTTATTGAGTAAACATAGTTATTACAATATATATTGTCAGATATCAGGGTATTCACACTCGATCAGTGTAAGAGCAAAATTTATAATACATACTAAGTATGCAAGAATCTTATAAAGCAACTATCCAATACTCACATAATTTTTTTTCCACTTGAAAAAGATCTGCGATCATATAATTAAACATGATACAAGAATTAGAGATTACGGTATAATTTAAGCAATTGATTAAGGCTCCCAGTTCTTTATCACAGCAATGTTGGATTATGATTCATGAGAAATTGTATGAATTTTTTTTCTCTCGCGCTATACATCGAAATAAATTTTTTCGTATATCACAACTTTAGAGTGTTCTAGATTAGATTTGTGAGATGTACCCAATATTTTCTTTTTGATCATAAATTAATAAATAATTGTAAATCTCATCGAGAATATAATTCACTGCAGTGATAATATAATTGCAAGTGAAAGACCAAGGAGTCTTAACTCTGATTAAAATAAGTATTGTCAAACATATTTTCCAAACGTGTTAAACTTAAATAATAAAATAACCTTAGCGGAAATAAGATAACTACAGCATGAATTTGGCAGCTCTTTCTTATAAGAAATTTTATCATGTTTAATAAAAAACGAAGGTAACTTTTTATTCTCATTTACACCACATTACACGATCAACCTCGGAATAAGAATTATATTAATTGTATATTTATTGTAGTAAGATCAAAATTTTAGCATTATATTCAGTTCGCCAAAAGTGAGACTGGACGAAAGATAATTTGTATTTATATTTATTATTATAAGCTATATTATACCAAAGTTACTAGAAATAAAAGTCTTATTTTAAACTCCTTCGAAAACAACTATAACGAAAATAAATTGATGCATGAAATGTCATATTTCCAATTGAGTTTAGTAAATAAAATAAAAAAGCGTCGAGCTCCTTACAAAGGACATAATTTTGAAAAAACTCTATGGTATGTGTAATATCACACAATTCTTTATTCTAAATCGATTATCATGTATTCTGGTGATTCGCTCGTACTACTAATAGAGCTAGTCTGCGGTTTCTTAGGCGATGAAATACCACTAGCTGGTTTCTTTGTACTTTGAGTCGGCGTGTTATCTTCATCGTCATCATCGCTATCAGATATCAAATCAATGATAACAGCGCGCTTCTTCTCTTTTGGTGCCGGAGTAGGATTAGTTTCATCTAAATAAACAAAGTATTTGTGCATTAATATATATAGCAATAATAAGCAAAGTATTTGCATCATTTGTGCAGTGCTTATTATCTAATATAGAAATATTTCAAATTTCAAGTAACTTGAATTAAATTTGAAAAAAAGCTCAAGAATCTCTTTAGTTTTTCGTTCAGGATGTTTGTTAGTTAGATTTCTTAAAACTTTGTGCTATAATTATGCACTGTCTATAGTAAAATATATTTTTCTCTCACCTAGATCCACGGTGTCTACATCAATTTTATTATCCCGCGACTCGTCCGGCGCTTTTGTTTCAGTTTTCTCCTTATCTTTCTCTTTCTTCAATACTAAGTTTTCCCACGAACCGTCTTGCAACAATTGAATCTCATTTACGTCCGGCAATAACTTATTTGAATTAAGAACCTCCTGGAAATATCCGTCGATCACAAGATTGTCATAGAGCGCCGGCTTGTCACAAACTGGACAATTCCAAGTAGGCTTCCGTTCGTTCATTTGAAGGAACAAAGAAGCATCGAAACATTGCAAATGGGAACATGTCGATGCGCGACACGGTGTACACATCCTCATCTTTCCTAAAGGACAAGCTAACGATACTCTTAATGACGTGGTAGCTATTTCGCTATCTGCATCTTCGTTTAATTTCTCCTTAACTGTAAAATAATTCATAATTATTTTTGTGATAATAGCTCTTCTGCCTCGCAGATTCTTAATAGTGTTTATGGTTGTAAAGTAATTGCTTACTTAATCCTCTAGTATAATCGGAGTGTCTTGGGCCTCTGTTTTTCAATCTAGTGAGTAATTCTGCACTGGTTAATTTTCTGACGAGATACACCGCGATTGCGTATCGCCTACCATAATCAGCCGACCATGTAACGCGGATTTCGTTCCCGACCGTAGGAGACAACTTCACCAAAGGACTGATATTGACAGGTCGTGGTGGTCTCTTCGGTTCTACACTTGGTTTATTAGTAGGTATGGGATTCTGCAAAAAATGTACAACAAATTCTTGACATTCGCTATTTTCCACGAATGATTTATCAGATTTAAATGTTAACCAAAAAAATTATATATTCAGTATTTCGCAATTTTACATCTGACATTATCGCATTTGTACGTGGAATTTTGTAAGAGATTTATATATCCAATTTAACTTACAGGTAAGGGGCACAGTTTTCCATTAACTTTTACTCCAATATTTGGAGGAAAAAAGTCTTCCTGCTCGCATGATGTTTCTTGCAAACAGAATCGCATTTGTACCTAGTTGAAACATATAAATTATATGTAAGCATCACAAGCTTCATAAAAATGTGAAAAAATACTAAATATATTTTAATTCTTTTTTATATGTTCTCTTTTTCCAACAATATTTTATAAACGATATACTTTATATGCGAGTTCTCAACATACCTGTACAACATAATCCATTTTGCTACCAGTTCGACAGTCGCGTGAACTGGCAATATCAGTCGCTTGTTGTGGGGTCAAATGAAATAAGAATGTATTTTCCTGCAATCTCATTGATCCTTGTGGCATTAAACTAGAGGGTTTCAATAATTCGCTTAATAAGTCGAAAAATGGAAGTTTCTTCAGTTTAACATCTGGATGAATCGGGTATTGGCTCGTAGGTTGTATATGCAATGGTGTTTGTAAGACTTTGGTTGGATACTGATACGGATTATATGCTGTATTTGCTGTACGCTGAAAAAAAAAAATAAAAATATTTCTCAAATGTATTCTACAATATTAATAATTCATGAATACACACATATACACACACACACACACACACACACACACACACACACACACATATCAAGAACTAAGGTAACAACTGAACTCGGTAAAACACAATCTCTCTGTTTTCTGCCAACCTACAGTTGGCAGCAGTCGGGAGTAAAAATATCTGTGTTTAATTTTTAAATATAATGCATTTATATTCACCTGTGATGCTACACTAGTATCCCACAGTTGCGCACCAGTTGTTGGACCTACTAGTTGTTTGGTCCTAGGTGGCTGAGGTATAGATGCTTGATGCGCCGGAGTCAGTTCCTTCCCAGCAGAAATGGATGCCTGTTGCTGCTGTTGTTGACTAATCGCTTGTCTTGAAATATATATATTTTTATAAATATTCCTATTTTTAAGCGCATATACAAAATGTGCATTGATAAAAAATTATATATGTACCTTGTCGAATAATAATTTCTATTATGCATATTTTGGTCAATTTGTGGCTCGGAGGAACTACCAGTTTGCCCGTACATTTGATGCGCTGCCATTTGATCTGCTCTACAGAAAATATTTCTTTTCAGATGCAAAGCAACAAAAAGAGTTTTAAAAAAGTGTGCCCTCCCAATGTGGCAATCAATTTTTTCTTATTTTACTTATTGGCAGTTTTTTAAAACCAATTGAAATAATTATAATTATTTCTATAATTTGAAAATTAATCAGATATTTTGTACGGACATTTTAGATATTTAGACTTTCTAGACTTACTGTATTGTCTTATATAATTCACGTATCTTTAACCGGATAGCTGGATGTGATCTCAAGCGTAACAGTTCCAATGCTCGCCCTTGTAACTCGTTCTTTCTGCCAGACTTATTTCTACCAGCAAAACCAAGAAGCATCTGAAGCTCAGACACTCGAAAACTTAATACCATATTCTGTAATCAAAACATTCCATTGCCATATATCCCATCAATCGTAATCCTTCTCAATAATGAATATAAAAGAAACTATATTGCATATGTAAAAAAATATTACTACCTATCAAAGCATCGTGCTTCTCTAACAACGGTTCCGGCAGTGTGACATTGCGAGAATTATTTTCTTCTATTTAAAAAGAACCCCAATCGCACAGAGAGACAATCCCATTGTAACATTCGATTTACTTCAATATTTACAGAGCCAACGCGCCAGTGTCATATGGATGACATGGCAACACGTGATATCTCGATATAATCTGCGGGCCGTCACGATGCGAAACGGGATCCCCAAATATTGACAATTCGCTCAATCCGCCGATGCATCGATCGCGGGAGCGCAACGTAGCCGGGAGTTAACAATAACAGCGGAGTTTTGCAACAAGGCGATAAAGTGAGAGGTTACCCATGTAGATTTTCACGAACGAGAGAGCCGTGTACCGCCGGAGCCAGTGATCGCTCGCATTCTCATCGTGCGATCCGATGGGTGGGGTAGTCCGACACTGCGATTTACCAATAATGTTCGTCCGTACTCCGTACGGTTGATCCAGCACGATGCGCGCCGTGTAATAATCCCGCACCGCGTGTATTTATCCGTGTGGTTAACCGAACTGTGACCGATAACGCGGGGGGGGGGGGGGGGGGGGAAACACGAGCGCGCCAACGAAAAAAAAAGTCGAGTAGCCGAAAAACCGGCCGAAGCGTCGTCGACGGGGACGTGAAACGTGGGACGTGAGGTCGAGTTGATCGCGACGATCGCTGAGGAAAAAGAAAAAGAAAAAGAAAAAAAAACCGAGGCAGGGGATACCGCGCGCGCGAAGCCTACCTTACGGCGTTACGCGTGTTTCTCGCCACGTGTATAAATCGCCCGCCGTGCGAGATTCGACCCGGAAATGAACGCGACACCAAGAACAGGCGACGCGACCCGAACGCAGTATGACGAATTCGCACGACACGCGTTCGTTGTTTACAACGCGCACCCACTCACCTCCAGTTCCTCGGAATCCGCCATCTTCTTGGCCGACTTTTTTCCCGCAGCCGTTTTGCCGATTAGTTATTTCAACACACGCGTAGCTAAGGAGAGAAATGTGCACGCGTGATCGCCGCCGTGCCGTTACACACCCGCCGGCCTCCTCTCTCACTCTCTCTCTCTCTCACATCCGCTCTCACGCTCTACCGTTTCTCTCTCACTCTCTCACTCTCTCTCTCACTCACGAATCGCGAGAATATCGCGACGTACACGAAACGTGATATTCTTTTCGCTCGTTAGCCGGTAATGCGTCAAATGGCGATGCCTCGGGGGGAAAAAAAACGATAAATTCAAAACGAACGGCGCGCGCGACGACACGCGACGAGTATCGACATTTGACACTTGCCGTTTGAAAAGGGTAATTTTCCAAAATGGCGCTGATGTTGCGAATATGTGTATCTTATATCTAGTCCGAGGGAAGAAAACATTGCGCTCTTTCCTCTCCTTTCCTCTATCTGGCACAAGTCGAATTGTACAAGGAATAAAGAAAAAGATCTTATCCTCTCTCGTAATCCAACGTACACATACACACAAGGACATTTGACGTCATATTATATCTGGTCCGATGCATAAATATTCAAATAGCGTGTTCGTGTCTAGATATTCGTGCATCTTGACTATGCGAGACTGGAAGTTGTGACTATAGATTTATATATAAGGAAAAGCGTCTTATTTTGCATAATTCCTTCAATCTTGTCATCAGCTGTCACATAAGAGTGCTCATTTTATTATACGAGTGCGTTCGTCTTGACGCTGCATGTAAGTGCTGAAAGCGTTTGATTGACCAATCAGGATAAAGAAATCTCTTTGCACCGATTGGTCAATCGTTTTCAGCGTCAAATGAGAACGCAGCCTATATGTCTATATTGAAACCAATGGTTGTGACCAGATGTGACAGAGACAGTTGATTGTGCGGTATCTCCTTCTCATTCTAATAGTAAGATTTTGTTCTCTCTCTTTATTCAATCATTTTATATAATCACACCTTTTTTTCACGCAATTAAAGAAAGGATTCTATTATACGTCAAACACATTTATATTTCTCGTTAATATGAAGGAATGGAAGAACTTTAAGAAATATATTCTTATTAGTTCGAACGAGAAAAAATTAATAAGTAAAAAAAATAAAACTAATAGATGAGATATATATACATATAATTGATGAATATTTTTTGTACATATCAGATACTGAATGCATTTTAGACTTACAAATAATATCCTTCCTAGATCGAGTCAGATTTACGATGCAATAAAGAATAAAACTCAAAATACAATTGAGAAATATAATTGATATAATATCTGAATATATTATATCTACAATTTATTTATCTTGTGTGCACGTATCAAACATCGGATATGCTTTAGACTTACAAACCTTATCTGTAGTTATCTAACAACGAGATAACAACGATCCTTAATTGTTTTTTATTGTATTAAAAGTTTTATCTCTCGATCTGTATCTTGTTTCCCACACCATTTTCCGGTCTTATTTCCTGTTTTGTCGAAATGATATTTTATACGATGGAATATTTTATGTTCAATAACGACAGTTTATATGTAGTGAGAATCGTATAGCATAATTCAACATCCTACTACTACTTTCTTCGTATCTTTGATCGATATGAATTAAGATTCTTTGAATCTGGCTTATTTATCTTTCGCGTCCCAATGCTCTCGAAATTTTTTTTTCTCCTCTTCCATGTTTGCAAAATCTTGCATATCTTAACTGTTCATATTTTTTTCTCCCGTAGTTTCATTTGATATATAGAAAAATTGAAACGCGCGTTTCTTAAAAAGAACATTCCGACATCAGCTTATACTACAATATTAATCGACAGTATATTAATTAATAGCAAGCGTTCTTATAAGATTCTCGATAGAATATAACGCAGTTCATTAAAACTAATGGCATGTTTAATCTTCATATATCTCTTGTTCCGAATATGATGGCTTTTATGCTCCTTGTTTGACATTTACAAGTCCTCGAATTAAATAACTTATCGAAAAAAATAACTTATCGTTGATCAAATCACAATCCTGTCTTCAAATCATATCTTGTTTACGCTTTCTATTACAAGAGTTTTATTTGACGATGCACTCTTGGCGCACTTGACTTTATAATTTCAATATTTCAGATCTTATTTTTTGCTGCCTTTTTATTAAATTTAAATATATTTGAAAGAGAAGAAAAGCATCTTGTGTTCATTTATAAATTAAATCCATCATGCCTATTTTACGCTTGAAATCTCGTTCGCGCATTTTCTTGAGTCTTTTTTTTACTATTTTCAGTACAATTCTAGTTTATATTAATTTATGACTGTTTTTCAAATAGTTTACTTCAATTTGCTAATTTCGAACACAATATATATAATTCTCACTTACGCAAATTCTAAAACAAAATTTGTCGTATGTTTATAAATCAATAATCATTATAAAAAAGCGCTATTTGAGGGCTGATCTTACTTTATCACGTTTTATTAGCCAAATATTCACGCGCAAACGCAAAGATATAAACTAATATATTTTTATCAAGATATTTTTTTCACATAGTTAACTTAAATTCGCGATACTGAACACTATTTTTCAAGTTTATCATATAATCGATTTTACGAAAGAGATAAAATATAACTTCTCATTATTACTCTCTTAACTTCTATTATTCTCAGGAAGGATATTGATTATAATTGTATTTAAAATTAAATATAATTTCTCAATATTCTATATGAATCTTGCATTTCTTTTATATTAATATTTGTTTTATATTAATAATTTGCTAATACTTGGCAAGTTTAAGCGATTGATAGAGCATGGGTTGTGGCTCGCGAATCACATCGGAAGAAAGAAAATATTAATAACGCTTCGTAGACAACAAGGGAAGTAAATCATTGACAAAGAATTAAGAGACAGGATATATATATAAAAACTACTGACATTTTGTGATCAGAAATAAACTGTAGAATCATGCCAGGCGATAATTGTTAAAAATTGCGAAAGGAAACTGATGTCGGTACTATTGCGACATGATTTTCTACATCGTTTTTTTTTTTTGTTTGGCCGATGAATAGCGATATTTTTCTCCTGATAATTTTATGTCATTGTATTGTCGGAATCGGAATGCTCCTTCATGCATTGTAAAATATTCGTAAAAGCTAACAGATATATTAGGAACAAAATGACAAGTTCGCGATGATAGGAAATGTGGTTGAGAGAGGGAATCTTGATATTGACAGGTTTTTAATTTAAAATCTCTTAAAATCTGTATACATGATTTAATTTCTGCTAATAATATAGAACACCGTAATACATATTCACTATAGCATTACAATTATATGTATATGCAACGACATGCTTTTGCTACAGATTATCAAGTGAGAACCTTTTTATCATTACATAAATCTTATATCTGAATTGAAAGTAACAACTTGTGTACCCGTAATGTGGTATCAGAGGATCGAATTGATAAGAAAATTTTAGGAAACAATCTTAGATTACATATATATATATATATATATATATATCAGTTTTATTAAAATATCTTAGCAAAATAATCTACTTATACAAATATGGTAACATATTTCTAACAAGCATTGCAATTTGCTCTTCGTATTCGTTGTTATACTTTCAGCTTCTCTTCTTACTCTCCGAAATTGATAGTTATCTATAATCTATACCCAGTCGTCCCAGCTGTTTTTACACTTGGAACTAACTTTTGACGCGACGTCGCATACCTGATTAAAGTAATCAAAATATCTTCCCCAAGCACAAGCCTGTACTTTCTTCTTTTTGTTTTCGCACTCGTAATATAATCTGCAGTCACACTCGTGAGACCATTTCGAGGGAACACCATCTGGACATTCTCCAGGCTCTGTTGGTGTTGGCGATGTTGGCGTTGTTCCATCGCAACCAGCCTTGTCTGGAGTCGTACATTTGAGAAGTTTAGGGCTAAAATGTTGACCTTTCTTACAATTATCTAGGACCCACTCTTTATTACTGCATGTGTAATATTTGTCACAGTCACAGTCGTGTTCCTTCTTTTCGCCGTGACTACAATCTCCTTCCTTTTCACAAGGACCTTTAATGCAATCCAACAATGCTGTATCAAAGTGCCATCCTTTCGTACACTCGCGCAAGGCCTTCCGACCGTTTTTGCATAAGTAGTATTTAGCGCATTGGCATTCGTGAGGGAGAAGCTCGCCGTGTTCGCACTCAGGTGTTGATATTGGCTTGCAGTCTTTTCCTGGAATGCAACTTTTCCTCTCTTCGTCAAAATACTCTCCGGGGTTGCATTCGTGCAGAACCTTTCGATTCTTTTTGCATTCGTAGAATTTAGTGCATTGGCACTCGTGCGGAAGCAAGTCGCCTTCTTCGCAGAAGTCATCAGGAGGAGCGTCGCATTCCGATTTCGCGGGCTTAACGCAGCCGTGCCATTTTTTACTAAAGTGTAAGCCGGTCTTACATGTTTTCAAGATCTTGTCACCGTTCCTGCATTCGTAGTACCGAGTGCAATCCGTTTCATGAAATATTAATTTCGGCGGGCAAGGATCCCTCGTCGGACATTCGTCTTCTGCCTCAAAGGTAGTCTGATTTGCGGCGATCACGGCCTGAGCCAGGAAGGCGACGGCGATTAGGTATATTCCTGTGTCGAATAAAAAATATTGCGATCAAATTGCTGTTACAATTGAAAAAAAGTCTATTATTTACATATAAAATTTGGATTCGTAAAAAATCTCGAAGCGTATAATATAAGTATCTCAGTCGATTTGCTTTTTCATAATCTTATTATAGAAATTTGTTGAACGTTCTCACCCTTCATCGCCTGTCACTTGCTTTACTCGTACTTGAGAAAAGAGGGAAATATCGTATTGTATATAAAAATATCCTATTAACACCTCACCTCGTTTAGATACATGACTGACTGAATTAGGACGTGCCCGCTTTTATAAATATGCATAGCGTTATCACAAAATACAAGGACAGATTATCATATCTGTTAAAAAAGATTATCAGAACTGTATTTATTTTTTATGGAACCCTAAACATATTTTCTCGAATCTTCATATAAATTTGCACGGATCCAGAGAAAAAGACACACATGTATTTAATAAAAGTATAATAAAATATTTATTTTTGAATTAATAAAACAATAAATGTAACACGTTTTACACACATACACACACACACACACAAATAAATTATATTATTTTAAATAAAGTTACAAATATTTTATAAAAAATTACAATTTATACAAACATTTTTCATTTATATAACATTTTCAAATATTTTTTTCCTGTATTTTTTTTCAATTCTGTGAAATTATTAATTATTTTATTATTAAGAAAATCAAATTAAAGAAAAAGAAAAAAATAATTTTTTCTATTTCTTTTATTGTAGTGATCTATACAGCATACATTTCATTTAAATCGCAAACTTTACTATGATTTTGCAGTTTACCGAAATTTATGAATTTGCAAGACACTCAGCTAGCACCCAACTAATATGCCTATAAATATATGTACGGTCTTGATTGAAAATATATACTCTTATTTAGAAGAGAGGATTATCAGTCATATATTGTTTTACAGAAAAAGATATATTGCTTACAGATTTGGGCAATAAATAATCTTTTTATAACACATCATGAATTGATAAATATGACGTAAGAAAAATTGAAATTATATTCATATCTTACCTTATCCTTTGTTCTTATCATTAAATTTGATTTCAACCAAGAGAAGAGAAAGAACATTATTATATATATTATATGTATTTTTATTATAGCTAAAAGATATAAATAATGTAGTAGTTAACACACATCAAATAAACCTTGATTATGACTTTTGATTTAAATAGTAATCGTGATAAATTATCATTAACCCCTTAAGATCTTCGGGAAATCTATAATACTTACAATTAGATAAATAAAATATTGCGATAAATATTGCGAAATAGTTCGAAATACTTTATTTATCTAAGTGTTTGAAATAGTTCATTTATCCGTGTGTTCATCGATTCACGGCCGATAAGAAAAGATGATCGCAGAAAGATTAACTAGTGATTCGGCTACAACATTATATCTTAGACATATTCATAATTACAGTTATTATGCGTATCGAAAAGGTAAAAACTTCTGAAATGAAATACTCGTAAGCAGCTTTTAATTCTAAATTCTTTATTTTTTGATTCTTGTGGTAAAGCAACATAAAGTTCTTGGAGCGCTAAATAGGATTTGTTTGTAATCATAGAGTTACAGGTTACAGCAATTTCAAAATTCGCTAAAATCGAAACTTTATTAGACAGATTTCTTAAAAATATTTGAAAGCACAACTTGTAGCAGAATATTTATAATCACTTGTTACATTCGTAATAAATTCACTTTCAATCGTTAAAAATTTTATTATTACAAATAAAGATAAATTTATTATGTTACATAATTATAAAGGAAATTTTAGATCGAAATATATATCGAAATATTTTCGAAATTTTTATCTCAAAAAAAAAGGAAAGATCGGAACGGTTATTTCTTCAAAATGTTGTATTTTTTGGCTTGAATTATATACGGAATTATTGTTACTAGAAAATACTAAAAGCATATTATTTCTTATCAAAACTTATTTTATCAACAAAGTATTTTATCAATAAGGAGAGTACCAAGTCCATCGAGCGCAAATTTGATATAATCTTTCGATATTAGAGTCGAGGCTTTGAAATTTTGAGTGGCGATATCTCAATTCACTGTTACGATCTTATCAAAATAATCATATAATCTGCATCAGTATTTGATATAACATATAATATCGATAAATATTAGAAAAGGTTGAGTGTTTAGTAAAATTGATTAATAAAATAAAATAAATTTAATAAATAATATATTTTTAATGAATCATATCTTCTGAATTTTCTAAATAATATTTATAAATAATACTTTACTAGGCCTTTTAAGTTTTTAATCGCAAATTAAATGCTCCATCATCTCGCTGAATAAAACGAAGAAAAAATAGAAAAGAGCAAACGATGAAATCTTGCCCATCGCGTAGGTATATGTTGATTGTATCTATGCGTTGCCGTCAATTAATCGTTATCATTAAGAGGAATTATAGTGGCGTGATCGGTTGCAGATGAGAATAAGAGATCTCTCCACGTGTATCATGAACTTGGACAGATCTATACGTGATTGATTTTGCATAATCAATCTATCGACGATACTTAAGGCATTTTAGATTTATTTAATATTATATCTTACTATTTAAAAATAAAATATCTCATAAGGCGAATTTGTGTGCTTTTCGCGCGCTAATTTCTTACGTGAATATTTTTATGTGCAAAATGCAAAGAAATTAATAAAAAGAATCATATCTTTTCATTAAAAAGATAATGATGATTACTAAATCTTAGAAATAACTTCTAAAATAAATACGCTGATATCCCTCCGATTTTATAATATGTATCATAAATATATTTCATTATAACATATATAAATTAATATTTTTTAAATTTATTTAAATTTAATATTTTCTTTCAAATATTTTTATATAATATTGCTTAAAAATGAATCATACTATATATGACTAATCACGTATATAATCTATTACAAAAGTCAATATCTCAATGAGTAATCAAGATAACCAAAAGATTTTTGATAATGGCTTAACGGTAAAAAATGATTGTATAATTTGTGACATATTTTTTGTAAAGTGAAGAGTTCCTTTAAAATTTTCAAAATTTTAAAGTTTACTTTTTGAGCTGCTTTTATTAGACAATAATATATGTTCTTTTTTGTAAAACTGTATAAAAAATGCCAGAATGAATAAAAATATGTCTTTTAAAAATGCGCAATAAAAAATTGAAAAAATAAACAGTTTATAAAAAAATAAATTCTAACAAAACTGCATAAGCACGAATGAGAAAGAAGAAATTCTAATCTGATTTTTCCTCCCTCTCTCTCTCTCTCTCTCTCTCTCTCTCTCTCTCTCTCTCTCTCTCTCTCTCTCTCTCTCTCTCTCTCTCTCTCTTTTTCTCTCTCTTTTTCTCTCTCTTTTTCTCATTTTCTCTTATTTTCTATCTTGTCTTCATAAATAAAACATAGAAAATGCATATATGTATTATATTATAACATCACACAGTTGTGAGATTTATATTAAGAGAGACACAAAGCTAACTCTATAGCTATCTCTCTCTGATCGTGTTTCAAGCGCCAATGCGTCTTACAATATTATTAAAATTTAACATTTAAACTCTTTAAAAAATATATTCTGTAGCATTTTGCACATATTTCTGATTATGAATATCATATATACATAGTTATGTTGTTCATATATAAATATTACTATATCCACATATCTCTGCCCTTTCTTGCCAATATTGCCATCTAAAGCACATCTATATATTCTTAAGTCGATGACCTGCTTAGGTTCCGGAATTTCTCGTATATCATACGTATCTATGACAATTTAAAAACATGGCTACCATGTGAAAAATGGATTGGTTGGTTTGTACTGTTTGCACGCTGTAAACAACTTTCTACTTAGTTTATCACGGTAGTTTTGTGTTTCGCGTTGTCGACTAGACGAATCGCCGATTCGCAGAAACGTTCCTGGTAGACTGGAGCTGAATCGTGGGACCCATTAAGAACGCCAAATAACTGTCGGGAGTGAAAGCCGCGCGAATTCGCAATAGCACAGATTCTATGTTTCCCCCACGGGCGATTAATATTCCACTCTCTTCTATTATCTGGAAAAATTTGCTGCCAAAACCGAGGTATACTGCAAATTCGTGCAGAATTTCTTCCAACTTTAATAACATTGTCAACTTCTTAATTAAAATTAAAATCTTTAATTATATATGTGTATATATATATATATATATATGTATCTGTGTTGCAGATGCAATTAAGAAAGTTCTAAGAACTAGGATGTAAGGATTTGTAAGTTTTACCATTTGCAAGAATATTGATCTCTGATAAACATCCACATGGATACTGCAGATTTTAATACTATTATGCATCATCCAAGAACCATCATCCATTTGGATGTTGACTGTTTTTACGCGCAGGTAGAGATGCTTAGGCATCCGGAATTGGAGGGAAAGCCACTAGGTGTTCAGCAAAAAAGTATAGTGGTCACCAGCAATTATCTGGCAAGAGAGTATGGAATAAAAAAATGTATGTCGGTGCAAGAAGCTTTGCGTCTATGTCCAGAATTGGTTTTGGTAAATGGTGAAGATTTAACACACTATCGTCATTATTCAACAAAGGTATCTGAAATTTTGCATCGGTTTACACCATTAGTTGAAAGACTGGGCCTTGACGATAATTTTCTTGACGTGACATCAATAGTGGAGAAACAGCTCAAGTCTCAGAATGATTCAGAGTGTGATATGAACAGTTTGCATACAGACGAGGAGCTAAAGGAATTGGATAGTAAAATATTTGGACCTTCGGATGAAGAATGTCCGTGCGATTGTCATACACGCTTGATGATTGGCTCCAAGATAGCAGCTGAAATAAGGAATCGTATTTATGAAGAACTGCATCTTACATGTAGCGCTGGAATAGCGCATAATAAGCTTCTGGCCAAATTGGCAGGATCGCTAAATAAACCAAATCAGCAGACATTGGTATTTCCATGCAGCGGTCCAATGTTGCTCTCCGCAATAGGCTCTGCATCCAAGATACCTGGTGTTGGACAAAAGACTATGGAATTATTGTTGTCGAATAACATAAAAACAGTAGACGATCTGCGCAAAATACCTTTGGAAAATCTAGAACTGAAAATTGGTGTTGATTTAGCAAGGAGATTGAAAGATAATGCAGAAGGGATTGACGAGACGGCAGTAAAGCCATCTGGAAAGAAACAATCCATAGGTCTAGAGGATGGATTTAAAAGCGTGTCGCTAGTGGCAGAAGTAGAGTCACGATTAGGCGCACTATTGAGAAGATTAACAGAGCTGGCGATGGAAGATGGTAGAATTCCCATTGCTATGAGAATAACAGTGCGGAAGCATGACCTGAACAAACCTACTTCCGGTAAGAGAGAGACCAGACAATGCGCGCTGCCAAACAATCTTTTACCGTCCACAAAAGCCGGCATGTACGATCATAGTAAAATGTTGACGCTCGCCATGAAGCTATTCCATCGAATAGTTGACGTCTCCAAGCCATTCCATTTAACACTGTTGGGAGTTGCATTTACTAAATTTGAAGAGAGATCATATGGCAGGAGTAGCATTACATCTTTTTTGCGCAAACAGGTCGCCGTCCATTCCGTTTTGGATATCAGTTCTGAAGAAGGCATCGCAGAAGTGAATTTGGGATCACCGATGAGTATCAATCAAGACAGCAACGATAGTTCCGATCAGACGAGCTTGATGAACACTTCTGCGTCAAGCCTTTCATGCTCACCAATTTCAAAATTGTCAGGCGTAGCGACCAGTCAGAATACAGAGGACGATCTGCAGAACGAGGTGGAACCATTACCGAAGAAGACCAAGTTGGAGGTGTGGTTGAGCGGTCGTCGGGAGTCGCCGAGTAACGAAATGGCTGGTCTTAGATTGAGCCCGTCATCGCCCATGCAATTATCGCCCACAGTGGATACTACGGTTTTCAGGACTCTGCCCATCGAGAGGAGGGATGTCACGCGTTCTTGGCCGACAACCAGCAAACCGAAACCAAACAATATACTTAAATATTTCATAGCCAATAAGTGACAGAGCTCCGTGACTTAGTATTGAATGTCATCGCTCTTATATATGCGCTTAAATTGAACATTAAATGCCAGCACCGGGGTGTGATCCTTAATTTTCAGTGTTCTTTGTGTGGGTGCTAGATTCTAAAATATAAAACGGAGATAATAGTGTTGTAATATGATATAGAACTCGTGCAGGTTTTCTGTTCTAAATAATACAACTTGAAGATACTCGCAGCGCCCACAAATATTTTCAGAAGATCTAATACGTTGTTTCGTTAATAGTAGAAAGAGAGAGTTGTCTATTAACGTTAATTAAAATCGGGAGGTATCGTGCGTTATCGCAGTACGAGATAATTACTTCGAATATTTTCTTTAAATCTCATTATGACTTTGGAAATAAAACCTGAGCAACTGTTTGTCAGTTTTTTTTCTTAATTAATACTCAAAGTTTTTATGCCCTAAAGTTTTGACACATATAATTAAATACAATAATTCCGTATAAATTCATTTTTTTTTCCCCTGACTTTGTCGTGTGCGTTTTAATTTCTCGGTCAAAATGCAGCTGCAGATCTTACACGACAAAAGACATTTGTGTTCAATTGCATTTAACATATATTTTCTAAGTTTTTTTTTATATATAATATATATACGATTAGAAGTTCGCGCGCTGTTAGCGAGGACATAGATGTAATGAGGGCATATATAGCTTTTTAGCGATAGTTCATGTTACTTTTTATTTTTGACAGCAACAATGAAAAGTATTGTGATTACACTTTGGGTCATTTTTAATTACAATTACTTTACTAATATTATTTTATCAGAGAAATATGCTTCAAAAAGCTATTATAATTCATTCTTTAGTTCGTATTTAGTCAATATTTTATTTATATTATAACTGATAAACAAAAATTTTTTAAGAAAAAACTATTAAATACAATTTATGTTCCAGAAAATACTTCAGTTTTTACAACATTTTTCATTGCTACCATTGCTTTCATGCTATAACGCGAAATACGAGCTGTATTCATTTACTATTATGTACATGATTTTCATATGAATGTAATACACGTATTAAGACAGATGGTTTTATATAATTAAACGAAACTACTACAAAAAGAATATATTTACCTAATTTATATAACAAGAAGTTAGGAAGTGTATTAAAAAAATATTAAGATATGCCTGTCAATTCACACATAAGTAAAATAAGGTGCTGACATTCGATGTTGCGACTCTCTCGATGGATAAGTAATTATAAATTAACGTCCTAAGAAGAAAAAATTCTATTTTTAGTACTGTTATAAATGTTATCTTATAATTAAGGATCGAAATCGATATATATATAATTTACGGCGAACTTAGTTTTTCATGCTGCAGTTACGCGAAAGACATTCGTACAATCAGCTGTCGCATTTTTATTATCGCGAATAAAAAAAACGAGGAGATTTATGCGTAATCTGCAGTGTCGAAATCTGAAGTTCACGAACAATGAAAAATATCGCTTTCAATACCTGCTTGTAATATACGTGTCGGATATCGAGCGAGAAACATGGCTGGAAAGAAATATTCGGTTATTCCCGTCAGGATTAGCTACTGGCGTGGAGCTTCATTAAAATATATAAATGTATACGTGTAATTATTCACGCGCGCAAAAGAGATGTACTAGACAATCATAAAGTTTTGCCACTTCAGTATGGCACACGGTGATTCTCGCATACATATGTATACACACACAGTTAAATATATATATATATATATATATATTAATATATATATATCTGACATGTCATAAAAAAACACACTCTTGCTGAACGCGAGACACAGGACATCCACGATGAGAGCTGCGATTTTACTTTTCACAGATACTTAAAGGATCCTCTCTTGTTATATATGGGTGAACGGGTCCGCGGGTGATAAAGCGAAACAATGTAGCTTTTGTATTTGCAAAACAGAATATTCATTAAGATTGCATATATTGTTTAACATAAGAAAGCGAGAGTGAAAGAGAATGAGCTAAGTATATAGAAAATCGTCGAACGCGCAATAGGAGCTCTACGAAACTTTTCTATTTTTATTTATTTATACAACATATACATATACATGAAACGGTGTTGTCTTTATTTTAAACTTCTGGTTGTGAGTATATGCATATTTTATATGGACTTGTTTAGGCGGGAATTATGCAGCGTTGTGAAACACTACAAGCTTTTCAACGTCAAAGTCGAGATCAAAACGCAAAACTTGGCGTTTGGAATAACAATATCGCCCCGGGAATATTTCAAGTATTTCAATGATACGATGAAGATGATGATTGACATTTTTTCAAGTGACAGCGCAACGCCGCGACTCGCATTACTTCCGATTTATTTCAATAAAAAAAAAAAAAACTTCAAGTTTTGAATTGTGCTACTTTATTAATTCTCTACGAACCTACCTCCAAATTTCCTTATGTAATTATGTTACTTATAAAATATAATTGCTTGTAAATATTGATATCTCTTATGGAAGAAGAATATGTATATATTTCTTGTCTATAAATATTTGCATTGCGTTAAAAATGTTCAAGAAAGTTCATCGGAACGCATAAATATTGAAAAAACATGCGCGAGCCAGTAAAACCAATAAATCTATCAGTCGAAAAATATATACGAGTGCGAGGTGGAAGCAAATTTTTGCAAATATCGCATATCATTCACCGTAAAACTGAACAGCCATGTGACACATGCAAGTGTAAAATTAACGTTCTTCGCGTTTCCGATATTAATGTAATATCATCGTCGAAATTTTTTTTTTTATGTAAACGAAATGCAACTTTTTAGAATGTTACTGAAATACATTTTGTTATAATGCTCTTATATTTTTACACACTTATAGATTAAAATATAATCAATCACATAAATAAATTCAAATAAATTTTTATAATTAAATATATTTTATATTATCAATTTTATTTTTAAATTGTATATATTTATTAAATATAATTATTAATATAATATTTCTTTAGTATATCTATATTTTTTTCTTCAGAAAATTATACAAATTGGAAATCTGCATCGCAGTCTGGTTCCAAGTCGCGCGTAAATTACGATTATGCATTTTAGCAATGTACATTTTTATCTCTGTTCTGTAACAATGATAGCAACTATATCCGGTCATAAATTGTAGCTACCGACATATCACCCTACTTATCACATTGCACGTGAGATACATCAGAGACCGAGCAGGTTGGGGGTATGTTTTTTTTTATAGGCAGTATCTCTGACCTAAATTTAAATACCCGATGACATTTCCTTAATTGTCATGTTTTACGCGTATATAAGAACGGTGGAACGAGCGTTAAATTGGCGTGAAACTTATAAACTTTGTGGAAAGTACAATAAAAAAAAATTTTGTGTTTCCGATTGATATATCATTCTTTAGTAAAAATGTTGCTGATATTCTGCGTCTTGAGTGTTGTTACGATACATGAATTGTCAGGTAAGAGAACAAAATATTATTATTTTTGTCAGTAAATCGGTTATTAAAAAATTGAAAAAAGGTATGACATATTTTATATTCTATCCATCACACAATTATTAAATTAAGCTTATCAATTTATCATGTTTGTGTAATATAATTTACTACTAAAATTATTTTTTACGTGTGTGTGAGCTCGATTTATTAATTAAGAAAATATACAAAAGCTTTTTGCTGAAAAATGATTATATCGTTCCTTGAAGATATTTCACATAAAAATTCAATGCTGTACAAGTTAAAACTGAAAATTATTCTACATCTCAGCAAATGATAAAGATATTATGGGGAACTTTTTAAAAGGTGCTTCTTCAATGGATACAACTGAACCGTCCAATCTAATACCGAAAATCGTGGGCGGTAATCCTGCCGATGAAGGACAATATCCTTATCAAGCGTCCCTTCGTTTTCGCAATCAGCATTTCTGCGGTGGTTCTATCATAGATAAGCGATGGATCCTTACAGCTTCTCATTGTTTGTCAAGGTACGCGGCTATTGGAAAGATATTTTACATAATAAAATTTTGATTTCAACAATATAATTAAGCAATAATAATTATTTGCACAAAAAAACTTCTACAGAATTTTCTTATCGTTAAAACTGTGATGGAAAGTGCGTATAACGCATTGTCAAAGAATAACAAATATTTTACTATTAACGATGTAAAATTAAGCCAAAAGTTCGTGATTGATAGTCTGATTCTTATATGTGATTCTATATAATTTCGTAATTTTTATTTAACAGTTTTAACGACACGGCTATCACTGTCGTACTGGGCACAAATACCCTGGACAAAGGTGGCGATGAGTATTCTTCGATCCAGAGATTGATACATCCCTTCTACAATTCCGTCTTTATCAGAAACGACATCGGATTAATCAAACTGGATAAGGACATTGTTTTTGGAGACAAAGTGAAACCGATCGCTTTGCCCACTCAAAATTTCGACAAATCCGATTATCCGGCGACGCTGTCCGGATGGGGTACGACTAATGTAAGTACAATACATAAGGCTAATTAATTTTATGTATCATATGCTATGGCACAGAAGTGGTAGAGCATTTTTAATTCGTACATACACGTATATATCAGTTTACGTATATATATAATGCTATATATCTGTCCACTATTTTCTACGAATTTGAGATTTTATATGTATTACTTATTGATTAATCGATGCTCACATTTTGATAATGATTATTTCGTGTAAACCATTATCAGTATCCCGGAGAAGTGCCAAATGAATTGCAGCACATTCAGCTCACAGTCATCAATCAAAAGCAATGCTTAAGCACCAGTTTTCGCGTCACCAACAACAATATCTGTACACTCAACAAAAAAGGCGAGGGCGCTTGTCACGTAAGTGCATTCTCTAGCTTAATTAAAATATTCCGGAGCAGGATCTTTTCGTCATGAAAAGACGAACATTTGATATCGACGTGTATTTTTTTTCACAAACATTAACAAAATATAATAATCCCGAAAAACATTGAACGCTTAATCGAAAAACTTATTTCGAAACTGTCTTATAAATCTATATTTTCAAAAGAAAAATTATATGTCACATATACATACATGTATAAAATTATAAGAAGCTAAAAAAAGAATATGAAAGAATATAAAACAGAAAAAAATATAAAAATAATATATTGTTCTAATTCAAAAAAGAAAATAGATTTATTTCGTATATATGTATAGGGTGACTCTGGCGGTCCTCTGGTAGCCGATGATGAGCAGATCGGCGTGGTATCTTGGGGAAGACCTTGCGCTAAAGGAACCCCAGATGTATTTACACGAGTCTACTCCTATCGAGATTGGATCAAACAGCATCTCAAGGAGGACAATTCTGTATAAATTGAATTTCTTACAAGTCGACAAATAAAAAAAAATAAGCAGAGATGAAAATTTTCAACTGATTTTCATTTATATAGATCGCAAGTAGAAAATTAGCTGTCAAATAATAAAGTTGATGACAACTGTATTTTGCTCAAACAAATTTATTTCTGATACAGTTACGATCTTTTACGATCTTTTTAAAGTCACTTGCGCATTATCTGTTCATATCATATGTATATAATAAATAAATGAATCTATAAGAATATATATATCTTACGTTATTTAAGACCGTTTAAAGCGTATCTGACAAAGATAATATGAATGACAAATAGAATTTTATTTAAAAAAATTAAATAAAAACTTGCTCGTACGAATAATGAGCGAATTTTGTCGGCTGAGGCGATATCCAGATGAGAAACACTGTCGGAAACTTCGCTAAAATCTGCACAACTTTGCAGCTGCCTGCCGGAGAGACTAAACAAACGTGCTACATCGCCTGTGTTACGCAAAATCATTTTTATTAGCGCACTTTCTTAATCTGAAACCGCAACGACTCCCACGCTAGTGGCTGGAGCGATATTGAATAGTCGACAATTAAGAGAGATCGAAGAAATGGAATGCAATATTACAGGATTCAAATTATATAATTAATTTTAAATCGAATAAAAATAATAGTAAAATAGAATAATATTAAATGTTTCCAGAGACTAATAGCTTTTTTAATTAAATGAAAATTGAATTTTTGAAATATGAAAGTTATAATGTTATAAGACTCGTAATAACAGAGATACGATGATTGCCGTAAATTACTCTGCTAAATTTATTTGTTTCTCTTATATGAATATCACGTACGTGAATGTAACAATGGTAAAGTGACTAACGCGTGGAAACGAGGCGTGAATTCATGATGCATATGTCAAATGATAGTACACGACTAGTAACACGATCTAGATTTTGCAATTGCACATAATTGATATTAGCATAATTCCAACAATAGCAGACATTATGTCGCATCAAGTAGAATTAATTCTTTTAATTGTGAACACCGTATATAATATATACGACAATGACATTCGTAATATAACAATAAATTCAATTGTCATCTATGTTTCATCTCTCCCACAAGAAATTTGGAAAGAAGGACTATTCGTCATCGAATATTATTTTCATCGAAATTTATATGACACATCAAATTTTTTCTAATAAAAGTATCAAATAATTTCTTTTCTAATCCTATGGCGTCTTATTAAAACAAGAACGAAAAAAAGCTTAATCATATTGTTTCGTTCAACGAGAAGAGATTCATAAAAAATCATACCTCGATAGCGCGCAAGTCATGCGCCGTTTCTTGCCGATTAACGATCGCCGAATTTAAGGAACTAGCGCGAAGTCCTGGTCGAAGATTTCGGCCAAGCTCCTAATGACCCACTTTCAGCGGCGCATGCTCGACGTGCATCGCAGATGTTTACTCCAAAGGTGAAAACGTCGCAGCACGTAGCCAGGTCGACAGGTGGTGATTTTTCGCGAGCGGAATAAAGCTGAGGAGAAGAAGAGGAGCGCGCGAGACAATCGGGTCGATCGTTTTTTACGGAAACGAGATCGGGTGAAACATCAGTGGAGAAGATTGATGCGCGATCGGACGTGTCGCGACGTCTCCTCGAAATCCTGAAGAGCTAGGCCTAATAAAGGATGCGAATCGCTAGAACAATTCGACCGAACACCGTCGTGTGCCTCCTCGTGATTGATCGTCATCGATGCCCTTCCGCTGCTACAAATGGTCGGCTTAAGAAACGTCCGCGTTCGTCCTCGGAGTTTAGAAGACGATCACCCGTTGCGGGATCCTTCTTGGCGGACTGAGATAATTCTAGGCAAGTATTCCGGTAGATATTTCCGCGAAATCTGTAATCGCCTATCATTCTGTGAAAATACAGGTCATAATTTGACGAAAATTATGCGCGCTTACAAATTTATTAACGTTATCATGTGTTGAAAAATTGCTGTCAGACAGTCATACTTATATTAGACGCTGCAATAGATTGCAAATTAGATCATCTCGCTGTTGTGCGTAATTATTTTTAAAATAAAGCTCGAATCTGTCTGATTTCATTTTCGCAGATGATAAACAATTGCTTGTCATTTTTTTCTTAAAAATTCTCGTTAGAATACCTTCTCCTCTGCGTAAACTTTTATTTCTATCTAAAATGAGCGCGAGATGCTTAAAATCAGCTGATCAGGACACGGAAGGATCAACGTGCTTGCCGCATTATTGCCGACTCCGTATCGTCGTAGATAAACCGGACGTCATCTTGATCGAAGTCGAATAAATCGCGCGTCGCGCGTGACCCAAATAACGTGACGCGCGCGCGTGCGCGCAACCCGCACCCCCCCGAGGGTGTGTTTTCATCCCCGCCTCGCTTTCTCCGTCCGCGCGGAGAGCCTTCTCTTTTTCTCACTTTCCGTCATCGTTTGTCGTCGTGGTAGCCGTCTTGCAGTGCGAACCACGACAGCTGGTGCCGTGACACCTGCTGCAGCATCGCGAGATCGATATCCGCTTATTCCTGTGCCTCGTCTCGAAACGAACGCGAAGCGGATCCAGCGGATTCCGCGATCATGCCCTCGACGGAACGGCGCCCGCTGTAACTTCCGTCGATACGACCTCCCCCGTCGTGTGTTGTCGCCGTGTGATGTAGCGCCACGAGAGGAGAGAACGTCCTCGCGAGGTATCCGCAACGGCGTCCTCCGGCCTGCTTTTGGCAAACCGAAATCTGCGAGTGTCGCGAATTTCGTGTGTCTGTTTTGTGCGATTTTTTTATGGTGTTCGCGTAAAAGATGTTTCGATTTCTTTATTGCGGGTGACATGCGCGCGAAGTTGTGTGTTGAATATTTTCGAAGGCCAACGAGAGGTTGATAAATTTCTAAAAAATTGTAGAAGCTGTGAGAAGACGCCAAGATTTTGGTCCATCGTCTTTTTTTCTTTTTTTTTTTTTTTAATAAAGGAAGCTCGAGTTGTTCAATCATCGCATATATGTTTCAAAATTCATTTTATTTAATAATCTCTCTCTAATTATCAACGAAACAAGTATTTCGCTTATGTTAAAAAAGTAAAAAAGATATTTGCACATGCTTCATATTATAATATATATTAAATATTATACATGTTTTTTTTTTGCAACTCTTTTTTTCTCCGCTTTCTTGCTTTAGAGCCTTGCACGTTTTATTTTAAATAACGACAGTGCTGTTAAAGGTTTGAAATATATTGGTTTACATACACTTTCGTCGAACGCGTAGATAAAGTTCGAGAAAACGCGTCAGGTGTCACTTGTCAAAATATTCGCGCATTCTCGCCGTTCATCAATTCTGGCTGGGGGTTAATGAACCGATAAACATATTATGTATCAACGAGATAGGTAGTCCCTCATGAAGCGTTGATACCGCGTTAATACGGTTTCTCAGTCTACGACATGACGGCAGTTCCACTCGTCGATCAC
The DNA here is from genome assembly GCA_963971435.1 of Lasius platythorax. NCBI lineage: Eukaryota > Metazoa > Arthropoda > Insecta > Hymenoptera > Formicidae > Lasius > Lasius platythorax. The sequence continues at coordinate 17,981,206 of OZ020539.1, forward strand.
TGTGTTTATCAAGACTGTTTTTTTTTTTTCACGCACTTGAACGCGCATACGCGGTGTCTATCTCAAAGAGATTTGGAAGCTGGGAGAGAGATCTCTTTACGCGCGAAATAATAAATACAGTTATACGTACACTCATGCAAAACAAAAATTCTTACGCCATATACGCTATTTTATTAATCACTCTAAACTGTGATAAAATGCATTAAAAATACTCGGATGTTTTTTTTTTCTTATGATATTCGGAATATTTTCAAATCACTCGGAGATGAATAAAATGTAGTATCAGCTGATCGATACAAACAATACCGCTTTTTCGTGAGACAAGTGTGTAACACGAATTTTATCTTATACAGCAGACAAGTGGATATCGAAATACCGAAGAGAGGATCATAACATTTTGAACATTATTTACAAATAAGGAGCGAATACGAATGAAAAGCATCATGGCTATGTAAGATCAATCTTGAGTGGGAATAATCATCCCTCCGAATCGCACTTGTAAAAGTAATCAGAAACTTGCCACCAAAGGAAGCTTAATGAGCTGCTGCCCTTTTATGTGAGTATATCACTTATTTCTTTATGTATATGCAATGTGTAATTATTTATAATTATTTTATTTTATAATTACTTTATAATTCACAAAGTCTTTATAATTATTTTATATAAATTATATAAGTATTACATAAATAAAATCTCTGCTATGTTCGTTTATAAAAATTGCCGTCTAAAATAAATATTTTCGAACAAATTTATAAGTATAATTTAGAAAAAGAAGAACTGAGGAATAATTTCAAGAATGCATTTTTACATTAATTAATAGTCTAACCTAAAAAATATCAAATCCGAGAAATTATTGCCTGTGGCTTCCCAAACACACACACACACACACACACACACACACACATGTACCTGATTAACACAAGCGCAGCGCAAATATGCCGGTCGCTGCACCTTTCGGGACGACTGCGCAGTAGAAAATTCACGGGTCTGCACGGCCGTGCAACACGCGTGTTTCTTTATGCCATTCACGGTGTGTGTGTTGTCTACATCTCTCCCACGCTCTCCTCCGCGATTCAGCCTCTCGCACTCTTTGTAGCAACCGTCCTTCTCGCACTGTCGGCGCCACGGCATCGCGACTATCTTCAGGACCGTGCCATTCCGAAGAGAAAATTCCTTCACCCCCCAAAAAAAATCTCTATACAAATCTATATTTATTTTTAAAGACTAGAAATTATAAAGTTTCTCGTATTAGCTGTTCGCTGTTGGTACTCTGTTAGAATACGCATTCGGTATACTTTCCCATCAAGACGGACGTCTATCTCGTCTATTCTCGTTCGTCAACATATGATTCTAATTTTGCTTGCGTGTAGTTTCAATTAATATTCTTTCATTCAATTTATAGGAGCTTAACGAGACGGTATTCATATAATCCGAAAATGAAAAATAATCCGAGATCCTTTTGCTTCAGTCTCTGAAGCGACGTTTAAAATAAACGATCGTTAAATCGCAGCAATCGGAGATTATGTAAATAAGTATACATATACATACCGAGAATCTCGGAGATGCGCTCGCGGATGCTACGATACTGCGTCAAATCAACCGCGGGCGACGAACGTGCGCAGCTGTCTGTATGCGAACGTGAGTTGAGTCCCCGCTGTGGTCCGCTGCGCTCTGCAGCTGATGCGGCTCACCGCGTCGTGCGTTCTCGCGCGTGTGTGTGTGTGTGCGTGTGTGTTTGTCCGGAAGAAAAGAAAAATTGCGGTAAAAAATGCGTCGCGTCGAAATTCATCGACACTGTCCACGAGTTCTCGTTGCCCGCGATCTTGATCCCGCGATCGACGTCGTGTAAGCGCGATAAGAAGAGTCCCGGACGAGACTCCCGGGAGAAGGATAGAAGGAAGAAAGAAAGGAAAGAAATTCGGCACGGAAAATTTCTTTGTCGCGAGAAAACGATCGCTATATAAATAAATAAATCCGCGGTGATGCGGGCGACGCGATTGTGCGAGATCGCTCTCTCTTTATTTTCTCTCTCTTTCTCTCTCTTTCCCTGCGGGCATCCGGACAATGAGTCGTAAGGAGCGAAGGTAGACAAAGGGTCGCCGGACTGCCGAGCGTCCCGGCGCAGTTTACATTGGTTTACGTCGCATCCGAGACACCGATTGCCATGCGACCGTCGAGCGTAGGAGACGCGTTCACCCGGTCACGCTTATGACGAAGGTCATCTCGTCATCATCGGCGAGGTCGATCCGGCACCGGGATACTGTTGTCTATCGCGCACTTGACGGCAGCGTTGAGTTTTCCTCCGCGAATCTCTCGTCTCTTCCTCCCTCTCCCTCTCTCGCTTTATGTCCAGCGAGGGTGACCCGTGATGTTAGCGTGATGCGCTTTAGTCTCGGAATTCTTCAAGATTTCCGCAGGGTGGAATCCCTGTAGAACGAGTATAATATAGGGTGCACACCATATAACGCGGATGGTTGGAGCTCGTAGAGCGACGATCACAGAATATAGCCATTATGGAGGCATTGCGTTTAGCTATACAGTGAGTGTCCTTTTTTTGGCAGACCATGCACCCCATGATAGTTTGTGTCTTCTTATTATGCGAAGTTATTTTGCGATTGGACATAAAAAAAAAAGCGATCTGTATAAAGTTATTTAAATCAACTTCTATTTTGGCTTTTGTCTAGAGCAAGAATGTTTCAAAATCTTAATACAACAAAAGAATATAATTTTTAAGTATATTATTTATCATAATTCGTTAATTATTTGTTTTTTTAATTATATTACATGTCTTCCACAAATGCATCCTGTGACAGTTTGTTTTCATTATGTAAAACATGATACATCGGGAAATGAGTGTTGTAAAATCACTCTGTAAAATTTATTAAAGAAACTTTTATTTTGGTTCTCTTATCTTCAGACAGAAATACTTCAAAATTTTGGATAAAAGTATATATAAGTAAGCTAAACAAATTATTTATTATGATGGCTGAATTATTTATCTATTTAAATTTTTTTCAATTTTACATATGAATCTATATTGTATACACCATATATTATCAAATATTTATTTAATATTATTTCTTAATACACACTTTGCTACAGTGGTTATACTACATTGGCTTTAATTTTTTTTTTTTTTATTTCTTGCAGGACGCGGCTTGGGGAGAGGATGGTCAGCATGAGCTCCATGCTCGTAGAGACAGTCAGTATAAATTATGAAGATTTTAATGAGAGTTTTTTAACGTGTGGCACTTGTCTCTGTGTTTACGATGGCAGCGAGCATACACCTAAATTATTACCATGTTCACACACGGTATGATTATATGTAAAATAGAATGTGTAATTTATACATTACACATGTGCATAACGTATGTATTTCATATTTATATATACGATAATCTCACATCTGTTTATTGTAGGTATGTCTACATTGTTTAACAAGGATTGCTGCATCCCAAACACGAGAGACAGGAGCATTTAGATGTCCCATTTGTAGAGAATTAATTACAATTCCTCGCGGAGGGGTACCTGCACTGCCCCCGAGCTTTCTCGTAAACCAACTGCTGGACCTTATGTCTCGACAAAGACGAGAGGTATAGTTGACCGGAACATTACAAGATAATATTCTCTCTTTCGAGAAAATCTTAAATAATATTACATCTTATTCTCTATTGCAGGTCATCCCAAAATGTTCAGTGCATATAAATCAGGAATTATTATTTTGCGAAACATGTGATACGGTATTCTGTACAGTATGTACCAGTGGGACACACGCAAGAACGTCACCCGGATGCACAGAACACACAATCATCCCCTTTAGTATCGCGATAAAGAGGATGTCCGAGATACTGCTTTATAAAGCTAACGAGTGTATATCCAAGGTGAAAACTAGTTTCTCTCTTTTTAATTCTTAAATACTACGTTCTCGCGCGCGATTTTATTACACTCTATGTTTACCAACACCAGAGTGTGTATATGTGTAATTAATATTCAAATTATTACGTCGAATGTATAAAAAGACTTATGTTTGTAAAACGATATCTCGCTTATTTTTTATAGCTCGCAGTATTGATATATCTTAAAAATTTTATAATAAACTACAATAATTATAGTGAAATAATCGAGTCAAAATTTGTGCGCCAAGATGTTTACAAATTAACTAAGTAAAGAGGAATTATCATTCTATTATAACATGAAATGAGACTTAACTATTATTGAATTAAGAGTTACATCTTTTAGTTAACACAGGCACAAGATTCTGTAAGCACGGAACTGCAGCGTTTGGAGGCCTCCACCGAAAGATGTCTAAACGCGGTGGATACGGAATTTGCGGATATCATTTCGAAAATAGAGAAACGTCGAACGGAATTGCAAGCCGCCGTAAACGCCGCCGCTCGTGACAAGAGGCACGTACTCGAGGAACAGCATTCTCTCATCGAGGCGGAGAAAAGCAAGGTGGAGAGAGAATGCGAAGGATTGCAGTATCAGGTAGAGAATGAAAACGCATTCATATACATATAGTGTCATCTCACGCGCGTATCGTTTTACAACAGTGTGATTCGATTTTAAAGGTCGAGGTCCGGAATATTACTCAGCGTATTAATAGCTTATCGGATCAGCTCGATGCGGCGACCGCTCTCAGCGAACCCAAGGAGAATGCCTTTATCACGTTCGAGTTTAATCATAACGATGCTGTCTCCCACTTGGAGCAAGCACTAAGCAACTTGGGACGAGTACGTTCTAGTACAACATTGCCAGGTACTATGAGAATTAATAACATAGTAAAAGTACTCGCTTTAATTATTCGTTCGTTAAAACGCATCATGTTTCACGCTGATGCTAAACAATATAAAAATAAAAATTTTTGATCCATCATTGCTATAATGTTGAATTATATACAACGTCAAAGACGAAAAGTCACGCAAAACTAATTTTCTATATTTATGCATTCTGCGTTAGGTTTATGCCGAGCGAGACTGAAAGACTTAGCGATAGCGAAATTACAAGCAACCGTTATAGTCGAAACTGTGGATTATCATGGCCATCCTCGGAATGTCGGTGGTGATCTTGTCAATGCTGAGTTGACGCTCGCGGATCACATACACGCGGAACATCAGAATGCTATCATTGAGGCGGAAGTAAAAGATCTGGAGAATGGAATCTACGAGATTTATTTCCGGCCACCGACCGCGAGTCGATACGTTTTGAAGATATCCGTATTCGAACGACCCATAAAAGATTATCCGCTATTTTTCGACGCAACCGAGCATAATGAAGCAATTAAGATATATGGAAGACGCGGTAATGGAAAAGACGAGTTTCATCAGCCAGTCTCGGTCGCAGTGGACGACGAAGGAATGATCTATATTTTAGATACTGGAAATTCTCGTATTAAGGTTTGTTTAGAACAATATACAGGGAATACAATATATTATAGAGCGAGATATGATTTTTCCAATTTTGTATCACTTTAGGTACTCAATTGTGATTTGGAGTTTCAAAGGCATATAAATAATGAAGGTTTAGAGGGTCGCAGTTGTACGGGAATAGATATTTCTCAACAAGGTCTCGTAGTTGTAAATTGGCGAACGCGAAAGATCACGGAAATGACTTCGTTGGGTGATACGATCCGATTCTTTTCGCATAACGCATTTCAAGTTAGTAGTTCCTACTGCATGTTTCATCACTGAGAAAAAAAAATAATAATACTTATAAGTACTTTTTAATTAATTGTTATGCTTTTGTTTCCCAGGAACCTATAGACATTGCAGTGGATAAGAATTACGGGCACATACTTGTCGCTGATAACGGTCGAAGTTGTGTGTTCGTATTTGACTCGGACGGCAAACTACTATTCCAGGTTAATTTTTGTTTATGTACATATACGAACAATTGCAAGCTGTCTCGTATGGTCCTCTTATAGTTATCACGAAACGTTAACAGGTCGGTAAGAATGGCTTCAAACTAATCAGTTCTGTGACTGTCGGTCCTGCCGGTGAGATTCTAGTTGCCGATAGCAGAATTCAAGTGTTTTCCGCAAAGGGAGATTTCTCTGAGGAAATATACTCCGAAGGTAAAGGTAAGTTCCAATATGTATTTGACGGCGATTCGTTAATACCATTTAATTGAAAATCTCTGAAGGAATATAATATTATGGGGATATGAAATAGGGGTGTCAAAATAGAGATATTTTAATGTGATAAAACTATAAAGATTCTATGTGCTCGATTTATGTATACGATAGGAAGAGGTGCCTATGGAGGAATAGCCGTGGACGCGGACGGCAAGATAGTCGGCACCCGTACAGACAAGGGTCGTAGTATAATACAAGTAATGAAGCTAGGTGGAGGTAATATCTTAACCGAAATTGACTCGCATAGCTCGAAATTGCGACGTCCGTCAGGCATAGCCGTGTTGCCGGATAATCACCTAGTGGTGGTGGATTTGGGCAATGATTGTATAAAAAAGTACAGATACTGGTAGAGAGTCGTCTATTTGAGTATCAAAATTCACAAACCGCAAGCAGGAAGAAAGTTCGTTACGAAAAGAGATACCAAATGTCAGTCTAATTTAGAATTATTTATTCAGGTTTTTTCTGTGCAGCTTATAGCTATAACGTTATGTATTATTACAAAAAAGTGTAATGCCTATGTTTTTATAAAAATTTTTCTATATAGTTTATAAATTACAGGATAAGACGCGCTAAACGAAATAATAATGTTAAAAAGAAAACTTTTTTTTTTTCTCCCAATATGTGTTGCTACATAATATCTTACAATTTACACTTTGGCTTTATTTATAAAATTTAAATTCTTTTTTTTTTTTTTTGCATATTTAATGTTACTTTCTCTCTTGTGTTTCCTGTGCAAATGCGGAAATACAAAGTTTTCACTGCGCATAAAACAAAGTCAGTCGAAATGCTCAGTACTTATTATATGTATATCTTTTGTATTTTATTATATTTTAAATCATTGCGATTAATATTTGATCGTTTGAGAACGCATAACAACCCTGTTGTTGCTGACTAATGTTGATACATCCGCAGACGATGATCCTCTCTCAGTTTTGTCAAATTAAACCTGAAAATTGTTTACTCGTGCATGTCAAACACACGCCTACACATCATGATTGTAATTGTAATTGGTCATGTACTAGACATCGTAAGAAGCAATATATTTATATATGTATATAGTCTAATAGAGGCTTATCTAACAATAATATTGCATTGAGATCCGGAACAACAATTCATCTTCGATGAAATATATAAATTAATGAAAAAAAAAAGAATTAAAGAAATAGATCTCGTTTTATTTCTGATGAAATTTCTTTTTAATAATATGTTTACGATTGCGACTAACTTAAATGCTTAAAAGTTTTTCGACTTGTATTTTGACGACGGGACTACTCTTCTCTTTCTTTATCAGATAAAAATATATAATTAATTACAAATATGATTGCATAATGCGAATTCAATTATCCGGGCAATTTGAGCAATTTTTAAACTTGATTCGTTTCTCAACAAGATCAGGTTCATTATCTACGGATGTATAATGTTACTATATAGAAGTTATATATACACACACATACACACTGCCGTTTCACGTTATTTTACATCTTCATCAAGATAGAAGACGGAGTTGTATCGTTATATAAGCTCTTGCATTACATTAAATCAATCACACATGTGAAGAGATTGTTTAAATGCCATAGTGTTGAGGTTGTAGAAATTTTCCTTCAATTGCGAACGTTTTTATTGTTTAAAATCGACATTTTTATTAAATTTGGAATCTCATTTATTTTTTTCGATCTATTTCATATTTATTATTACATTTATTTTATATATTGCGTTTTTTAGATCACATATTTATTAATTTATGCTTTGTGATTTGTGTGAAAAAGTTAGTTTTTATTTTTTTTTTAAATTCTATCTTTTCGATTTTATTTTATTTTGGAACTTTTTTGCAACATTTTTATTTTATAGAATAACACGCAAAAGTTCCTTGTCCTTTTTAATAAACCAGAGACTTGGGTTACTCGCGCATCGGTACTACGTGATTTTTTTAACTAAATAAAGCGTAAATTATAATTAATGTAAGATAATTCTAAGCATACACAAATAACTAGAAATATATTAAGAATTGTATATATATTTTTTCAGTATTATCGTAAATTTTGATAGAATTGGCGTCATGGTTTATTTATCTAGAGATCTTCTAAACTTCATGTAAAACACATGATTATCTCGATAATGGCGCATGTTTCTAAAGGCCTACAAAATCATTCATCATAATTGAATTATTCGCTGTTGGAAAGACGCTACATCTCGATTTTCGCAAGTTTCATCGCGCAAATGATTTCTCTCATTGTTGAGAAATGTTTTATTTCTAAATAATGTGTATATATATTATTTAAATTAATACTGAATATAAATTAGAAAGGACTGGCAAAAATATTTAAATGACCTATTACGCGCAATTTGCTTTTCTATCTGGAAATATGTATTTAATGCCCGTCTGAAGACTATGGTTGTATTCGTGAAATGTTATCATACCATAATGTGTATCTACTTATTCTTTGATACTTATTTCTTGACCGAGAGTGATATAAACTTACACATATATATACGCGGCTTATAATGTCTATTTCTGTAACCCCGGAAAGAAGTATTTTCTCACGCAATACTTACTAACTTCATCTACACAATCAATTTTTAATGTAATTGTAATCTTAATATTTATATACTATTTTTACATGACTTATATAGTTGCATGTTCTAGTTGCATTATTCGTCAGTTGTGTAAAAGGGGCGACGCATTCGAAAATATCAAAATGTTTTTCATGTTTTTTTTTTTTTTAATATATAATTTCCTAAATATTATTTTGAATTATATAAAATAATTTTTGGATTCTAAGTGTTTAAAAAAAAACATGTTTACGTAGAGAATGGCGTCAAAACGTTGTAAAATAATGTTTTCTTTATCTTTATGTTACTTTTTTTTTTTAAATTACCGGTTCGATTGCTATTATTTTTCTAAATCTTTTCGGAAACAAATCAGCTATAATTTGATCGTTTGATTTTAGAAAAAAAATTATTCGGATATATGTTAATCCAAAGTTGAGAAAAAAGAACATAAAAATAGATGGTTTTGTCATATGATTTCGCAACTGCACTCGCCCATTTACTATTGACGAGAAATCTCCTTGTATTATAAAAATCATTTTTAGAGCACGCAAGTCAGATTTGTGAACCAAATAACTGAATATGCAATCTATTAAGTTTTGAAATTTATATCTTTACGGGGAATGCACGGAAATCTTTTGTAGCAAGCCTATTTTTTGGATTGTATCGCAGATACGACATTCCTTATGAACTGCTTTGCAGAGTGATCTACCATATATAGGCTACGTTTAATATAAACTATTACATATATATTGCTTGTATATGTACGAATACGACGAGTCATTGTAAAACACGCATTTTATCTATCACGTTAGTTCTTAGCGAAAAGCATAACAGTGCCTTTATTGAGAAGATGTCACGGTTTATCTTACGACGATTGATTCATATATATATAATCTTCTTTTGCGTTCAAATCCGAATGCTCTTAATACTTTAATCGCTACACGAATCACACCTGCCTTGCTTTTGGAAGCGCGACATTCGGATGTGATTAAAAATCGTACTTTTTGCATAATTATTCGCATATGAATACGAGTGCGCGCGAGCCAAATAAAAATATAAATAAAAATAATTATATTTTTATTTATATTTTTATTGGGAAAATTTAACTTATTTTTAATTATTTTAAATATTATTGAAAAATAATGATCACCGATATGGAATAATAAAAAAAAAGACAGGCATCGTTCCTATAGAATGTCAAAGTGTTGAAATGAAAATGGATGAGTTGCAACGGGTCTAGAATCAATCAAATCGCGATGTTTTATCGCAATAATCTGTGTTAATTACGCAACTATATATAGATCTGTATTCGAAAATTTCGCGTTTTATTTAACGTATACCTCGAGTCTCATCGAAAACATAACGCTCTACAAACTCACATATTAATTATAATGTGAAAGTGTGTGTTATTTTCTTTAAAGTCTGACCCCCTAGAAGATAAGCTTTTGGTTCATCAACGTCCTATTGTCGTCTAAGTAGGTGGCATACCATGAATGCACAATTGATTTTAATATTCGCGTTTTTTTCTCTTTTTATATATATATATATATATATATATATATATGTACGGACTTTTCAGCAGCCAGCCATAAATATTACATAAATTCAGACTGATATATATTTCTTGTTTGTATTTTTCTTGATATTGTTTAATCTAGTCATACGTCATCTGTAACTGTAACACTTGTGTATCATGACTCTAAAATGCTGTAACATAAAATATATTGTAAATAAATGTATAAGCTTGATTCACTGAAATGTTTTAATTGAACATTTGAAAATATATATTATTATTTCCTCATCAAGTGCTCTAAAATGAAACTGTATAAAAACTATATCTCTCAAGTTCTTTTTTATTTAATCATTTAAAAATTTTTGATATATAGATTATTATTATTATATAGTTATATCTATTAAACTCTATATTTACTTATAATTATTATAATTTATAGTACTATTGTACACTATATATATTATACTCTATTTTATAATATTAATTATATTTATTGAATATTATTCAGGCGTAAATCGTGCGTACGGTAAAAGCTGCGCAATCTTCCAAAATATTTTTACCTCGTTCGGCGATAATATCATGTCGTTTGCGTATTGAATGACGAATGTCCCGAATACATCCCCCGAGATTATCGTACCATCGCGGTGCGCCGTCTCGAGACGACTGTTCCCGGAGTTCGCGGGATCGTGGGACGCCCGCGTAGGAGTTTCACGTCCCTGAGCGTGCGAGAAAGAAAGAGAGAGCGAGAAGATCCGTTCCGTGGGAGCGAGACGCCGATAGGACGCTAGCTACTAGCTACCACACTCGCCACGGCGTTACACGGTGTTACGGTGTTAGTGAATGGAACACGGTTTGCCGCACGTCCGTCGCGTAGTACGACGCTCCGCGGGCGTCGCGCGCCACCAATGGACGGTGAGTACGGACGGTCACGTGACGTGCGTGCCGAGCTGTGCAGCAGCAGAACATTGCAAATGACAAGACGCGTAGGGCATTGTGTCGTCGCGCCGCCACCGCTGCCGCCGTCGTCCTCGTCGTCGTCTTCGTCGTCGTTGTCGCTCGTAAAATTCCTCCGGTCGCGTCGCGTCGAAGTGGAGTCTCTTCCGGGGGTGCTTAGCGCGCGGATACGTGCTTCCGACGTCGGGGACGCGTACCGTAAAAAAAAGGCAAGCCAGCCCGTAGTCGCGTAGTTGCGCGCGCGCGCGAGAGAGACTCTCCGCGCGGACCTCTCTCTCTCCCGCGCCCTGAGAGAAAGAGCGGCGGCCGCCAAGGCAGGAGGAAGCCGCGTCAGGTGCGCGTCCGCTCCGCTTAGGTTCCCCGCGCGCGCGCGCGCGGAGGTGCGAATCCATCCGTGGTGCCGCTCCGTGCTCGCAGAGAGACGGAAGATGTCGAGCTCGCAGCGTATGCGAAAGTCCTCGCCATGCTCCAAGCAGGGCCCGATGCGTGCAACCCTGCCAGTGAGCTCGCTGATGAGGCAGGGCCGGCAGAGCAGCAGCCTCCGCAAGAGCAACAGCAACAGTCCCACGGTCTCGCCGACGAACGCGGCCGTCTGGCGAGCGCGCATCTCGCCGGAGACGTCGTCTTCCTCGGGACAGCGGAGTCCCGGGTCCCTATCCTACAAAGGTATGTCGGTCTCCCTTCTTCCCACCCCCTCTCTCCCACCCCTTCTCCTCCTCTCCTTCCCCCGCGGGCTCGTTCTTTGTGCGCTCGTTTGAGTTTTTGATCGGGGAGCGCGTACTCGCGCGCGTGATCCCCCCCCTGAGCATCCTGGGGATCGTCATCGGGGACAAATATCGGTTCCAGTGATGATCCCGGAGCGCAAAAGCCCGACCGGTACTGTAGTTTGTCCTAGGAGCACAAAGCCGAAATGCTATCTGCTCTTGGGATTCTATTCGGTTAAGGGGTATGTAGATTGTGGAGTGTGTGTGCTCTGTGCAAGGTTTTAATATTTTTAATATTCTTAAACGAGTCATTTTTTTTTCCACGAAGAAATAAGGTATCTTACATATCGCTTGACCAAGGTATGTCAGCTGGATAGAATGTTTTATCGTATCCGCTGCGCAGATGTAAGATGGATATTCTCTGTCTGACTCGGAATTATTTATTTCTCGCAGTACTTTGTGTTATGTATTATTTGACACGAGACTTCTTCCTATTTCATTATTTGAATTGTGAAATAAGGAAGAATAAAAGGGAGAGAAATATATTTGCAAGTCGTGTTCACTTGTGTTTGTCTAAACATTGTAAAATAATTTTTTTATAAGAAGTTAGTTATTTTTTAATTAAATTTATAGAACAAAGAAAAACTGCTTTTTTTGAGCAAACTGTGATTGTTTGCTCTAAGTTTATTCTAATCATTTAATAAACAATTTGCATCTTCATTAATTTGTAAATGCACTACTGCAACATACATTTGTAATTTTGTTCTCAAATGTATTTTATAAATCACGTTCTACTTTGACTAACTAACTCACACATTTATGCACACTTTATACAATATTATTTTAAACAATAAAGATTACTTTTGAAAAGTCCACAAGTTTAATTTATTTTGACTTCTGCATTTTTGTGCATTACAATTATAGTAACCGAAGAGACATTTTTAGTTCGGTTACACTGTGGATTTATTATTTATGTTTTTTGTTTTTTCATTGTTTTGATTATCAAATTTCATTCGATCCAGCAACCGAAAATTGTTTTTATAGTTCGGTCTGGTATATATATACTTTGCAATAATTGCACAATGAAATATCTTTATTTTACTGTCTCAATTGAATATTATTGAACTTTACAGCCAAATCAAAAACACTGAGCGGCCGTTGTAGCGATAGCTTAAGTGGCAGCCAGAGTATTCGACGAACAGCATCACTGGATACCATCTATCTAAAAGGACAATGGCCACGTGACTCCTATTATATGCATTGCAGTCTTCTGGTGGACAAATCTACTCAGGTGAATACATTTTGTCCTTCTTTTTAGAAACGTGTACATAAAAATATAAAATGACACGTTTGTATCGTGTAAAATCTGTTTGATTGTTATCTCTTACTTTTATTGCATAGACGGAAGAATGTTCCAATGAACCAAGAAAAATGCATAGTCGTCATCCCACAGAACAAACTGTCACCGAAACTGAAAAACTGGAGAAGAACTATTTCAGGCATCGGTATGTGTGCGCGTCTTTGTGTTTTCTTGTTTTTTATATGTCCTGTGTTTATTGAAAAATTTATATGCCGATTTGTACATTTTACACATATATTGTTGTCACACAGATTACAACGTACAAATAAAGAAGGTACTAGCAGTAGAGAGCGGACAGCGGCATTCGGACTAATAATGCCGGGTGGTCCACCACCCGCGCTTCCCGGAGATCATTCAGTACTTTTACCCAGTATTGCTTCACAGACACCCATGCGTGAGTGACCACCCGAAAACTTTTTGTCCTATTCTATTGAAGCTATTAATTAAATATCGCGTCCCTTATCTTTACAGACAATCAATTTAGCTTGAGTGCAAAAGCAAGTCCTATGAATATCCCAGTGAAACCAATGAGGCCTCCGATGCGTTCGTCTATCGAAGGGCTCAATCAAGAAATCGAAGGACTCGTGCTCAAAAGTACAGCCAACAATAGCGACGCAGATCATCCAATAGAAGACAAGGTAGTACGAAATGTTGAAAATTATTCATTTATAAAATTCGATATTTTTATGAAATGAAACAAGAAGATTAGTTTGTAACTTACTTATATAAGTTTGGAAAAAGAGCAGAGACGCGCTGTTTTGAGAAAAATATATTTATAATTTATACTTTATCTTGAAAGATATTTTCTTTCAGAATAAATACATACATATTCGTTAATTTAATTACATTAATTACATTAAATTTAATTACATTAGGTACCTTTTATCTCAAATACCTGTATCTGCATCTAGATATTGATTTGTTAGATATAGAATATGCATCATTAATCGCCTCCAAATATTTTATAAGAAAAGCTTCAAATGCATTTTTTATGCAAAGTGCTAGTTTTGCTCATGTATGTGTTTTTTTTTTCATTTATAGTCATTGTCTCATACAATAATAATTATATGAGATTTTAATGATGAGTATCAAATTTGTCTATTTCTTTTCTAGTATGCACGATATCGCGAGCAAATCACACCCGAAGGACATCGCGCTCCTTTAGCAGATCTATTACGGGCCACTCGAAGTGTCAACACACAAACGCCGGCTACCGACCTTCCCTCCAGTTCTTATTCTTCAGGTAAGTCGTGCGATGGCATCTTTGCTCAATTAATTTGTGGGTATAATTGATGGTGTTAATAAAATTAAGATGATTATTACAAATATGCAAAAGATTGGCAATTCATAGTATGATAAATTCTTCCAAAGATAGCTGGGTAATAGTCAAGATATTAATATGAATTAAACTGTGTTTTGTAAGATTTATCCTGTACAAAGTGAATTTATGTGTGTTATTAGTGGTATAATCGGAAAAGTCATAATTTTATATGAAAAAAATAAAAATAAATTGAAAGTGTAGAATAAAAATTTCTTTTTACAATAATTGTTTAAAAAAATAATTGTATTTCATGACAAAATTTCATTCTATGTTTTTAATTTATTTTTTATAATTCTCTTTTCGATTATGTCACTCGTGTAACAATTATATCAGCTTGTATATATACACACACTTGTATATTCTTTCTGATTAATTGTTTCTGGTTAACGTGAATATATATTTAGTATAAGTAACACACTAACTAAAGGTGTGTGCCTGTTGAGACAGGCCCTCCATCTAGGAATTCTGAGTCTCCGCTGATTCCTGGTGTTATGGATGCATCCCGTCCGCCTAGCGATCTCTTACAAGGTTGGAGCATATTTGCGGAAAGATTTGATTTTGCCTTTTCACAGATCTCATTTGTTTGTTTTTAATCTCTCGATTTGCCATTGTTAATACTATGCATTTAATGATATAGATAGTGAGTCATTAAAAACTATCACTCTCAATAAATCTTAAAATATGAGTTTTATAAAAAAATATTTCAGATAAAAGTTACTTAGATTTGAGGAGAACATCCACATATATGATCAGTACAGTTTTGTTACAGGTGGAAGCACTTTCAAATTTAAAAAAATATATGATTTTGTTAAAAAAAACAAAGGTGGGCTTTAAAGTCTCGCTTCCATTTGAAACAAAACCGTGTTTACTATAGAATGTCTCCCTTGAGATCAAGCAACTATTATCTGAAACATTTTTCTATGAAACACATATTTGAAGATTTATTAAGGAGGGTAACTTTTTTTTAGCGTGGTTTACCCTGTGGTTTACCTTATACAAGCATACATACACACATAAATGAAAAAAAGTTTATATTTCTGTCAAGATTCATTAGGATATTTATCTCGTATGCATGATATTATTGACCCCTAAAAGAGCGTCATCAAGGTATATGTAAAACTTAATGTAGTAAAAGAACAATATTATTAAATTTTGTTCAAACTTATGGTCACGATTTTTACAATTATATTAATTCCATCGTGATTGAATCTCTATTCAAGAGCTTATCAATTTTTTGTTCTTATTAATAACACATATTATTAAATTATATGCAGTCTATAATAATTAAAATAATATATAAATCAGATGGTCAACAAAATCCTGTATAGTGGTATTAGTTGCATGATTTGATATGACTTATGAATGTTTCATGTATCACTTATTTATTCTTCATAGTTAGTCAGACATTTCTCTCTTTTGTCTCTATAAATATTTCTATTAATGTATTAAAACATGTACTATGTGTACACTATATGTACATATATTATGTACTATGTACATATTATATAAAGACTCTAACAATGTTAGAAATGCATGATAACATCACGATTAATTATATATACCTCAGAGAATATTGATATTTATTTTATTTTATTTTTTTCAGCACCACAAGAGCAAGAATATTATAATATTATATATATATTTTTTTTTCTCTATATTTTTAATGCTATTTATTTTTATTGCAAAATAAATGTATAATAATACCCCATTTTACATAAGCTCACTGTTTACATACTGTTTACACGCAAGCATCTATTTTAAAATATTAAATGGCATGTGAAACCTGTTATATATTTTGATCAACAAAAAAAACAATGTTTCACACGATGTTCCATTTCTTACACAATGCAATTTTCAAATTCTTTAATTTATAGGTGGAAGCCGTGGTTCAACACCTGAACAAGACAGAGAAGGACGTCTCGGCACCTCTCCTCACATTAACAGGTTCCTGGCGAGGGAACCGCCCGATGGCTGTGAGAAAGTCAACCTCAAATTTGTGGAAGATGCAAGGTAACGTAGAGATCGCTCTCTATTATCATCTCTTAGGGGGTGTCTGTAAATAACAATTCTTTTTTCACGTTTTTTCATACGCAGGCGACCCATGATAGATTTGAGCAAACTAGACTATTGCCCAAAGCCGTGCGTCCCAGCATTCCAGTTGAAACCCAGCTTGGGATCAGCGTTCCTGCCATTGCAACAGCCGGCCAGCCCGACGATGGTCGCCTCGAGTGCATCACCCTCCGCGCATACGACACCGACCACACCTCCACCAAATCCATAGTCCCACTCTTTATCTTGCGGTGTTACACTTGTAAGCTCGATTAGTATATATATATATACATACATATATATATTTTTTTTTAACGACCTTGTGGGTAGAAAGTGATTTACTTCGACATAAAGGCATATATATCGACAAAGAAAAGTTACCGAACAAAAAAGAAAGAAAAAGAACAGCCTGTTTCCAGTGCGCGCCGCGCGGACATCGTGCGGGCATCATGGATTGTGTAATTAAAAAAGTTGCGAAATTGCATCGATACAAAAAAAAAAGAAAAAAGAAAAGGAAGTATTTGGACGGCATCCGAGCTCCGTTTATAATGTTCGAAACAATAATATATAAATACGAGGAACAATAATTTGTGATAACTAAAAGAAAAAAAAAAAACACAAAAAAGATAATGAAACGACAACGTTTAGGAATGAACATTGTGTTCTACAGGGAAAAAAGACTAATGAAATTGCGTATTCTAAATTTAGTGCTAAAATGTGCTAAACGACTTTAATTTTGTACACACGGATAAATATTCAAGATGACAAAAAGAAGTATTAAATTTGATTGTTGGAATAAACAAAATTATATGGATACAAAGGGGAATAAAATGGCACGTGTGCACGATATATATGTATGCACGTATACGTCCATATATATGCATACGTATATATACATTGTTGCTCGTCTCTATGATGTTTTTATTAGAATCTTCATTGTTTGAAGTACTCGATTACATAGTGACAGAGATGTGAATCACCCTTGTTAGAATTTTGTATCGTTTTGTATTATTACTTGTATGCTAAAAATATTCTCAAACTATTATCATACGAGGAGTTTGAAAATGATGTATCCCTATGTTTTTGTTTTACAGAAATGGGACTTTACACAAGAACGTCATTTTTGAGGCGAGATAGATACGTGCGCGCGATTGTTTATTATGAAAATTTATTTGGAGCCACGTATTTATTACAAATATGTTTCTCTCTCTATATTATCTCTAACAGAGATTAGACAAATGACTCTAAATTTGGAACGCGAAATTGTGTTCGATATCTTTCGAGATAATTCAAGCTTTATTCGGAATTGATAACGTCTCGTCGTTCTTCCATTCTGTTTTGCGACAATACCATAGGGCTACAATGTTTTTGATTTATCTTATATATTACGTTAGATTACAATCTGAATATGTACAACCAACACAACATGCAGTGACAGGTTGACGAATGCATGATGGAATGAGTCCAACGACATAAGAAGGATATGTATTGAATTGACAGAAACGCGAAAGATGAGTGATAATACTTGATTGAAGTGACGACATGCGCTTTTGTCAGTGTGGTATCAGATGTGGTATAAAAACGGCTCCCTAATCTGGCACGAAAAACGGGTGTGCGTGTATGTTTTTTGTATAAATGCGGATAATTATTTAGAAGTAATATAATCTGCGTCTTATACAAAGCGACAGTATGCATGTGTTGTAATATCAGAATTATGTGTGATTAAACTATCCACGAATAACTTTGAAGAAGACTCGAAGCGCGACAGCAAAATCAATTTTAGAACGTTGCACTCAAATGCAGGCTATCAATTTGTAAAAATGGACACTTATGTTAGATTAAACAATTAGTAATTCAGATGGAGGTTTATTGTCGTTTTAATTTGGATCAAAGATTATATTTTTTTGCGATGTTAAATTAATGGAGAGAGACCTTAAAGGAGATTATTAAAATATGAGCGGGGGAAAAGAGAGAAGCTGAAAGTTATTCGTGCGATGGATTAAATTATCGTTTACGCAGACATAGCCACTCGGAAGAAGTTCAAGTTTATTTTTTGCTTTCTAGTACGAAACACACTTTGCAAACAGTTTTTATAGTTACAGTGTCTGTGGGAGGAAAATAAGAATCTTGATAGTGTGTAAAGCCAAGAGCGCGGAAGAAACGGTTTTTTAAATACGATAGTAATATACTTTCTAATAATGTAATGTATATCTAGCTACAACAGTGAAGAGGAAAAAAAAGAAGAAAAAAAAAGAATGTTAACACATAAGTACCTGGCACACTGGTCTATGCTCTCTCTTATCCAGCTCACTAGGAAGTTCATGCCTTAGAATGCGTGGTAAGGTGTGCTATACATAGACAGGAAGGTTAATCAGAGAGTCAGGATACACACAAAATGCACACTGGCTAGTTAAAGTGTATACAATACGAAGATACTGTATAGTATTTACTAGCTTAAGAGAACTTCGTTTTTTATTTATTTTGCTACAGATCTAACAACAACACACCTCGTACCACATTGCACACTCTCTGTCGTATCGATATCTGAGTGTAGAGCAGCTTCGAGAAGAGAGAAAAGCGTATTCGACTACATTATTATACTTCGGTCTGTTCGCGCGCTTTGCATCTTACTTGAACGAATCCGAAGTAATGCGCGACGCGTAATAGTGTATAATTAACATTAATGAATAAAATGAAAGAACAGATTTTCGTAATTTTAATAAGTAGATAAAAAAAAATGATTTCAAAGCGAACGCTAGCCTCGTTATTTTCACCGCACTCTGTCAAAGGGCTCCACTCTTTAACCTTCGTGTACTTGCATAATGTGTTATCATTATTGTTAGTTTTCGTTATCGATTCCGTAATAAGCAGAGTAACGTGTACGAAGACTGCTAGAACCGAATATTATACCTGTTATTTGGGATATACCTAAAAAAAAAAAAGAAAAATCTAAAGTTAAATAAATTAGGCTCAAATCACATACCGATTATCTAATGAACGCGAGTGTATATAGGTCTATATACTTTAATTCATTATTAAATAATCTCTCCTTACATGACTATACTGTTCGGTACATTCTCTCTACATATCTAAAATCTGAGCAGGCTTCAGAAATGGCAAAATGATTATGTCAATTAAAAATTTATTTAACCCTAGGACACAGTCTAGATGTATCGTTGCAGTATCTTGCACACAAAATGAAAATGATTGTTGAACGTGTATCGTAATTTGTAAGATGCTCAGAATTATACAAAACTTTTTCCAGTACATAGAAAACACATGTGTATGTTATATAAAGTATCTTTTAAAAAAATTTTATATACCTGCTGAAAAAAAAATTTTTTAAATGCAACTTTTATTCACTGTTTTATAATAAATATATAAAACATTATTTAAATTGTTTTTTTTTTTTTCATTCTATGGACTACTGTCGAACGAATTTACTTTTTAGAATTCGACATGGTCTCTCTCGTGCGTGAGTACGCACACAGGTATGACGCAAAATACGTCGTATATAATATATCTGATGTACCGAGCAATATGTATTTTGATTATTTGAACACGCTGCATATATTAGTTAATGTATCATCAAACTTTTTGATGATATATTGACTTTTTCATCTATTATAAAATAGCAAAAAACTTGTGTTAATAAGCACTTTTGTTCTCAAATATATGTTTATATGTTATGATAATGAGAGGTTCATGAGGATAAATATTATTCGTAGACTATTGTTGCGACTAAAGTTAATCTTTATGAAATTAAAAATGGACAATTTTTTATAGAATTTGCCATATTACTTTCATACATTCGCACGTCTTGGCCTTACGAGTGCAAATATATTTGATTTTCTAGAATAACGAACTTAATCGTTTCGCTTATAATTAATTCGCGATATTTTCGAATTCTCTATTCTAGAAAAGAGTATCTTACAATGCTATAATTGTCTTATATCCACTGTTCTTCTATCTTGTAGAGATTAAAAGTTTGAAATTTATTTAGTTTCCTAGTCGGTCCTAGGGCTAAATCAAAATTAGTCAAAAGAGAGAAATAGAGCATGTAAATAATAATAAATTAACGCGCTTCTTGTATTAACAACTTTTGATATAGAGTATAAGTGACTCACGAGAGACGCATACTTTTGCAAAATTAAATTTATTAATGAAGCAACAGCACATCGATCAATAAATATATATATGTATATGTATATATACATATAAATATATATATATATATGTATATATAAGAATAATTTCGTTTGTGCTCGTATTTTCATAATTACATTTCTCAGTTATATAATTTATTTTTTTTATTCATTATATTTGCAAGATGTTCCAAAACTGGCAAAAAGTGGAGTACGAGTTTTTTTTTGTAAAGTTTGAAATTTGATTTTTATTAATAAAAGCATCAAGATATCACTGGTGTTAGAATTATAATATATTCGAAAAAAGTGAAGAGTTCTTTATAAATTAATCTTCAGAAATAAAATTAAGAAAATTTAACTAAGAAACAACTGTATATGCCATTCGGGAACAGCTTGTATATTTTGCATATTTTTGCATTTATCAATTTATTGGCTTATAATCTTGCGAATAAGTTTTATAATATTATGATGATTATATAATTTTATTCGATATAATATAAAATTACTTTATTGAAAACTTATTTTTTTTAGCTTTAATATGTTTCATTTAATGTTTTTGATTAAAATTATCGTGTATCACACGTTTCCAGGAATTGTATGGGAATATGAAAGAAAGTCGGAAAGCATTGAGAATACTAAATGGAAACTCGGTGCTTTTTAATATTCCTGTATTGAAACACGAATATATCTTGATGTGTTATACGATTAGTTTACGAAGAGAAAATTTGTTTTATTCTATCAATTTTTAATGACTGTCTGAGAAAATGACGTCGTGGACGGTTTAATACCAATGCTTACGAAATGAATATGATGATACTACGATTGTGATATAATTTAATAAGCTCACGATATTTCGTTCGGCCATTGAGATAAATACATCGATTGTTGCGCGCGATGGCTTCACCAAACGATATAATTATTACTTTATTCGTCGGTCATAAGAGAAAAAGGAAATGTTAATAATAATAATAAGTATATTTGTAACTCTCAGAGCATACCACATGCTATTAAGGAAAAAAAAAGAACTTCTCTCAATATGGAAAGGTGAGCACGGCCAAAGTGTTGCCTAGTACAAATATATTGTAAAAAAATGGATTGTTATTTAAATGAGCCGAAAGTGCTACTTGCGTTTTGCGCAGATTTATTTCGAGATATACTTATCAATGTCCTTGATCTCAACGCGAGTCCTCTTATTATCTTACCTCTCCATAGTGAGAATATCCTGCGTAAGTTGTAAAAAAAAATTTGATTTTTTTTATATGCGCAATTAGTTGTACTCTGATTTTACCGGCATAATATTGTAATGTACTTATTCCAATAACAATATGCACCTTTATTTTTGTCATAAAGGATAAATGGAAAGAAAAATGTACCTTTTTATATTACTATTAAGACGCCTTACGTAAATAAACTTTTTAGAAAATTAGATTGACATATGGCTTGTTATGATACGCACAGGAATGCCTTAATGAATTTAAGTGCATGTCAAGGCATATATGGAAAATACATATGCTTCAATATGTGCACAAGTTCATTAAGGCATTTCTGTTCCCGTGTACATAAAAACTCATCTCCACATTTCAGTTATGCATGTCATACTATTCTTACATTAGTTTATTTCGTTCATTCTTACTAAATTATCAGATATATGTTTGTGTGAATTTTTATTGTGTAGCCAACTAGTACATACATGTATATTTTTCTTTATTCACTTTAAAAATATTTTACCGATATCCAATTTCAATTTAAATTTATATTTAATAAAATATATATTATTTATATTTTATTATTATTAATTCTCACAGAGAGCATCTAATTATATCTAATTACATTAGATTTTATAGATCTATTTAAATACTATGCTAATATATCGCATTGGATACAATTTAATTATTATAATAACTTTTCTTTGCAATTAAACTAAAAATAGGATTTTAGAATGGGATAGTAATAATTTTTCTTTCGGTAATAAAACATTAAAAAAATATGAAATATCAGTTTTATAGAAAAGACCAGTTTTTAATCGTCTTTGCTACATATTAATTTCATTCACATGCCAGTATCATATAAGTCGCATGTGTATAGATATGTTCTTATTTACATAAATATTTGTAATCGTACGTTCATCTTCTTAATTGTCAACATTATATTGTGTATAACAAGATACTCATCTCACATAATTAAATTAATATCTTTCTTTTTCATGTATGTACAAATTGTCTATAAAAATTGTCATAATTATAAACCCATATATTGAGGGGAGGAAGAAAAAGTACTTCTTGCAGAATTATTTTTCCTCGATTCCTCAGCATTAGGACTATCACTGAAAATAAAAAAAAAATGATATCTTGGCAAAGATGTAAGAACACATTGTAAAAGATAATCCTTATTTTTTTTGACAATAAGACCCAAGTCAATGATCTGTCTTTATGTTTATACACATTTAGCGCTAAAAGTAATCAATTCTAATGTACATTATTTATTAGATAAACAAAAATAAGCTAGAGATAGTTACGTTTAGCGCTAAATTTACGATACGAATATATGGTTATGGATGATGGATTTTTTTATACCAGTGCTGTCCAGTAGTCATTCAGGTCACACCGCTAGACAATGCTGATTTATTGAAAGCACGATTCTTATAAGCTAAATGAATTACCCAAAGAAAGGCATCAAAGATACAAGCGTCTGTCTGCTCGGCCTACACGCAAATGCGGGAGAGCACTGCGCTACTCGCCCGACGACGCGTCGTAACCATTGTTGCAGTTTTTGCCGTCGATCTTCCACAAATTTCGCATCCTAAAATATTATTAACGATTACTCTCGCTGCATCTAAATGCTTATATGATTACAAATCTATGCATCATCTAATACTTTAACACACACACATACATGTGTGTGTGTGTGTGTGTATATAGTTTACCTTATTCCCTATGGTTTTTTTTGGCGGAAATTCAAAAGTTGTAACAATAGCGTCATGTTTCTTTAGCTCTCTATAAAGCGCATAAAATTGAGCATATCGCCTGTAAATGTTCCACTCTGTGTCTCTTATGCGTACATAAATCTATGTTGGACACAGCAAATTAGAGAAAGATCCTTTTGATAAAAAGATTTTATTACAAAGTTGCGTTTCTCGTACTTGATAAACATGATGTATGTCGGATGGTTTTCCTGTGAGAAACGCGGATGGAATCCATATGTGAATAAGACACGGTG
Organism: Lasius platythorax; assembly: GCA_963971435.1. NCBI lineage: Eukaryota > Metazoa > Arthropoda > Insecta > Hymenoptera > Formicidae > Lasius > Lasius platythorax. Next base: position 18,005,151 of record OZ020539.1, read on the forward strand.
GTTCCGCAGGTAAATCGTCCTCATTCAACGGTCCCCGGAGACACTCCAATTCTGTTTGTAACATCTTCACTAATCTGTCCCTGCATAAAATTCAAACTCGATTAGAAGAATCATCATCATGAAACTCTCTCTCGCATGATTTCGCAATGTGATTATTACGCACTTGTTTGTCAATTGCATTGTCAATCTAGCATTAAATTCCATTAACTCGGCATGCATATCTGCAACCTGTATCAACTTCTCTTCATATTGTCGTGCCTCATTGTGATAATCCAGCGACGGATCTTCTTCGGATATCGTCGTGGAATTGGAATCTCTTCGTAACATTTGAACGGCAGTAACATACTTACGCAACTGTTGTCGTAAGAGTTCGTTTTCTCTGTATAATTAAAAGTGAATCGGATTAGTTATGAATTATTATATATTCATTATATAATCTGTCAACAAATATATAAGATGAATCACACACGTCGCTTAATGTGATCCACATTATATCTATTATTCGCAAATATAAATTTTTAAAACATTTTTGAAATTATGCTTTTACTTAATTAAATAGAGATAATTAGGACAAATAAGTTACGTTTGAGTTAATCTATGTACATATCTACCAAATTGTTTATAAAGTAATAAATCATAATTACCTATTTAATGTTTGCAATTGCAATTCATGCCTTTCTAAATAATGTTGATGTTGCCTCTGGAAGCGAGCTAATTGTAATCTGCTTGATATAGCATCTTCCCTAGCTTGTTCCAACACTTCCGTCATAGCTAAAAGCCTTACACGTAATGTATCTATGTCTAGATTCTCTGGATCTATATGCAAATCTAAACCAACCAATGGTTCTGTTGCCTCCACTGCAGGTTCTGTTACATCTGATGAATCCTGAATAAAAATAAGACTATTAAAAGAAAATTATAATCTTGTATTGTTTGTTTTTAAACTTTGTTCTTTACAAAGAAATCGAAATAAATTAAATCTATCTCTTGTCTAGGAATTAGCTTAGATAAATGTTTACAATATATAAATCTGCTTTGAATTTTTAAACACATTTGCATATAACAAATATACTATTATTCTAAAACTAATTAAAATATGAACTTACGTTTAAATAACTTGGCAGAGTGACTATCATATCATCCAATGTTTGATCAAGTGATGATACAGGTACAAGGCCGCCCATATTTCCAGCATCCATTATAGGAGTTAATACTTTTTCTTCTTCAAAAGACTCACTGGCAATATTAGAGAAATTTTTGTATATATGTGAAAAAAAATACCATGTATATCTATTCATTATGTAACGTTATAAGAGATACCTACCGTTGTTCCCATTCCAAAAGTTTTGTATTAACTGTACTATTGTTGGAATCAACTTGAGGTTGAGAATCTGATAAACAAGGCGAGGTAGAATCTTTAGTCGATATTGCCGTAGGCGAGCTGCGACATGTCGGTGGTGCGCTTATAGAAGTTGTACTTTCCTCCCTGTGTTCGTCTTCCTCATTGTCATCATCGAAAGAAATTATACGTGTCGGCACTTTCTTTTTTCGCTTTTCCTGTTCAGGCGCAAGGGGATCTGTTTGACAGATTATGATTAGCATATTAATAATTCAAATAATTTGAAAATTTATTGGTTTGATGCAAAAATCCTATTTGTCTCATTTGAGTTCTGTTTTAAATAAAATTTGAGTTTTTAAAATAAAAAAAGAAAATCTGATTAGAAAATTCTTTTTTAGATGAAAGAAACATAAAATTGCGCATCTATTTTGACGAATTAAAAAATTATTTAATATTATACGTGCATATGTGTGTGCAATTTTGGCCTTATAAAACTTTTTGTTAAATCTGACAAAACTTTCGCATTAATTTAATAGATTTAATACTCACCTGGAATTAATGTAGAAATAATTGGTTCTGATTGTGCACCTCTATTTCCGTCTATATCTTTCCCTTTCAAGTCATCAAGTTCCTCATTATCTACTCTTATTGCAAATAAGATTGTTCCAAGACCTACAAATATAATCAAATTAATTTATGTTCTTTGATATAAATCGAATAAAGTCACTGTCTAAAAGCAAAAAGAACCTGCAGCTACGTTAGGTAATACAGAGCTCTTCTCCTGATCGAGTAAAAAGGCCCATTCCTCATAGAAGGGAGACAATGTGTCAGGATTTATGATAGCGTGTAAATGCCGCTCCAGAGATCTTTCATTCAAGACAGCCCTCAGCCATGCTCTGCCTCGACCGTAATCTGTATGTACTTTTCTCAATATACCAAAACGTTCCTGTTCATGCCAAATGAGTTGTTCTTTTATGCATGGCCAGAATGCTACATCTGCTATATTGCCAGGTTTCACATTACCACCAGAGACCAAGTCGGATACATGTCTATAAAACAAATATGAGAGAGAATATCTTTTAATATTTCATTACTTTTGTCACATTGCGATTTAAACTAAATACGATTGTTCATCCAACTCATGTTAGAAATTTATCAATAGAAAAAAGTCATCTCCATGCATTTATCATCCCGCTCGTGAGTCACATTTATCGCGAATAAAGCGTGCGGTCTGTTTTATGACCTTGTATACGCTCATGCAGATAATTAGAATAAAGAATAAAGATAAATTTCAACTTGATCATTACGAAATATTGTAAATATTACCTGAAGGCTGAGTTGATTTTTTCTATATAATTCGTCTTTAATCCATGATCAAAGATCGATTCAAATATATGGCAGAGCTTTGCTACGCATGCCTCTGATTCTGTAGCTAATTCCGCGCGTCCGCCAAACCTGATGTGACATTCTTTTGCGGACATTAACAGATCCTCCAGTAACTTTTCCTTCTCGACTGCATGATCTATTATATTATGTGTATTCGGCACTATCGCTGACATAATACGCAAAGCCTAGGATAAATAATATTTTCAGGAAATAAGTCAAAACGATTTAAGGAAGAATCTTAATATTTCTTAGTGCTTCGCAGCATCCTCTGTAATTTAAGATAGAAGATTATATCATTGCTACTAATTACATAAGACTTATCTTGTTGACTATTGTTAAGTATAATTGCATTACACAATCTATGCGCATACTGCATATTCTATGTAACTCATATTTGTGAAACAATTATTACATTTTATTAATTCTATTAGTCTTATTAAAATTCTTCCTGAGATGTATTCTAAAATTTAATATAAGATTATCAGTATATCACAAGTTATATCTTTACAAAGAACAAATATCTGTTTTGCATGTAAATATACATTTTCCAATTTTATTGCATTTTTAATCACTAAAATATAATATATTGCAAAAGAATTAATAAAAAGATTTTATTTTCATATATTACTGTATAACTTATTATTAGCAAGTTCTCATAAAATTTACAAATTCCAATTCTTTAAAATCAATTTGTAATTCATATAAGTATGTACTTATTAAATACATATAAAGATTCAACTACACATTACACAAATAAGAAGGAAATATACAGTTTAAAGCAATTTATCTATCAAGTAAAGAAGGATTGATGCATAATGTTTATATCTATACACTATCCTGTTCATATCTAAATATAATTAAACTCATTCAAAATAGCAATTCAAAAATTGCAAAAGAAAAAGGGAACGTGTGTAGTCTCTTGAAACAAAGAAAAATATACTTTCGTTATTTCTCTGTCGCATTCTTTATAAGTGTTATTACCTTCGGAGAATTCATATACGTATATACTTGACGATATGTAGATGCTTCATCACTCACAATCAGATTTACATACGCGACATAACTAACGCATAAAAACACGTAAAAGCCAATGAAGCCTTTGTAAAGAGTTCACTATGCAATTTAATACTCGAGTGACGCGTATCGCGGAGAGCGCTATTACGACCAATTACAAATTTCTCCAGATTTCTCCCGGATATCCGTGGTTTGTGTAATCGCAATACACGAATCTGGGTTACGCTGACCCTCCCGTATTTTTTATACAAGTCATTTTCGCCGTCGCCGTCGCGTCCATTCATCACCGATGACACACGCGACGCGGAGGGGAAAAGGAATTATTAGCGAACTTACCATTTAAGCGACGCAGTGAGGATCACTGCCTCGATCTGTTTTCACAATCGAGGATTATCAGCATTCATCGGACACCAAATATCCGCGATATTGCGCGGCAGGACCACTGATACTGCGGAAGAAGAAAAAAAAAGAGAACCGTCACTTCGGAGACGCGACGAGGCTGTAAACGCGTCGTCGTCGTCGCGTCATGACATTTAACGCGGAAACATTCGTCCGCTCGTCACAAAGAGACCACTGAAACTCGCGACAACAGGGGCGGAACTGCTCCGCGAGCCCATCGCATATCGCATCGCAATCGCATCAACGTATCTGTCTACTTTTCCGCGAACATAAACGCAGTCGACGTAGGATAGATAGACGCGCGTCGCGATAAAGAAGCGAGACGCCGATCTCGCGGTGACATTGTGCGCGATGGATCGTGCGCGATGGACGATGTCGATTGGCTACTTCGGCGGTGAAGTCGACGGAAAGATTTTACCCACCAATCGGATCGGCGGATTGCACAGACTCGTGTTTAGATGCAGAACAGAGAGAGAACGCTTCTGGAATTCGCATAGATTTTTAAAATACATTTTTTTTCATAATAATGGTATATAAAATACAATAATATATTAATATTTAGGTCACTATAAATATTTAATTGTGATATAGTAGTGTCATTTAACTATAATGCAGAGAGATTAGTATAGTAGCATTTTTATATGTAATATAGTAATATTATATGTAATATATACATATTGTATTATATACGTATCATTAAGCCTACATATTATGAGAAAGGAATAGAAAATATTTTCTAAAAAATTAACAAATTCTATTATTACTATAAATTGTAGCATAATGTGCAGTATAATGTGCTCAATATAGCGTTATACTGTGTACTTTCTTGAAAAAAATACTTACTATAAATATTACTATATACTGATTTTATATACTATGTTATAATTTATAGTAATAATAGAATTTATTAATTTTTTAGAAAAAATTTTCTATTTCTTGTGGGCTTAATGATACCATGTGCCGATAAGATATATACGCTACTGAAGATCACCTGATTTCCTGCGCCATTATGCATGCGCGGAGGAGTTCTTCCGTTCGACATTGTTTCGGGTGCTGGCGGGAAAGAGCGACGCGTATTACATTACGCTATCATGTTACGCAATCTCGGATGGTGCTGTAACTTGCTAAATTGGCGTTAATGGTAAGTCAATAACAATTATAGAATTGTAGATATGTATTTCGGGTTGATAACCGCACGCGCAACGGAAAAGATTGTTAAATAAAATGGAGAAAGAGAGGGAGAGAGAGAGAGTATATATTCTCGTCCCTTTCTCTCTCCCTCAATACAATAAAATCCTATTATTATTATTATCGATTGTCGTGAATTACAGTATTCTGAATCAAGGATAAGATAGGAATGGACAACAAGAGACACACCGCGCAATTTATAAAATCTCTTTTTCTTTTTTATTGATGCTTTGACAACATGGGCTGAGACACACACATTTGCTCATAGTTCATATGAATTTAACCACTGCGTGTATTCAAACGTATACGTACACAATCCATTAAATAATCGCGCCGTATCGCGCGATACGCAAACCCGATTTGCGCCACCACGTGTAAACTTATAATTTCGGGCTTATGTAAATCGCACACGTATAAAATGTCGATTGCGAATCGATCGCCCGATAGAACGGTATACGCGATCCGCAAATTTTCCGTCGAATCGCAGCCGGGGATACGTACTGTAACCGAATCCTCGAAAAGAATCATACGTAATCACGTATCACGTCATATGAGGGGGGCCGCGTCGACGTTCGTGCGCGATAAGCGCATATTAATAATACGCAGATTGATTCAATCGTTACACGATTGGATACATCGCATGTGAGGCGCGCGGATAAGAGATGAGAAATATTGTTTTATTAATTCATGGACACACGTGCACGCACAGGTAACAAATTGCGATGAAATGTGTATCTAAGTGAATTTATTCTGTGACTTTTAATAAATAATTATGCAGAGAAAAAAAATGATATAAAGTGATATGAAAATATTTGCGAGTGTTTCACGACGCGGTTTTTGCAAGAATAATAGACGGTCATTTAAAAAAAGTCATATATTCATCATTTCATATGACTCGATATCAATCAATATTTTTTTGCAGTTGTCGCATTCAATTCTCTTCATTCTATTCGAAAGTCTTTCATATCATTTATTTTATCATTGTATAATTAAAATTTTCGCAGAAAATTTACAGAATAATATCTAATGAATTTTTTACTTGGATATATGAACATATGAGTTTTTCAACATAATTTAAACAAAAAGTAACTTAATGTTACTAAAGATGCTATTATTTTATTTTTATTGGAATATCTAAAATTAGTGGTAAATTTTAATTTCAACTTTTTAATTATAATTATTGATTAGCTGCGTAAATAAAAACAGTATATTAAATCAACAATTAATTTTTTTTCTTACAAACAATTAGAATTGACAAGGAAACTTACTCTCGACACACATACATTGATAATTTGTTACGTGTCCAAGATTAATTTACAACGTTTCCGCAATTCGCGCGCGAGCGTCGACGACAACGCCGGAGAGGATTGAAGCGAGAAATCGTAAACGTAGATCGCGAACGTAGCGTCCTATTTTTTTTTTATTGCCACGAGCGTGTCACGAACATTTAATGACGGAGGTCTTACACATTGATCGTCTTTGAAACGAGGACGGGAGAGTCCATCGAGGACCGGACTTCGGTCGCTCGCTGAGTCTCGTGCTCGTGCGCGTTACACGTGTATCTCGCAAACGTGCGCGCGATTCGCGGATCTTATCCGCAAGTTTTAAAAGGAAACCATCCTCCGCGATAATCGCACGCTCGTCTTGATATACGCGCACGCACACGTGTATGTACATAGATATCCGAGGAGATCCACATGTGGGTCGTAAGAATAGGTTGACAGGATAGACTCTTCTAATAGACTTTGCAGACGGACATAATAGAAATAGTTAATATATATATAGCATCATATATTAATATAATATTCAGTAATAATATAATATCTATTATATATATATATATATTTATTAATATGTATATTGATATTTTTTTCCTTTTTAATATATATTATAGTGCTTCTTTCCGCGTTTTTTTTCTCTTTTGTCTTGAGGTGTGATATTCAGCGATTTGCTTTTTTTTTTAAATTTATAAGTAGATATGATGTAAGTATATACGCGTCAGCCTTATTACATGTGCTTAATCGTCGAATATCATTCCGAGCCGCTAAAAAATCTCTCTCCTTAACGTTTGTGATCACGCCTCAACCCTTTCGCTAAACATTAGCGGGTAAATGATTTTATGTGCGTCCGAATTAATGTGTATCAATATATAAAATAAAGATGCACAGGGTGAGAGAGTTAAGATTTATATTAAATTCAAACGGGCTTCGCACACACTTGCGCGTAAACAACAGATAAAAATTGTATTATTTACGACTTACAGATAATTTGCGAAAATACGCGTTAATTTATCATTATCTTTCCAAGAGATTTTAGAAATCACTTGAAATTTTTTGTATTATAACAACGATAAATATTTTAAATACTAAAGTAATGCAAATTTTAGACTTGTGCAAATTGCATAAATTTACAGAGCACGGACATTTATTCGTCATTCATTCTTGAATGTTTTCGATAAACAAAAATGGCGAAAGGGTTGAAATTCGCAGAATTTTATAGATAAATTATTTTCGCGCAAGAGATTACATCGCAGGGCAAGTTATTTCCACGAGAACGTAGAGAATCCTCATTTAGTCGATTAATCTCGCTTGTACTCTCTTCCACGAATTTCTAAATTTTCAGCTTAATTTATTACAATATTTTGGATTTCTATCGTGACGTTCTCGTTCAAACAGCTCACCCTGTATATCCAAAACAATAGGAAACAATTTCGATGTTTAGGTGCTTGTACGGTGCTCGAAATCAAATGCGCACGTCTAATTGCATCTGTTTTTCTCCTTTTTCTACAATCGAATCGAATAATCATTCATCTTGGGCGAACGATTTTTGTCGATTGGGAGTGAATTCGAGACCGAATTTTTTTTACATGCTTTTCCTTTTTTTCCTACGATAGGTACGCCGACTCAAGTTACACTTGAAAATTAAGCGCGCAAAGAAAAACGGCATCTCCTATATAGATATAGCATTCGTAAATTTTATTCACAAGAAAAACACTCGTAAGCTCATTTAATTTAAGGATTCACAATGTGTTTCAATATTATTTAACTATTTCGTGCATTTCATTTATCACAATAAGTTTAATAAAGAAGTTACAATTAATAAGTCGATAGAAAACTATAATTGAGATTAATTAATATTCGCAGAAACACATTATTTGCCAGCAATTCCACTTACTTTTTTTTGTTCATAGTTTTTATATTATTAATGTCGATCCATTAACACATTCTGATTACTCGTGTTCTTTAAGATCGTTAAAGAAATAGATTCTCTACTAAGAACATACAAGCAATTAAAAAATTTTGATAGACTTTGCGCACGAAAGAATTAAGATTTTTGATGGAATAATAGTAGCGACTCTTTGAGACAATTCTATTCAAACGGTCTTGCAATCAGATTCAGTCAGATTATCTGAAAATCGAGTGCCAATCACACAACGTTAATCGGCAGACAATTTTAGAAAAAAGCGACGCCGTTTTCCTAATCTAAGCTTTTCCAATCGACTTTGATTTTTTTTTTACGTTTCAGTTTTCAATAATGAAAGGAACAATACGCCATATAATATATTTATTACCGATTATTAGCGGAACATTTTGATCCTCTCACACATTACAAGATTAATCGCATCAATTCGCAGCTGCACTCTATAATTTAATAAATAAGTAAATAAATCATGCATAATCACTTAGACAACAATAATCGTAAGCAATTAGTACATCTTATCAAGGATAATACGTACTATTTGCTAAAATTAGATAACATTACATATGAACGTTTGACTACGCCAAAAATCGAATATATTGCTTTTTTTATAATTTTATATTTTTTTAAAGTTTTCACAAATTCTTTCCTTATTTTGTCGTATCCTCATCTCTTAATAAATCCAGATCAAATTTCGAAAGAAGAAAACAATTAGCAGTACTTGATTTATCGGTTGATTTCATCTCTGTAGAAGTTGTTTCGATTCGCAAATAAAATTGTTGCAGCTTAAAGTGACACAATTTTTGACTCTAGTTCGATATAGCACATTTAAACATTAAAACGGAGAGCGCGCGTTGACTTTTCCATAAGGATGCTGCGTGCTTTATCAAAGGGTCGCCGGTTCTTATATATAAAAGATATGAGACTTTCTTCTTTTGATCTTTGAAAACGCGCGATTGACAGTTCGAAACAACAAGCGCGAAGGCAAACACTGATTAATTAATGTTCCGATCTACTATCGTACGTTGGTGTTAGAATCGGATTTGCCGTCGTGTTTTTCGAGCGACTCTTGTATTCGAATACTCGAAAAGCAGCCGCACGATTTTGTTATTTGACACTTCATATTATTATCGACGCTGCAAATATATGCAATCAAAATAATTTTCGAATATCGGTCTTGTCTTTCAAACTATTCGGTCTCGAGGATAGTAATTCGGATATTTAATCGCGAATTATAATTGCAATTTGACTTCATTTGTAATTTATATAATTGCTTTGTTTTGTAACGATAATTACTGCATGACTTCGCTGTTGAAGTAATGAAATAATTATATCGTTCCGAATATTCGCAATTCAGGCATGGAGATACTCGAGAGAACCACTTTTGGAATAATTGTACCGTGGCTGGAATATTATTATCGAATATTCGAATACATTGCACACTTCGAGTAATTCCGACGGCGCTGGGTGGAATGCGTCCAGGAACCATATTTCCGAGTTGAATGCGTTGCAATTACAAAATGAGCGGAGCATACTTGGAACTTCCCGAGGAATTCTCCGTGTCCGCGAATTTCTATTTGCGTGTTTACTTGTCAGCGCGAAGAAACAGAGTACACGCCATACAAAATGATTTAACGTACGAGCACAGAAGCCTCGAGTCACTCATTGCATACTTACGCGAAATATTGTACATCGAATTACGCTAGAAAAAGTGCCTTTAATCCTCCCACGCTGTTATAAACGCACGCGCGACAAAAATTATCTTAAAAATATTGGATGTATGTATATCTCTCTCTCGTGCAGTGATCTAAATCATTTCTATTTAAAAAACTGCACTGTCAAATCTTTTTTTATTTCATTTAAATGTGCTGTAACAATAACAAATTATTTAAAAAAAAAGTTTAAATCATTTCATCATGAAATCCTCTTGTCTCTCGTGAATGCTTTGATTTTGTCTTTTTTTTTTTCTTGCGAAAGTTCAAGCGTGAGAAGATTAATGAGGACGCGATAATGTTACCCGCCTGCTAATTCTCGACATACAATCATTTAAATTGTATATATTATTACACTTTCTACGCGACTACCACTCACCTTTGATATATTATTATATTTAGTCCCGAAAATAACATCCGTACAAAATTGACTATAGCCGATTGCTTTTATGATGTGTGTTCGAATAGGTCATTTCAAGATCATTTTCGTGCGATGACAAAAGTGAAGTTTATCGATTACTCTATACCTTACGTTACTTCTCATCTCATTTCTCTTCATATGCCTCACTTTTTCACCTTCTCTCCCTTTCTGCCTCTTCTCACGCGAGATAGAATGTGTATACGTGATTGACCTGGGATTTTCCGACCGGTAGAGAGTGCTAAATTGTGCTCATAAGATTGAAACGTTCTATGAAGATAAAAAAATATGCGACGAGCATCTGCATAATAAAGATATTTGTTCTTTTTTTTTTTTATACGTCTATGTATGTAAAAGTGTCATTGTTACCCTCCGTGTTTCTCGCTTTCTTTCGTTGAATTGAACAGAATATCATAACTTATTACTTTTACCAACGACACAAATGTTATTACAGACACACAAGTACTTTTCATATACGCATAGTGCACATGTCATAATATTGATCAAGCAACTTATTTCACATTACTCATTTAATTTTGCCATTACGTGAAATAATCTCCGAAACTCAACTTAATCAAAATATGTATTTCTATCTATGTGCGAATACGTTAATAATTTTAATTAACCGTCCTGCTTTTTGGTGACTTCCCAAGTCAAGAAAAAATTATTTCATTATTAACGTAAGAGAGACGGCAAATTCGGCGTAAAGATACTTATTGCTGTAATCATAATCTGAAAATATCTTCGAAATATATAGCATTCATATGTATATGTATATATACGCGGACGAAATGTTCAAAGATCCATTAATCATTTGTAAAGCTCGCCCAACACCGGGATAAGATCGTTCATGAAGGATGCGAGTCCCGCATTGCCATTAAGATATGCACTTTGCACTTTGCGGTTGCATTATTCTTGTTAAATGATGATAAAGGTGTTGGTGTTTGGTCCATGTTATAGCTCTCTTCTACTTTTAATTGTAGTAGTAGTTACTCGTATCGATCACAATATTAACTTTTTTTCGATATCATCGATGGAACTAAAACACGTGCTCGTGGCTGCGCTTGTGATACTTAGCTGCTAGAAAAAGATCGTGATAAGTCCTAAGATCATTAGAAAAGTTGCGGTACGCAGTGATTCGAAGGAGCTGCCTTGACCGACGCCGGATATAGAACTCTCTTTTCCGTAATATAGTAATATTATATCACTTTTTTAGCCAATTTAATATTACGTATATTACGTATATTACGTAATATTAATTTGCCAGTACGGTCGAGTGAAGGGTGTTCAATTATTTTTTTAATATTACGTGTTATATTAAATCCTGACCGACTAATCACATTTCCTTTCAAAGACGAATTCCACATTTTTAGTCAGAAGAAATTAAAAAAAAAAATGAGATGTGACATACTTTTTGTTAATGAATTAAATTAGAATGTTATTAGATTAAAATTATTTAAAGGAAAAAAAAATATAAAAGGTAATCATTTGTGAGAGAGAAACTAAAATAGCGCGCGTGTTATTTCATTCTTATTCATGTGGTTTTATAACGTAATGAATAACAAATATAGAACAGAGTTAATTGTTAAACCAATTAACTCCGCGTAATGTAAAATTTTCATTTTTCGAGAGACACTACTTTCTTTCTTATATGATTTTCTTCTCGACTTTTCTGTCGCTTTTCCAATTAAAATTTTATCCAGCGCCGATTTAGACGTTGCTCCAAATTTCTCGATAATCTTGAACGCTTTGAATTCGTAAGGATCGAAGATAATGTGACACCTCGTGTCGTAGGTAACATCCGGTCGGAGGGAGTAATCAAAATTGACGCGGAGGGGTTGTTTTTTTTTCTACATACTTTTATATCTTATTAGGCCGCGAAAGCGCCGTCTTCGAGACGCGCTTCGTCGAATTTTATATCCGGCCGGGCATTGTCCTGGTGCAACGACTTCCTTCCATCCCCCTCGGAATGCCTCGCATAAATTTTGCTAGTCTCTTATATTATATCGCGCTTACATAATTTAAGTAAGTATTGTGTTACGGGATTAGTTCTCGGATGAAATTCTATGTTGTAGAGTGTTAAATTAATACGCGCACTTTCGCCGCCTCATTGACTCTAGTATCATCGTAATAGACGTAGTTGTTGTTGCTATAAATTTCATTACGAACGATAATACAATTTGCGCGAGAATTTAATTTACGAAACGATTTCCGAGAGAAGCGTCTTATTAAGTACGCAGATATAGGCAAAGTTGAAATTGTTAATAGCACAATGATTTAACTACGAACGTTGAACGAAAGTTTCAGTTTGATTCAGCACGTTTCACTTTTCCCGATCCGAGCAAAAACGAATGTAATTGCTGCCAATTTTAATTTAATCCGTTGCATTTTAATTTACTCCTTAATTAAATTTAAATATAAACATAGATAGCGCGAAAGTAATAATTTACTACGGCGCAAACGCTAATTTTTCACAAAATGATTGCAAAAATAGAGACAAATTTTCATTTAATTTGGACATCCTTGATTTTGCGTAATTTGCTTTAAAAGCGAACGATTACTAATTTTATACTGTAACTCTAAGGAAAAAAGTGAGAAATTCTGTGACGTTAATATTAAGAAACTTTTTTTGCAAATCTCGCGAATAGAATAGTACGGTCATAGCGTAACTTTAATCGATCAATTTTACTAAATTAATGAATCGTATTTAAATGTGTAACAAACGAGTTTCTGTATTTCATTTCATCGCAATTTACTTCGTTCAGATCTTAATAGCATCTCCAATAATTAAGATTTCATTAGAAAAAATAAGTTTGAAGATACTAGCACATTACTACTGTAAAGTAAAGAGAATGTTTTTAATTTATTTTTTTAACTTTGAAAAAGAATTACTTAATAATAATTACTTACGGGAAAAAATGTAGTAGGAAAACGCGGTAGCTCATTATTTATTTAATATTTAACTGTACATCAGAATATTATTTTATCGCGTACGCGTGTATCTCCTCTTAAAACTCTTAGCAGCATCATTTTTGTGAAAAATGGATATGTTATTTCTACTGTATTTAATATTTTCCAATTATATATATTTAATTCCTAGTTATCATTTTGTATCGGAAAAAATCTTACAAATCATACAAACAGTTGCCTCCAAGAACGATTCTTTTCTCGATAGTCTCAATTATCGAAAAGCACGATCAAGTGAAGTAATTACGACTTTCGAATAAATAAAACGATAAAGTGAGATTCCAACGATCACGACCGTAATCATTTAATCGTTTTTATGGTAATTAGTAAAATTCACTTAGTCTTTCGCAATTTTGCGATACCTCGTAATTCTGTCATGAGAAAATAATCGTCTTCGTCGTCTCGTTTATCCGACGCCCTCGATCGAACCTTCTTCTGCGAGACTGACCTATATATATATATATGAACCGACAGGAAGTCGCTGCACCGAGGATCGATTGCCACGAGGCAAGCGATAGACATCTCTCCGCGCGGATCGCCCTATTAATATTTACAATAAAGCCGCCTATATGTACCACTCGATGGCACTCGCACGACGACCGGTCGGTTGCCGATCCACTCGATCCCCATCTTCTCGAAAGTTCCACCCGTGGAAGGATGAGTCTGTACAAAAATGATGAACCGCGCGCGGGATGCACGAGAGACACAGATGCACTTTCGCGCGGAGCACTCTATCGCGATTCACTTCGCCGCGCGTTGCGATTCGTTATCCTTAAATTTTCATATCCTAACTTCGGGATGGACCCGACAACACCACCACCTGACGTCGGACGGCACGGATATTTCTCTTTCAGGGGATGCACGAGTGCGTGTTGGTCGCCTGCGCGGGCGACGACAGGGCGACAGAGAAGTCCGAGTCCAACACGAGGTCGCTGATGCAACCCACGATGCCCTTCGCGTATCTGCCGCCCGTTGTCCTCACGATGTCAGGTGCACCGCCTTCAAGGTAAGACAGATCGCATCTCCGTGAAGAAAATTATATTTTCTCATACGAAGATTAATGTGAAAATACGCGCGTAATATCTTTTGATTAGGAGTCTTTCTACGAAAAATAAAAGCTCGTTTGCTATATCTATACAAAATAAAAAAAAGAGAAAAAAAAATATATATATATATATTCTCTGTTAAAGTGGCAGTTAAAAATTCTTCGTATCCTTAAATATGGATTGGTTTCAATTCCATCGTTCCTATTTCCATGAGGATGCGAAATAAATTTATAAAATATTTGCATGTACAAAAATAGATGATTAATGTTTCAAGATTGCGAGTTAATTTAGATTTGTGATAAGGTAATATAACAGTATATATAGATTTTATTACTTCACGCGCACTTACCAACGTAAAGACCAGTATCAGTGTTCAATTGTCTCAGTTGTCCCGGGGAAGATGCCGAGACTCCAGTACCACTATCTACCACGAGAGATGCCCATTGCTCGTTTCTAGAAAAAGTCAATGTTATTCATTGCCGTGTTTCATTTCGGACATAAATCAGTATAAATATTTTTCTTTTCACCGTTTTTAATAAAACGCGATTTGCCGTCTGCAAGAGAGATGAATACCGATATATATATATTTTTTATTCAGCTTCGACAGAATATAGAACAGTGTGCAGATTAATAACGCGAAGGTTTATCAAAATATCCTTCCTTTATCGAATTTCATGAAAATAATACAATTTTAAATGGCAGCCTCGAGCTACGTGAAAGATTGAAAATAGAACAACACACATTTGTTTACATATACGAGATGTCCACACGGTATTTCCTGTTAACTACAAATTTTTTTTAGAGCAAATCTAAATTCGTTTTTATTTAATTATTACAATTGAATCATAAATCACACACACACGACTCTTTAATATTTAACATTAGCCATTTCGATGGATTTGCGATAAAATATTGTATTTCAATGCGCGTGTATTTTAATTCGCGTTTTGTCGAAAGATTAAAAATAGAACTAGCGATTATTCTCCCGTATATTTGAAAGGGTATTTCTTTTTTCTAACGCATCCCTTATCCCTCCTTCCTTCACGTATCGATCAGCGTGTTAAATAAATAAATATTACGAAAATAGGCGCGCACGCCGGAAGGGGAGGAGGATCGGGTAACTAAGCGTGTAAAGCGTTTGTTCTCACCTAACAGCCCTGATACGATGCCACAGATCGTCATCTAATCGCGTGAGATTATATCGGAGCACGGCCTCCCCGGAGCCCAAATTATACGCGAGAGTAAGGTAGCCGTGATCCAGGCCGAGGGCGAGGAAATCGTCGTTCTCGTCCCTTTGTTCCTGAGAGTCCGACTGCCGGCCGCTCCATAACAGCAGACCGCTGCTGCTGCTGGCGCGGAATCTCATGTTGATGTCCACCCTGTAGCTGATTATCCTGCAAGCGCGTCGACGAGAGTGCGATTAATAGCAAGAATTAATAGCAAAAGAATCATCGACGTACGATGCGACAAAAGATCAATCTGAAGGGAGGAAATAATTCGACTTTGCGACATCGGTCTATATATCGACTGTGTGTACTACAATACTACGTTGTTATGTATTATAATATTTATTCTATATAATAAGCGGCGAGTTTTAATACAATCTGTCTGTATAAATACCGCGGCACGTTAGCTGCATTTCAACAGCTAACACGTGCCGCGGTATTTATACAGACAGATTGTATTAAAACTCGCCGCTTATTATATAGAATAAATATTATAATACATAACAACGTAGTATTGTAGTACACACAGTCGATATATAGACCGATGTCGCAAAGTCATATTATTTCCTGAAATGCGTTAGCGCCTGAAAATTGGTTAATTGTCTGTTATCGAAATAATTAGGTGTGCAATCGTTAAAAGGTTTATCTAACGCGAAACACAATTTGTTTCCCCTCAGATTGCTTGTCACAGCGACGCTCGATAAACTAAACGCGGCGCGACTAAAGCGGGTCAAGGAGCGATTGTGTGTAGCATAACGTGTAACGCTGTTTACCGCTCCGCTCGCTTTCCAAGCGCCGCTTTGACACGCCGTTTTTTGGCCATATACCGAACTTTTGCCCGCTGCCGATTATATTTCGCGCGTGCGTACATTAATAGAGTGTTAACAGACGAGTCGACGGATTTTTAAATTGCAAAAACGAATCGCCAAATGACAGTGGGAAATGTGTCGGGTGACACGATGAGTATACGCTCGTATACACACAGAGCGTTCCGCGCTCTATGAAGATACTTTTACGCGTAATAGTCAATTCGCCACCAAATTGGGAGGCGAATTTTTTTCAGAAACAAATTCTAGAGAGAGAGAGAAAAAAAACTATCCATCAATTCTCTATTTAATTCGAGAAAAAAATAGAAACGATTGCAATTGAACTAAAAATTCTTGATATTGTAACTACGACCGTATTTATTTCGCGAAAGTTGCGTTCGTTATATAGACTCGTTTCGTCGTCGTTAACTTCGTTACACGTTCTCGTTATATCGTGCATGCCTTTTCATCGTGTCGGCGTCGTTGTAATGCAGATAGCTCTCGCTGCCGGTGAAGCTGGGCACAGCCCTCTCGTATCTCACGGACGTCACTGCGTTGCTGCTGGCTCTAATCGGCGGTGGCACAAGCCGCGTATAATCATCCGGCGCCGGACACGGGTGCGGTACACCTGGACGACACCGACAGGTGAATCGCTCGCGGAGAGGCCGGCACTCCGCATCGCCGCAGGGTCTGGCCTCGCACGCGTGCCCGCAATTGCCCACGTTCACTCCACCGAGCGCCTCGGCTAGAATGCCCATCTGTGCGACAGGAATTATATAAGCGATAAAAAACGATGAATAATAATAGTCTGCAAAATAATGACATTTGAAGAATACGAGAAGAATTATGAGATATCGGGATTTTTTTTCGGGGGGGAGGGAAGGCGTCGTGGTGCTACTATTGTTTACTTAGCCTCCTGTTGTAAGTCGCATCTCTATATCAATTATATACGTCCCATCTTACGTTTTCCTTGAATCTACTTCTACTTCTCTTTTATAAAGCAAAAACGATGATTAGGGATTCAAATTTAGGTAATTCATGTGAGAGCTCCGACGTTATCTGCCAGACCAGCGGAGGAGAGCTCAAACTCTAAGGCGTTCCTACGGTGGCATTATCTACCGCGTAACTTCGGAGCAGCGGCGGCCGTATAATCCCGGGTGTTCTTACCTCGCGATTATTCAGCACGATCGTCTGAATGCAGCCGACGAAGCTGGCCGTAGTTTTCATCTTCGGCGAGTACATGTCGGACGACGGCGCGCCGCCCAAATAGAGATTCAGCGGTAAGGATAATTGCGTGAACGCCCCGGGCGCCAGGATTTCCTGGGCCGGGTCTTCCTCAACTTCCAGGGATGCCAAACGACCCGTTCTAGAGACTCGAACTTCGACCCATTCGCCGAGACGAACCGGATTCTCGCTCCTGAAACGATAATGCAGATAGTATACTCAGAATGCAACGTCATTAACTTTTGAAGGGCCGGCGGGTATTTTACGAAATCCCCGGAAAATTTTGTTACGGAGAGAAAGGAAAGTTTCCTAATTAATGCATATAAATCCGCACACATGAATCGTACATTATGCACTATGATAAAGTGCAGTCTCCTGTCAGCGGTGACCTGTTTTTTTAGGTCACTTTGATTCATTTTAGGAAAGCGCCGAGGATCGTTTGCGACCGCAAAATGGCATTGAAATAAAGCGTAAAATTTTTTTTTTTTTTTTTTCATTTTTTATGTATTTCAAAATTACATAAGAAAACTTTTTTCGAATGTCTTTTCTAGGAAAAGAGAAGAAAAAGAAGAAGAGAGAGAAAGAGAGAGCTATTTTCCAAATAGTTCCATATCCGGATGTCTTTTTTTCGGCTATTTTTTTATAAAAAGCTATGGTATTAGAGGAAAAAATAGTTTAATTATTTTATTTAAGATTATACATATGTAAATATTATTTTTTTATTTATATACATTTTTTTATATTGATATGTTACTATCTCTTTCTCTTTCTGGGATAACACGCTTTATTTTATCTTTTTTGATCTTTATGATTTATTTAGTTTATTTATCTTCCTTTATCTTTCTTGTACGTTGAAAAAATTCTGAACAAGAAAATGAAGTATAATATGAGAGATAATATGGCTTCCTCTAGCTTAACGAGGTATGACACAAGGTTCTTCAAGAATATATTCGAGGTTGAAAAAGGGAGATGATATTACTTTTTTTTAAGATATTTCGAACAATCCAATTTTTTTTTTTTTAAATAAAGTCTCATTCACGATATCAAATTTATATGGTATATTTTCTATTTATTTCTTTTCTCTTCATGAGATATTACTTTTCCCGTGACTTTTTGATTTTGCAAGACACGTATATCGTATATTTTGACATCGTATCTCTTTCGCGCTGAAAAATCTAACGTTCGTTCGAAAAACATTTCCGCCTGGAGCAACTGTACTTTCGTCGAAATGAAGCTCCCCGCGAAAACACGTTAGCGCCGAAAAAGTGAAACGAGATTCGCGCTTCGGAAAATTGAAACGCCGCCTTTCCGCGTCCGCGCGAAGCAATTAACGCGCGGCTCGTTTCGCCCTCCTCGCCACCGTCTACAATTATAATCGATGTTAACTCGATATTGACGAACGCTCCATCGATTTGATTTCGCAACGACGCCCGGGAGACCAAGCCAGCCAAAGCCGGCCCGGAATTTTCCTCCGGAGGAACGAAAATTCGCGCACGTATCGCGGAAACTTTACGCGCGCGGCCGCAGAATCAGATCATCCAATTTGAATTTCGCGAGAAAAGTCCGTAGACAATGGATTTTCCTCCTCGAGAGGCGAGGGGAGGTATACCTGCCGCATACCTTTTTCCGAAGGGATTCGATAAAAGAAATTCTCGCATAATTAATATTGAATCGCGAGACAGGGACAGATGAAGAGGTGAGGGAGAGGGTCCGCGAGATCGTAGGAAGTAAATTGCTAATTAATATAGAAGCGAGAGGGAGGTCGGTAATTTTCATATTGTACTTTTCGCTCGGCGCTATTGCGATAAAAGATATGGCCGCGCTTGGAACTTGAAGGCTTGCTTGGTAACTTTTTTTTTTTTTCCAGACGCGAGATTAAACATCCTCGCTTAATAGCGCGCGTAATAATTTTTTATATGACGGAGTTTCGTTGCGGTCGCTTTTTATTTGGCGGGACAGTGATATTGTACTTTCGCACGAGAGATTTATTGTTTATATATTATATGTATATATAACGGGGAATAAATTGCATATAGCATATAAATATTCCTGTCCGGATAAACCGTCATTAAGATATCTAATAATTTATAAGCGATATTTATAATGCATTAAGATATCTAATAATTTATAAGCAATATTTATAATGCATTTTAACGCGTTAAATGCGTTAAAATGCATTATAGATATCGCTCATATATGCGTGAAATTTATTTATTTTGTCTTCAACCAAGATATCAAGATGCTGAATAGCTCTTATCTTCTAATTGTAAGTAATTGTTTTCATAAGTCTTATTCTTTGTTTAATTTGAAATATTTTATTTTAATTTGAAGGAAATATTACTCTTAAATTTGAAGGATTTTTCTTTGACAGATTTGCAATTTGAATTTCAGTTACTACAATATTTAATATGAAAATCGGAAATCGAAAATTTGCAATATATGACAATTTCTCCCGACAATTTCTCATTTACATAACAAATTATGTATCAATATAATAATATATATATATGCGAGATAATGTAGATAAAATAGATTGTGTTTATTTTATAGTACAAACATGCCGCAAATTAATAACATGTATTTTCTTTGAATTTTTCTCCCGATTTATTAAAAATTTTATGCGATTGTCAAAAAAAAATATCAAAGAGAGGATAATGTGTGTGTATTTTCTGTTATTTGAATATTTTTTTTGTCCTCAGAAATGATACTTATAATGTTTCAATATTATCAATTTTAATATGCACATAGAGAACATTTGAACGAAAAATTTTTTTAATTTTGAGAATATGACAGTCTCTTCTACAGTATGCTTTCAATTATAATTAATACTTAAAAATGTAATCACATATGATTATACAATTATTAGAAACATGTTTAATATTTGCATTAATTATACAAAAGAGTACTGGCCAGATTTGATCGATTTTACTTAATAATGACTTTATTCATTGTTAATTATTATGAATTAAATCAAATCAAACAATCCGATTAGCATTAGCGTTCGTTAACGGTTCGCTTTCTGCAAAATAATAACGTAAAAAGTTTCACGTTTTACCATGGATATAATTCTAAAAAAAAAAAATATATTGATTTACTTTTTTTACATTAAAATCTTTACAGTAATTGATATTTAAAAATATGATAACCTTATCGATGTAAATGATATTAAATGATATAATATACCATCAACGCATACAAAATATATTAATATTTATCTTCAATATCGAGATAATTGATATTAAATAATATTATTTATCATAACTTTTTTGTTAAATATCTCTGTTATTTATTTGAAAGAGCAGTTGCAGAGCTTTTGATCAATTTTGCTTAACAATAATCTCGTTCATCGTTAATTAGCGCAACGAATCAAGTCGTCTCGAGCAATCAGCATTTCCAGCGATCGCACATTCCGCTCGATTTCGCGAGACAATGGCGCAAAGAAAAAGCTGGAACATTTCGCGTGCGATATCGACACGCGTGCGTCGGTTTAAATGTCTGACGATGCGTATGTACACAAACGATGCAATTAGCGCCCTGTCGATGTGGCTACAACGTCTATCGCGAAACGAACAGTTCCGGAGAGCGGGATTGTCACCTCGAGCTAGCCAGCTGTTCATTGCGCTCGGCGGGAATCTCGCTCGCGGAAACTTGTTTGAGGGCCGTCGGCTTACCTCAGAGTGGCAGGTCCTGTTCCGAGGTCGAAAGTGAACTGCACGTGGCCCGAGGAGAGATAGAGCGCAATAAAGTCACCGGTGGCGTCACTGTGATGGCCGTTGTAGAGTATCACGCCGTCCGGGGCTGTCGGTTTTAACGTGACGGACAATTCCAGCCACGACAGCGACGTGTCCGCCAATCCCGGATAACGTAGGTAAGAGGATCCGTTGAAGGATGGAACCTGCGGGAATAAAATACCATGCGGTCTGAGATTGCATGGAAATGTCGTTACCAGGCAAATGCATTCTCGTTTTTGCCGTCTGCCTTTAATTCGCAATTGACGTGTTGTATTTTCTAGTGTCCCTTTCAACCCTTAATCGAATGGCATAAAAGACTGCAAGTCTTTCATTCATTTCACTTGGCGAGATAAATTTTTCATTTATCTTTGAATAATTTATCCCCACTTTAAAAATGATCTATAATTTGCGACAAAATTCGGGACGGAATTCTATTTATAATTTTACGTGTCGTGTAATATACAGACAACATTTGAAGAAGTATAAAATACATACATATACGAAATATATATTAGAATACACGTATACATTAAGACCATTTTGCCACATAAAATTATAAATAGAATTCTATCTTGAATTTTGTTGCGAATTATAGATTGTCTAAAGTGGGTTTAACACTGGGATTTTTTCCTAGTTGAAATCGGGAGAGATTTGTCGCGAGTTTTTAATATTCAACATTAAATATCTTTGTTTCGAAGTTATTAAATTATTAAAGAAAAATTCATTTGGAATTAAATGAAAAACATTTCTTGCTAATTGCTTGCTTCTTTAAAACAGTTTATTGGCAAGTTCTTCATTTGTAATAATTTATAACTGTAAAACAATTAATTCTCTCGATGCTTTTGTTAAAAAAGAATCGATTTCAAATTATTCAAGAAGAAAAGATGACATGGAATATCTTGTGCATTTACGTGAAATAAAGAATTTATTTTTTTACAAATAGACGTTGTGTGATCGATTTTGTCGATAAAGTTACATTTAATTTAACATTAAATTGAAAGTTATACGATAAAAAAATTTCTTCGTTTGTTAATTAAACTCACAGATATTAATAGAGATTTCTTATATAATAATGTTCTGGATATGAAACGCTAATATCACGCTAACTCGCGTGTACAGTGAATGATAATGTAAGTTCAAGAAGGAAATTGCCATAATAATTTAGCTGCTTCGCAGAGAACACGAGATCTTACCGTTTATCGTATTCGTAAGTACGATATTCCAAGAAGAGATTATTATATTCCAACAATAGAGATCTTCACGAAAGAGAGAACTAAATATGGATTGTAGAAAGTGAAAAGAGACTCTCTAAAAACTCAATAATTTCGTTTTAATCTGTTATAAATCGTATATTGAAAGATCTATTTAAAGATGAACGAAATGTGATAGACATTTTTCCAATGAAACAAACATATATTAATTTTAATAAATTACATATGTTACAGATACAATTAATTATTTTTGCATCAACTAATTTAGCGTGGTATATCGACATGTTAATTTATTCAATTAACTTGATATATGCTCCAAGTGTAATTATTTTACATACATATGTATATCCTATATTTTCAATTGTAATGAAAGATACATTCTCATCGTGAAAAAAAGATTTTTTATTATTTTAAAAGTACTTTGCCGTGTCTTTTTTTTCTTCTGCTATATACTAACTTGTTTTTATAAGTATTGCTTGGATAGTTGTTCCTCCACTCGTAATAATTTTAAAGCGGCGACATATTTCTTATTATTACAGACGCGCACAGACGTTTGATTCTCACACGCGCATCTCTCTTGCGGGAACTGTAATAACTCTCTTCGTCATCAAGCATAAAGTAGAGAAACTCTCGGAGAACAGCTGTTATTTAATTTACGACCGGCGCGGGATTTTGTGCCTTTCGTAAATCGAAATGCAAATACGCTGTATGTCACTGTCTCGGATAATCCTTGATATAGCTGCATTCAAGTGCCTTAAGAACAGTAAGAGGTCGAAACGAGGCTGCTTCTGCCTTAATGAGACTGCCTGGTAATTGTTTGTACGTCAGTTGCCTCTCAAGATAAAGCGTAAAACGTAAGCGCAGGATCCCTCGTCGAATTATAGTACCCCCGATATTTCGCGAGACTCAAGTGGAAAACATCAACGTATACGACGACATGTATTTTATCTACGAATATATAGTCGAGCGTGTGTGTGTGTGTGTGTGAGACGGGCGATATATTGCTGCGCGTAAAAGCTTCGCATTTTCATCTTGCAATTAGTGCGTGTTGATTCTTGTACCCGTTATATAACGCGTTTATTCGGCAAGAAATGGATGCATTAAATAAAGGAGGAATAAAGGATTGAACAAAATGCAAAAGAGAGGAAAGCAACGTGTATTATTCCTTCTCGCGATTTTAAATGTTGTGAACTAAAACAAAAATATATAATTAAATATCGAATTTGAATAGCAGGTAGGAAAACTTAACACGTCAGCCCTCCGGCATTTATTTAATTATAAATATGTTTCACGTATAACTACGAATCGCGTACGAGAAACTTTCAAACACAAATGTTTCAAAGATTACCTGTCGGAAATAAATGAAAACTTTCATTCGCGACTAAGAAGATAAATCAGTCCATTTTCTCAAGAGAAGAAAATTCTGTTGGATTTTTTAAAGTAAACGCGGATACAGAATTTTAAAAAAAATAAAGTCCATTTGAGAGAGAGAAAGAGAGAGGGGAGGGAGGGAGAAATTAATTGAAAAAGATTTCATTATTAATTCGCTTTTTCGTGAAGCCTATCTCATTAAAATTTAATATGATTTAATCTCTGTACAGATCAAAAGCTATTTCTGTCTCAATGGTTCTATTTAGGGAAACATAGTTTTTGAGAGCCACGAGTATATATTATGCACAAATCACATTACATAAATATCATTTTCTATCTACCATTCCACTTTGCTCGAAACTTATTCAATTTCTCCGCTCGGATGTTCAAAGAACCTTTGGTGTACTTTTCGCCGATTCGTTCTTCGGAGGCAGCACGAAATTCGAAAAATCAAAGGCACGAAAGCGCGAACGGTCCCTTCAAAGTCCGGCGCGAAGGCGGTATAAATTAATTATGACAGAATGGAAGGCACATCCTGACAGCGCTGTTAAGTTGACCGTGCGCGCGCGGGATAAGATACATATAAGATGCTCCTATAAGAAATTTCCAGCCATCATGCCGCCTACGCGCGCTCTCGTTGGCCTCCACTCCTTTCCCTCTCTACGTAAAAGCTACGTCTCGGTGATAAGGAGCTCCCACGGGAGCGTCGGTGGAGGAGTAACCTTGTATTATGCGAAAGAGACTCGTAAGATCCCTCGGGGAACACCCTTTCTCACCGCTTACGACATCGTCCTTCTGTCCGGCTTATGTCGCCCTGATGTTCACGGCGCGCAAAGACCGTTGATAGGTTCACGAATTTTTTACGAGGCCGTTTCGTACTCCGAAATGTCGCGTTGCATTATCGAGTACACGTGTCATCCCCACACGTCTGTTATTATAAATACCATTGAAATTATTAAATATTGCTTCATCGCGACCGTTTGATCATAAAAGTTTAAAGCGTTTCGCGCTAACTCTATTGATTTTGTTGCGGAAAACGTTCTTTTCGCTCACAGCGTATTTCCAAATTTTAATTATACATTATAATATTATATATCTCAAGTTTATTTTTCTAGAATAATTAATATATTATAAATGTGTACGTGAGAGAGAGAGAGAGAGAGAAGATAGAGCAAAAATTAATGATATGACTGCGTCTATTTTCCGTCCGAGTCGGAATATTATTTGTTTACGAATTATATAATAAATATTCTAATTATTTTAATTATTAATTTAAGTAATAATCAGCCGAAGAATACATGCTTAATGATGTAATTGAAGATGTAATCAAGAGACTACAATTTATGACATATATTTTAAAATATTATATGTATATAATTTTATTATTAAGAAATAAGTTTAATACGAAGGGTTAATTCAATTGAAAATGCGTGAAGATCTCTTACATATAAATAATTAGTATAAGTATCTAGAGGAAAATTTAAAAAAATCGAAAATTTAATATTTCACGATTTTAAATTTTTTATGTTAGGCACTCGTTTTTCTCTCTTTTGACTCATATAATTTTATGTAGGAGTGTGACGCAATACACCCTTCCATTGGATATATATATATATATATATATATATATATATATATATATATGTATATGTAATTTCCGGAAAAGCCTCACGCGTTCCTTTTTCGCTTTAGCATAAGAAATTTTATTCAAATAGCATATGAATGCAGAAAAAAGTTTATAAATATATACATACATCAAATTTTAATTTTAATCTTTTTCCATATACCGTTTACAAAAGTTTAAGTAAAATAAATTGCATAACAAAAACTTCTTTGTTGCTATTATTATGCCAGATTTTTTTGGTATCACGTATATCTGTTCAAAATGGATAAAAGTTTTAAAACATTCACCATCCCAACTATCGTGCTTTTCTACATTTATCTCAATTTACAGAATCTAATAGCAAAGTAACAGCTTAGCTTTATCTTCTACGTTCCGGCAAGGAAATTCGTCGGATATTTATTTTGCGTTTCGCCGGATGGACCATTATGTTCCTTGTCTCGTGCAAACGAGCCAATAAAATGTGTCACGCGCATTTCTTATGATAAAAGCACGCCGCCGTTTGTGTCGTTTAGTTTTACTTCGATATTAGCGTTTTATTTCGACATCCGGTGGCGTCTTCCGGCGGACGCTGCAAAAGTGGTCGCCGTCGTCGTCGTAAATTACGACGATATTCCGGCGACATTTGGTTATTGCGGCTATATCTCTTCCGCTTGTACGTTAATGGAATTAAACTCGGGCACAGTCGGGCGAGACCAAAGTTCGAGAACGAGTTTCGAGTTTGAAGTGATACTCGTTAACTCGAGCCCTTTATGGTCGTTTCTCGAGCTAGTTTATGTTCTGATTTCGAGATCGTAGGAAATCGCGGCGATTCATCCGCGAAGGATGGCGATACATCCTGCCATGGAGATTCTTTCACGCGAAACGCAATACGGAGAACAAAGTTGCTTCCTTACCTTTAATACGCTGTTTCAAATTTATTACGTCACGAGCGGAACATTAATTCTGATTCGTAATTTCTTCTGAAATCCTTTAAATGTGATTTAAATATTTATTTGTGTCTATTGATTTTTTTATTCGAGATCCTGTTGCTTTGTAAAAATTAACTGCAATTAAATTCTTACATTGCTTACAAAGCTGATATGTAACCTTTCCAGTTCAGAGTTCGACTGTATCAGAATACCGACTGATACACTCTTTACACAGGTGTTAAAGTGTAATTTTCGATTCGTAAGATATGTATATCGCCTCTTTTGTGCTTCGAAAACGGTTCATTCGGCCCTTTGTGAGTCGATCTTGGCTATAATTGTCACTGACACTGAAGGCAAAGTGCTGATTATGTCACCGATGCATGTAAACGAATCTTTATAGCATTCGCGATGTCGTTTCGCCGGAAGTAATATCGGTCGAATGCCGATACCAATTTCATCATTTCGCATCGGACCGAATACACCGCTCTGCTTTCCGCCATTGCCATAATCGATATCGTATATAACCCGTGCATAATCCGCGACTAACTGTGCAGAGGTTCGCGCGGGCAAACCGCATACGGTGACTTCCGGCGAATGAGACCGCGTTCGCTCCATTAGGTCGCCCGTTATAAATCGCACAAATTTCAATGCGCGTTGTTCGATCTAAAGTATTTATTATATTATATTATATATATATATATATATATATATATATATATATATTTATATAATGTATATATAGACGCGTATGTATATAGACGCGCGTGTAAATTAGAGGTCTTTCTACTCGTTTAAGCCGTCTCATTAGCGACGCGGATGTTAATTTCCTAGTAGCCGCCCGCTTATTGCTGGTATAAACATGTCATTTACGAAGCGGCTGGACGCGATCGATTCTCGTGTCGCATTTTGCGACAATCTGTGGCATCAAAATAATGTATATTCAGAGAACCGCTTGTTAATATTAAATGAATAATGGTATTTTAAAACGAAAATACAATGTGAGATAATCTGAATAAATTACAGTAATATGAATTCTCTAATGTAGATGGTAAAAGAAGGTGGTTTTGCGCTATAATTTTTATAAGAACTTTCTAATCTCGTAAAAGATCCGCTGAGAGATGAAAGATGCGATAAGAGATAAAAGACTCTTTCTTGACGCCCGGCGTGATTGACGCGGGTCTAATCCAGAACAGCTGATTAAGTCAAGCTTATTCAATGTGTTGTTGACACTAATGGGATAACGTAAGCCGTGTGTACAATCAACCAAAGTTCTTAAACATGACGGCATAACGTAACAACATCGTGTCTGATACGATGTTAACACGCTCGCTGTCTGCGCATCCGCAAGTGTAGATGCAATATCATCTATAAACTGCACGTAGCGATACTTTACCGCAAACGTCTGACGTTCCCGGATGGTGTCGCCTTAAAATCTTAGTTCTAACTATCGCCTTTAAATTTTTTTTAGTTTTAATTATATTATATAATCAAAAGAGCAAATATGAAAAATTTGCAAAAAGATTAATTTTTTAGATCCGAGAGCAATTCCGATGATTAGAGAATTCAATAAGTTCTGTTTTCGAATTCAATTTTTGGACCGCGTATATATATATTTGATAAACTCTCCTGAATAAAATCAATGAATTGTTAAATTGCAAACACAAGCTCCGTATGGATCAAACATCGTAATATGACAGCGCAATGTAACACGAGTGTTTACATTCCCGGAATAGTGTGTAAACTTTGGCGATTTTTCAGTAAAACTTCAAAGACTATCTATATTCGTAATAATACTTAAAAAAACGTTGCGTTTATCTCTATCTGTCAAAGATTATTTCTCTTGTTCTCAATCTCCATTTTTACACAATTTTCTTATGTCATAAGAATTATTTTTTTTTTAAATTGGCATTGCAAGGATAGTGTCTAAGAAACGTACGCGTTAAGTCGTCGAAAATATGAAAGGTGTCGTACAAAAGCGGCTGTAGTCTTTCACTGATTGAAAATAAATTGTAGCGGATGTTATTAGCATGTGTCTTGCAATAATTATGCGGTACAGAAAAAATTGCTACTTAAAATTGGACTTCAAATCATAAATATCTATCAATTTATACGTCAAACGATAACAACTTTAGCAAAAGTGAAGAAATAGAAATTTATTATGTCATTGCTTTCCATTTATGCAAAGCAGTGAGAGTAAGCTATGTTTTATAACTTTCTTTCATATATTCATATATTCATATTTTTGAGCCTTTCACCTATTTTTTGATCATGTTTAACGATACAAATATGTGCTACGATATACCTGCTTTGTAAGAGAAATTGTGTAAACGAAATTCATGCAACTTAAATTTTTTCTCGCTATTTCTGGCAAGTGATTTTTAAATTTTTCAGTTTTATCGATTACCGCTAAATTACAGCGCATCGCGGAGGAGATAACACTGCGGAGCGTTATATGAAACCCCAACAAGGTTTCGCGTAATACCGCATTCTCTCGTATAAGCCCGGTGATATGTTCGTGCGCTTATAATTCCTTCGAAATTGATTCAATTACCTGCAGGTCCACCCGGGTTTCGCAGAGATCGCCCGTATAGCCGAGCGGGCAGAGACAGACAGCGGTGTCGCCTCCGGTCGTCAGGCATTTTCCACCGTGGGAACACGGCACCTTGCTGCACCTGTCGGCCGTGCACTCCTCTGAAACGACAATAAATCAGGCGATTTAATAAAAGTTCTAGCGGCGAGACGCGAAATCGAGAGTTACACACGCGAGCGGAAATCGGATCGTAGAAGCCGAGATACAGAGAGAGAGAAAGAGAGAGAACTCGACTCGACTCGGCTCGACTCGACACGGGAGATTTCGACTTGCGCGCTAGATAAAACCAATAAAACCGCTCGCGCGCACTTCGACAGGCCGTCCTGTCCGATTTATCGGAGCATAGAAGTATCAATTTCTCTTCCGCCTCATCGTATTTTCGACGGTATCATTTAGCGCGCGCGAACTTTGACGGGGGGGGATTTTTTCGCCCACGACGTCAACGATCGCGCGAAATATAGCTTTTCGACGTTGAGTTTTACGATGGGACAGCCTGTCGGAAAACGTGCCGCATTCTTCTCCTCGTTACGAGATTTATACATTTAACATTGCACGATTTTCTAGTTTCTAGCGGTATTTTCATCGAAACCGCGTATTGCGAAACGAGTTATTTTAGCTTTTATGACCAGAATTGTGTTTAAATTTTATTGTATATTACGTAACAATAATTTCTTGCTACAAAAGAGAAACTGAATTGAAGTCTATTAACTGAAGCTAATTATTCAGTTCAATGTGCAGCTCTTGCAAATAACAATCAAAACTGTATTCATTATCCCAATACAATTTATAATTTGCGTCAATGACCCAGTTGCAACTTGATATATTGAAAAGAAGCGCATCAACAATGGGATAAGATCGTCATTACAAAGATAAAAGTCTGAAAATCGAATTGGTATCGATTTCGCGACAATAAATGATTCGGACGATTTTTACTTTCTGCCGATTATTCCGAGCCCGGCGAAATGCTCGAACTTTCGGAATTTGAAGTTTTCCAATCTAATGGATGTTATCTTTTCACGAGTCTGCCTATACGGTAAACGTAGACCAAATCGAAAAGTAACGCGAAACTTTCGATTTAACCCGCCCCGTCTGCCTCATGCCACGCCATTGTAATAAATCGATAGTCGCAGACTGAAAATAATGAAGCGAAATAATAGCTAAAGGAATAATTTATTCCGCTAATTGATGTTTCACATATTAATGAGACCCTGCGTCATTTTACATGCATGTATCAATCCTTTTCGCCAAATACGACGTTGGTTCGATTCTCATTTAGAATTGATAAGCTCTAATTATGAAATATATTTTTATATTTCTTTAATTTTGCAATTGAATGTTTTAATATAAACTATAAGATTAATCCTTTATTGAAATCCTTTATTTTAATAAACGAAAAAGCTGATATATAAATACAAATTCAGGTAGGAAAAACGGATACCAAAGATAATTTGAATAATCAAAGACGTAAGACGGGGATATGAATCAAGGCACATGAATTTTTTTTGTTAATCGATCTGCTGAAGATGATCCAAAAGAAGGACCAAAACGTCCATATTAAATAAAGAAGATTTTAAAACAAGCTTGTTGCGTTTAATTTCTGCGCCTGGCTCTTATTAGTCCGTTTTCTACCTGAATCCTTTATTTAATTGAAATTATTCTCCAATTTTTTTCTACAGCGCGTTTCTGGCATCGTTACATATTTTAAAATATGTATAAAATGATTATAAAAACAATAATTAATTACAAATGTATGTAAATTTTGTACGCGTAAATTAAATATCTGTATATCAATTATCACGGTTACACACATTAACATATAAAACATAAATAAAAACAAGTTCCACTCTTGGCAATTAATATTTTGCACATTGATGCCTTGTTAGATATCGATCAATATTTGATAATTAGTTGCAAGCTGATAAAGAGCGTACTTCGTGTGTGCAATATATAACCGATTAACCGGTATGTAACTGATTACGCTCGAGGACATATTTCAATTAGTTCTAATGCATTATATTCATATAGAGCTGTTTATTATACGTATATGGAGAGAGACTCTCTCTAAATTCGATTCTAAAGAATACATAAAACTTGCATCGAATATATACATTTAATAGATGAATATTTTAGAAAGAGAGAATGTAAAAAAAGCACACAAATGCATATTTCGTAATAAAAGATTGTATAAAATAAAATTAATAACTATTGAATAAAATTAATAACAAGTGAATAAAAAAAAAATGAAATTAACAAATAAGACTTTAGTAAGGCTTTCAATGTGAAATACATATTTAAATTTCAACGGGCTAGAAAGAGTCAGACGCGGATGATAGTGCGTCAGTTTCAAAGAAAATTAATTTTTCATTGAAACTGATTACTTGTGCACAGGGCACACATTTTCCTTGGTGCGATACTAATTAATTAAATAAATCTCAATTCTTTAGGGGGGTCAGAGGGGTTTATTAAAATAAAATCTCGAATTGAGATTTATTTAATTACTCGGTATCGCAATAGCAAAATTTGTGCCCTGTGCACAACTAATTAGTTTCAATGAAAAATTAATTTTCTTAGAAACTGACGCACTACCATCCGCGTTTGACACTTTCTAGCCCGTTGAAAAATAAAATTATTCGTGCAAAATGTAAGACGTATTTTCATTTCATTCTTTTGTTTTAAAACAAATGCTTCTGCCTGCAAATATTCTAGCATTTGCTTCACCATCATTTACGTTGAATTACTATCACACAAATGTTTATTGTTTATTAATATCTATCGAGCGATTGGTTCGAATATATGACCGATTACAAATATCTAAATTATGTTCCGCATGTATTAGGAACAATGGCACCCTCGATGTTACAAAATGGAGATAACATTTGCCTGGTTACATCGTGATATAAATACCAGGCAGATGTCCATTACTCAGAGGTAATTAATGCGACATACGCGAAGCAGCTGTTACATATAGCCGGACCTAAACGACTTCCTCCAAATGTTGACAATTAATTACCGACACTCCGGTAGTGATAACGATAATTACTCAACGATAATCATAGCCTCGCCCGACGACGTAGTGATTCCCCCTTTTGCTCTTCTCGCCAACGAATAAAATCGTCCTGCGCTCGTATCTCGCTTGCCGATGTAATTAAACGGAGCTTTCAAATATCGCACAATTTCAACTTTTTTTCTCCAACGAGAAAAGTTCGACAAACCGTAAATTAAAAAAAATTTGAAACTACATACGCGCGCGCGCGACTGTAGAGTAATACAATCCTGCTACAGAACTATTTTTCGTTGCGGGTAAAAAAAAAACGATATTAAAAAGAAGGCAAACATCCTTTTA
This sequence comes from Lasius platythorax, assembly GCA_963971435.1. NCBI lineage: Eukaryota > Metazoa > Arthropoda > Insecta > Hymenoptera > Formicidae > Lasius > Lasius platythorax. The sequence continues at coordinate 18,037,852 of OZ020539.1, forward strand.
ACTTTAGAACGATTGTGTGAATCTGTTCTATTACATTCGAGAGCGTTAAGAATGATGAAAACAGTTGAATAAAAATTATTATATTTTTATGACATATAAAATAGTGTATAATAATTATTCAAACAATTCAATGTTTGACACATATGAAAAAATTATTCTTTTTAAATTTTTGCTGCGTACTTAATATTCGATTTGATTTCAATGATGTTATAGAAGTCATAAAATCATAAAGTTGTTTTCTTTTTGGAAGATTGTTGCTGTCCTTTAAGAACGTCATCCGCTAAGAATAATAAGTCTGCTCTACATTTATAATGCAAAGAATCAAATTTTTTCTTCCTTTTACACATTGTCGAACATGTTCTACTAAATCTTTTAAACAGTTTTTATTACTATTTCTAGAGTCAGTTATTTTTATTATCTCTTCGACCTACATTTTTATCGCTCGTGAATTTTTATTATCTATGGATTTTTCGAATTTCTTTGAATCGCTTACCGACACACAATGCTATTTTAAGTTTAATAAAATAAATAATTTGCTGAGAAACGTCAGCAAATTATTTATGATATAACACATAAGCACACTTTATTCTATATCACTATATATATTGAATGCTTCTTCTTTATTGAATGTAGAATTTTATCCGAATGAGAAATCCCGTGTATATATATTATAAACATTTACTCAAACGAATGCGTATAACTTGGATACAACGTGGACTTCCTCTCGTAAAAAGTCACTTGCCGTAAAACAGAAAAATAAAAGACATTTAATACAAAACTGATACGTCATTTATTACTGTGCAAGTAACAAAATAATAAAGCGACTCGCGCGTATATATATGCGCAAGAGAATTATTATTATTATTTACGTTCCGTCGCGCGACAAATGTAAAGTTGACGTAGAGCCAGGCGCTAAAGTATTTGAAACAATTAATTACTATAAACTCTAATTAGCCGTCTTACAGCTACGGCATAGTCGGCCAGACGCTACCGGGTGACTGAATTAACAGCTATATCGGCAAACGGACAACAGGTGTCACATGAATTTAGTTGGCAAATCCTCCGACGCCCGCTCGATTTAACTCCGAATATAGTCTTCGTTTTCTTTTTTTTTTTCGCGGTGAGAAGCGGATTCCCCAAGTAGTTCGAAGTCCCGAGCGCGTGTCTCGATATTTAACTTGCCGAGAGATATAATTGTATTTAGCCGGAGTACCCCATGTTATACGAAACGTTGCGTTGCAATATACATTAAACTTAAAAAAAAAAAAAAAAAATTAAATTATATCCAATTATCTACGTGAAGATTAAACATCTTGATTATATAACTGTCGTTGGGGCACGATTTCTACAGCATCATTGATTTTATGAGAATAGAATACACATATACGATGAAAATAGATAGAATCGTCATCGAAATTATTCAATATCTAGGAAACTTGGACTCGGCGAAACGTCGAAACCGGATGCTGCGCCGTGATACTGTACTTACCGACGTCGAATCCATTCGCGGCGTCGCCTTGCGGGGCCAACGGGAAGCGATAGTGGTGCTCGTTCGCCTCCAAATGCCGGATACAGCCCTTAAATCCGGTCCTCACCGGAAGGCGCTCCAAACCGGTCGTGTTTCCGGGTCCGCCGACGAAGAGCGGCTCGCGGAACGTAATTCTCGAGAACAAGCCCTGGAATTGAGAAGCCAGAATTCTCTAGTTACACGTGTGCAGCTGCAGCGTAACATGCTGGACTGGCAGCGCAATTGCGGCTGCCTGATTAATGCATGAAATACAGTCGGCATATAAGCCCAACCTCGGCCGTTCTCTTTGTATATTTCTAATTAAGTCGACGATACATAACACAGCAATACATATGACATATTACGTATGAAAAATATTTCTACAAAATACAATACCGAAAAGAGATGAAAATTCTAGATGAATAAAAATTGAATAGAGTACGAATAAAATTTTCTTCTTCATACAAGACTTTGTTTTTAAAAAATTTTATTAATGCTCCGTTGCATTAACTCTGATATAATAATAAAATATCTCAAAATAAAGATATCTGTGTAACGAATTTGTTGCTAAAAGTCTTTAATCAAATAACTGCGCTGTGAATCAAGAAGCTAGTTGCGAAGCGAATAAATGAAAATTTAAAGCCGGCGGCTACAATGCAGCGCAGTTATTGCGGAAGAAGTACGGTAAGAGCGACGTGAAATAGGAAATTCCTCCATGTCTTTTAAAATCCGTGCTATTTTCGCGTCGCGCATTTTTCACATTCCCTTATCTCGTATCGGACGACAAACTATGCCCATTGTCAGCCAACGTCGTTTTATCGTGCATTTTGTATTCGAGCGCGCGCGCGATCATAGATTTCCTTCTTGGAAATTCTTCAAATCGAACGAGAAGATCGTGCGCGGTTACGAAGGCGTCGCTAACCAGTTTCACTTTAGGTTTTTTTTGCTTCCTTTTCCGAAGTGAAGAGAATGTGGCAAGGAAAAAGAGAGAGAGGGGGGGGGGAGAGGGAGAAGAGAACAGAAAATAGTGGAGAGGTCAGGGGTGGCTTCTCTAATTACGACGCTGTCGTTAGGACACCAAGTGCTTAATGGCACTCTAGGATAAAGTGGGCTTGAAACGCGAAGCCATTTGCCGGCGTTGCTGCCCGATTTTAAAGGTAATTAAACCTAACCTGGGAAAAACAGATGGGTTGAGAACTAGCCGATAATTCCTCGTTATCATACCGCTATCCTGAACGCCCGTGAGGCTCGTTGAAGAAAGAGGATTGGCGTAAAAAGTGGATGAGACATTTATCGACTTGCTCTTCTAACATTCAGTATCCTCGCTGTTGATTGCTGATCTCGAAATTAGCTCGATTATATATTTTTTTTCATCACATTTATATATTTATATTTACATTATGATATATCAAAAGAATTTTTTATAATTTTCCAATCTATTAAAAGCAGATATTCAGCAAAAATAAGTCGAAAATGTAGAATAAAATTTTTTTTTGCTATGAGACTTTGCTTTTGAAAGAAAATTAACTTTGAAATTTGCAAAAATTAATAACATATTTACGCTTTTTAAAGCTTGGAACACGAGAGACCACTTTTTCTTTCGGTTGTACTACGTTTTCCGACTCACTCTGTGACACCCGTTCTCCCCCCAAAAAGATGTATTATTTAAGATCAGTGTTAATCTAAGAACTATGCAAATTAGTGATCTAGTTCTTTATAAGTATCTCGGACAGACTATCCGTTATCATCAGTGTAAAAAGGTCCTGTAAGTTTCGCTTACACTTCTGATCCTTCGTCCTGGCACTGCATCTCATTTGCAAAATAACAAGGCAAATGAGCGTCGTAGTGTCGCGAGGAAGCGATGCAAACCAAATTAAGAAAAAAGAGCAAAAAGTGCGCATAATACAAGTGCCGCGAATACGATTAAAACAAGGAGCGAGCTAGTTAACACTAAGATTCACGAATTTGTTTGCAAAACGACTACGGCAACCTCGCTTCACACGTCAAAGAACATTATACGGCGTTTGCATCAGAAAGGAGTTGCATTACGTTGTGGCACGTTGATGCATTGTAAATTAAATCGCCGACTCTTAATTAAGCTCGACTTTTGTCAGACTATAATAAGGTTTATAATCGAAGAATAATCTAAATATATCGAAAAAAATTAAATTATTACTTGTGTATGTACGATTCATGAAATTGGGTATATTAATCGGCACAGCGATTAAATTGATTCTGACATAAATATTATAAGTAAAAATCAATTAAGGCATCATATTGTATCATATCGTTAAACTATTATGCAAATGCAAATATATATATGTGTGTGTGTGTGTGTGTGTGTGTGTGTATTTAGCGCATAATTTTGAAAAGAGTGATAAAAACAGTTTCATCGAGTATAATCGAATATCGAAATCTTGCGGCCTATAAATTATGTTTAATAATATGAAACCACTGAGTCAACAGTAATTGCAATTGTTATTTCTCTTTTTTCTCTCTTCTTTTTCATATTAATAAAGTAATTATTCTTGATTAATAGGCAATGATATCACTTATATTGGTATTATTAAATAACCGATATAATCGCGTAAATTACACAATTTGAAGAAGACACAATCTTTGTTTTTTTACTTTTGTACATTTAAATTATTAGCGATAATGTTGATGATTAACGTTTGATATATTTGAATAATTCTGATAATTAATATTTTTTCTAAACGTTTAGAGAATCAGACTAATTCTCGAAATAATATATAAATAAAATATTAAAATTTTGAATTTAAAAAAACTCTAAAATAGTTTCACGCCTAACAATCCTTAATATATTTAGATGCAGAAATAAAAAAAAAAGTATTTTTGGAACTGTTAGGTTCGAAAATAACTGTTAAAGTTATGTCAAAATTATTCTTTTACTACGTGAATTTTGAATCTATCGCTATCTTGATAAAGTCCGAACGAGCACGAGGTCAATCGATTGGGGTCGGATTAATATGGAAAAGAGTGAAATCGATAGACGATTACCTGGCCGGAAGTACCTTATTCAGACAAGTTTTATGGGCAATGGCACTTTTTTTCTGATTAGATTGATCGAAGGTGCGGTCTCGTTCTAGGGTGTGGTTCTCCGCTTTTAACCTCCGCCATCTGTCTCGATATATCTGACTGTTCGTACTCTTTTAGCTTCTTACGTCACTACTATCGCATTCTACAAATATTTCACATGTGTTCTATTTTCTCGTGATTATTTTTGCGCGAAAGATTTCACTGCTAATGCATTTAATGACAAATTCTTCCACCAATTTGTCGCTTTATTTTCAACATGTCATAATTTACTGCAATTTTCCAATTTTTACACATGTTTAGTTATAGCTGAGCTCTAAATTCTACTTATTACTTTAAATTCTTAAACTCTCTACTTGAAATTATTCCGAAAAAATTGAAATTTTTTTTTGGAAAATAATGTTAAAATTATATAAATACTAAAAAAGCGAACATCGCGACAATAATAAATTAAAACCCCTTTTCAAAGTATGCTGTTAATATCTTATCTCTTGTGATATCTAGGGCAGCGAAAATATGGAAAACTTCTCATGCGGAGCTTTTGTGGCTTCTGCAGCAAAATGAGAATTTTCAAGAAAGTCAAAGTTTTGTTGCGGTAACATTGTATAACGCGTTTTAGCACATATCGATATAACCCGCGACGAAGTTTCGACTTTGCGCGCAAAATAAAAAAAAAGAGGGTCAAAAATTTCGCCCAACCTATATGGAATACTTCGAAAAGAAGTTCCGCGATGTAAGAACGTTTCTTCAATTCCCGGACTACATTCTCTCATTAAAGTTTCCGGAAAGTTTTTGTGAGATACAACGGCGTTTAATACTGGCTCCATCTCAGCGCCATTAAACTTTTCGGAAGTGAATCTCTCTCGCGTCGAATGAAAACAATTTTATTTTACTAGACAGTTGGCCGTAAGCATTAATGGCATTCGAATCAAAAGAATGACCGTTGTTTGCATGCGACGCTCTGCATTTGCATTTTTTCATCTGCGTGTTTTTAGATTCGTCCATTTTTGATAATCGTTTAATTTATCACGTACATACATACATTTTTTCTTCCAATTAGATATCACCTTAACGAAACTGACGTCTCAAGCCAAACGAAATAAAATGCTTATTTGCCGCTACGAGTTACCGCAACGAATTATCGCGATCGATTGAATTTCTCATTACGCCGTTACATAAAACACGATCGGAAAGTCTCGGGGGAGGCGCGCGAGTGTCGCCATGAAAATCTCGAGAATTCGAATAAACTCACCGGTAATCTCGATAATATACGTTCCGCCTCGCTGCGGAATATCGATCGCCTCATTGAACTTACGCTATATATATATATATATGTACGGGCAAATAATATCCAACATCTGGCCTTGATGGAAATAAAATGAAGTGCCCTCACCTTCGATCGTCCCTCCACCCTCTTCTCCTGATTTAGCTGGATCCAGGCGTCCCATCGATGTCTGTAGACACTCAGAGTGTTCCACTCATTCAGCTTCACCGTTTCCGTGCTCCTGACCGTACCAACACCGCTGCCGCAGTCGAACCTTAGCCGCAGAAAATACAAGGACGTTGTTAATCGATCGGGAATGTCAGGCACGTCGCGAAATATCAGGCTTTGTCGAAGCGGAATTCATAACAATGTTCTTTTGATACATTGCCGGATTGCCGGTAGAATTTAATCGCAGTAAGACGGCAGAAAGAAAGAGAAATTAAATTACTCGTGTAATTAAATTACAAATCTTTGTATTGTCGCGAATGAGTAATTGTAGGGGAAAAAAAAAAAAAAAAAAAAACAGTTTATTCCAAAAATGTCGAAAATGGATATTTGCTTTGCTGCGATGTTTCTTCTTTTTTCTATTTTTATGTAAACACAGTTTGTGTATAGAAAAGACTATAGGAAAGCCAGTTGAATGTATTCGCTTCAGTTAGTTTGCTAGATGCAATAATAAATAGCTCTCTCTCTCTCTCTTAATATCGTGATGGACGCGCATCCTTGTACGTTCATAATGAAAAAGAATATGAATCGGGAATTTAATAATGTCTGCGCTCGATAAAGCATTACTGGTGTCGCTACCGATGCAATCAATATGGAAATCATCGTCGACGTCCGGTAATCCATTCTCGATCATCGCGAAAGTAATCCGCTGATATGTAAGCGCAGTAATGCTCTTCGCCCAGTTAATAGAACAACAAATCCACACGGCTGATCATTTAGCGTTCGATTAATGAATTGTGGAAACGAATCTGGGAAACAATGGATGACCATCGGCTGGTATTAATGAATAAATTACGCGACGCGTTTGATGAATGTGTCTATGAATTTGATATTCCATCTATGATTCGAATTCCCGTTATCCTGATTGCACTGCCAAATTCGAATAGAAGTTATCAGACGAAATCCGTTCTCGATGCATATTTCTTTTCATTTTTTAATAGTTATTTGTCATTTATGCAACGTCCTTATTTATCATACTTATATTTAGGGAAATATAAATATACTTTTATATATATATATATATGATAATTAAGCAATTTTTGCTGTTAAATAGTAAGATTTTTAATAATTCTCAGTACTCTTCACAACAAAATTGCAACAGATATATTTATTTAAAGATATTTAATGCTTCAATGCGCTATTATCGTAATATCGGCGCGACAGTATCGACGCGATATTACAAGTGTCATGTGTGGCGGTATAACACTTCACAACGCGTACTTTTGCAGGCGCGAAACTTTGCGTAGTGCGTTATAAAATAAATCCTACGGCGTCGTTTTCACGGCGAAAAACTTTTTCCGTCGACGGGGGTGGCGCAAAACGTCGTAAAAAAAAGGGAGGTGTGAAGCAGGATCAGAGTATATTGCAAAGGATAAACTTTCAGTTTTTTGCGCGGCGCCCATAAATCGTACGTGGTCTCCATTAAGTTACGGCTTATTAAGCTGTAAACGAAAAATTAGTCCCGGCATGGAATGCTTAATTAATGACCACGTCAAACTCACGGCGAAGTCTCCGAAATTATGGCGCCGAAGTGTTCTATAAAATGTCTCCCGTGTAACTTTATATATTCAATACCCCTGCCTGCTTCTTGACGCGGGGCAAAAAAAAATCGATGAACCTCGTTCTCGAGACTATTTAAGGAGTTCGCGCTCGTAGAATCCTCGTCGCACCTCGCCGATATTTACGGCGCTCTCCTCTCTTAATTTTTTAATTAATAATCTGATCTTACTCTCGTCTTTTATCAATTTAATCCTTTCAAAAAGTTTGTTATCCGTATCTCTCTCATTACATATTAATTGCAATGTATTTCCTTATAAATTTTAACCAAATGTCTTTTTTCGCATGCACTCGTACAAATAAATATTTTAATATAAATATTAACTCGAATCTAAATTGAATCGTTCGATAACACACAAATTAAACTCATCATCAAATCATTGAATCGGTAGTTAGTAATACTAATAATGGTAGCAAGTAATGCAAGTACCTGAATTCGATAAAGCCGTGATGAAGTATCAAAGCCATAAAATCACCCTGAAGATCGTCCCGTTCTCCCGCAAGAAGAAGCACCCCGTCCCACGCCTCGGGCCGAAATTCCATCTCCAATTGCACGTGTTTGTAAGCGGCTCTTAAGGCGGGAAAAGCCAGCCAGCCTGATCCAGTGAAACGCGGCGATCTCACCTCAGCCTCTGAAACGCAATTTTATTTGAACTTCGTTAATTTGTTTTCGGGTTAAATTAGCAGCAATTATATTTACAGTGTCAAGTAATTTGCAAGGATATGGCGAAAAATTTATGAATCAGCTTTTACGGTAATTGCGAATAACGAAATTGATATGTATATATATCATTCACACATGGATCTTACACAATATATTAGAAAATTCTCTTTATCGAAACTTTATCACATTTTGCTATATCTTTGTGAAAATATGCAAGTAGAAATAATATCATTTTGAGATTCGCCTTTCATAAAAATATATTTCTTATGTATCTCGCTTTCATTATGTACTTCCATTAGAATTATTTTTTATAAAATTTCTATTAAAATATATACGCACGGATATAATACATAAGATGTATTAACTATATCTATATGGACAATCTCACATAATATATGTATGAATGCATCTCTATGAGATCTTGTAAAACTTGTTACAATATAAAATAGTAATAAAAAAGTTTTCCAATATATTTATGGCGCATCAGCATATTAATGTTCGCTAAAAATATTGCTCCTCGTGACGCTTTTAGCAAAGCGCGCCACTTTAATACATACATCTTTTAAAACGTATCGCGAAATAATCTCGAGAGATAGATGCAATTCGTAGTTGAGAGACGTGCGAATGGTTAGCATGCCGGTGCCGTCGACCACTTTCGGAGGATATACATCGGCTGCGGAAGGGAAAAGAGCGGAAAATCGAGAATTCCGGCCGCACGCGAGGCTTATACGGAACGTCCCTTCGTTCCCGCGATCTACAACCTCGTATCAATCACGTGAGTGTACCGCAGGGTGTTACCCGTAGGAGGACGACCCTTCCGAGCACGTGGAACACGTGAGCGTAAGGGTGACGATAAATCAGGCCGGACCAGAAGAATAGAAAAAGTTGCACCCGTGGGGCCTGGAAATGGAATTCCAGTTCTTGATAGCGCCAGAAATCCTCGACACTATCATGTAACAAAGCGCCGCCGCTCTGCCGGCGGAATCGTGCACGCAATTACAAATTGGCGATATCGAAAAGACATGGAGAATTTATCGGACACTGACATGTTGCAGCGGCGCGAGGAAATTCCTCGATTGATTGGTTTACCACGTCATAAAATCGATTTTGACCCACACATCGATTCTACGGCGCATTGCTTATCATATTACGCCTATTTGTTATCCTATAAGATTGTGGCATGTTATAATTTATGTATAACTAATTTTCCTTCTTAAATTTTTAAACAGTTTGTCAAAAAAATTTTCCAATTATTATTAATAGCAATGAATTTGAAACCACATTTTAATTTTAATTACTAACTCAAATATAAATATAATTAATTATAATTAATATAAATATAATTAATTATAATTAATATAAATATAATTAATTATTTACAACTATTTAATTTTATATATACACACATGAACAATACACATATGAACAGCTGTGCTGAGTGCTAATGTAAAGTAACTGAATTATAAAATTATAATTAGAAAATCTAATACAACTCGTGTGTTCACGGTAAAATATAGTAGTGTCCAAAACACACACACACACACACACACACACACACACACACATCAATGAGAAATACTAATACTCCATAAATTGCCATATTCGCAGTTGAATAACTGAGTTGCAAGACTATATATTCTCTCCTTGCAGTAGAACAAGTACATCGCAAGCGGACCGTAGATTCAACTCTCACAGTAGAATAAGTAAATTATAGCCGGACCATATATTTCTTCCTACTAGTAGAACAAGTACATTATACTCCCGAACCAATACAATCCGCTTTTCGATTACACACTCACAGTATTCCAATATGCTTAGAATTCACTGTATCGCAATTGTAGAATCACGTATAAATGCATTTTTTGCTATTTTATTTTTAACGTAGCGATAACGAAATCTAGATGAAGAAAGTGATGAAAGAAATCAATATTGTTATGCCCGCGGCTGTAATACAAATAATAAATAAATATAACAGATAAAAAATTAATTCATAAAAAATAGATAATTGTTAATAATACACTATCAATAAAATTAAAGACGAGAGGAACGATATACCCGATGTATTTAAATAAATTACAACGCGAAAGAGATACATTGGTGGTCAACATTAGCAGCGAATTTCGTTCCACCAGTCTTCTTTCATCTTGTATTTTATTTTATTAACTTTTCTTTGCGCTTCATGTACATTGAGATGCGCTTAAGATGCATAGCAAGTAAATGAGTTACTTTACCACCGCGGGATGCAAAAGGCAAAGAGAGCTCTATTGATTAAAATCGAACATCTCAAAGTTATCGTCTCTGATGTTTGCATCGCGCTCGGCTTAACGCGGGAAACGAACTTCCGGAACGCGGGAAACAACGTTCCCGCTGCCTGCGGTTCAGCGAGGCGTGTAAACTCGAACGAACCGAGAGCGATCGGGAGCGACGACGGCCCGTTCAAAAAGAGAGAGAGAGAGAGAGAGAGAGAGAGGGGGGAGAGGGGGAGAGAGAGAGAGAGAGAGAGCTACCAACGATCTATCGTTTCCCGCGGCGACTTGATTGATCGTTTCGCCATTCGAGGCGTGCCTTTATGCAAATTAAGCGGATCAAAAGACTCCCGCGCAGTAGTTTCCATCTGAGCCTCGCAAAGTGGACGTAACCGAAGTCGGCCCCTCTCGATGCGCCGTCTCGCGAATGCTAATGAAGGTCGTTTCTTCGCCGTTAAAAATTCCAACAAGCGTACATACGAGTACATATATCCTATTAAGTGTGTCGCACACGTTAATACGCCACAAATCCCTCGCAGCGTGCAATTTTTATTAACGTAAAAACTATTTCGCGGAAATTTCGCATTAAAACCTTCGTTGGAGAAAGGAAGAAGAAATGTAGGGAGATAAAAGGGATAGTGGAAGATGGAGATTACGGCTGTTAGCGGCTTTAGCGCGGTTCGGAAAAACGTGTATCTTTCAGATCATCATGTGGGTTACACGCATATGAGTCATAATGTAAATCAACGATATTATTATCTTTTTTTTTTAAATATTTTTCATAATTCTCGTTCTTCTCTTTTAATATTTCATTATGGTGATAATGCACCGGTTAATAAAAACGGAATTCTATGGTACAACCATTCTGTCAAAGCATAATTTACGTAGGATAATTTACATTAAAAAATATAAAATATTGGCATTTGCGGGATAGTACTTTTTGCGCGCAATTTTACGTTTCTATTGTATTTTTCATTACATACATACGTTAAACACATAACTCGAGTGCATACGATATAAATATACATTTTTCTTGCGATAATAATTTATGTGTGGAATAGGTAGAAATTACGGTTTGTGCGTGGCACGAAATCGTAAGATATAATGCGTATAAATGAACGTATCGATTAGGTTGATATGTTATATAATGATTACACGATTCGCAACAATTATTGCGTTTCAATGTTGTAAAGTTTGGGTGCTCATCGTATCCGCGAATGTTTCATCATTAGTTCCATACGATTCTGATCATTAATAGAGACTCGACGGCAGTGACAGGAACACCCCTTCTTCCCCCTGACATACGAGTCGTATGTCAAATCAATGGTACACGTTACAAACATGTACCAGCCATTTTCTCTGGAACATTAACGGCCATTCGAATCCTATCATTGTCAATACCCGCGTCCCATTCCCGTGTTAGCGTTGTTATCGATTCGATACAAAGAGTAATGTCGTGTATCGAAGCTTTCGTGATTATACAGGGAATTATGACATGATGCAATTATAATACACGCGATGTCGATATTGCAACAGAGATATTCGTGATCGCGACGCACATAATCGTAAATAAGACAAAATACGCATTAACAGATTGTGGCAAAATAATAGATTGCAATATTTTAATATTTTATTATGTTTGAGAGATTGTTATATGCATTTTAATATTGCAAACAATGCATGTTTACGTTTATCTTGGTAAATTCGCGTGTTTCATATACTACGTTATTCAATTTTCGTGTTACAAATCTGAAAGATGCGTTTAATTACGCTAAAAATTTTAGGAAGCATTTATCCAACGAAGAAATTTCGTACTCGTTAGAATAAACCATTTAAAAGCCGTTTCAAGTAGCGCAAGTCTATAATTTCCCCGGCATTCGGGTTCTAAAGACTGAGCAGTCAGCGGATAATACTACTTAAAAGTCAAATACGATCATGAATCCGGCATAATCCAAGATAAAAAATGGTGGAAGTTTTGTTGAAATTTTCATAATTAAATACTTTACATAAGGGAGACCCGTAAAAGCCGAAGAAAGATACTTTTCTATATAGAAAATATTTTCCTTAATGACATCTATGTGAGAAAAGTACAATATTACATTTATGTGGTAAATAGCACTTCTTTCAAGACTTTGACAACAAAATCTTGAAAGAATCTAATCTCTTTTTAAATCTCTTTTTAATAAAAAAAAAATAACGTCCAGAATCTTTGATATTTACAACTATTTCCTTCTCATCAATGTCTTAATTTTTGAAGTAGTCACTCAGAATGAAAAATATCACGCTATTCAATTTTCGATAATTGATCGACACTATTGTGATAAAAAACAAGAAAAAAAAAAAAAAAAAAATTTCGAAGCAACAGTCGCGTGATTTATATCATTACGCTCCCCGTCTTCGTTGTGCTCGCGCGTCTGTTTCATCAATTTTCGCTTCATTCTTTATTTATACAAGCGTACACTTCAATTTGGTCAACAAATTGGCAAACAAATATCGTCTCGGCGAAGCCGTGCCGGGGGATTGAATCCGCGGAGAGTACAATTTAATTGGAAAAAAGTTAACTCGCGCGACGGTATCAAAGGGCAATCAAAAGGACCGGCGCGTGCCGAACGGTGTGTCATAAGTCACCGAAGAACACTGTATGGAGAGAGCACGACTCTCACGTACATGTCGCCGCGCGTTATCGATTTTATAATCAAGGCGGAGGCAGCGAACCGCGCGTTCTCGTTTCGTCACCCGCGAAGCCGTCCCTGACACGGACTTATATCTCGTTGGTTCAGCTGGTCACGAGTCACGAGCCTTGAATTATTCGCGGTATACATAAAAATTTCGAAAGATCGAGAAATTTTTCCCGCAGACGATTATGTAAAAACGTGTCTCCTCGTAAAAAAAAAGTCAGTCATAAATATAGATCTTTTCTTTATGACACTGCTGCGTCGCAATAATTCTTCATCATCGAGAATATTTAGATTTAATTCTTAAATCTCTGTCACTTGAGTCATTTAGGTCTGAAACGTACATGTTTTCCATGCAAACTAACTAATTAGAATGTAACATGTGTATATTCATTTCATCTTATTTCATTGTCATTCTTAATTGTCCTAAATATCTTTCACTACTTTATTGGAATTTTCTTCCTTTTTTTTCCTCCATTTTCATATTTTTCTTATTTTCCGACTACTATCTGTATTCAATAGTCGATGTTTAATAGTTGTTCAAAAGGAATGATATCTCAAAGTTTAATATCGATTTATTTATATAAATACATTTACATAAACACATTTATATAAAAATCTCGATATTATACGCTGTAAAACATGAAACTTAAAGTTTAAACAAGTATAGGTATAATTGTATTTAGTATAAATAAAATTGAAGATATGATACTTGAAGTGTACTAAATTTCACAAGCTCTGAAGAGCTTCTTTACGTGCGGAAAAAGTGTACGGGACGTCACGCATATCACGTGTATAACGGTGCTGTACGAATTTTCGACATCTGCCGCGACCATCGCATTTAATCGGTATAATTGATACGATCGCCGATCGCGTAATTGAAGTTTGCAAAGTTGGCGGATTATATCTCCCCATTGACCACGCCGACCGTAACGTTATTTCCGTGGGTTTACTCAAACTGCGACCATCGGGGACCATGAGTCACCGCCGCGCGTTCGCCGTCCACAAAAAAAAAAAAAAAAAAATAACGTTGCGTGCGAACGCGCAAATAAATTCTAAAATTAATCGTATCGTCGTGCGCGGGGCGATCTGCATAATTGGAGCCGCCACCCCCACGTTCTCGCATCCCCGAACTGGAATTACGGGAATCCCTACACGCGTAATCCGGCACAGTCGTCGTGCATGCGCTCGCACATGCACCTGTTGTGGCGTATCCCGCACCTAATCGATTGACTATCCGCTGTGACGCGACAAATTGCGTTTGTCCCTTTCGCATTATGGCCGACACAATGGCCGCTCCCTCCCGCCCTTTTACCTCTCATCGCCGTAACCCTTTCGCCGACAGTCGAGCGAAGGTTGCCGTGTGACCGGGTCGTTTTTTTTTCTCACGAGCATCGATGAACGCATCGATGAGCGTGAATGAAGTTTATATTTTCTCGCGAAAGGACCGTATCTTTCGAGCGATATTTTGCGCGATTATTACGGGGATGACGAACGGGGTTGCAGTAAACGCGTCGAGGAAAAATTAATACACAGAGCACACACAAATTTGATTAATTCTGCACAATTACCCGGCTTAAAACTTTATATATTCAACGTCCAATATAAATGAATGCAAATTCTTCTAAATAGTCTTTTAAAGCGGCACGTCTTTTATCGTTATCCGATATTTAACAGCGATTATTTTTTCTACATTCCACTATTGACAAATTCTTCATTTATTTAACACGATGATCATGTTCGATGTTAGCGAATCAATTTTATCTAACTTTAAACGTACCGTAAGAATAGGAATTAATGTATCTCGAAATGTAGATTTCGCGAAATAGTGGCAGGATAAAAGGCAATCGAGAGAGATTAACGAGGGAAACGAATTCGTCTTTGAGAATGCCTTTACGTAACGAGCATAATGAGTTAACTTATCATCAAAGCGAATAATTGAATTTCTTTGGGAAACAATATTAGACAACTTAAGATCTCATACGCCTTAATATATATTGAGAAAGAATAAATTTTCTCAAAGAATCTTACATTAAAATTTATTACGTAAAAAAGTAGAAGCAAGATATCTCTCCCTTACGTGTACATATCTATAGTAGCGCGCTTAGAGCTTTCACAATGTCTTTTCAGGAAAAATGTCTTGTTTTCAAAGTTAAAACGAGTTTTCTAACCGAATAATCGTAGCGCTCGAATAATCTTTCTTTGCAAGTTTGAATTACGACGTAAATGTTGTGGAAGAGGCTACCTTAACATGAATCTGCCGGGAAAATTATTTTAATGAGGAGCAGTGCTTTACAAGCGCACTCTCACAACGATACAACAATAATTCGAAGTGTTCCTTTGTGTTTCGAAGTAGTATCGATCGATCGGGACAGATTACGAGAAATATACAGTGTTGCTTCGACGTACAAAAGCCTGAGTTTTTCAAAGTTCATCCAATGAAAATGCTCGAAAATGTTTTCGCATCAAATATCGTACTCGTATTGCTGACTAATGGAAAACAATTGGACGGATGGAAACATCGATTGATCGAAAGTGCGAGCAAATCGATACTTTCGAAAATCCGATATGCGAAACTATTTCGCGCCCCCTTCTAGGGATTTCGCGTCGCGAAGGGCGGGAGAACGCCCGAAATTTTTCATCCCTGGCGTGAGTAAGCGAGAATTCCGCGAATTCGCGTGACCAGAATAGTCTTTGGAGAGTAATAGTCGGCGGTATCGACGAAACGATTATCGCGTCGCTGGTGGGCGTGTGCACGTGTGCGCACGTGTTTCTTACAGAACTCTTACAGACTCCGGGCAGCTGTTGGCAATAATTGTTGGGTGGATAGCCGCGCTTTACCGCTCCCCATTGGAAGACACCTTCGCGAAACCGGTACAACGGCGGCGATGTATCGGGTCGTCCGAGTAAAATTGGTCCCGCTTCCGCACTTGGGCTACGATAATTCCGGTCCGTTTTCATATACTCGTTTCATTTCGCCCACTTCACGCGTTACACACAGCCAGCGCTGAGTCATTGTATTTCTCGAATTGGCCTTTGCATTTCATTACACAGTCTGACTTAACTTGACGCTTGTCGTATTTAATCAAATAAAGTCGAAAATGAAATTATATAATCATTCGGAAGTAATTTTTATCGATCGAAATAATTGACCTTAATATATATTCTTCTCCATCTAAAAAAAAGTTTTTCTCTCAATATTCTTTTTAAAAATAAGTCTCTGAACTCCAGATCTTTTTATTTAAAGCAGAATTTACAAGAAGAACAACGAATCTCTCGCAGCAACATATTTTTCAATTTACAAACTGTGTAGCAGTTAATATTAATGTTTTTAAAATTTGTTTCTGATTAAAATTTAGAATATACAAAAATCCAGAGCAACAAAGACAAACTGAATTTAAATGCGTGAATTTCAGCACATAATATTCTAATACCATGAGTGTTATCCACAATGTATCGCATAGCTGAGGCCAAAGTATGCCACGAGCGGCGAGGATCGATAGCTCTGGCTCTAACTTCGGTAAGTGCAGCGAGCTGCAGCTTTTGTCCTTTCGTAAATATTGACCGAACGTAGCTCGTTGCGCAGTATCGTAAGCGTGGTATTAAAAACAAAGAAGCGATCGATCGACCATATAGTTTTTAGTTTTTTATCAAACCTCTACGGGACCAGCGTTATCAATTCATATATCCATAGAGAATACATTTCTGAATCTAAATTAACATTAAATATCGTAAGATAACTGTGGAAAGAGAGATGGGGTCACGATACGCTCGGAAAGAGATAGCACTTTACATAATTACCGGCTTAACGCGTTCGCTAATAAACATATATTTTCACACGTTCACACCCCTTTTTATAGAAATTGTTTAATCACCTTTCCGGAAAAGCAACTTAATACGATATTTGAATTTTTTGTTTCTGTATCACGAGTCGCGCGTGTCTACGTAAAATAATTTATTGAAAAATTAGTACGAATTATGCATCATACACACGAGATAATCCGCGCAGTTGGACGTTGTATTATATTATGAGATAACACGTAATCAGTAGCAAACGTGTGAAAAATATAGACCAGCATGGGTTTCAGTAACAGCACATAATTGACCTCGTCGAGGACTGCATTTTTCAACGAGTCATCGTAATTTTGTGAAAATGCCATTTTCTCCAACTGACATATTTATTTCAGCGCTTGTCAAATTATACTTCTTCAAATTCTTGCTAATGCAATAACACGAAGTATTATCAGTGACATTTTAAAAGATACTTATTGTCGGAGGGCTCAGATCTGAAAACTAATTTTGTGAATACCTTAATTTAGATCTCTTTCTATTTGGACAGAAATTTGCGTTGTCTTCTGTCAAATTATATTTGAAAAATAGATTGTATGATAAAAATGTAAAAAAGTTAATTTTTTTTAGATTTTTATATTTTTTTTATCGTTATTTGATAGAATACAATCATTTTTACGTAATCGAATACAATATAATAAAAAATCAAAAACTTTTTCTAAACTTTAACGGGAGCAGAGAATATAATTATGGACTTAAAGAATTCTAAAATTATGGTAGAATATGAATATGTTTTCCGTTTTCCAACACCTGTTTTAGGTAAATGTATAAATATTTTGTGATATCGTGAATTTTTTGACATCACTATAGCGAGATTTGTGATGATTAGAGTTTAAGATTTAAGCACAAGATTGCGCGTTACTTTAAGGCAGGCGAAGAAATCTTGGAAAAGTTTGGAATGTATTTGAGACGTATGTTGTTATAAAGGATGATTCGAGATTAAATGCAGTTATGCTTAAACTGTAAAGAGGATTATTAAATATGCTGTTTAAAAAACACTTTCAATCAAAAAGTTTGAGAATCTCCATCTAAGATTATCCTGTTTTTGCAAACTGACGATCGCATGTTTATATTATATCAGAACCTATAAAACAGAAATATTTAATAACGAATATTATATGGAATACGTTTCATAACGGTGTCGCATAAAAGTCGTTTAAAAGCTTAATTCAAACTTGCCTCGGTCTGCGCAACATGGTATTAAATTGCAAAAGGGATTATATTCCGGAAAAGTTGAAAACGACAACTTTACGTTAATAGTTTTAATGCGACATGATATACTTTCGCTAATAGCCTCGTGCGAGATAATTTCGACAATCCTTATCCCTGAAAATTACTCTCTCTATTTGTATTGCAAACGAGATATTAAATATTTATAGCATGGGGATAACACAATTTTATTGATAACAAAAACGCTGTCACGCTGTCGACTGAAAAGATTTTCTCTCTCTCTCTCTCTCTCTCTCTTTTCATTCATCGCTGAAAGGCGCGACGGATATTTACAAGTTGCCCGGCAGTTCATTATTTTCTTCGGAAGGATAGACGGACACGGGAATGAGCTCGCCATTCTTATTGAATGAGCTTAACGAAGTACACAGGGTATATAGCTTCGAGTCGTGGAAGGAACGGAGTAACTTTTAACGAAGCACGCACTCCATTACGCGTCGGCTATATAATACGGCTCACTCTCGTCTAAATGCGTTCGCTTTCTTTTCAAACAATATTTGTCTCGTTCCGGCAACTACTGAGCCATTCATTCGTGTCCGATATACTTTTCGACTGCATCAAGAAGAATGAGCAACGCAGCTGCGCTCGCTTTGTATCATAAACTACGAAAAGATATGCTCTTATTTCCAATGCTTGAGTTGGACTACTTGGAATACGAGTTGTACTACTAATATTGAGTTATACTACTTGCACACAGATTTGAAAAAATATATAGGCCGATTTAAAAATGGATTAATTTCGCGAATATATTCAATAATTTGTTGTTAACTTTTTGACGAAAATTTAATATTTCCTCTTCTTAATTATCAACATTAAATATGTTGAGAAGCTTGCTTAAATAAACTATAAATAAAAAATCTGTTAGAATTCACATTTGAGAAGAATTGAAAAATAGCTTCAATACTTGTTATCTCTAAAGCTCCAATAAATTTTCGATGTAAGTAAATCATAAATGTATAAATTTTTAAATGTATAAATTTACGTCATTATATTACAATTAATAATATTTATATCCAAACGTCAATCTTGGCTGCGCTATTGAAAGATATTATTTTCGAAGTATCGATTCGCGAGTAGCGACTCAGCGGTGGTGCACCAATCCAATATAGGAGAAAATCCGCGAAGCGAATCGGTGCAATGTGCGGACAGCCGTCAAACGGATAAATTCGCTGTTTTTTAACAATGTCCGTAGCGAAACGATCCCGACCGCGAGACGAGAAAGAATACGGGCGGAAAAACGTTAGAGCGCAATTACGTCGAGGCGCGCGAGCCAACTTATCCGCTAAATTATCCGTGCAGTAACATCCGAAACGAGCGACACGAAAGTTCAACGCTCGTTAAGCACGTGCAAGGGGACCTTGCCGCGAAGTTACGTCGTTACACGACGAGGGAGACGATCTCCGAGAAGCTGGGAACACCGGCTGGCTGGGCGCGCGCGAACGGATGTTATACGTTTAATAGGGCGCGACGCATGTGTTTTAACGTTCCAGGATTATGCTATTCTCGTATACAAGTCTGACATCTTTAACACGTCAAGGAGAGAATGTCATTCCGCTGTATACATTTTCGAGAAACACAATTCTCGAAACGCGATACGCAAACAAAAATTTATAGATTTGATGACGTGAGATTTTATTCGATACCGGGGCAATTTTTGAAAAACTCTCTTTAAAATAGAATATTGTAAAAAAGATAATTAATATTATATAAGCGCTTTTCTGAGATCTCTTGTGAATTATTGAGAGAATTTTGACATGGATCTCAAAATAATCTGCGGAAACTCATGGAGAAGCTACGATTAATCCAGTTTCGATATTATTTTCAGCACTTCATATAATACAATATAACGTAAAATACACGTAACAAAAATTCAAAATTATTGAAAATGCCAGCAACATAATAGTGCACTGAGACAATGATAATATAAGAATGTTTCTCCGATGTAAGGGGAGACCCGAGCGTAATTTTCTTCTTTTTTGCGATTGTCTGCAAAAAGGGCACGAAATGCTGATAAGGCTTCGGCGGACGGGGCTCGCGTGAGCGGTATATCGCGGACTTTGATATAAATGATAATAAGCTAGCGAGTCAGACATTCCCGGCGAACACGCGAACCGGGTGGATTCTCTTCAGTCACGGCATTCGTGGCACTTCGATCGAAGCGTTGCGACGCGACGCGACGCGACGCGACGCGCCACATCGGCTCTCTTTTCCGTCTTCGTAATTCTATGCACGTAATTCCATCCAGCTTCTCGGAATGGCGCCTTTGTACGAGCGACGCACCGAGTTTCCGTATAGGAGCTCGCACACGTCGCCGCACTCGCCGAAAATTTACAGAGTCGTTAAGATCCGAGAGCTTACCCGAGAGCGAGAGGCGAAAACTAAGAGTCGTGTAGCATTGCGCGACCAACAAGAATGTAGAACCCTTCCGTTTCGACGTGCGTGTTTCGCATGCCAAATTCTCCGACATTCGTGATCGATGAACTCGGAGACTCTTAATATTTCAATCGATTATGGCAAAAGAGAACCGCGCGCATGTCACAAAGGAAGAGTTTTCGCAGAAAAGGGGAAGAATTTTCCTCTCGCGTTAGAGAAACTTTTTCGTGAAAATTTCAAATCTCTCCCTCTCTCTTAACAAATAGAGATTCAAATCTGCGAAAGGACACGACATTTCACAAATAAACAAGTTGAAAATAATATCTTGACAGAGAAACATGAAGTAATGCCAGAAATGTACGGTAGAAAATATTTTCCGTGCTTTATATCTTTTATACCGTCGCATATAAAATCGAAAACGTTGCCTCGAAATTCTTTTGTGTGTCTTCGAGATACGATGGAGGTCTATAGAATTTTGATAAAGCGCGATAGGGTCGGCGAACTAACGATAGGATTGCGTAATAAAAAGCTCGTGTATCAGGGTCGACTTTTCAACTCCTATTCCGCGTGTGCTGAAAGAAAAGACAAAGCGAAAGATCAAGTGCTCGACACCACGAAGAACGCGACGGGGGCTAACAATGGCCGCGCCGAAGCCCTTCTATAGTGGAAACAATACAGCTTACTGCAAGCAACGGCCAGAAGAACCCTGAGACCAACTCCAACATCGCAGGTATAGTATACCTATGCAGGGCCGCTTTTGAATTTATTTTACGTTGCAAATAAAACTGGATTATATGCCAGCACTCTCATCACACCTAGCGTAACTATTCTTCGTCTCTCAATAAATCTAAATTTAAGATATGATCTCTTTGGGTGTTTTCTTATTATTGTGGAAAGAGATGAACGAAGAAATACATAATACACATGTGCGATGCAGACAAGCTAATTTACAATAAAGTAATTGAAATAAAAATTGATAATGTAACTTATTAATTGGAAATTGTATATGTGTTCACAATATATGTGTTCGAATAATAATTCCTTCATCCGTGAATCAGATTAAAAAGAGAACTAGAACAGTTAAAGAAATGCGAAATATTAAGAAAATTATACGAGAAAAGCTGCACATATAGATAAAGGAAAAATATTTAAAAGGGGTTGAAAAATATTTACGATAATATTAATATTACAGAAATCAAAACGGCATAACTTTTTCGAAGATAAAAAAAAATACCTTTGACGCTGAAAATAACTCAAGAAATCAGAAACAGATAAATCGAGAAAGATGCTATAATCAATAACGCGATAACTCTATTTATTGTATTTGAATTTAATTGCGTTCGCATATACAGTGTATCGTTATTTGATTATAGGTTCACGGCGCGTTTTCTTGCGCATACAAGGCCAAGATTAAATATTAGCTCGCGAATTAATACACGACGATTCTCTCCGTTTCTGCAATTTATAGCGTGCACGTGGTCCAGATGTACAAATTATTTTATCAAAGACAATCAAATTGATTTATTGCAACCGCGTAAATGTTTGCTCGCGGCATACTGAGTTGCGGCCCTGGACGTATGTGCTCTCTCTCGCTCTCTCTCTCTCTCTCTCTCTCTCTCTCTCTCTCTCTCTCTCTCTCTCTCTCTCTCTCTCCCATCCACGGACTATCTATGTATATATATGCACACATGTGTGGCCACATACATACCGCGGCCGTACATACATGTACGCGGTCGTACGGTGTATGTGCGGCTCGCACCGCGCTACGGAAGACGCAGGGTGCTTTGCGCCGCGCCTCTATCGCTATCACTTGGGGAGAGACTCGATACGGAACGATATCCGCGGAATGTTTACTCTTTCAACAAACGACGCTCGTGCCATTTCCCGACGCAGTCGGATGTAAAAATCGTCGGGCGCGTTTGTCATCGCCAAGCTTGGCTGAGGGTAAAAGCAATCTGGAGCGGAGAGTCATCGCTTGAAAGATTAAATCTGTATGCATTATCTCTCGGTATATAAACTTTATTAATAATTGTGCGGACCGGCCGCGAGTAATGCCTGCAAAGTAATATCTATTGCAATATTGCATACACGTAGATATGGTAAATATTAAAATAGACTTTTACAAAAATTAAATATGCTGACAAAAAAGTTCCGACATTCTAAGAGAAAAGATTAATCACATTTGAGACTCACGAGTTTTTGGTATAAAAATGTGATAAGAGCATATCTTCCTGATCGTGAAATTGTGTAAATATACTTGTAAATTCGTTGTTTGTAAATTTTAATTATTAATCTTGTTAATTAAATTACGCTCCATGTTCTATTTGTTTAGCAGCAATTAATGTCGCAGATAATAATTATGTCGCGGCTATCGATGCATTAATTAACGAACGCGGCTGCCTCGTTTTTGCGCTAATTAATTCACGAGGATATTAGGATTGCGGACAATTAATCCGCTTAGATTTTTACCTTTAATCTGTACATGCGCGATACAGGTTTAATGCATTATTCAGAAATTTTTAATTAGGACATGCGGAAAATATGTCGCGTCGACGTAACTTTACGAATTTAATTGAAATCTGGGCGAAAATATGCTCTGATATAATTTTACATATTTTAATTAATAGTTTATATCAATTTGTGATGTTAATTACAAGTTAAGCCACCTCGGCAAACTTTCTTTGAGAAAGATTTCTTTGAGAAAGGAGACAGTGAGAGGACGGAAGCGCTCTGGGATTGTTCGTTCGACTCACGCCTTATTTTTCCCGTCTTTGAGGTATTCGTCGTCGTTATTGCGAGAAAGCTGCTTTATGAAGAACTTCTGACAATATAAGTAACGATGCGTCGTACGCCACAATGAAAAAAAATAGTCGTTCTTAACGACTCGTCTCCTATCACCTCCTTTCGACCTCTCGCACACTTCGTGTCTGCTTCATTCTTACTTGCTGCTATCGTCTTATTAGTGCGAATTTTGCGAGTGCAACTCGCAGATTTGCCAGACTTTTATGACGCATCGTAAAACGAAAGAAATGAAGGGCCACATGAACTCACGGTTCATGTTTGGTAAAACGACATTTGGTGTGTCTTAAACAATTTTGATACAACTCGTTCGAGTCCAATTATAACAATGACAGAAAAAAAAGTAAAAAATGATATCTATATAGTATATATGTATAATTATTGGTATATACTAGTATAAATTTTGTAATTAGCATAATTATACGAAAAATTTAATACGAATTACTATTTCGAATAATCACATGAATAAGTGACAATTTTTGATTTTACAATATTTCCTGTCAGTCACTTTGGATTATGACGTCAGAAGCGAAGAAATTGCGAGATGACGTACATACATGAGCGGTTCTTACGTAAAGCAACTTTCCGCTAAGCAACGAATCCGCTTTAGTCTGATAAATCGAACTTCTAAAATATGGTACAAACTTTATCGATATATTATATAAGTGTCTGATATATCAGTCGACATATCAGATAGAAATATGAAATAATTCTGACTTTGCGTATGTAGGCTTCGTTGTATCTGCGTTGACAACGAGTTTGACATTTATATAATCTATATTTTTATATGATTTTGTTGTGGCAAAGTTTGTATCATATTGCATCCACCTACATTTTTTGCTGAAAAAATTTATTTACTCGGAAAATGCAAAAATTATTACCATGTGTATTTCCTCGCTGTTAACATCATAATCCAAGATGCTTGAATCTAACTGTCAAGTTAAAGTCTGATGCCTAAAGGCACAAATATTATATGTTCTTTATTATTTTGAATCCATTATACATCATTTTATTGAAATTGATTACATCGTGATTTTGAGCAGAAAGCTCGTATTATTTTACGCAGAAAGTATATTCGCGCACAACGCATAAAAACGCGTTCAATAATAATAAAAATCATCTCAATCCCATTTTGCTGCATTGTAAGACAAGTTATTGGAGTTTCCACTGGAGAAAGAAAACGAAAAGAATCTAAGCAACGAAATAATTTTCAGAAAAATCTAAAACATTCCACAAAACTCGGTCGTCTGTTGCGCGTGAATCCCGTGGCGAAGCATTGTATTGCCTCCTTTCTCTCGCCTTGCAATTTTTCGTCTCTCGCCTCAAAAGAAAGGAGTTAATGGAGACGCTTTCGAGATGCTGGAAAACAGGCGAGAGGCCAGCGAGATCAATGACCTACTTCAAACCATCTAGGTAACGCTTCTTTGTCCCTAAAATCGCTACCATTCGGCGGTCATCCTCGAAACAATTACACGCCACTCTCACAATCAGTAGTACGAATGTACTATTTTCCCTCGATTGCGCGTTTATTAGTTTATTAGTCTATTCGCAACAAAATAGAAAGATTTCGGAATCATATTATAATTATAAGATGCATTATATAATGTATATATATATGTATATTTTAGATTATTAGATTATTTGATTTATTATTAGATTAAATTATTGATTTATTATTTGATTAGATTATTAGATTATTTTATACATATGTATATAATGATTTATGAGACAAATTTATTTTCGGATTACGTTAAATATATAATCATTTTTCATTTATATCATTACTTTTCCGCGTTAATTACTCCCTAGCACACTTCTCTCTATTTTTACATTTAACATATATTTATCTTTCTGATCTGTACACTGGTAGGAAGCTTAGACTAGCAAGAAGTTTCTTAATAATACCTGACATAAAGTTATTTTTGAATTTTGCTCTTAAAAATGCAGTCATTTCTGCTCACGTCGTGACCTGCTTGCGTTATTTATTTCTTGGCACATTCTGAATTCAGCTTAAAGTATTCGCACTTCGTAATCTCGTGGGTATTGCACCAAGTATCTTAAGAATAGTAACTCTTGGAAGATGCGCGGGAGAAGGAAGATGGTCAGAATAAAAATTGTAGAACTTGACAGAAAATGTTGGAACGTAACGATAATTCATGATATCTTCTATTTCAGGTGAAAAGATATAGCAATCCATTTTTATACTTTTCCTGAAGAAACGGGAAATCTGTTATATTTTGTGAAAACGTATCTCAGCGGTCTCTCTTGGTACCTAAATACTATCTTGCAGAAAATAACGCGTTTTATTTTATTTTATTTAAATTTTTATTTTTCGTATCCGTAATTATATATAATACTTTATATATTTAAAAAGAGAGATATATATAGGTAATTTTAATAATAGATTCTAGTCAATTTGAAGATGTTTTTTCCTTAACAAAAATGTCGAGAAAAGTCATCATTTTTTCCAAATTTTCCATCATATATATTTGTAATTAAGCCTCAAATTAAAATTCTACTAAAGTAAATTCTGAGAATTAACTAAAATTAACTGAATAATGTAGTTTTGTTAATCTTTTAACTTCATAAAGTTTGCGAAAAACCTTTTTTTTTTTCAATCGCTTATAAGTTGAAAATTATTAATGCCTCGATATTTTCGCTAAAGGGAAATCCTCTTTAAATTGGCGAGAGAATTTGCCACTAAAAAAACGTCCAGTGGTTTTGAAACATTTTATATTCATTGCAACAAAAATCAAAAAATTCGATATTCCTTTGAAAGTTTCAACTTAATTCGAGATTTTTGCGGGAGATATCCTTTTGAATTTTACAACTCATCGATAAGAGAGAAGAAAAAGAGAGAGAGAGAGAGAGAGAGAGAGCGGGTATCACGCCATCTCGTTAATAACGAAATGGATTATCGGACGCGGATTCTGAGAGCCAAGCGCGGCGCGTTTCATAATTTATCCGCGCGGATGATCGCAACACAAGATTTCCATCGATTCTAGACGCGACAGACGGCTCTTCTGCGAAATATATCAAATTATCAATGGAGCCTTTCAGCCGAGAAAATCGTGCCGCTCGCGAGCGATGATAATGGGCGCTTTATGAGCCGATAATGCGGTAACCGGAATAATATCTTGTAAGCGTGTGCAGCATCTTAGGTGGTAGATGCATGAAATTCGGTAATGTATGCGATAGCAACGTCGTCTCTGCTTTCACCGTTGCGTACGTACATATATGCATAAATATGCATGCTATACGGCAAACTCGCGGATATACGCCAATGCCGTCGCGTTTTATTCAATAAGTCGCCTCACGTATAATTCAAATAAAAATCTCGCGACAAGTTTAAATTAACGACAAATGATAAAAATCAAATAAAAGTATGTTATAGTTGTAACATGTGTGTATATAGAATTGTGTGACTATATTTAGTTAGTCTGATATTTGAAAAACGGCCGGCAACTGAATTATTTCGAGCGTGGTTTGAACTAAATTAACTTTGGCACCTTCTTATTTGTGAAAATGTTGCGAAAAATATAGCAAATGTTAAAAATAACGCCCAGCGCGTCGCGGAGCATAAGCGATGACATTAAATATCTATCAATATCATATATAAAATCCAATAAATCAAAAATGTCTATCAATTGAATTAATTTTATTTCGTCTATCTCATTTATATTTATATCTGTTAATTATCGATATTTATATCATTTATTGCTTTATATTTTCTCACCTTTCTCTTCATCATTTTGAATCAATTATACGTCACTTTATTGAAATTGATTATGAATTCGTGACTTTGAGTAGCCGGAAATTATTCATGAATTCGATTAACAAGTATGTAGCCAGATACATACACGGAATAGCCCGAGTACACAAAATAGTCGATCGATACTGACAGGGCTAGCTGCAATGCAATTAGATTTGCTGTACTAACATATATTTTGCTAAAGCAACATCACACGGAACAATAATTGAAGAAACATTTAATTCTTGCTCATTTATAATACAATCAAAATTTCTTCTAATTTATAAAAACGAGAGAGAAAGAGAGAGGGAGAGAAAGTCTTAAATTATTCAAATGTCGCCACCCAAATCGCAACAGGCTACTTAATCAAACGCTTCAGAATGCTTCTCCTCTTCTTTTTAGGGAAGAGGAAAGAGGAATTTTAACGCCTGGAAACACATTACGTTGTATTAAAAATGCAACAGGCTGCTTGTCTAACATTCGCTTTCGACGAGACATCGCTACACTTAACTTTTTGTGAATATTTTAGATAAAAGCACTACAAATTTTTTATGCAGCTTATTGAGCGACCAAATCGTGAACAAATAAAGTTCCAAATTGTTCGGCGCATCTGTGTCATACCAGAGTAAAAAACAAAAAGAAAAAACAGCAAATCCGTAAACCGCTTTAATCTTGTAAACGATAGCATGCCAGCTGCCGGACAATCGAAAAACTATATCAATGCATATACGTATGCATCCACATGTATGTAGGTATGTACCAAAATATATGATCCTCTACTCGAAAAAGGAGGCTTATGGGTAAAATATATGATCCCTCTGCCAAATATATGATCCTCTGCTCGACAAAAGGTGGCTTATGAGTAAAAAATTTGATTTTGAGATTTTGATTGATGTAAGTATTTTGAAACTCTCTTTCGAATAAAAAAATTCTTTAAAATAAAAAAAACTCGGTCACCATATATATAGATATATATAAATACTCGGTCACCATATATGTATATATATAAATCTTCTATTTTATCTACTTATAAACTTCCTTTCTTCGAGCTGGAACACATATGTTAAAACTATCCTTTTATATCGTGTTACGCGCACGATTTTGAAAACTGGCGATAAAAAAATAAACGATTTTTCAACTCTAGCCTGTAAAATTAATAGAAAGTAAAAAATAAATAATTAGAAAGTAGAAATTAGAATAGTAGGAAAAAAGAAGAAAATAAAAAAAGTTGATGAGTAAGTTGGCGCAATAAGTATTTTCGGTTGGGTTACACTTTCCAGCAAAAGACCGTTTATCATTTGCACCCGAAAAAATTAATATGATTGTCTTCTTTTGACAGGTGTGCTCTATATATCCTCACTCAAGTATTATAAAAGGACATTGGCACTTTTATCGTCCAACTCAATCGTCTTGTCTCGACATTACAATTATTCGATCAAACGTGTACGATCGTGTTTTCCCTTCGGCTTAATGAAATAGAGATCGGTCAATTAGGAAGGCGCGATTTACCCGCAAACAGCAAGAATTTAACGACATTTGGACCGGTTCTCTCTCATCCGACATATTACAATGCCCACTGGAGACGCGCGCGGTTAATCTGCTTAATCTAGCGTGTGGGTCGTCATTTTGGCGGCGCGCCAATCTCGCTGGGTTTCAGCCATACGACCGGCCGACCGGGTTCTCTGGTGACCGAACATCATCGTAACTGTGTAGAATGGAACCGCGATGTGCGAAATGGTCGACAATTGTCCGACGATTGCTCCTATACGGGCTGAAAGAGGCGATGATTGCCACTTCTTTGGGTCGGCACTTTCCTCGACAGCACTCTACGAATATTTCCGAGAGCGCGCAGGAAGATAATATCGAGATACTGAGTCTGATTTTCAAATGGTAAGTCTCAGATTTCTGCAGTTTCTACTTTTGAAGAGAGCTCGCAATTACCAGCCCTTTCTCTCCCTCTCTCGTTCTTCTATAGTTATGTTCGTAAATCTTTAAATTTTATAGAAGAGAGAGTGTGTGTGATGTGTTATGGAATCTGTTAGTAAAATATGGAATTTCGATTTAATTTAATTAATTACAACTATTAGGAAACCGTTTGTCATTTGCAAACGAAAAAATTAATATGATTGTCTTCTTTTGACAGCTGTGTGCTCTATACTATATCCTCACCCAAGCATTATAAAAATACGTGACGATGCTATTGTCCGGCAAGCGAATTTCACGATTTTGGTTTGAAGCGACACGGAAAGTTCTCTTGATTTATATCCGGTTGTAACGAGGAAGAGAGATGGGAAAAGCGGCAGCTGCGAAAAAATAATTCTGTCCGCTCATCGCGCGTCGCCCGCGCAGCTTCAACCGTGACATAAATCACGGCAAAGCCGCCGTCTCTCGCACCTCGCAATGGCGGACGGATGATGCGGAATTACCGAGCTGCACTTTGTAATATTAAAAGTCCGGATAATGTATCACTATTAAAATGTAGCAGCCTGAAAAGTTACGGCACCAGCAGCTGCTAGTAAATTTTTGTTTCCGAGCTAAGCCGTCGGAGATACTATTTTCGCGCTTAAATAGAAGGGAAAGGGGGTTGGGATGGGAAATTGTGCTGTTCACCTTTTTACGTTTTATCTCCCGCTTTCGCATTAATTTTCGAATAGCATGTGAAATTTATCACTATTAAACATTCGTTACGTAAGACCATTGTTTTGTCGATCTTGATTCTGCAAGGTATGATTTATTCCACGCGCGAATGTGCATAAGACGTACATATTTCATTGGGATATATTTAAAAGCGTGATTATTTTTCCTTAAGTTTGATATTCTTTCTATTTATGATTTCATTCTAATATTAAAAACTGAATGGAACAGTCAGAATATAAGGCTCATTTCAAATTTATAATGATCCGTAATTAATTCAGATTTATGACAGATGCATTTTAGAGTTGATTTGTGCTTGTTACATTATATATATATATATATATTTTATCTGTTCACATCACACCTATTCGTCTCTTTTTACTTAAGATAGTCAATATTTTTCGGTTAAGCGTATAAATACTCGCGGCTAGGATTTCGGGTTACCGAAAACGAAAGTACTTCGCGCATTCGAAAGGATAAATATTTATATGTGTAAACGCGAGCGGAAACGGAGAGAGAGAGAGAGAGAGAGAGAGAGAGAAGAGAGAGGAGAGAGAGAGAGAGAGAGAGAGAGAGGGGGAGAGAGAGAGAGAGAGAGAGAAAGAGAGAG
Organism: Lasius platythorax; assembly: GCA_963971435.1. Lineage (NCBI taxonomy): Eukaryota > Metazoa > Arthropoda > Insecta > Hymenoptera > Formicidae > Lasius > Lasius platythorax. Next base: position 18,068,290 of record OZ020539.1, read on the forward strand.
AGTGCAGTGTGCGTCGCTGGTAAAATAAATTAAGCTCGTTAGATCTTGTGCCCGGGGAATCAACGAGGACGACTCGGTTTGCAGGTCGCGTTTGCTTTAAACCTTCGCAAGCGGAATTAACTGGCAGGCAACGCCCACCTCGTGGTTTTACTCCAAGCCGCTCAGCGAGGCTTAATTTGCCCACGCCGAATAACAAGGTGGCGAATAATCCTGTACTGGGTCAATATAAAACAAGGCTTGTCTCATATAACATTCAGAATACATCGCGAATGTCGCAATCAGTCGCGATAAGTTGCTAAAGTTTCATCGTGCGCGCGTTACCGTGAAAAATTAACGTTATAACATTGTATTACCTTATATCATTATATTATGTATAATAAACATATAATAGTTCTGTGTGCAAGTATTCCTGTTAATTATTTTTTCATTTGGATAATTTTACTTATAGCCAGCGGTGCCGTTCAAAATATAAAGTGCAAACTAATTTATATATGAATTTTTAAATATTTATTTATTTATATATTAATTATGTAAATTAATATATAAATTGAAAATCTAAATCGTAATATTATATAAGCAGAACATTGTTAAAATTGTAAGCTGTGTTATTAATTATCTGTTTATGTATATATGTGTATGTATATATATACATATATAAACTATATATACATATATATATATATATATATATATATATGCATGTATGTATATATATATTTACGCATACGTATATATATATATATATATATATATATATATATATATATATATATATAAACTATTTTATTAATTATACCGTTAATTATTACTGTAGAAAATTAATTCCACCTTTCCTCATTATTATTATTACATTGTTTATCATTCGTTACAGCTATATCGATTGAATATTTAGTTCTGCTTATAGCATATAGTGATACATAGAAGCGTTATTGACTCATGTAAATAAAAACAAAACAAACGGTTTCAACAAATGCAAAAGCACAAAGCGAGCGCATAAAGCGAAAGGATATCCGACATTGCGTATGAATAATCTTTCGCTTTTCGCTACAAAGCATTTGCTTTCTGTTTGGAAGAATGTATTCTCGGAGCAGGCATCAATAACACAGCCACACAAGCGTGTACAGAATTACAATATCGTATTTCTTGTCGTTTATATATTTTCACAAAATTTTTTTGTAATTCCTGCCATTCATGACAGTAAATCAATTTAAAAAATAAGCAAATGATAATATCACGTGAATAATATCTCCGCTTTACGCATACTTTTCGAAATTTTTGCTTCGATAAATAAGAACGAAAATATTTGCCTACGTGTATATTTATTTATTTCATACGGCCTATTATTTTTTTAATCATAAAGAAATATTTCGAATATATTTCGTAGCATATTTCCTTTTTACTATCACGATTAAAAATACGATTCAACTCCTTTGATGCAGGAAGATAATAAAAAATTCGTTGATCGAAAACGATTAAACTGAAAAATATTTTATAGCATTTTTTGCATAACAGCTTGTCGTGAGAACTAGATGAATGTTTGCCATATCATAATTCCTGCGTCGTGATCCGTATCATATACGAAAACGGTGCGATAAAACACTCGAATCGAGGCGTAAAACATACTTCAAACTATGAACCATCGATCTGCTCTTGCAATTTTTTTGTCGCTTAATCCCACACAATTCTCTATGATGCAATATAAACCACTCTGCAAGATTAAATCGAATATTGAGTAGCTTAATCCGTTTCACATTTCAGACGCTCATAGTTGATAGAAACAAAGATCGATGTATGATTAATAAAAAGAAGAAAGTGTGTTCTATTCGTTATTCGCGGTTAACGCACAACTTTTATTTATTGCGCACTAGCCCGAAAGACCAGAAATTTTTGAAATTAAAATCCGGTTGTTCAATATTTTGACGAAATTTTTAAAATTGAAATTCAGTTATCCAATATTTCCATGCCATATATCAATTTTCATGCGTAAATTTTTCGTTGTCCGCAAAATGTCAATATGTGAATGCAAATATCTATACAATTATAAATATATGTTTCAAATAATCGGTGAATACTTTACTGGTTGAACCAGTCTAGCGACTGCTTCGATATCGATAATCCTGAAATGTGTATCGATCCTTCAAAGAAATATTCGTATTTGGTTTGCTTGAAGAGAGTAACAGCAAGAGTAAACCGCAAGTATTGAAAGCTATAAGCATTGATTTGAAGGGGGGATATCATCATTATCCGAAATATTGTCGCAATATGTTAACCGTATTAAATTACGACGATAAAAAGAAGGAAAATGACAATTTTCGCAACTTATGTTTGCATGAAAGTCGATGAAACAAATTCATCAAATGCCAGAGAGTTCTGTTATCATAGCTCGACTGTTATCTCTTTTGCACTTTGAACCATTTCATAGCGGCTGTATTTTAATTATTCCACGTTTCCATACGATATGTCAAACTGATAGCGCGCGTAACGGAGTTTGCGCTACATTTTATAAACTTTAACGATTCGCAAGATGGATTTCGTTAATGGAACATTATTCGCAAATTGCAAGAAACGCGTTCACGTAATTTTCGTCGTTTTAATATTCATAGTTCAAAATGTCTGATATACGTTGATGGCTCGACATGTCTCTTACTCGTGTACATACATGCCGTCGGCGATTTACGTTATCTATTTGACGATGACTTCTGTCGAGATGGTTGACGGGTGCATTTAACGTTATTCGCCGGACAGATCCGCGTTTGCGCGCGGGAGCGCGTGCATACCACATCTCAAAGGGTCAAAAGTTCGAGATTACCGAGAGCGTCCCGCCGAGTTTCCTGGGAGTTTCCGTAAAGCGGCCAGGTGCAAACAGATCCGATCGCGTTGAATGCACGAAGCTCCCGGAACGAGAACAGTACTCTTTCGACTTGGATGCCGTAAGTTCCTCGCGCAGAACAGAGCGGAACAAAGCGAAGCGACCGATGATGAGCAAGTTTTCAATTCTTCGATCTACGCCGCCTCTTGATCTTGAGTTTGCCTTTCGCGGAGAAAATCACTCGTCGACGTTTCACGTCGATCTCGCTTGTTTATCGAGTTTAACTTCGCGTTTCCGAATGCGTTTCCTTCGTTCTAACGCTGTTCGCGGAAACGACGGATGAAAGATTGCGCGCGATATCTGTGATAACATTATTCTCTGCTCTTTTATGGTAACATCACTTTTTAGGAGAATGAGTTTCGAAGAAAAGTTATGAGAAAATTAGCGTCGATACATTTCTCTTTTCCTTTTTATACGAAGTAATCCAAGAGTAACCGAAACATTACAAGTAGATTTGTCGTTTCAAGTCCGAAGCGAAAATTCTTGCACGCACATTGCATCCATAAATGTATAAGGAAATTGCAAGGTAAGATAAAGAAATCACTCACCGAGCTGACAACGATCACCGCCCCTTCCGAGAGGACACTGGCATCTTTGTCTGAACGTTCCCTGCTTTCGTCTAAAATTCACGGTATTGCCCTCGAGATCCACGGCTCCGTCCTCGTCATCTTCGATTACAACATCAACTTCATCTCCGCGGGATTGTTCGATATAACAATTTCCAGCTGGCCCGCAGTCCAAGGAACACGCTGGCTCGGTACTCACGATGCTCTCCATCGTGGATGGCAGTTTTTGCTCCAGATTTGGACCCTAAGTAATCACATTGGAAAGAAATGTTATCACATGTCTCATATTGCGAATTGCTACGTATAGATTTTCATATATTGAAATTGACGTTCATATATTGAAATTGACGTTTAACGTTATATAAAAAGAAACTATAAGCTGACGAAAGATCAGTTTCTATGTGACTATTTAGAGAGTGCGCTTTTATGACTAATCAAAGATTTATTTAATAATAATTAAATTATAAATTTAAAAAATTTAATGTTTTATGTATAAGTTTCTCTTTCTCTTTCTTCCTTAAAAATGTACGCTGAAATATTTTTCACCTATTTATTTCTAAATTATATATTTAACAGATATCACGAAACCGCGTTAAATATCACTTCTTTATTTAGTATCACTGAAAAATATTCTAGTACCACATTCAGTACGTCAGATTTATAATTGATCGTATATCAACTAATATATTCGTGAAAAATAAATATCATGTCAATTTTTACTTTAAATAAGAATAGTTTCAAATAAATAAGATTGATATGTCTGAAAAAGGAGTAAATTAGAAAAATTTTTGCATCTATTTTTTGTCCAGTTTCGAGTACAACAACGTGAGGAAAGTACGTGTGAAAGTACGTGTACAGTAAACAGCCAAAAAGGGAGGAGTATTATTTATGAGTCGACCCGCTTTCCGACATCCGCCTCATCATTTATTGATCCTTCTGCTCGCTGTTGTCGATTCGGGGGCAAGAAATTTTCAGAAATAATGGAATAGCCTGCTGCATGCTAAGAAAGCTACAGCGGATGTAAAGTACCTGTTGCACGACTCATGTTTTTTTTCAGGAGGCTTTTGAATAAAAATTGGCCTTTAGAATCTGCAAATCTTGTACTTATCATTGAGTGCCGCAAAATATTAATAAATTTTATTCACATGTTTGCAAAGGAAGATCACCGAAAAGCCCGAATTCACGTTTTGTCGATTAGCGCATTAATTCGATATCATCTGAATTTATGTATTAATTTAATTTTATTACATTTTAATGATGCTTCCTGTAACCAATCACAATGTTAATATATTCATTTGCAATAATTTAATCATTATTTAATAATCATGATATAAACTTATATTAATATTCATCTCCAATGCTATTCTATCTTTAATTTAATTTTGCTTTTAATTTCAATTTTAATTAACGGTATTGCGTATGGCGAAGAATGCTATTTCTAATATTTAAAAATGAGAATATATCATTGTGCAGACGCGCAACGAGAACTGCAAAGTTTCGATATCATAAATCCTTGTTCATCAACAATTCGATCAGTCAGATCAAATCCTTTGTCGCATTAAACAAAACTTTACGGTCCTCGGTTATATCGTGAATATTAATTCCAGTTCAAGGGAAGATTCCTCGATTGAGAACATTCCGGCTTGCGCTCGATTTCACATAATCGCTATTTCTATACCTCGCACATAGACGAGCATACCCATTTATGTCCCTTTACGGAATGTTCTATTCTGGACTGCTTAACCCAAAGACGACGCTCGATCGATTCTCGCAATTTAGTACAAATATGACGGCATGTCGACATATCAATCAATTAAGTCTATGGAGTTAGTGTAAATTCTTGTGATATTGAACTAACCCAATGCACGATATCGAGCACTTGTTTTGAGTCAATAAATGTCGAAATTGGATTTAAACTCGTATTTATCACACAGTCAACCTTAAAGCATATATGCTGGCATTTTTGTCGTTTCCAGCAAGTACGCTTAAAACATGTGCTGAAAAATTCGTGATTGTCCCTCTTGTGTTTCATGCAAAAATAATTGTTACAGAACTTTATTTTGAATTTATAAAAAAAAAATATACTCAATTGAATATACACATTTGCATGTATATTTTGTCTATTATTTCTTTTATTTTTTATTTCGCGTATAAAAATATTCACTGTAATATTATTTTTAACAACTATGATCTAAAATTTTTTTATATGAAATCAATTTCTTTATATGAAATTAAATAGAAAAGAAATAATAGAAAAAAATATACATAAATATATACTCAACTAACAATAAGTAAATTTTAATGAGTTTTAATTTTTTTTTGATAAATGCAAAATAAAATTCTTTAACAAATATTTTTGTATAAAACCCAAGAAGAATCGTTAAGAGAATCTTTGAGCATACGTTTAAGCGCACGCTAGTTATATTTATATTTCGGATTAAATGGAATCTTTAAAGTTTCATATTTTAAAATACTCACGCGTACATGCGTATATACAGTTAAATTTTTTCATATAATTGTCCTTGTGTGTTGTGCCAAAAAAAATGTACAAATACTGTGACATTCCTTACAAATCTTCGCGATAAAGAAAAAATAATTTCGCAAGAGTTTAAGATCCTCTTAGCTCAAAATATTCGTGCGCGCTAAAATGTATACTTTTGCTCCAAGAACGCTCTAAATTTCAACAAAGTGAACATGAGAAGCAATTGAAAAAGTATATTATATTACGCAGAAGAAAAATATACGCTTGTGTGCGTTCAAAAATTACTAAAAAGAATTATTGCCGCATTCAAGGAGATGGAATAGATGCTTTCCGACATATCGCCTTCTCGTATTTTTTATTATAGATCAAAAATCCTAGATTTTTCACCGGATACTGCTCCGGAATCCTACGTAACAAATGGTCGTGGAACAACGTACAAACACTTATGCAGCAATACGACAAGCTAACCCGGGAAATATGGCGGGTAATGTTACCTGAGACGTGGCGCGCAGCTCGATCCGATCCGCGCCGTTTCCCTCATTTATCTTCGTCGCGTTCGCCGTGGAATTCTCGGCCGGAGCATCCAGATGTATCGTAAAGGTGGCACCGCGCATATAAAGGATGTCCTCGACCGCATCCTCATCATCCGCATTGTCCGCGTTCGCCTCATCGCTCTCGGCCTCGTCGACGAACTCGCCAAGCTCGCTCGTCGATGGCGACGTCGAGTTGAGTTCTGCAACCGAAAATAGCCGTCGTTTCGTTAGAGAAAGAATTAAAAAAAAAAAAACTTGTCGAGAATAAGCTTGATGCGCCGAATAAAGCGCTGTGAAATAATGTAGTCGTCTGCTCGTATTGCACAAATTTCTTCGTTGACATTGATAAATTATCGAATTTCAACATTTTTTTTTCATTTTTTCCGATTGCAATTACATCTTCCCGCTTTTACAAGCATGTTATTGTAGAAATCATGTTTTTTGATATTTTATGATATTATATATTGACTCGTAGCGTGAAACTGAGCTGTTAGTTTATAATTACATAAAATAATGTATTCTCATTAATATCATGATTTTTTAAAATACTGATAAAAAAATAACTCACGCGCATGTTGCATCCTTGTCTCGATAAATCGTGACTTGTCAAAAATCGTATAAATTTATCAAATATATATTATTAAAAACGAATTTGATTTTTTTCTCAATAATGTATTATTAAAGTGTTTGAAATCTCAAAATCTTAGATTTTAAATAGACGAAAGAATCGTTGATTATAAAATATAATGCGGCGAAACTTGAAAATTCTAAGAAGAATGCTATCAAACGAGAAGGAAAACTTTCGTAAATGAAATTATCATTAACGTAATAAAAGCCGAGTATAAACTTTTACTTCATCTCGACTCCAATGTTGAAATCACTTCATCTAGCTGTCAAAACCAGATGCAATCAATTGTTCATTACAGCACAACGTGAATGTGCAGTTTTCTCGCCCCATCTGACAGCAAATTACTTGGCTGATTAAAAAAGAAAATGGTACGTTAATAAAGCTTGACACTTGCCATTTTGCATTTATAATCAAAAATTTGACGCGATAAACGTACAAATAAATTATCACAGCCACCGATTGATACCGACATAAATCCTCCAAATACAGATCAGTTGCACGCGATAATGATCCTTGCGTTTTTTACTCACGAATAAACGAAACGCTGCAATATAATTATCAAATCCATGCTTACAATGTCGGAAAATTGAGTTCACCGAAATTGTAGAAGAGAATATAGTATTACGAAATTTGCTCTAATAATATGGAGAGGTACAGGGATTAATATATCATTATACACGTACATTTACCGATATCGGAGAAGTTTCGATAGGAATCAAAAACAAAATATGAGATTCCGTGATATAGTATACCATTCTTCTTCGCTACCAATTTCAATCCTTATTTATATAGAACACGAACACGTCTCCGATAGCTCCGAAAATCCACGAGCTGTTGCACGTGCGATACGACCGGTTCACCGCACATGCAATCGGCCCGAGCTACGACGATGGCGGTACCGAGGTGAAGGGTCGTTAGGAACTTATCCGTTGGTCGCGCACGAGTTTCCACGTGTCCATGTACGGCATATACATAAAGCTGTGCCGGCAGGATAGTGGATAGTGCTCCTCGAGTTCCTTGAACGGCTGACCCAAACTCGCTTACCCCGTTCGTGTTGACGTAGATGAGAGTGGAGAGAGAGGGAGAGAGAGAGAGAGAGAGAAGGAAGGGGGGAGGAAGGGAGGAGAGAGAGAGAGAGAGAGAGAGAGAGAGAGAGAGAGAGAGAGGGAGAGAGAGAGAGAGAGCGACGGTGAGGACCAAAGCCTGGCTTTGGATCGCTCGAGGCAAGCTCGCGATACCAAACTTCGGGCCGCTTACTGGTCGCCCCGTCGTCGGTGTAAGCCGCGCACAACTACGTGCCTCGCATCGGAAATTCGTGTATAGCGTTAATTTGGTTATTACCGGGCTTGCGGAATAATAACGCCGGCCGGAGCGAACGCGGCCGGCGCCGGCGGTGGTCAAACATCAACGTCAAAACGAGAAATACATAACGCGCGGGGATCAATGGGCGCAGGTATATACAGCACGGGATGCGAATTTCCGACTTCCCCGATTGGGTCGCGTTTTCGAAAAGGATTTATTCGCGTCGACTGCGCGCGCGACGAATTCCGCTGCGTCGTGCACTTCGGAGTTTTCGGAGCAAAAAGAGACGACGAAGGTTCTCTCCGCGAAAACTTGAAACGATCGGTCAGTGACTCCTGAATATGTAACGTAATACTCGTCATGAATAAAGCCCCGACTAGTTCGCCGCGGCCTTTTCCAGTTCGCGAAATGGTCAAAGAGTTGCGACTCTGCAACGCTTACGCGGAGAAAAGCAGCTTCTTTCAACATTTCTAGAACAATCGCGATTACAAATATGATATGGATAGAAAAATTTGGAGGAATCTGTAAGTCTCCTTTTGCATCATTTCGAAACACTGTAGTGTGATTTCGAGAATACATTAAATTTTCTAAATTTCTAAAAAATTTAAATGCCAATTGAAAATTGAAAATAACACTAATATCTAAATGTTTATAATTCAGGGAACTTTGATATATAAATTTTCGATGATTGACTTACTTCCGATAAAGATCATCGTTTATGCAAACATGTCAACGGCATTTGCAAACGCGATTGTAGCAATTACGCTCGATAACAGCTGCTTTATCGTCCAAAAGCTCTACCGACTTTCGAGGGGACACTCGACTGTTTCTTTTCAACCTTCCTGTCCGCGATATTTGCCGGCGAATCGAGTGCCGGACGCGTTTCCGTATTTAATCCCCGGCCATTTAAAATTTAATGGGCCTGTCGTACACGAAGCTTTTCATTCCCAGGTGGATCCCTCTTGAACTTACTCGAATTCAAAGGCCTTTGACGCTGGCAATTTTTATTCAAATGACGCCTGATGGAGTTTTAATTGAACCTAATCTCTCAAATTTATAAATTTATAAAACGCGACGTGTCCTAAATTATAGATGCAACGCAAACGCACACGCACAATAACCCCTCAACGTAAAAATTTTAATACTTAATAAACTCATGATGAAATTTTATTTAAATCGTATAACACTATATACATTGAAGATTACTATATTAATTTTTCTAAGTATTCATGAGAATTCCGAAATTTTCGTTTAAAATTACTGCTAGTTATTATATAGATAGAAATAAAAAATCTGGAATAAAAATTGTGACGTAAAACCTCTATTACATATGTAGATAAATTATAAGTATAAACTATAGTGCCAAAAATATTGTACATAATTATATATAATATTATATATTATATTATATATTATTATATATAATATTCTAATTTATATAAAGATATATATATATCTTATATAAATTATAATTACAATTAATTAAAAATAATTACAATTAAACTGCGTAATTGGAAATAATTGCTTACAAAAGAAATAGATAAAAAGTATAAGTAAAACCATAAAATTTGAAATATTAAAATATCAAAATATTATAATGTGCATATGTATGCTTTACATATATGTACACGTGCGTCACGATAGTACTAAAATACGATTTATTGGGAACCTATTTTAGTAATCAACGTGACAAACAAGATTCTTCTCATGTATATTTTCGAGTTATATTGAGTACGACACCGTTACTTGTTTGCGGTGAAAATTATTTAAGATATAGATCACACATAAATAGCACTTTGTATTCATTATTGACAAAAAATTGGTTTATCGGCCGAATTATAAAATAGCTTTCATGAAACGGTTCGAGAATCGAGAGCATATGATAAAAATAAAACAAAATAAAAAAGTTATATTAAATCCAAAACTGAAAATCTGAGAAAAAAAATTTTGAGTCCTTCAAAATCTCGCGCTTGAGACTGTCTCGAGCGCGCTTCGTCATCTTTGTCCGGAATGTTAGAAAAAAATTATGATATAATTCACTCACCAACTATCATACATCTATGATATTTGTTATCAATATCAATTCTAATTTCCTTCAAAATCCCATGAAGATTCACTCACGAATAAGTCGCGAAAAAGCACTCGATTAAGATCGCGCGCGCGCAAATTTACACGATACACGATTTAATATTACACTCTTCCGAACCATATTTACTTTTATATATTTTTGCATACGTTCGCATATTTACTTTTGGCGCGGAGAGAACGCGGAAAACGCGTCGACGATTTCCGGATTTCATCGTGGAGAAAACCGCCGGCAATATTTCGCTCTTAATATATTTAATACTCGCGACACATTACATCGCACGCGCGATGCGACTATTATTGCTTCCTCGACCGATGAGAGTAATTACCATAATTTCTATCTAAATATTAGTGCAAGAGAAACGTTACGCGAACGCCCCCGATTATATTATAACACCGTCCATGTTCGCTCGCTCTTGATCGAATGAATAAATGATAGAACGTAGAACGTAGGAATGTTGTGTATCCCCCCCAATCTGCGGTTCCTGAAATCAGCTCGACGCAAGGATATGTATCATGAATATGTCCTTACAAGGTCAGACCTACCGAGAAGCCTGCTACGGATTTTCGATCGATCGGTGACGGAGGCGGACATGATATTAAACGCGCGGTTCTCGCTATATAAACACATTCGCGTTTTGTCGCCTTGGACGAGTCTATTATATCGAACGCGCGCTTCCGATATACATTACGTTTATAGAAGAAACTAATTGCGCATACGTATAGTCAGATCGAAATATACGATATTAACTAGTAATTACCTTGCTATCGATGCAGAGGATTCTGATATTAAAGCCGCGATCGATGAACGTCGTATGCACGCTGCGTCGTGTTATTTATAAATACCGACACGAAATTTCTCTGCTCTCGGCGAGAAATTGGCGGGCTTGTGAGCGACTCGCATCCCTGGTGAGCGACGTGTGAATCAGACTTCCCCTCCTTCCCCCCCCAACATCGAGACTTTTTCGCGCGTTTTCGCATTCTCTAGTCGCGCGAGGTTAATCTGCCGCCGAGGAATAATACACTCGAGAGACGGGAGCATGGAGTTGAAATTTCTTGTCAAAATAGAATAATGGACACACTTACCTCGATTACGTTGTAATTATGACTCAGACGGCAATTTAATAGAATATATATTTGCGATATCGGACGAGATCAGGAGACGCGGACGCGATCGTGCCAACATTTGCGCGCTTCGTCGAGATTTTGCAACGGGGTCCACACGCCAATCGACAAAAACCTTGGCGATTGGCGGGTGAACCCCGTTAGTGCGTCGCGTTCCCGTTAGTCAAGAGGGGGGCAATTGTCGCGAGTACTTCGAGAATGCCGGGCACGACGTAAAGTATCGGGCGATCGAATATTGAATCGATGCGCGAATCGCGATCGACGAAGACGCTGCGTGCCGAGTTCTCCTCCTCGAGATTCGAACGTCTCGACGACGAGTGACGTGTGTAACATCCCTTCGCTACAATTGCGTCGTTTGCTTCGGCCAGTCGCCGAAATGGCCGCCGTTACGTAGCGTAGGTAGATTTCGGGAGTGTCGAGAAAAGTGGATCGGGAAGATCGTCGTGATCACACAGATCTCGCGCGATGATGGTGATCGTTGTTTAATCGGCGAACGGGAATCACGGTTAACGAAAGGAGCTTCGTCGAGTATCTCTCTCTCTCTCTCTCGCTCTTCGACGAACGTCGTGGCGTCGAATCGCGATCGTGTATACGCGAATTTCGGGAGTGTCGAGAAAAAGTATCCGGCGAATGTACATCTCGCGCAATTTTGCATCGTGTTCTAACATAAATGCCGGGTGAATGATAGTAAATACAGTGTTAAATGGATCGCCGATATATTTTTCATCGGGAGTGCCGCATACAAGTATCGGGCTGATTATCGTACGCGAGTTAAGTGTGTGTATGTGTATGTTGCGAAGAATTACCGATAATCGATATCGATCGATAATAAACGTCGCGTAAAATAAACGTCGATAAAGAAAATAAAAATATGTAACGCGATTACCATGAGTGATAATAATGACCAATGACTGATACAAAATAATCGACTGGACTTCGGTGACATGTGTGTGATGGATCATCATACCGATAATCACAGCTTCGGAGAAAAAGATGAATGGATCGGACGACGAGGAGGAAACAGCGAGACAACGACTGGTGAGTCTGTAATTATTTTAATTAATTAATTAAATCTCATATTTAATTCATATGTGCCGACTCGATACGATTATATAATAATAGATTCCGTTGCTTTATTTATGGATGCATTATTGAAAAATGTTTATTAATAATATGATAAAAAAATTTCAAAAATATACGTCAAAAGTGAGGCGTATTTTTCCACAATTTTTGCATTATTTATGTGATTTGCATTGTTTATATGATTAGCAGGAATAACGAGTATATATCGACGTATTAAATTGTATATTGTAAAATGCACAGAATTTATATTTATTTATTTAGTTATTTATTTATGTGTTTCATAAAATACAGATTTAAAAAAGATATTATTACTAAATCAAATACTGAGATACGTGTAGTCAATCTTTGATTCAGTCAACATTCATTAATGCTGAGAGTCGCTGACATTTCGAAATATTTATTTAACAAGAAGATAAAGTTAAAGTAAAGATCACACACAAAGAAATAAATTAAAATAAATTGCATTAGTTTAGATCATAATTTAAAAAAATTATTCTTGCAATAATAACATCTTATTATTGCAATGTTAAATTAGACATTACGATCCTGATTTTACGCGGTGCAAAAATTTCACATAAAATGTAACATATAATGTTGATCTTTCCGAATTATGATTCAAACGACTCTTGAATCCAAAAAATGAAGCTCGAAATGTATTTCGAGCATAACGAATTTTCTGACAAAGCGGGGGAAGATGAAAGCAAAATTGCACGTAGATGCGCTTGGAGTGCAACGCTGGTATTCGCCGTATTTTTAAAAAGTCTTCAGAGTTCGAAGCACACACCGGGGTGCTCGTTGTTGAAGTATTCCTGAAATTTCTACGATTCCGATCGGAACGCGATTGCAGAGTCGATTTAGAAAAGGATGCTTATAGTGGAGCGCGTTCCAAGACCGGCCTTTTAATAGCGTTATTAAAGGAATAGCGATTGAGGAACGATCGAGGAATCGTTCGCGTTACAACGAACGAACGAACGAATTATCAGCAATCAATGTTAATGACGACAACTATTACTATGTTCGGGATATTGTACATTATCGCGAATTTCGTGATGAGAGCAAAGTTTGATGGCGTAAATTCGAGGTGTATAAAGAAGTCTATAGAAAAATATTTTTGTTTAATTTTTAACTTGAAGAAACTATTTATATCACACACTTATAATTTCTTACTACAGATTGTCTTTAAAAATTTTTCAAGAATTTATAATAATAAAATAAAATAAAATGTATAATAAAATTTATTTATTTAACAGTTATACATAAATAAAAACGCTCCAAGTTATAATAAATTTTATTATTATAAATTTTATTTTATTTTATTATTATAAATTATGAAAAATTTTTAAAGATATAATCTTTAGTAAACAATTTTAAGTATGTAATATAAATTAGATTTAATTTTTCGGCAATATTTAAATTAGATAATTGCAACATATAATAGATTTAATTTTTGAGAAAATGCTACAATTCGATTATTGTAATCTGCATTCGCAAATATTTAGCGCTTGCTTGACTAATACCACATTTGTTATATACAATAATGTCGTTAATGAATTGCATACATAGTGCGCGCGCGATGGAAAGCTAATATTAGTGCGCATGTTTGAATTGACACAATGAGTATTAATTCTATCGCATGCAGTTCATCATACTTCATAGACAAATAGATGAATCAATACGGGCCACATAGAAAGCAAATATTGCACACAAAACAAAATTTTTTAATTCTTTATTGTAACGCTCGCAAAATAAGATTATCGCAAAATAAGGCTCTGATATTGATGTCAATATCGATGATTCGATAAACTAATTCACAATTCTAATTTACATTAAATTAAATTAAATTAAAGACTGCACGAAGAATTTGATTAACTGCAGAGATGCAATTTTAATGTGTGCATTGTTAAGTATGATTGGCATTCTATTTTTAATCAATTGAGTTGTAAATAGAAAATAATATTTTGTTGGTAAGTGTTTGTGGTGACAATAACTTTATTTACACATAGTCAAAGCTATAAAAATATAGCAGTTTGAAAGAATAATTGCCTGCTTTTAGTAACAAAATTGCTGATTTTGATTCAGAGTATCATTTATTCGTTTATAGTCATTTATAATGATTTTCTTTTCGATTATAGTTACGTAGTTTAAAAAGTGCAGTATATTTGCAATTAAAAAAAAAACTTGTCCAATTTCAAAAATATCTCGAATTTATTGTTTTTTTTTTAAATTCGTTTAAAATTATTTATAATTTTTCATTTGTTTGCAGTTGAATCATTTAAAAGTTATAGCGTTATTATTAATATATTATTAATATATTATTTATATAAGTTGTTAGTTTATAAATTGTTAATATATTATTTATTATATGAAGAATTTATTATTTATAAGGGATTCAACCACACACACACAAAAACGAAAAAAAAATTATTACAAATAACTAGAAACGTTTCTGAAAAACATAGTGCAAATGGATTTGAGATACCTATTTTTTAAATTGGCAAAAACAAATCACTACAAATAATTATAAACGATTCTGAATCAAGATATATTAACAATTTTTTTTTATTTTAAAGTCGTATAAAAAGCAGTCACTTTTTCAAAATATATTTTTCATGACTTCGACTACGAACGAATTTATTGTTAGTGCAAACAACTACAAACGAAATACTATCATTTTCTGTATTGAAAATTTAGTTTATTAAAGATTGAACGTTAATAGAGAGAGAGAAAGAGAGGACGCTTTAAAATACATAATTTTAATTTCATTACGATTTAATCCAAATTTTGAAATTTTTATTTTGTTTAAAAAAATGAGTCACACATTAAATAGGATTGAATATTATAACTCATCTTAACTTTGTCGCATTTTTTAAATCGCCGTATGATAAAATCTATTGAAATTTAAACTTAATTTAAAATCGAGTCAAGTATACATTTTCTAAGCATTATTAATTCACGAACACTTTGTCATATATATACACACATATATGTATATATGTATGTATATTTTGCCATTGCCACGACTATTGTTGTATTTCTAATTCTAACGGTTTTAGTGGAAAATAGTGCGGTGGTAGCGAAGAATATTGCTACATTTATATCGCAAATATTCCTCGTGTTTCTTGGAAAATCTCTGGAAATCGTGTTAATGCCAGCAATCCTAGCGATCTGTCATATGTGGATTCATGGCCTAAGCTTCCGAGGAAACTTTATTAATACTCAAACTTTTTCGATCACTTCACGTGGTCTGATTAAGAGAACTTTCTGAAAGTCAATTTTATGAGATGATACATTTTACTTCCTTTCGTTTTTTTTACTGGAAAAATCTATTATTTATTTTCTAGCCGCCATACAATATCTTCTCGTTCTGTCTCATAAAAAAACATTTCGCTAAATCAAAATTAAGATTTTTACTTATGGAGATACATTATTATTACTTCTAAAAGAGAATTACCAAATAAAATAGCGTTCTAACTATTCAAGCTTGAAATTAGTAATTAATTCCATAATTGCTAATCTAATATATTTATAAAATGCATTTTTTTGATAAAAATAATATGTATATTATTAACTATTTACGATGTTAAAGAATCTAAGTTATTTAAAAAAAAACGAAAAATTTTGAAATAATTACTTTCTGGAAAAGAATTTAATAATATAACGATTATCTAATTATAATAAAACAATTTAATTAAAATAAAATATGTATAATATAATTATAATAAAATATTTCTGCATGTTTTTATATATTTAGTACGAAGCTATTATCTGCGCTAGATTAATTATATTGATCAATTATGAAGTTAATCGCAGAGGAAAATCGAATATCTAGAAAATGCATATAATGCCGATCAATCATTCCTTCGCACTCGACTAAAACTTATTAATTATTATCGTAGATATTGATATCGACTTAATTTACTGTCGAAACACATAAATTGATTTTAATAAATGTAAGTTTATAATTCTTGTATAGGTATATTTAGGTTTTAAAAGATTTTTTTTAAAAAGATTAGATTACAAATTTAGGGGAAGCCACATGCAAATGACGAACGATTTTTGCATGATTGAGAGACGTATTCTAGGTAAATGGAGGAAGTAATTATAGTTTCCGTATCACTTTGCGCAGTGATTCCTCATTCATAGATGAATTCTCGTTTCATCGTATACATATAAGCTAGCTATCAATCAGTTAACAGGCATTCACCTTCTAACGCTTTCAGCGGGTAATCTATTGAGCAATTAGCAATTACTCATCGATCCTAATTTCATTACTTGTAGTAGAGCTTAATGAATATTCGATTTTAGGTCTGTTTAAGCTTTGTATATTACACACATACAGCTGAAAATTATTTCATCTCTTTAATTATAAATAAATTTAATCTCTCCTCAATTAAATACAATTATTTTATTTCTTTATTTTATTTCTTTTTAATTAGATCTTTTAGTGATGCGAGTTTCCACAAAAATTTTCGCTTTTTTTATTTAACTGAATAATATTTTACTTATTCTAACGATTCTATCAATAAAATAATAACGTAAATAATTTAATAATTTAATAATTTATAATTGATATAGTTACTTTACATTATGATAAAAATAATCTCTACTTATAATTTTGTATTAAAATTATAAATATATCAAATAGTTAGATTGGTTTTTAATATATCAAATATAGATAAAAATATATTATTAAATTTCACGCGTATGATTGACTTATTTGCACAGTACATATTGATATAATAATTCATAAATAAGTCATAACAAAAACTATAATTAATGTAGATATTTTTTTGAAAATAAATTTAATGGATAAATAAAATTTTTATGATTAAAATAACATTATTCACGACATTATTCGTATAATTTTCAGTTAGCCACATGACGAAAATATATCTAATTGAAAATTATATCTAACTTTAAAATTATTCTATTAACGTTGTGTTTAATGTTATTTTGATCGCAAAAATCTCATTAATTCATTAAAATTACTTTCAAAAAGGTAAATAAAAAATATACAAATTTTAATTTTTATTATAAGATGACTAAAATTCGTGAATTACTATAACAAAGTTCGCTGTAAGAGACTTCGGCATTCTTGGATGATAAGTCATCTGGCTCTCTTTACTATCTCTCGCTCTTGGCGAATCACCAGTATAATTTATGAAATAGTCTATAGGAAGATAGGCTTGCGAGGCGCTTTTGTGTCACTAACGATTTGTTGTTAAACGATATTTATAATAATACACGAATCCAAAATCGATTGTCTCGTTAATGATCCAGAATTCAATAATTCCTATCATTTTTTTATCAAGAAGAATGTCAAAAGAAGATCTGATCTTCTGATAAAATTATCAGTATTGCATCTCAATCTTATAAATCATATCGGTCTTTAACATTTCGATTTCTCGATAATGCTATAAACAGCACAATGAAATGATTCTTTTCTTCGAATTTAATTGGAAAAGCCTGATGAGGATAAAGCAAAGATCAAAGATCAAAATAAATATTAAGTTGAAGAACTAAACGGCAGCTTACAAAATGAGATGTCCAATTAATTTCAAGTGATCGTAGATAGGTATCCCCGTGAAATCGTCGACGAAGCAAACCGTCAGGATGTCGACTTAGCTAAAGTTAGTGGCAAGATCACCGAAATTCGTGTTCGCAGAAATGCCGAAGTGAGTGATCAAGACATTCCTGGCCGTTTTACCTTCGGCAAAACTTGTCTTTAAGAATTAGAATCAGCGAAATCACTGGAACAGTTAAGCTTGCAGAGCTTATCGGGAAAAAAATGGAGCAGAATTAACGCATTACGGAGACTTTTAGAATACGTGTGGAAATTGGCAATAGGGGAAAAAAATGGGTAATATATCGCCGCATTCGACGAGAAAAAACTAGATAAATTCATACAGGAGGAAAAAGTTGTCAGATTAGGCATTAGAGTTGACAATGAGAAGCCGATGTGATTAAAAGTGTCGAGCTGTCCTGTGGAAATGGAAGACGTTGAAATTCTACCGTTCTCAGAATTAGCGAAATTCAAAAGAGGGAACGACAACAAGAAGAAATCGACTTATCCGATTTACCACGAGCGGAGTTTGCTGAATTGAAAATCAGAGTCGACGGTAAAATCAATATAAGAATCAGATTCGCGCAGACATTGCCGTATTGGAAATAGCACAATTAGCGCAAGACAGATTGATTTGGATTCGTGGCGAAGGCGGCAGTCGAGAAGGGAAGCGTTCGCATTGATGGTACCATCAGATTCAGCGCGCAGGAGTTTGAACGAGGTAGAAATCGAAAATGTTGAAATTTTGCCAGTCTTCCGCGGAAGATTAAATTCAGAGGAGAGAGTCAGAATAAGGGACTGAGATGGCAGCATATATCCGTTAAATGTACACGTAGTGAAATTGAGGATAACATTATTGGAATCAAATTCCCAATAATCGCGTGTGCAATATTGATAATAAAATGGCTGATTACAAATTTACGCTGATCATATACGTTAGAATAAAATATTTTCAGTTGCCGATATTCTATTAAACAGCTATGACAAAAATGGTCACGAGTTTCTATTTCGATCTTTATTAATTTGATAATATTTTTTACCGAATGTGGATGTCAGTCGAAACTTCTGTTTTTTTTTTGTTGCAAATTACGCTTTGCGTAACATAACATATAAGTCGAGAATAAACATTACATAATGATATAATTTCTTCTGTAATCTTTTGTCGCGTTCTACTTTCGTTAATTATTTATTAATAATTACTAGCAAAGTCTTATAGCGAAGTTCTAATACAAATTTTTACCAATTGCATCTAAATCATCTCTTTAAGAATCACAGATAAATTCGCGACAGATAAACTTGATGCCAATAGATAAGCGGAGATGTAATGCACTGCGCGTGCGAATTCCTTTCTTTTCTCAAAGAAAAATAAGTTGTTGATGCGAGACTATAGCAGAGGAAAAACTTTAGTCGCTAGTGTTCCGAGATAAGCATTCCGATCTAGGACAGACTGTAATAATAGAATTCCGCGAACAATCAATCGGAAAGCAATTAACGGAGGCGATCGTCGACCAACTTCCCACCGAATTTCCTGTCGCGTCTATTCGTGAGAAAAACGTCTATTGGGTAAACGGAACCGCGTAATTTTGTTGCAGCAATTGCATCGAGTAAGGCACTCTATAGTGTACTTTGATAACGTTTTAGATGCGATAACATCTGGCGCGATTAAAATGCGTAAATGTGGATGTAATTTATTTTTATATATTTTACATTTTTTATATATAATTTTTCTTGTATAATATATAATTTATATATAACTTTATTTATAATATTTATATTCTTTTATATATAATTTTCCATTTTTCTATTTAAAGTAAAAATGGAAACGCGACAATATCATAAAATATGATAAAAATGCAGATTATACTTTTTATGTCCTGTCATATGTCAGTGCAAGTAAAACGAATAAACTTAGTATCTGTCATGTTTGTTAAAGTTAAAACATCGATTATTTATGTGTAATTTATTTAACTTTCGCTTCAATACGTACGTATCGATTATACATATCGGATGTATGGCAATATATAACGTACAGTTTAAAACTTCATTCTCTCATGATGTAGTATAAAAACTCTTATAAGATTAGACTAACGATAAATCATGCTTCCCAAAATTCTACATGATTTATGGACAATTTCAGCGTATTTTTCTTTCACAATGTCTTCCCTCTCTTCTTTCCTTCTATTTCATAAGCCCGACGAGATATATTCCGCGCAATTCCACGCGAAATGAGATATTACCTTTAATACGGGCGCGGCATTGTAAACAGCTTGAACTTGAGATTGTTGAGATAAATCTGCAACCAGTGCGCGAGCTTTTTACCGCGCAATTTTTTAACGGTACGATAAATAAATTTTTATGCATTATACAAATAGTGTTATTACTTCTACAGATATTATTACGAAATAATTTAAAGTATCGATGAAAGAAAATCAACAGCGCTATTTAACTTTATCTTTTATGATTAAATGACTCAAAATTGCGCACAATCGACTTTGAATTCGCATATTTAAATTTAGGATGCGTCATCTTACAATATAAACAGAATATAAAAATTAAAAGATAGATAGGAATTTTTTTCCCAAATTTAATTCACAGATATTACAAAGAAGTATAAATTCAGAATAATTCGAAAATTTATCGAGTTTGGTCGAAAATAGCATACAAGTTCAAGAAAATGGTAACTATACCGTATTGTCTTTAAATTGAGATATATTCTATATATGATTAGAGATAACCAAATAAACTTAATAAAACTCTATAAAAACATATTTGTAAAACTTTCCAATACATTCGGTATTGTTATTATCAAAGAAATATCCAGGAATTAGAGATAATAACAGCCCGTGCTTACGCTTGAAGATACTCTTGGAACAAAACTCGTTCTTGATATAACTCTCCGGAATCAAACGAGATATTCAACGGACCGGCAGGGGGTTGTACTTCGGAAGCGGTGCTTCGAGAACAATACGAACGCAGCATCAAAAAGTTTGTCGACTCGGTCCCAGCGCGACGCGAAATTTTATTAGGGAAATCAAAGATGTCGCCCGCTATGAATGCGAATTGCAAAGCGGGATAAGGATCGAATCTACTCACACGTACACACACAAACAAACACACTCACCGGCGCAGCTGTATCCATTTTTATGAAGTATATAGCCGTCTCTGCAGTCGCACTCGTACATGCCGTCGTGGAGTTCGTAGCAGAGCTGCTCGCACGGCGATCCGTGCCCGCATCTTCCTGAAACACGGCAGAGAAACGGGGACGTGAGTAAAGTTATGCGTGTTGGGGGAGTTCGGAGTGGCGAACAAAGGGAGAACATTGGAATAGGTGATGGCGGCGAGTTGCAAATGCGCAACTGTTCACGCGTTCTCCGTTCTCATTCCTCTAAATAGCGTATATTTACATTACGCTAAATTTGAGCGATATTTAGTATAATCAAATCTTGTATAGAAATTCTGGCACAGATGTAGGTTTGCATTTTATTGCACACTTCCATCTATAGAATATTCTCATTTAATCTATACGTATGATTTATTGTTTCCTTTTTAATATTAATTCCACGATTATGTATAGATGTAATCTGGTGGATCTCTAAATTTACATTTAAATTTCACAAATTTTATTTTAACTTTTACGCTCGCGTAACAATCAATTAGCTGAAAAACTTTCTTATTAACACATATTGTTTTAATACGAAGCGTAAAGAGGAATTATACGAAATTAATAGCGAAACAAAATTGCGACACACAGGTGATTAAATGCCATCGAGCCAACCGCAGCGTTTCCTCCGTGATTTCCGTCGTGATTCCATTTTGCTATGTTTTTGATTTAACGTCACTACATCGCATTTGCAAAAATATGTAGTTGTAGAGAATTAAATCGTGACGTGCGTGCAATATATGTATAATCCCCGGGATGACAGCGCGTTAATTAATTTTTCATTATGTTGGATGACATAAAGGATTAAATCGATGTCTTGCATGTGACGCGTGGATTTTATTGAAATATGTAATATTTAACATAGACGAAATTGTGCGCTATATACTTGAAGGAAGAGGCCGAAGATGACTCAAATCTAAATAACTTGCTCGCTGCAACGATATCTATATATGGGAGAGGAAAAGAGGGTGGACGATTTAATATTCTATTCTATGTATAATTGCGTTACTTTATGATTTCGTCTATATTTAAAGCACTCATAAATCTACGAGATGTTACATGCGGCTTTTGAAACATGATTGCAAAATATATACGCGCATTATTTTTTTATGTTACTCAAGAGACGTAATTAACGTCATTTAAAATTGCGATTAGATAATATAATAAAATTCTCTTATATAAAATGTTATATCTCGCAGAACATATTTTACTTTATATGATATATGATAGAGATAATAATGATATTATTTATGCACACACTATATCGCGCAATGCTATTTTTAAATAAAATATAATTATTTAAAATATAATTGCTGTTATGTACAAGAAATGAAGATAATGCAATATATAAAAATAATTACAAAACTTGCTGTGATGCTTAAAAATAATAATTCAGTATAGTATAAAATATATAGAAATAATAATAAATGTATTCATGAATAATGCTTAAAACTGCTACAAATTGTGATGTGAAAAGAATTAGAAATAAATAACAATAATTTATCGTTTTTTAGTGTGTGGGGAGGGTGTATGTGTGTATAATATTAGTATTAAATATTAATAATAATAGTATATTTTTTCGAGGACGTAAAACGGAGAAAATAACGACATAATAAAAAATGATTTATATGAAACACGATGGGACGGATGTAGGGGAGGAAGCAAATAAAAGTTCCAATGAAAAGTGCATTACATTGAATGTAGTAAAATTTCATGGCGCTTTTATTTTTAGCTTATCTTTCGGCTCAGGTATCATGAACAATAAAGCGCAGTTCAATTTGTGTGCGGACTTTTCAATTTGCACATATGCATACATAATGCGCATATTTCGCACTTAATTTTAGTTTAACGCAAGTGCTTGCTAAGTGGACTTCATATATGAAATGGCCAACGATATGCAAGCAGTTAAAATATTTTTGTTATAGCTCTGTTTATGGAAGCGCTTTAATAAACGAAATTTTATTTCCGAATATCAATTTTTTAACGGGGATTTTCTAAGCTTTTCTCGCACTCAATCTGTCATTTGATACGTAAATAGAGAGTCACGTTCTCTGTTTCTTCTTTAAAAATACAAAAATGCAGTCGCTAGCTTTTTTCTCTCTCACCTCTTGCAACATGATTCATAAATCGAAATTACTTATAAAAGTAATTTATGTAAAACTAATGAAAATATAATCTAATAATATTTAGCAATTGTCTTATAGCAAAAATTTTTCTTAGGTGAAGTAATTTTCTTTTTTGTAATATAAAACAGTATCCCATGCATAAGCTTTCAATATATTTTGAAGAATGTAGAAATTTTCAATATATTATGAATCGGAGTAAATATTTTATATCGATAGCTTATATTCGAAGTTACGAGAACAGTCTTGAATTTTTTGAATAACTCTATATGCTTATATCATGCTAACCATGAAGTCCTAAATGAACAGCAAACAAGTATGTTTATCATATACCTCTATACTAGTACTATATTTTAGCTTTATACATATATTATATGTATATACAAAATTTCTCATTTACATAATGCATAAATTACATATAGAATCTTCTCGTGGATGTCTCGAAATCAAATACAGTACGTACACAACTATACGTGCTTTACTACACCTATGTGAACTTAGTGCGTCCTACTTTTAATAAATTAAGTTTTCAATACAGAGAATGATAAATATGTATAATTTTGTTTGTAGTAACAATAATTTCATTCGTAGACATAAAAGATATAGCTTTCTGTGAAAAAAATGACCGTTGTGTGACTTTAAGATTAAAAAAATCGCTGAGATATATCTTGAATCATTTATAATTGTTTGTAATGATTTTACTTTTGTTTATAATTGCGCACTGTAAAAATTAAAGTACAAAGTTCACATAGATGTACATACACAACATCTCGCGTTCTATTCATAGTAGAATCACGCATGAAAAAAAAGAGAGATTGACGGGCGCAAAATTAGACGTTTCATCTGCATAGTGAATAGATTAATAAAACATAACGCGGGCAAGAATAACACTGGAAGAAGTGGAATCCGTTGTTGAATGCGCAACGACGCATGCATGACGAACTTGCATTGCGCTGCATCCCGCGATGAATCACGCGGCTCGTTGCATCTCGATGCATCATGTCGTTCCACCCCCTATGGCGCAGGACGACCATTGAAAATTCCAATATCCGGCTCGGTCGTGTGTACTCTTTACGAAAAACTGGACGCGTGGGAAAAACCGACATTATTTTCATACACTGCTGGGAAATATATATAGATATATATCGCGTTGCACTTTACTTGTCGATGCAACGGGCACGTAATAAAATCGGTGTTGCGCGATATTTCGTAGAACGCGACGAAATTTCGTTTCGTTGATTGTTTAGATACTCGTACGTTACATACGACTGTTAGTTAAAAGGTCCAAAATTATACTTTTATTGGTTAATATCTTTATGTACAATCTGTTCTTAATTTTTTTTTTTTTTTTTATATATAATGTGACAAACCTTTTGAACTAAAACTAAAATATTTATTTGTGCACGTATCGTTGCGCTTATATTTTTTTCTTATTAATTTTAATCATTGTCCATTATGCGATATTCTCCTGGGAGAAATTAGATTTTAAAAACGACTGGCATACACTTTTGGTTGAAAAGCAACGAGTTTATAGAGATTGATATCTGGTTGTACTCGGATATATCGCGCAACCGGATAATTACACTTTCGCGAATATCCTCAAGTTTTTATTACCCGATATATTTTCATATGAAACACAGAATCTCTAAAACATCACGCGATGTGTAAATAAAACATATATGAATGTTGACATATGAAAGAAACGGATGGAAATCGTGTTGTTGATTTGCAAAATTAAATGACGGTGGTTAATGACATACGCATGGATAAATACATGACATAAAAAGAATTAAATAAACATTTCATATTTTATTGCAGTTACTATATAGACACCATTTCACACACATACACTTTACGGCATTGTATTTTAATAACTGATTTTTTCACACAATTTTCATATTTATAAAACTAACATTTCGTGAAAATAACGTTTTTGTCCGCAATTAATGAGGGAATTATTTTTTTATCCGTTTACGTTTGCGCGCAAAAATCATTAAATCGAATTTTATTCTTTATATCCGAAAAATAATCGGGATAAAATAAAGTGGTTGAAGAATATTGGGTTCAAGTGCCTTCTAAAGTAGAATTCCTCTGTTAGTGTTTGCGCCTTTTGTGAGCCACCTCGTACGAAGGTGCGAGCGAATGGATCGCTCGTATGGTACATGTGCACCCAGGCTGATGTATTCAGCTGTGATTCTACTGCGCGCCGCACATATACAAGCCACGCGAATTGTGTTGTGTATGGCTCTAAGTACAATGTAGCTCCTGATTTGATTCGAGGGGCGACGCGACGCGGCTACATTGCCTACACAATGCTGCAAGATGTATGTACAAACGTCCGTATGCCACTGCTAAATCATGCGTAGGCAATGTAATCGCTAACGTATGCCAAGTATGATATAGATATCATAAATGCCTCTGTCGAACGGCGCTTTTGTCGAAAGTAAAACGCGGATATTATGTCCGGATATTTGTAAATCAAGAAGGGGGAGAGACCTTTTGTTTCAAAATATTACTTTTTACAAATATTATTTTCATCATATTTTTTATTTTATTCGCATTTATTGGTCCATTTATATTTTTTTTTTTTCATCGGATATCATGTAAACATATGTAATGTATTGAGCTAGTAACATGCGTGACTGGGAATTACGAAATGCGTGAACAACGAGGAAAAATGAAAGGTGCGATGTCATATGATATCACAAAACGCCGGTAATCAATATCCCATATCTCTCAGTAAAATAAATTATTTAAATCTCTGTCGAATAATTCAAATAATATCGTTTACCTATTTCCCTCTTCTTTTTTATATTAATATAATCGCTATGCTGCGTATATGTGTGTACATACATCCGTTCGAAAAAATAATACGGAATAAAAAAATGAAAAACATCTGATAAAAAATAAATTTAAAAAATATATGGATAGTGTTGTTTACATATTTATATTTTATAAACTGATAACTTATCAAAAGTATGTTTTAGTGTGTGACTCTAAAATTCTGTTAATAATTTAAAAACAATAAAGCGCGTATTTACTTAAATGGAATTAAATTGATAATGCAAAAGGAGACGTGTAATTGAGTTAAATAAAGTTATCAATTAATGTAGCGTGTGAGAGGATTATATTATAATGAATAATAGAATTTGCTTTCTTATTCCTCTTTCTCTTACTCGGATAAACTAATTTCTAAAATATAAACAGATAAGGTGAATCTGCTGGGACGCGCTCTGTGCGCTATATTCCATAATTTATTACTATGTACGTAAATGATGTTATCAATGAAATGATGTTATCGTGCATAAAATTGATAAAGGATTTTAATGCAATCTTCTTCGCGATGATAATACTGAATTCTTAATAAGCGACTAGATTTGCGTGACGTACATACACAAACGCAATTTATTTTTATCTGTTATCCAATTAACAGATAAAAATAATTAAACTTTTGTAATAAATGATAATTACAGTTAAATATTTACAAATACTTTCTTTAGCGAAAAAGAATATATTTGGCGATATAAAGATACACAAAAATGCAGGATCTTATTAATATGCATTAATATATGGCATCAGTACAATGAAATATTACATGAAAAGCAATTCTTTATTACGCTTACTTGACAATTAACACGTGTAGGGACATAATTGGTTTATATTCCATCAGACCCAATCCTCGTGTGCCAGAAATGTCACCGTATGGAAGCTACTTAATTTTCAATAAGCTGTACCACTTGCGCTTGCGCAACTTTCCATCTGACATAAAGTTCGATTATTCTCTTTAAAGCTTTAAATCGTTCGTCTGCATAGAACGGATCGCTCGTATTTCTTAATCGGCCAACCTTCAAGTTATGAACAAATTGGTCTACTTATTATCCTCGATATTCATCGCCCTTTCATCTCGCGCGCGCGACGTTTTGATCGATCCCGGCGTTATCGCGCGCTTCAAATCTTCCGACGCGACTTTTAATGGCCCGCGATGCGTTAAACAATAGCGTATGCGCGATATACGGTTTACGCGTGAATTGCATAACGCAGTGTCGAAAGGGTGCGTTAATGTTAATGGAGCACGAGCTTACACATGCATGCTCCCTCTGCGGCCCCAATAGCCGCGCGCTGGGCCCATTTGCTAATGGATAGCGAGCGATTAATATAGCAGGCGTTTGGTGCCCTTTAGGCGCGAATGAATAGCGGGGTGAACTTTCTGAGAATAGTAGCGGTTACACACGCCAATTATGCGCGAATGCCCCTTTCGGCACACGAATCGTGTTTAACGATTGTGGATGAAAACACACAGCCTCTAACGTTTCGTGGTACGCGCGTTCATAGTCATGTACTGTTGCGAATTATTGAAATTGCGATATACTATTTTTGTGTTTCATAATTTAGAAAGTTTAATCATTTTTAATACGAGAATATATTTTGCATGATAAAAACGTGATTTTTTTTTTTTAACTTGCTAGTTTTATTGCGAATTTTATACATATATAATTTTTTTTTTATATAAAATATCTCATATATTTAAAAAGTTCAGAATATTCTCTTTGCAATAGAAATCCCAATAATACAAACAATACACAATAATATCACGCATTAATTATTCATGTTATGGTAAACATTCTCTCTCTCTCTCTCTCTCTCTCTCTCTCTCTCTCTCTCTCTCTCTCTTTCTCTTTCTCTCTTTGTCTTTTAAATTATATTGCTGAACTATAAAATTTTACTAGGTGTATATTTGAAATTGAACATTGAAAATTGAGAATCGAAAATGTGAAGCTAGAAATTAAGATCCAAGATCGCCGCAGCTGCGTTCGAAATCATTTAATTTGAGTTATATCGAGATGTCAGTTGCACTAGTTCGCTCATGCACACACAATTATCAGTTTCATCTAATATGAAATATACGGCCGCTGATTGCCATGGATGAAATAAATGAAAGTCATCCTGTTTCGCGCAATGGCGTTGACATATCCGCATTCATGCGCGATGAAAAATCACGTCGATATTATTCGCGTTATTGCCATCGGGATATTGGCAGCTGGAGATGGAGGAGAGGGAGCTCGCGACAATACGGCATATCGGCCAATGTCGATCGGAGAAAATGGCGGAAATATAAAGCTCCTAATGGCTTTTGACGGGATTCGGGTGTATCGATTCTCTCATGCGGCTCCGTGCATTAATCGATCGTAAATGTTGCATAAATACTTGCGTGGCCGCAACGAATCCACCGAATGGTACCGCGCGGAATAACGTCGGCCTTTGCTGGAATTCAATTCATTTCACCGAGTCACATATAATTCAATTTAACGCGCGTAGTCCAATATCGTTGTTTCCACTGTCGGATCAACGTGTTTCGTGTCGCATTGATATCGCAGCGGAATACATTAAGCGATATACTACATTCTGCGCAAAACGATCTCACTTCGACGATCGTTTTCTCATCAATTGATTCATTAAACTGTCAATTATTCATTCAATTTTTTGTTTAAAAGTATCGATGTGCAGATAGTTTATATTAGGTTTGTGGAAAAAAATACGCGGATTATCTTACCTCATAAATATATAATACAACAATTCAGTCGCATAATTCAATTTGTGCTCAACGGACCGTTTTACGGTTTCTTTAATTCGACCATTTTATATTGGTTTCTTTAATTCGCGTTTATTGCAATGTATGGCAAAATGAGTGTCAATATTTGACATACGACAAAGCGGACATAGGTCGCGTTAATTGAAAGCGTAAGCATATTAAGCGTTCGTCGTTGATCGCATGCTAACGCGATTAGCGTTATCGCAGTTTGGCTCGCAAGTAGGCGCATACATATTGGCACATCGTCGAAAGGCATTACCACATTCTCGGAGTATTTTGAATATTCAAATGCACGGGCGCTGTGAAAGCAAAAGCTGGTCGTCGTCGAGCGGTCGAAAGTGTTTGCACACGGCAGTTTGAAAATTGTGAACATTATCATGCGACTCGATCCCCCATCTTTGCACTCTCTCTTGAGAGAGAGAGAGAAAGAGAGAGAGAATCGATACGAAGACTACAATTAACTAGATACAGTCGCGCGGGCGCCGACAGATATTTCACACTGACTCTCGCGCGAAATATCTCGCCGACTCGGCCCTTTTTTTTCATCCCGCTCGCTTGTGCGAATTTCACTTCGTCGCGTTGTTGTGGAGCTTAGCCGTCGCGGACGAAATAATTTTTCAAAAATTATCCGCCCTCTTCGTTGAGGACAACGAGCGCCGTAAATGAACTTAAACCTACGGAAATTTTTTCAAAATAACGAAAGAACACCGTGTAGGGGTTTTCTTTATTTCACGTACAAATTTTTCGCGTCGAGAGAAACTTGTGTCGTTAACTTCTCAATCGTTTAGATATGAATTTTCGGTACGAGACGTATTTCGAAAATAAATTTAATTATTTAAAGTGGTACATTTGAAATCGACAATTTAAGCGAAAAGTAACAATTAAATGACGATTATTTTTTTCTGTTTTACAATGTAATTTTTTTAACGACAGGATACGTTTATTTCGCCAACGATGAAACGATAAAGTGAGATAAAATAATGAGAAGTTGAGTCTATAATTCCTATAAATAGCGGATTGTTACCAAACTTCTATAAATCGCAAGTTACAAAAAAGTGCATTATAAGCTAGTTGCTCACTATAAAATAATTTTAACTTTCTTTTCTTTCTTAATTGAAAGTTTTTTCGCTTACATCTTTATTCACGATTTACTGAAATATTTAGAAGAAATGTAAAGTTGACTTATTGTAAACTCTTTTCATAAAAGAACTATAATAATTTTTTTTAATTTATACATATATAAAATATAAACTTTTCAACTTTTTATCGATATTATATTCTCATCAAATTTAAATTTGTAATAATCTAATTTGTAATAATCTAATTATTAGATCGATACATGTAAAATAACAATATTTTTATATTAATAATTTCCAGGTAATTTTCAAGGGAACAAAAATATATATAAATGTGTGAAAAAATTCCGCAATATTTTTATTTAAAAATTTAATTAAAAATTTATTTAAAAATATTTTTGTTCCGTGATTTTATTTATTTTCTCCAATAAAGTTTAATTAGCTAAAAACTGTGTAATTCTCTCTCTCCCTCTCTCTCTCCCCCCCCCCCCCCTCTCTCTCTCTCTCTCTCTCTCTCTCTCTCTCTCTCTCTCTGTCTGTCTGTCTTTTTCTCTTGATAGCTTATCTTACAACTAAAAATTATTGGTCTCTCAATGCTTTTATTACAGAGTAATCGATTTCAAATTGGTCAAAGAAGTCTTAAGTGGAAGACGGCTCGGAGTAGGAGATATACCCTGGTATATCTTGGTATATCTTGTAATAGTAGCACACCGTGATCATTTTAAGATGGAGGAAAATTGCATCGAAGCAAAAAGTTTGAAGCTATCTGGTATCTAAGAAACTAATCATCGGAAATGAGGATTTTATAGACTTGAACTATGAGTGCAATATTAAAGTTTCTGAATTGCATTTTTCATCGATATTAAATAATCGCGAAATGTTTTTAACATAACAGTCTATCGATTTTGCATTGTAAATTGAATCACATTATATAATAAGTAATTCCCCGTTACATAAATAGGGAAGTATTCATGATTTCCAGACTCATTGTTAACTAACAATAGGCATGCATGAAAAGTAGACTCTTTATTATTGTATCTTTGATATATATTTTTCATTTTATATTTTGTTCGACCACGTATTTTGCGCGAGATATATATATTTTTCCTTTTTAGTGAGTTTAATAACTTTCCATTGTGAGTAATATTTCCCAGAAGAAATATTATAAATATTATAGGACGTTGTGTGTGAAAAAAGATACGTTATGTCCAAGAGAAATAATAGATTTATATTATTTTTTCTGGAACAGAAGCTTGTTATTGCTTTACATATTGAGTCTTATATAAGATTGCAACATTAATTGCAAATATATAACCGCAACGCATGCATGATTTTAAGTGCAATAAGATTATATCAAAGCTAAATTTAGCAGCATCTACGATCTAAGAAAACAATCAATTAAAACAAGACGGAGAAAGCTGATTTAAAGCGGATTATTTTTATAGACACAAGCGGTTCTGAAAGTCTTTTCCTGTGGTATAAATACAATTTGTTGGCTCCAGTTACGTCGAAAAATAAGTAATTTAAATCACACATTTGAGATACACATATCAAGATACGTATGATGAATAGTGAAGAATTGATTTGATCGTTTCTGTTATAACGTGGGACAATTATTAAATAACGACGGTCGTGTATTAAGACTTTTACCGATTAAAAGCACACAATATTACGTATCAATCTCGGGCACATGAGATGATTCGCGTAGCTCTTTCGCAGTAATACTACCGACTGTAATAAAAGTCAGGCCACCGATATATCATACGTAACTACCAGCATCTATGAAAGAGTTCATAAATCCCAGAAGTGAGGACAAATAAAAAAGAGTGCTTGCCTTGGAAAGCGGCCTCGAAGGTGGTCTTCTCCTCCACGGGGTTCTGGGCGAGCACCAGAACGACCGACAGGTATTCCAGGATGACGAAGAGCCGGTAAACGTAGCGTAGTCCAGCCATCGTCCGGCGATAAACATGCACGTGTCGCTGGACTCGATAAGTCCTTAGTGTCGCATGCTCCAGCGGAATCCTGTCGATCACCACGCGGCACACGCGAGACACTCTCTCGTAATCCGTTGTATCACTAATTACTCGCGATTACTAGCACCACAGGCTAGATTCGAGATGCACCGGCCCGAGACACTCTTCACAACGCGACGACCGATCACGCGAGCCCTGATGACACTCTGTGAAACAAAAATCAACGAAAAAAATCAATAACTGAGCAATCTGGTACAACGATATTAAATTAAAATTCCAAGGAAAATAATATCTTTTGTTAACAATTTTCATAAATTTAAAAGTGATGCTATGTCTTATGTAATCACTTGACAATCACATTACGAATATGATTCGAAAAACTTTTATAGAGGTAAGGTTTCTTCCTTTTTTATACAAGAATTTTTAAATAGCTTCTAAAATGAGTAAACCCGATAATAAAGTTCTGATACTAATGAAAGAAAATAATACAGATATCTCTAAGAGATTGTAAAAGTTTTTAATAATTCCGTAGCGCTTTATGAAATGTGAATTCAGCCAGCTATATCATGATCTGCTATCGTGACGATCATGATCACTCGTATTTCTGCTAAAGTCAATTGATACAGGTCGAGTCGATTCAGTTGCAAATGGCGCGTAACAAAGTATCCGCGGCGTTTACTATACTCGTTATATCATAGCAAATGATAGGTCTTTATTTTCACGCGATACCCGATGCAAATTTACTTGACACCGTATGCATATCAATGCGTGCATGCATATTTCCCGCGGGCTCGCACAAAGGGGTTGTTTTCGCCTCGTTCTCTCTGCCGTTCCCTCTCTCTCTCTCTCTCTTTCTCTTTTCATCTCTCTCTTTCTGTCTTTTTTGTCTTACAAAATTCACGAAGCGAAGAGATAGGATATAAATCGCGTATTCCGCCGCGAGAATCCTTGAGACGCGTCGCGGACGCCCGACAGGATGTTTGCGTCGCGGAAAATGCAAGGCGCATTACTTGGCAACAGCCGGATTAACGCCCGGACTCCCTGCCAACGCAGACTCGCGAATATTAACGCGTCTCGAATTAGGTTTTTTCGTTTATTCTCGGGCTTCCGTTACGGCAGATTGTTACATCGCCAGACACGAATATGCAAGGCGACGCTGCAGTAGAAACAAAAAATGTGTGAACCGCATATTGTGATTAGAATTAAATTTTCGGGGGTATTGTCGGAACATGTAACTTTGTTATGTAGAAATATATAGAGGCTAAGTTAATATCGCGTATACAATTTTTATCTCATCGAGATTGTGTCGATTTAGATTGTATTTAGTTTAAGGTCGATAAAAAAAAATTCTCCGTGCTGTAGACATTAATTTTATCGTTGTTGGCGCACCATTTTAATTTCTCACGCTTTTCTTACTTTACGACGTTTTATCTAAATTAGAAAAACTTTTATAATAGAGGAAATAATAAAAAAAAAATAAGAAAGAAAGAGAAAAACAGAAGACTTTATTAGGTACTCTGTAAGAAAAACATATTACTTTCGCAACGTAAAGTTTAAAAAGAAAAAGCGAATAAAAATCGTTGCAAGCTCTCCACTGTGGCTCATAAAATTCGAGAAAAAGTTAAGTAATCGGTTTGTCGATCATATCAGGCAAGCTACATCGCCCTTGGATGCGGCCTTTAGATTTCGACGTGGATCGAGATAGACGCGAAGCTCGATATCGACTGTCGTAGTCGATAGTTGACGTTTCGGCTTAAGTCACCGGCTGATGTCACGAAGTTGCAGCAGATAAGATTACCCTGGCAGAACCTGGTGGCCGAAATTTCCATTCCCGGGTCACGCGATGTATGCTGCAGCAGTCGCAGCTAAAACGCGCGTCGTTTATATCTATCGCGTTGCACTCCGATATTTTACGAATATCGCAAAAGTGATTTATATCTCACATTTTTTCCTCAATTTGAGATTATGAACTTTGAATTTGCGAGATCAGAAATAGCACGAACTAAATCTCCTTTCAAAAACCTGACTGGAATAAGAAAATTTAATTCTCCAAAGAATTGAGAGTACAAAAAAATTGGATTCGCTTATCTTCTGTAATTTTATCGATTCAATTAAATCGGCTATTTTATAAAGAAAACCAAAAACGTAAAATAAAATCAAATTTTACACAAACGTATAAGATTGCAAAATTATGAAAACCAATACATTGTTTTTGTAAAACGAATGATAAAAATTTTATTTTAACAATTGTCTATCAGTCATATAAGCTAGTTTAAAATCAAAAAACTTTTTTTTATTTTAACATATTTATTTTTACAACAGACTTATATTGTCTTTTAACACACAAATTCTAAAATATAATAGGTTTAATACTTGGTATAGTAAAACTTTTATAGCTCAAACTTTTTCTATGTTTTAAAAGATAGTATTTTTCCCGATTTGTTTTTAATGTTTAATTGTGTGTGATTCTGAATATTATATTTATTATTTATATATTGAATATTTGAATTATCCTACGAAATAAATTGCCTCGCGATGGATGTCATTATATTTTATTTATTGTGTGTGATTGATGAAAATTTATTAATTACTTATTGTGCTATATATTACTAGTATATGTATATCTCTATTTGAGTAAGATGAACAAATGACATGACAAATCAAATTAGTAATTATAAATTAAATATTAACGCATAATATGCCTGTGTGTGTGTGTGTGTGTTTGTGTATGTGTGGATTGTATGTAGAATATAAAATAACGTATAAAATTAAATCAACAATTTTCTGACATAAGCTGAAATTATATTTAATGATATCGTAATTAAATATCAAACATCTCAAATATAAATATTGAATATGACGAAGTTGCTGTGCGATAATTAAATACGACAGTCAATGATAAAATCTATTTTAGAGATGTATGTTTTGTGTATGTACGTTTCAAAAAGAAATGTCTCGTATTTTTAATATCAAAGTTAGATCATAATCGTTCACGAATTAATGTATGCTACCATTTAAAGGACACAAATACAATAATTACATGCGCGGTACGAAGGCAGCTTACATTTATCACAACTTGTAATAATTTAGTATTTGCGCAATACAGTTCGTCGAGAATCCCGGAACATGTTTTTTTGCGCGATACTATACACAGGCAGCTACAAAATACAATGTGAAAAGGGGAGAATCAAGTTGCACCATTGTACCATTATCCGGCGGCTCGATAACAAACAGATTTGAAACCTTAACAAACTGACGATTCAACGTCACTCGATACGTGGCTTAAAGCCATTTCGAACTCTTTAAATTTTCTATTATTCACGCTACTGAATATTCAAATCACGCCTGATAAAAATCATCGCGCGTTATTTGCGCATATAATTTGAAAAAAAATAATCTTCGATAACGATCATATTGTAGCACACGGTGATTTTTCAGAATAGTTGACAAAATCGTGTTGAAATCGCGTTGAATTAAAAATAACTTGGACAAAAATGATTATTGATGATGATGGAATTTAATTTTTAACGTAGTTTATAGCGCGAAAATTAGGAATTGTGCAGAAAATGAACGTGTTAAATATTTTTTCTCGTAGAAACAAATATTGATTTGTATCGGATAAAATTCTTTTAATACGGAGGAAGCGCATGTATCGGAATATGTACAGTATGTTATTTAATCGAAAAATTAATTTTCCGTACGAATGGCGTATTAGTGCACTAATACATCCAAGGATTATTGAATAATCTACGTAACTAAGCGTAAAATTCGTTTCTCAGGAGAGATCGGCAGACCGTAGCGTGCAAGCAACAAGCAACCGACTCTGCAAGAACGAGATAATATTTTATCGCGCGGGGAAAAACGATTAATCATACGTCGCGAGAATCATACGTGAGGAGTAATTTTTGATCGATAGGGGGCCAAACTACGGGGCGATCCGCGACTCATCGCCGAAAATACACGTCTCGTGATGCGTGCGTGCGTGCGAGCGACACGCAACTTATCGAGCGATCGCGCCACAGGCCGCGAACCGAAGGGCTGAATCAATAAGAGAAAAAGCGTCGCGACGCGTTGCCCTTCGGGAAAACGTTGCCCTTCCGTGCGTCGATTCTCGAAACGGGAATCGAAGCGGTCGGAGCGTCGCCGACCGCGAAGAGCGTCACGATGCCCATCGAACTCCTGGGGTTTTTCTCGGAGTAGGATTCGCGGCGCGACCAACCCCCTCGTCTCGATCGCCACCGGATTCGCGTCGCGCCGGTAAAGCCCGGCGGTTGTCCTCGTACCTGTCGTACGACGCGGCTGTTTCTCTCTCTCTCTCTCTCTCTCTCTCTTTCTTTCTCTTCGCAGACGGATTTTTCTCCTCTTATTATTCCTCTTTACTTCCGTATCTCTACGCGAACGATGCGAATGCACAAACCAACGCACACACGCGCCGCGGAGCGTCGCGACGGCCGTCGGTGCCGGCCGGTGTCTCCAATCGAACTGCGGGGGTAGCTCGACGGTGGCGCCGCCGAAGGACGCCGCCGTCTCCACCACCGCCGCCACCACCACCACCACCACCACCACCACCACCACCACCACCACCACCACCGCCGCCGCCGCCTTCGATCGGCCACCGCCATTTTTTTGCCCGAGCCGTCGCGTGCGTTACTAACCCCCTCGAAAACATTCCGCCTCGAAATGCGTGCCTTCCGATCGAGGGTGCGCGAGAGAACGGCCAGGGATGTAACGCCGGGGGTGCGAAATCGTACGCAAACAGGCGAGCCAGGAGTATGTCGCGTTTATCTTGGCACCCCGAACGACACCTTCGTATTCGCGGAAATGATAAAAGAAAGGGGACTATAAATTATCTGCTACGCATTCAAGAGATTATAAGTTCTATATCAAATTATTATGTATTGTGAAGATTAAGATCGCGCGTCGGAAATTGAAATTCGATTGATCAAAATTAAACATTGGACAATGATTGAGATTATAAACTGAAATTCAGGGCTCAGAGAGACTATTTTCCCCTAGTTTACAGTCGTAATATATTATTCAATAATCCGCCAGTCTCAATCTCAATCAATAATTAAACAATCTTCGATCGTAATGCGACTTTAATCTCAATTTTGACACCTTTAAGGCTAATGCGGGCTTAATCCTTTAACAAACTGTAGAGTAATCTGGGTTTAAGAGATCGCTAAACAAAAACTTTGA
Organism: Lasius platythorax; assembly: GCA_963971435.1. Taxonomy (NCBI): domain Eukaryota; kingdom Metazoa; phylum Arthropoda; class Insecta; order Hymenoptera; family Formicidae; genus Lasius; species Lasius platythorax. The sequence goes on from OZ020539.1 coordinate 18,105,647, forward strand.
TTTACTATTGATATTTTAAATTAAGAAATATCTTTATTTGACTACAGATTTTTTGAGTGGTAGCTAAAAAAAGTCATCAAAAGTCAGTTTTATTCGACATTTCTTACGTCCAAAAAATTTTTAATATTCTTTCGTATTTTATATAAATGTTTCTGTTTTCTTAAAACTCGTCATGTAATAAATTTATTTTTAACATATTTGCTACCTTTATTATGTGAAAATAGGTGATTGGTCTATGAGACCCGTGCGCTCCAGTTACGCTAGATGTCTTTACCATTCTGGTTAAGGGTTAAATTGACCGTTACATGTGCAGCGAATTCAACAAGAATACTCAATTGCTTATAGAGTATTCGAAAATACAACGGTATTTCTGCAAGAACGATTTAAAACGTACAGTAAAAGCATGCTGGATTAATCACTTTTTAACAGCTAAGAACAGTTTGCCTTAAAGAGAGAACAAGAGATTAAAGAGCGATTTTAAAGTTCAAGTATGAAAGTATTTAAAGTGATCTTGCACGAGAATCTTTCATATCAATCTTCTACAAACATTTAATTAAATTTATTACGTTATTTCGTATTATAACATGTTATTTCATATTTCTATGTATATATTATGGACAACCATTTATAAATTATAAATAATTATAATATTATAAATTTTTAAGAATTGATTTTATAAATAGATTTGTGCACAAATAAGTATATGATAAATATACTTATTATATATTAGTTGTTTTCTTATTTTATCATTTAACAACATGTATTCAATTTAATTTTGTTTTGAAATATTATATACATATAATGCTGTTAGACTTTTAAATATATACACAATAACTAGTTTGATAAAATTTTGAAATTTTTCTACAAATATTAAAGATGACTTAATATTTAAAGAGAATTAAAGAACTTTTATTCATGTAATATCTTTCTCTTTCTTTTTTTTGTAAATAAAGTAAAAATTATATTATGTCACTAAAAGTATTATTATACATATATATCTACTTTTTTTTAATTGTTTCTCGTTTTTGCATAAATTTACTCATTAAATTTATTATTATTAAAAATTAAAATAATTATATTATACATATTACGGAAAACTTTTCTTGTGATCTTAGTTTTTTTTTAGTTATTTATATAAAGAATATTAATAATAAAGTTGATCAATAATAATATTAATAAATATAAATTTCTTAATATTATTATTAAATATATTTGAATAAATATATATATAATATTTATATTACATAATATATATTTTAATTTTAATATTTTTTGCAGGGTTTTAGGTAAGCACATGTAGTCCTGCGTTCCTGCATGTTCTCGGGCTTTGTTGATGATTGGTATCGGGTGAGTCTGACCATTATCTGAATGTTATCACTGAATTGTCTGTCATGATCAGTGGTAGTTTTAAAACTCGTGGCCCGTAGCCAAAAACCAATAGAATAAAATTGTTTATTGCGATAGATTGTATCTTACCAGAGCACAATTCGCTTTTGTTTTACACTTGTTTATTAATTTGTTATTTCGATTTATTATTTATAATACTCTGCGTATTGGAATATTAAAAACAGACTTAAACCAAGTCAAGCTTATTCTCTTATTTTAATTATTTTAATAAAATTTATTATCTTAATTAAATCATAAAATAAATGGAAATATTAATTAATAGAAAAGTATATTGCAATATATAACACAAAGTGTGTCGAGCAATTTATGTCAATCTTTGAAAATTTAATTTTTAAAAGCCAATATAATGACAAACTAAATTTATTCTTAATTTTTATCTTATAAAAGTCGATAATAAATTCCTTAATCCGTGGAAATTTCGCACTGATTTACTCTTTTAAAATAATTCATAATTATATATTAATGCTTATAAATGTCAAAAACTGATTTAGACATCTTAAACAATAACAAAAATCAATTAGATGTTACGAATAAGATGTTATTAATAATAATGTATTCTCGACAATAATATTGGAAAAGAAATGACTTCTAAAAGTAGTAAATTTGCTACGTACATCCTTAAAGACGACGCTCCCTTTCGCGCTAAACATTAATTAATCTCGATCGCGAATGTCCTCGCTTAGTTTATTTGCAACACCCAGTATATAGCGCTATGAATTTCATCAGTTTGCCGTGGAGTTCCCCTTTATTACTTTAGAAAACTCAAGTTCCACATAATCCGGTTAACAGCAGCACCTCATAGTTAATCGTGTTCAACCGGTGACCTATTCTGTAGAATCCTGACGATAAACGGATGATCTCAGGGATAATAAAGAAGGAGGTAATCCTTACGAAAATCTAACAATCTTACGAGACATCCTCGCTTCCCTCCCCTCCCCTCGATAGAATAATAATTCATTTAATAATTATTCAATTATCAATATATTTTTATATATCTCGTCCGATACAATACAGAAAACTCGCAAGGGATATTGCAGAAATATAATTATTGCCAGATTGCAATATGTTACGCAATGTCGCTGCTACATTATTAGAATTTCGCAGTTCTATAATGTTTCCACAGCATTGCAGTACAGAATTGTAACATCTGGTTTCAATGTAGTTGAAAGATTTTATGCATGGAATATATTGTATCGTTATATTCAGAGTCAAAAATCAATAACAGAATAGCCAGTAGTTTCATTCCGATTATCCCTGAGGTTACAAATAAACGATAGAGGAAAAGAGAGTCAATCTTGCATCTGCACATGTGTCAATTACGTGAATATATTGCGAGTCTAATTTTATGAACTTTATTATATTAAACATTTATTTCTGTTTAAGTTTTTGTTTGTCTTTATTATATCTCATCAGACAACTATCGCGACATTTTGTGTGTGTGTGTGTGAAATTAATGTATGAAATCAATACGTTTAAAAATAATTTTGAGCTTTGTTTAACTAGTACTTATATTATCAAGCTAGAAAAAAATTCCTCGAGTTTAATCGCAATGCAGATTCCTTTCTTAATAAAAAACGATAAGTACATGTAACTAATGTTATGATTGGGAAATATAAATTTACTTTGCCAATTGTTTTGTTATATTAAAAAAAAAAAAAAAAAAAAAAAAAAAAAAAAAAAAAAAAAAACAAGTAACCTCGTTACAATATTTTTCATCTGAAAAACTGTTTCGACAATTATGGATTGACGAACAACTTTTACGCACTTTGCAATATACATCAAAAATGAATGATAAATTGAATTATAACTTTGTCACGCGCTTTTAACAAACACCCCATATGTTGCGTTATCCATTTATTTCCGGGACATAACAAACTTCTCCATTGAATCCATCTTATGGCCATATTGACAGAAGCCCGTACACATGTGTTTGTATATATATTTATATATATTTATTAACAATCAATAAAGCTAATGCAACATTATATTATACGCCATCACTGACAATGCCAATCGCAATCGGTCACAGAGTCGAATGCGACATAAAGTATCAAAATTTATAAAATAGCAAAAAAAAAAAATATTTAAAAAAGCTAATACTGCAAATTTTATTATAAATATGTATTATGTAAGTAAAAAATCATCGTTCGCGCAAAAAAATTTTCGAAAGTTTATAATATAACTGCGACTATCTAATATGAAAATCTTATAAAAACTCTTGCGCTTTCACCGATCTTCCTCAAATTCTTGTCGAAAATGAAGTAAAAGTTAAAATCGAGTTACGAGTAAAATAAAGTAAAAGTGATTTCAGAACAATTAGCACTAATACACGATTTAAAAAAATGAATCTTGCTGCAAAATTTTAACATGCAATATTTATAAAGAGGAAAGTCGATGAAATCAATAATTTTTCGTATCTTTTAACAATTAATATTAATATGAATATGAATATACATATAAACTTAATATGAATCTAAATTTAACTAAACTTAACTAAATATGAATAACATAATGTGAATATAAACATACTATAAAAATAGTTTCTGCGCTTTCTAAATATATGTCGATATTTGTTATTAAATGGGTTTTTTTACAGGATCTTTGCTTTTTTCTTGATCGTATGATATTAATCGCAGGTTAATAAAAATCATGTTGATAGACAATTGTGTTTGCTGTAAATGTAAGAATCAATAAGGGAAACGTCGCAGACAGTTTACAGTTTTGCACGTGTACTTAAATTATTAATTCAACATATTAATATCGCAATAGTTATTACACAAATGTTTGACAACTATCAATACGTCAATCATAAGAACGCGGTATCAATTATGCATCTACATTTATTAATATCAATCATACTCATTGTAGAAAACATGTGATAATATACGCAGTATGTATTAATATTATCGATATGTAAAAAAATATCAAACAATTGGGATCTAAATATTCTTTGCAGATAATTATATCGTATTACGCGTATTATTTCTTATATTTTATATTTAACATACTATAAGATCCTGAAAAAAAACAATTATTTTTCGAGTTTTTTCTACTCTAGTTTTATAATCAAGCTATAAATTGGACTAATGGCAGTTCCTTATTGAAAAAAGAAATTATACTCAAATTCACCAAACATATAGACAATAAGGTACTCCGCGTGTAATCGTATAAAACATTTATTAATAGTAATAAAGTATATAAAGTTGAAAATCCTGACGTGTTTTCCAAGTAACGTTAAGAACGTTATATACAGAGAAAAATCTATCTTTAATTACGATATATAATCGAAATAAAAATTGACGAATCTTCATAGAAATCTGGAAAAGGTGAAGAGAACACTCGTCAGTTCGGCAACAATCTCTTCATTCTCACGCATGCGTCTGTCGCGGCGCGATTTGCATCTTTACACGAATAAGGATTTACACATTCTTCGTGCATAATTTGCATACAGAAAGTCGAGTCGGGGGAATATATCGTCGCTGCAACAACTACGATGGTCTCCGAGCCATCCGGTCGGAATATTCCAACCGGGAGTATCGCGGGAGTGTGACGAATATTTCCACAGCGTTGATTAGCGGCCTCAGTTACTTTAGAAGGTGTTGGTGAAGGTTGCCCACGTTTCCTCGATAGGTGCCAACACGGTGATCACTATGAGGGTCGCAGCGAACGCGACGATAACCACAAAGTACACACCGAAAATGAACTTGCGCATGCCGGAGTGCTGTCGAGAAAATATTCAATGAGATTTTTGTTTACGTATTGATATTTGTACGCAAGATTATTTTTTAACGCGATATCGGTCCGTGACATCGATATAATATCAAACGCTATTGATTTATTTGTACAATTTATTGTGCATATGTGTGCACGTGCGAGAAGACGAGATATTTATTTATTATAAATTTCTTAGAAATTTTTTTTATCAAAGAAACTTTATAGAGCCCGGAGTTTTAATTCAAATAAATCAAATTCTTTAAGAAGAATAGGGAGATTATTTGATTTATTTCATTTATAAAAAATTAAATTTATCTTATATTTAAGTGCGTAAAATATCCAATCGTTTTTAGCGCGTGGAATTTGTCTTTTCATTACGTTATGAAGGAGTGTGATTAGATTTCACAATTGTTATTGATAGAATTCGCAATATTCGCGAGAAAAAATACTGTAAGATGCAACTATTGTTAAGCGTATTATCTCCTTCTCTGTTTTACTGACAATCTTATTACTGTTTCAAGGCGGATTGACGCGCGTTAGGAGATTGCTCGATCACGTCACTCTTATTTTAGAAAATCTTACGGGAGCGTCTCGCCTCGCATCTGGATGCACCATTGATCCGCGAGAATGCATGTCTTTCATCGGAAATGAATTCACTCTCTGACTGGCTTGTCTGTCAGAGACGCATCCAAGGAACTGCAATATAAATCGTAAATCAAAAATGTAACAAATATAACTGCAATCTGATAGGTGGATTAAGTCTCGAATAACGCAATTCGCGACATTGAAGCACACAAATTCCGTTAGATACTGAATTACTTTTCTCGAGACATTGTATAAAATTAAAAGCTTTAATTTTCTACTTAGAAAAAGCACATAATTTATAAAATATAATTTAAAAAATATTTTAAAGCAAAAATTTTAAAAACATAATTTGATCAATTTTTATTCGATTTAGATCGGGTGTCAAAATTGTGTGATTGTTGCACGTTTACAATAATAAATCGTTCGGTCAGATTTTTTCGCGAGTTTTTTAGAACTTTGCACAAAAATTTGATAAAGACTCTTACTGTTAGAATGAGGTGAATCAGAACGTAGAATACCACATATGCGGTAAGAATCCAGTCGACCCATTCCGGAAGTTTGGCCTTGTTCAGTCGCACCGCAAAGAAAAGCGCGATTACTGTGGAAGGAATTTTCATATTTTATATAATTTTATACAATTTTATATTTAAAAAAAAAACTAATTTTGGAATTCATTTATTCTATCTGATATTCGTGATGCATTTTATATTAAATTGAAGAGATCATCAAGATAATAATAGATAATGAATTTATATAATTCATGCTAGATGTTTGAAAAGAGTCAAGGATGGATTATGCTATGTATATTACAAAACGTCAAATAAAACGAGGTTAAAATGGTTAAAAATTAAATCAAATCAAATGAGAGAGATTGTAAAAGGTCTCAATTTATTTAGCATTATAATCAATTTTTTGACTCTAAGAAAACAGCAATAAAACATAAGCGTAAAAGAAGAACATGTTCTCCAAATGACTATAAATAAAGAACAAGAAAATATTATATCGAATGCGGTAAAAAAAAAATATGGGACATTTGTATAATTTGTATACTCAACTTACGGGCGCATATTTTTGCCACATTACCGACGAACCAGTGAGCCCAGTTGAAGAGAGCTCTTCGTGGTGCACCGGGATGCGGTCTCATAGCAGCCATGAAGGGCTGGATAAAGCACAAAATTGTGGTAGCCAGGCCAACGGAAGCGTGTATCGTCTCAGAACTCCACGTGCCCAATTCCACGAATATTATCACGAAGGCTGCGATCGTCATCGACCAAGTGAGCACCATGAAGAACCTGTGCCACTTGAGGAAAAATCGATAGGGTTTTATTATAGCGAAAGGAGCGCGAGAAAGGTATCGATGGCAACCGCTTTCCTTTTGCGTGCTTCAATATTAAATGTTAATAATGTACGCTTTGATTTTATCGCGAAATTAACGCGAATATTTCATTGGCGATATTGGAGTATTTCAATTAGTCTAAAGAAATTAAATACATTATACAAAATCATTAAATACATTAAAATATTATCAATTAAGAGAATTTGAAATCTCTTATAGAATGAAATTATTTCGACAATATTTCCTCTAATATCTATAAAGATATTACATTTTGAAACAGAAATAAATACTCCACTCATTCTGTTCAGTTATTGCAAAATTGATGAATACATCAATTTTTTAGAATCAGAAACAGAAGTTAGTTAAATGAATTAATAAACATTCGTATTTTTATTTCGCATTGCTCCTGTACAATTGCGATATATTCGGCGAGAAGAAATAAATCGAGAACGATTAGAATTTTGAAAAAGCGTGGAATGATGTCGAATATTGAATATTTACGCGATTGTCCGGGAAACTGCGCACTTACGGCGAACCAGTGATCCTTTCCACACAATTGAGAGTTAACCCATGTCTGTCTGTAATATCTCGCAAGTAGCATCCCGATGGAGGCCGTGCCGATCCACGATGCCAACATAAGCGCACCGTGAAGGCGAATTAGTAGGTCGCTGGCTGGAATCCATTCTCCAACGTCGGATAGTTTCTTCGAGGTACTAGTTCCAAGATAGACGATGTCGTGAAAGTTAACGCCATTTCCTTAAAAAAAAAAAAAACCCCCCGATATAATTGCGGTATCCGTAAAAATTATTCATATAAAAACAAATAATAATTCTTCCCCTTTGCGAATGCGTCGTATGAATATTCATTTTAATTAATCTACCATAATCATCAGGCCCCTTTTCTCTTTTCCCCAAAATAAGAATTATAGAAGCGCGATCTATCTGTGTACGAATCACATTTCATTCACTTTCCTGTTTGCGTTCGAGCAAAAACATGAAGAAGCTATCAAATTTGCAGTTATCACAATCTTCAGCGAAAAAGTTGTAAAGTTTTCACACATTTTGCCCTTATATAATGGAAACATACGAGGAGCAAACTTTGCCGACAATGTTTCTTCTTTATGTCATAAATCTAGCATTAGCGCGATTGTTAGTAATTTTTTTTTTCCGTTAAATAATTAGCGATAATTGTCAGTGAGAAGTAACGTTGGAATTGTAGATACGCTCGCTTGCCATTCGCGCTGAGATATACATACTTCGCAGATTTTTGCCGGCGGCCACAAGGAGATGGTACGGAGTATTAACAAGGTCATATGTACGTCCTTGAATAACAGTGAGCTTGTCCCGTCGAAATTTGCAGTAGATCACGTCATTCTTGATCGAGGCGCTTTCCAATTCAATCGCACCTTCCGGCTGCGGATAAAATCGCGAATAGAGCAAGGAAACATTTGCCGGACATAAATCTCGAGAACGAAATAGAAATAATTCACAACATTCGATAATTCTAATATATATATTGCTATATTTTGCAATATTCTTTGCTCAATATGTAGTCAATTTTGTCTTGACGAAAATATTCCATTGAACACTTCAATATTAAATTTCAAGCTCAACTTGAAAAATTCTCTCGAAATAATCTACTTTGAATGAAATAAAGATTAGCATGTTAATACGCTCTATTTCACAACGACGGACGATGCGGCAAAAGTTTTGGCCGTTGATAAGCTTGTAGCAAGTAGGTGGAAATATCTCTTACGAGCTTCGTAATTATTCGTATAGAGCTTAAAGATTTATGCATTATCGTAACAGGGAGTAACAACGCCACGGTTATACGACGGGCGTAATAATTGGGATCTAATGGGCCAGACTCGTTGCCCGCGACACAGAACATAGAGCGAATTAATTAGCACAGAGAGATGCATCTGAGTCTGGTGTAGCATAATGTAAACGATACTCACCGTCGCATGGCGCGTATTATGCTTTCCGGAATTCCAAGATGTATGTAACGCAATTTCACCGTCCTCGTTCGTGCACTCGACTACGCTGTCGTCGCCCTGCGCACCACATTCCGCATATTATAACTCATCACTACTTAATCATTGATCTCGCGCAATTATGCGCGTAATTAATTGCGTAAGGCAAATATATGTTGCAGTAACTTCTACGGTGATGACGGCACGATTTTAATTGCCAAATAAATGTTGGAGCATCTCTCCCCACGCGGCGTTATATAAATAAGTTCGCGTAACAAAGAAATCCAGTCGCGTTCGCGTAATAAATTTTCAGATGTACAGTTAGAGTATAATTGAAGATCCCTCTACGTTATAATCATCGAGATGCGTTTATTATGCGCCGATGATGTATTTAACACACCTCGCAATTAATATTTCAGAAAATAATTAAAGGAGGAATAAAATGTTTGGCCAGTATTTCTAAAGACAATTAAAATTAAAAGTGCTTAAAGACTGGAGACAATTTTATAAACTGGAGCAGGATAATGAAAATCTCAAAGAGACGATTGAAAAATGTGAAATGCGTGTTGGGAAAGGTAGCTCTTAATAAAATAGTTCCGCGCAAGGATTTTATTCGCAAGTTCCCGCTTGTATAAATCGCATCCGAGGGAAAAAGCTATGCGAGATGGCTGAAGCGCAGCTCCTCGCGCAATTACCATATTCTTGTCGTCCGACAGACCGACAGCGACATATTTGGCCTCCCTCCGCGCCTGCAGCTCGAAATGATATTCGTCGCCCTGCACGATCACGGCCACCACGGCGGCGCAGTCCTTGGTTTTTATACAGCCCGCGGGCGCGCCAAAGCAGTTCTTCGTGATGTGGCAGCCCGTGTAGAACGGGTCCTCCTCATTCTGCGTCTGCAATGAGAACACACACCTGGGGATGACGCGGGAATTTTGCCAAGGCGCGAAATGCCACATTCCGCGAGATACCATCTCTCGCGCGATTTGCGGAGATTGCGCAACGTCCTTCCGCTGTTCGCGAAATCGAGCGACGGATGACAAAAAAAAAAACAAGCAAGCAAAACATCGAGAAAGGAGTTTTCGATATTTAGAATCGTCGATCATGCTCGAGATGCTCGAGAATTTGCTTACGTACCTTTACGTAGGTTTACTTATCGATATCTAGGGATGAAAAATACTTTGTCTCATTATTATATCGTAAAGGAAAGGTCATTTAAATTATAACTTTAAATAACTTTTTATTATATGTATAAAGTAAACAAGATCCAGAAGAAAAAATACACGTTTTATTAAATTATAAAACTGAAAAACATATGCAGGAAAGAAAAATGGAGACGCAAGAATCTGTGAATAATTTTAAAAAATTCTAAAAAATAAACCCTGTTATATAAATAAAATAGTTTACGTTCTGTAAAAAAAATTTCGTGAAACAGTTGTGTTTTCGGATTAGAAATATTGCAAACTTGACTTCCGACAAGAAACAAATGTTATTAAACCTGGTGTAATATCAGTATAAACATAACTTTGCGGTACATGTGGCACAAAATTAAAATACCGCGGCATTAACACTTATCTATGACATAAGCGCATCCACAGTTATGACAACGATATAAATACCAAGTATTTGCGCGTGTAGAATTATTTCTGTTGTAAGAGTCAACAAAAGAACATGAATTGATTTCATAATGATAACAAAAACGTCGACCTAATTTAAAGCTTTTGACATAAATGTACGACAGCGCGATTAACATCTCACAATATTTAATCTAACAAGATATAAGGAACTAATAAGTTATAATTCTTGATATAATACGAGAGAGAGAGAGAGAGAATATAACAATGTGTGACAATATTAATCAATATACCGATACACATACACACTATATACATATATATAAATATTATACAATATACATATACATAGTATGTATGTGTATCGGTATATTGATACAAAAATTATATATAGAAATAATAAAAATTATTTTGAAGCATAAATAATTTTTATCATTTCTATATATAATTTTTGTCTGCCTCCGAAATTGTAAATATTAAAAAATATCTCTTTAAATATTAAAAATATCTATGTATCTATGCATATTAATTATTGAAATTAATTATGACATAAATTTCAACAAAATCGCGACATTAGTTTGAATTATATCGCTATGCCGTTATTTCATATGCGTAACAAAAAATATCTAATATTTAAATAAATATTATTCGTGAATAGATTTAATGCGCAATTGCTTCTAGTGAAGTCGAGAATATACATGACTCAACAAGAAATTCTAATAAGGGAGACCTTGCGGAGCAAATCGCGCGCGACAATTTACGGGAACTTACTGGCTTACAGCCGAACGAAAAGGAAATCTGCGGCAGGAGAAAGAGAAGTTTGACGACCAAGCTTCAACTTAGATACGCTTCGCGAAATCGCGCGTTCACGCTCCGGCGGCCTCCGTTCGCCATTATCACCGCTCTTTGGTGTACTTTTTTTATCGCAAATGATCGAGCGCCGTTTTCAAGGAAAGGTCACTCGCCCGCACGGCAGGATGTAATTATTCAATGAATCTCTCGCACATACATATTGTTCAACCGAATTAAAAGGCAATTTATCGTCGACGATAAAATATTATCAATTTATTCGCGACAGAAAACAATTTTTATAGCGACAATCAAAATTTTCCGAATCAGAAAGTTCTGGAAAATCTGACTTTATTGAGATATCGCAGAAGAAACGCATAATATCGCGGAAGATCGATAAGTTTCTGCTCGATCAGCTTATTTGCAAAACTCTGGAAAATGCAAGCGAAAGCTATGCATTTGATATATCCACATAATGCGGAAAATGGTATATAAATTGCAAGTATATATATTACGAATTATATCTAGAATAGATATCTAACAAATTCAACTAAATTTAAGAAATGCAAAATATATGTGTATGAAATTAATAATTGTTACAAATAGTTAAATTTATAGATTTTATATTAAACTCTTGCAACATTCTCTAGAAAGAATGAATAGATCCTAGTAAAATTTTTCCCAAATTTTTTTTCAAATTTCTCTGATTTATCATATAAATTTCCGTTTAAAAAATTAAGAATTAATCCTAAATTTTTCATCTCCTAGATATAGACAATAATATAAAAATATTTGCCCACATCGAGACTACAAAATATTTTTTTTTTACACCATTGAGTATTAAAAAAAATAAATTGTAGAACTGAAAGACGACATAACATGAAAGGAAGAACGAAATGTAGTGAAAACTTTATACAAGAAATGCAGGATTAATAGTACTTTCGCGTTCGAAGGACTTGGAAAAGATCGGACGAAGCCTTGTCAAGATGCTTGCCACAACCCTTAATTCAGAACGCATCTTCGTTTTATTTTTTATTTTTTACCTTCGATGGCACCCGATAGCTTCTCGATTATTCCACTTAACAATTTTCGAACGCGCGAGAAAATCCGCGAGAGAAAAAAGACGACGCAAATCGTAAAAAATCCACGATACGAAATCGCAAACGGCCGCGGAAGCGAACGGTGAAAGTACATAAAGCATAAATTCCAGAACGTTAGTTGCGGTCGTGCGTTATGCGTTTGTATGCGGTTAAAGGATCCATACATGAACATACATCCATACATGTATAGATGCATAATTCATGCATCTGCAACACGCGTCACGCGCTACTATATTCGCCTCTGTATGCGTGTGTATGTGTATGTGTGCGCATCGTAAATTTTTTACTTTCCACGATAGTGGAAACGATAGATCGCTATCGTTGTGCGAGATATGAGGGATCTAAAATATTTTTCACATTAGTCGAAACTTTCGAAATTTCGATTTATACGAATAATATAAACGTAAAGAGAAAGATGTAGAGAATATCAGTACGCGCTGTATTTTTCATTAATGATCCACTTTACGATTATAAGTTGTATTCGATCGAGTGTACATGCTTAACGAGAGGATATTAAACGAATATTAATTAAACTTGAATTTCACAAAACTGCAAAATTGTGATTTATGAGTGAACTATTTTAATTCTCTCATTCGATATCAACAATGGGTATAATTATTTATTTATCTCGCGAATATATAACCTACTTGGGGCTGACAATTTTCATTAATTAGGGTATCGCTGCAATTCATTCACGATGCGAAATGAGAATTTAAATTCGTTTTAACCCAGAATCCGCGTGTTAATCCGCGCGAACAAAATACAGCGAAACAATTCATTGGAAGCAAGTTATTATCTCCTGAAAAAAAATAATAGGTTATATCATACAAACTAACAAGCAGATTTTCTACGTAACATAATCTGTCGGTGATAGAAAGACAACTACATACAGAATGTTATCCGCGGAATATATGAACGGATTAAATTCCAATAATAGACTTTTTTTTAAAGAATTTTAAATCACACTACGTTTTTTTCTTTACAAAAACGTTAAGCCAAGTCTCATCATTTACCACTCACCATTTTACAATACTAAACATTTTTTTATAATTAAACCTCAAATTAAAATAAAACTTTAATTAAAATATTAATTGAAAATTATACGATTTCGTTATTTATTTTTTTTTTTTTTTTTTTTTTTTTTTTTTTTTTGCATATATTTTGTTTCTTTCAATCGTGAATAAAAAATTATATATTTTTTAGCAATAGATGTTTTCAATAAAATGTTTTATTGGGAAATCTATTTCAAAGGGCTCGGACAAAAAGAATATCTAGCGATTTTGAAGCACTCGCTATGTAAACTGGATAAATTCTTTGAATATGGTTACATAGAGTATCCTCTGTCGGGTCAGGTCGGGTCGGCTCGCGCGTGCATCCCACGAGCAATGTTCGCAAAGCCGCACCTATCGGGACTTACATACAGACCGCTTACATCGTTTAACGCCCTGTGTAATACTCGCGCGCGTTTACCTCATAATGGCGGGACGCGACGAGAAATATAATACTCACCACATAATTGACGGTGCGGCTGTAGTAGGGCGGCGTGGTGGTCCTGAAGGTAGTGACGGGCGTAGATGGGGTCAATACGTCGATGGACCGCTTGTCGACGGTGACTCTGGGCGATTCCACGCCGACCCAATACGTGCTGTAATCCTGAGCGAAGGTGGAGCTGCAAAAGAAACAATGAGGGGTCAATGATCAGCTGTATAGCGCGCGCGGTACGATGTTAAACTCCGGAATTAAATGAAATCGACAGAACCTTTATTTTGGAGTATTAATACGATATATATATATTGTATAATATATATAATATACACATATGTATATAAAGCTTGCGCGGAATATATTATAGCAACATTTCAGACATATATTGAAATCATATACTTATACCGATATAAAACATAGATATACATGTGTGCATTTTTATATTAAATATTCACAATTTTATTACTTTAATGTCGAACATTCTGAAATTCTGCTGCATTTAAAACGGGAGGGAATCGAAAAATTTATACGCGAAGAATGTCCCTTTTTGCACATAAATATACATACGTACATTTTTATGTTAAATATTATATTAAATATTACTTTAGAATTTTTTTTTAATATCAAAGAGAGTGAGAGGGAGACTTTGAAATATTCTAATTAATTTAAAACAGAATTTTCGAACTTAAAAAATTCATATAAAGAATTCATATAAAGAATTCATATAAAGAATTGAAATAATATAATAAATATCGAAAGAATATTATTACAAAATGAAATATAATGTTTTCGCAACATTAGCCAATATATGATAAAAAAATATAGAAAAATTTTACACATGATTTAAAATAAAAAATTTTAAAAATGTATTTTTATAAAATCAAGTAAATCTGGCTTTTGAAAATTTTGATGCGTTTACAATTTCGCATTCTCTCTCTCTTCTCTCTCTCTCTCTCTCTCTCTCTCTCTCTCTCTCTCTCTCTCTCTCTCTCTCTCTCTCTCTTTATTCCTTTTTATTTTCAACATACATGATATATAGCAGAGTACTCTACATTCTCAACACGTGAAATAGGATTCTTTGTAATATATCTTAATAAGGGTTTCATTAAATCTTAATAAGAGACTCATTTTTTCTAATTTTCGATTATTTCACGCAAAAATTAAAATGGATGAGTAAAAACAGCAAGGGATAGAAACAATCTTAGCAAATCTATAAAGTTAATGAGTTCAAAGATTAAAAATACATAATTTTATTAATCCTTTTTCAATCCATCTATTCTTTACACAGGTGTTATCAAAATCACAATAGTATTTCAAGACTCTTGATATTTGTTAATGGTGTAAGATTTATATAAAATTTTTAGCATATTAAAATTCCGTATTAACCATGACATTAAATCTATTAACAATATTTTCTACGTAAATGCTTTTTATCGTTTTTTTCATTAATACTGCTTGCGACGAAATATAAATATCGGTGTACAAAAGAAGAATTCCCAAATGGAGCCGTAAAATCAAAATAAAATTCAAACTCTTCTCGAAATAAGTTACGAACTTTCAGGAAGGGCGCAGCTGCGCGCTTCTTATTAAACATGCATTAGTTACTTCGTATCGATTATTATACGAGGAAAAGTTTATAAGGAATGTTTCGCGCACTTCTCGTACCGTTATGCTCGCACGAGCACGTTGAATTCCAAAGGCGAGCAACCGCGCGTACGGTAATACCTAATTGTGATTCACAAGTGTGATACACATCGCGCTTTTGTGTGCATGCGCGCGCGCGCGCGCGCGTGTGTGTGTGTGTGTGTGCGTGTGTGTGTGTGTGTGTGTTTGTTCAGCAGCTGAGATCAGTCGCGGAAATCGTGACTCAACAATTAAGCCATTTCCACAGACGCTGACGTTTCTTGTTCTGAATTTTACAGGTGTTCCGAAACTTTGCAATTTCGCAAATTCGCGGAAATAACAAGCAGATTCCTGCAATCTTCCTTGATAAAATGTGTGTATGTGTGTATCCGAACGTGATAAATAATCTATGTTTATATAAATTAATCAACAAAATACACACATGTAAAATTAAGATAAATCAGAAAAGATGTCATAGTTTCCTTTGTGTGTTGTGTAATTCGTGTAATATATCATAATGTTTTCTCGAATACATTTTAGATAGAGATATTAATTAATAAATATTATTTTGCGGGATATCGATTGGATAATAGGTGCACATCGCCTAGAAAAATTTGAGTATACTGCCGGCAGAATTTATATTTAGAATCGATATTCGATGTAATCAAGCTAAATCGCGTGATGCTTGTTAAAGAATCATTATCATTAGACGATACTTACTTGAAGATAATGGTACCTTCGTAATCGACCGGAGCTTCCCAATCGAATTCAAGATTGTGCTTCTTGTTCGTGTTTGTATGAGTCACACCATTCTAGACACAAGAAACAGGAAAAGTTTCATTCAGATAAGAAATTGCACATCATTGAAATTGCACATCGTTTATGAAAGAGTCTCGATAAATGATTCAACCTTGAAGAAATCATTACCGATAGAAAAATATACGCCAAGTAAAAACGGAACACTCTGATACATTATATATCACATACGCCGCAATCGTATCGCGAAATACAATATGATTGAAATCCACAATCAAGAGAATGATTTTGCAATTGTTTTAATATTTCAAAAGTTCGATACAACAGCGATCTTACTCTCCGCTTCGAGAACTTGAAGAAATCATAAGCATAAAAAAATTAAATGTATAATTTTAAAATTTTCTTAATTTTTTTTTGTCAAATTAAAGAGCGAATTGTGGGTCAAATTTTTTTGCATCAAATTCTTTAATTGTTTGCAAAGGCACTCAAATCTTTTATTAATTTTTTTTTTTTAATAATTCGAAATGCGAATAGAACAAGACGATTATAAAGTGATATCACGCAGTGTATAGAAAGTACCTTTACGCCTTGGATGCATTCGACGATTCTCGCGGAATCGGGCAGGTTCGTGAACTCTCCCACAAATTCGCCGCTGTCGATGTCCCTGGCGAGGATCATGAAGCCCTCGTACGCGAGGCCCTGGGGACTCCCGAGGATCAGCCGGACCCTGCCTCGTCCGGCTGCGGGTAGCACCTGATAAGGTGGATACGACGATTGGAGG